>CM040186.1:50040446-50780446 GCA_022606455.1 Callitettix versicolor
CAAAATACAGTTAGAGGTTATCAAGTATGCCTTTTTAATTGACTAGAAGACAGTTATATATTAAAATTGCGTTTGCTATCACTATAAACAAGTTGTAGGGACAAACACTTCAAAGAGCAGGACTGTATTTACCAAACGCCGTCTTTACTCACGGACAGTTGTATGTGACCTTTTCAAGGGTAAAATCAACTAACATGTTTTGTATCCACTGAAAATGAAATAAAAAGTACAAGAAGATTACATTCTTACATCAAATACCGTTTGCAACGAGATATTGTAATGCCCTGTAAAAATTGCTATTAAAAAAAACAATTATCTGTACTGAAATATATATACTACGATGACTCATAAATTTGTGAATATTATTTCAAACCAATCGCTTTTCGATTTATTTTTTAAACATGTTTTCCTCTCCTTACAACTACCACCTTCACCCCAACGAATACTTATTCAAAAGGTTGTGTTTACTTAAAACTTTCATAGTGCGAGATTTCGCACGGCCCCACAGGTAAAAATATAAAATCAAAAGCGTATACCTCATCGTACGGGACACTCTGTATAATACTACGTACTGATTAGTGAATGAATGCGTGCTGTTTGTTTGTAGATAACAGTGGCAGTGTTTGTTTCTTCCGCCTACAGTCTACACAGAACATAACTGTACAGTTATACGGTCTTACAACTGGAACAGTTATGTTTACACAGTACACACTGAGTATGATTATATACTCTCTACCACAATAGCAAATACATGTCATCGTAAATCAAAAGTAATTTCTTTTAACTTTCATTCAGTCTCAACGAGCTTTTCGCGCTGGCAATATCTAAGACAATAATATAACGCTGCAAAAACATTATCCAAACTATTTCGCGTAAACATATTTTCAAAAAAAATTCGCACTATCGAACTGATTTCTCAAAATCGGTTCATTAGATTTTACTTAATTTTTTTTTACTGAAAATTCGTAACTAAAAACGTCTGTACCTTTGCAATTTGATTCGCGTTAAGGATTAATTCCGGGTTTTTCACGACTCACTCCGGAACCGTGATTTTTTTTAATTTTCAAATTTGGTACACCGATCCGAGTTGTGTATCTTCAAATATGAACAAATCTAGAGGTAAATCTGATGCTCCGATTTGGAGAAATTAAGTTTTTTTTTATTTTGTAACCGCGATCAAATACGTTTTGTTAGGTTTACACTTGATTAAAGTACATGATTACATTTGACTATGGTTCAATAAAAAAAGTCATCGAAAACTCCTTTTTTTATTAAAAAAATTACTTCAAAAAGGTTCCTTTATTAAAAAAAATAATTCCTATATTTCAGCAATCCAGACCTACAGGTCATTAGTATAGTCTCCAGCAATAATCCCATAAAAATCACTGTTTTGACTTCAGAAAACTATAAAAAAATATCGAATATTCACATATACACACATACATACACACTGTACGAAGTATAAATAAAAACAGTAATCGTTAGGAATCGATCTCGAGTCTCCGAGTACAAAAAAAGTAGTTTTAATTTGTAATTCGACATTCATGTCCGGCACCACATGCCCATACTTTTTTCATCTTTAAAAAAAAAAATTGCGCAACAGTGCTTACAAACAATAATCTAATTATTGTAACATTTCCCTTTACCAACCAACGACTGGTTACATTGCAGAAATCAAGATAACAAACCAGGGCGCAGGTTATGCAAAATGGTTACACCCCTGTAGTCAAATCACATACGCTCAGCCTGGAGATAAAATTCATATCTGTATTTTGTAATATAATTATACAATCTATTAAAACATTACAGAAATAGACCCAAACAGAATGCACAATCTTTAACCTTTTCAATTAAATTAGCCTATTTATTAGTGCCTATAACAGCGTTTGAAAGTCAATAAATGCTACGGGAAAACGGCATCAACTTTCTCATAACCTCGTGTTACAGCTTAAACATCGCAGACGTGATTGAAGTGAATTTCAAAAAAGACGGCATTACAATATCGTACAGTTTTTACGCGTGTCTGGGTCTTATATAAATGGCTCATTTTTCAACGTAAAGTCGCTGATTCTGACAGTTCGGAAATCAAACTACCAGCGTAGGTGACAATGTAACAGATCCGGATTATCAAAATCTTTCAATCCGTTTTACTCTTCAATCAATACGTTTTACTCGCGACATAAAAGTATCTACAAAATTTGGAAAAAAGTAATTGTATAAAAAAACTGAAAAATCCATTCTGAAAAAACTGACCTACCCTATATTTTTTACTTTCGTACTATACGAAACGTAAATAAATACTTTGTTTATGTGATCATAAAAAACCGATCTTTTTGATGGATCTACACTTTTCTAGTCCCGAAAAATTTAATATTTTGATTTTAACAATAACTAAACTAATTGGTCCGTTTTTACGAAATAATAAATTACGGTTTTTATAACAGTTTATACGAAATCATTATACTTGAAATTGAAAAGTGTAAGTTTCATTTTTGAAGCCCATTTGAAAAAAAGTTACAAGTCTGAAATTGCTTAAAATGTATTCAAATGTATTTATCAAAAATAAAACGTGTTGGTCGTTATTTTAAAAAAAAAAAAAAAAAATGGGTTAAAGCTTCTTTAAAAAAATATATATATCTGCATATGATCGTTTTATCAAGTTTTTGTTCATACACGAAGATATTGCCTACAACTGGAGTCAATGTAAGAAATATAGTTACAATTTCTGAGTTATAAAAGAAAAAAAATAGTTCATGAACATGCTTTGAAAGCACGTACAGAGTGTCCGAATGCGTCTGGTTTCCCAATACAAACTACATACTAATAACAAGCTGATTTCCGTGTTGTCCGCTTTCCGCGACGTGGACTGCGCTGCTTGTAGCGTACGATTCAAGAGTCTGTGAACTCTATACACCATACGAACCTATTCCTATTGATAACAAGAATTGATCAGCTGACTCCGCGTAGCTTCAACTGTGTCCAGGTTCGCTACGAAGCTAATTCCGCTTCCCCCACCAAGCTGACCACTCCTCCAAACTCCATATTTCTCGTTACTTATTTTAACGTTGCCTAGGTTACAGTTTTTAAACAGTAGTTTCTTAGAATCCGCTACAATAGGCCTAAATATTTAGATTTAAAAGATACAAATGCGTTCTTTAAACTCCGCTTCCGGTTGTCGTTCATCTTCATTCCGCTCGGCTCAGCTCAGCGCAACTCCGCCCAGCATTTTTTGGCCGTTCGGACTAACGCGAAGTCCAATGAGAAATTTCCGTCCTGGGTTTCATTAATACAGATATTCTTCATTAAATACAAATAAGTATAGCAAACAGACGCTATCAAAGGCAGTAAATCAAGACGACTGGGAACTATTTAAAGACGACACTAAAACAAAACAATAAAAAAATGATTCCGAGTTGACATTAACGAGAATTTACTTTTCATTTGAATGAACAATTGATTGATTTATTTTTAGTGTCCATCACACAATGTAACGCAGGCCTAACTGTCTTCTGTACAGCCAACGCAACATCCTGTGACCGGTTAAAGTCGATTATCGATACGCTTTATCGATACATAACCGCAACACGCAACTGTCTCGCTCACGTAATAATTTTATTACCTTTTTCTGAAATTCCCATATCAAACATACCAATAACTGACGTTTAAAATGAGCACTGACCGCCGTTAAATTCCTTAATTTCAAATGATTTTTTAAAAATTAAAAACGCCGATTTACGAGGATTTTTAACGCTGATTACGATGGTGCAAGAATATTTAGAGCAAAAAAAAATTATGGATTTTTTTAAAGATTTGAAATAGCCACCGTTTTGAAACTGTTGAACATATTTTGAAACTGGTTAATGGGATTGTCCAAGCTAATGCCAACATTGATTTTTACGCCAAGTTTGAACTGGATTTAATTAAAACTGCAATTGTGAAAATACGTGAGATTGTTTCAATTGCACGTTTGCCTATTTCAACAAAAATAGGTCATATATATATATATATATATATATATATATATATATATATATATGTTTAACGTCCGACTATTGTGCACACTTGGGCTAATGCAGACGATGAGATGATTTATAGCGTATGAAAATGCCAAGCCTTGGCCAGGAATTGAATATATATATATATATATATATATATATATATATATATATATATATATATATATATAATAGGTTGTGAAGAGTTTCTTGTTTTTCTATGTGATTTTATTGTAAATAATGTCTCGCGCAGGCGACCCCCACGCACGCGCGCGCGCGCGCACACACACACACACACACACACACACACACACACACACACACACACAAACACTGATTTATGTCCATTTTAAGGTCCTGGGTCTGCACCTTATGTTGATGGCCGCTCCCAAAACTCATTTTTCAAAATAAATTCGTTAGAAAAACTGATTTAACCTAAAAATAAATACTTTATTCCAGCCTTTGTTTACCCATCGTAGGCTACTTTCCGTAGTTTAGTTTTAGTGTGTGCGTGTGTTTGCGCGGGCGTCTGTCTGACTCACCTCCCGCAGTGACTAAACAAACCATCCTTTCTCATTTCCCTGAACGCTAATCTACAAAAACTTAGGCCTAGCCGTTAAGAATTAGTTTTTTTGTTTTCGAAATGAAAACACCAAAAATAAAGTGTTTAACAAATTTACATAATCGGACGGCGGCACAGGAAATCTGATAATTTATAGACCTCCCCCCCCCCGCTCACGTCTAATTTGAATCCAACACGAACAAATATTCTGACACAAATGTTACCATGCCATAACCTAATTAATTTTTGAAGTTAAGTGGAAGAGTGTACCTTGTGATCCTAACTTCGCCTCTATAAATAAATTACATGAGTTTCGTAAAATATCTCAATCTTTCACAATATTAAATCAAACATATATATATTGTTTAGTTTATAAATATTCACACGGAATTAATAAATGTAGTTTTTGGTCCACTTTTCATTATCTTATTAAATAATTTTTATTTTTAATTTAAATATTCGAATTCATTTTTGTGAATCGAACCTCATTCTTTTTAGGAAGAACGTAAGCCCAGCCGTATATATGTCTTTGTTGGCCTAATAATAGTGCACAAAACTCACTCGCTGAACTAATGGAAGCGAATTCCCAAACGAATTTGTTTTTTTCTAAACCTTTTGTTTTAATTCTAATCCTCTATTATAATCCCGTATTAGAAACTACATTTATTAGCATTTTAAACTTTCAAATCGCTTTGAAAATACAAAAACTAACCCTGACCACTGTCAAAATAATTTTTTTATTTAAACGCATCTTAAAAATTCAAAAAATAAAACGCTGATCGCGATGGTTAAATCACATTTTCAAAAATATTAAATATGAAAACTTACGAATTTTTGAAGATTTAAAATGACCGCCGTTTTGAAACTATTGACGGATTTTATTGGTTAAAAAACTTACACCAGATGTTACGGAAATAGATTTTTGTGCCAAGTTTGATCCCTGAAAATGTGATTTAGAGGGATGGATCAGCGCTCATTTCAAGGTCCCGGTCTGAATCTTACCGTGATGGCGCCATAATAGCTCATTTTCAATTGAAATTCGCTTAAAAGTAAAACAAAACAGAGACAAACGCCCAAGACGTAATTTTTCTGATCACGTGTTTCAGGTTTATGCTCTGATCTGTTGTTTATAGCGTCATGTACACTTTACTAACAAAGACCCAAGCAACTACGATTATGTTTTGTACTGACAAAAATTGTTTTAAAATTAAATTTGATTTACAAAAACCTGTTTTAAATTAGGTTAAAACTATAAATTTATTGGTTTACAAAATTAAATTTTGATTAGGCGCATAAAGAAATTTCATACTATTAAATATTCAAAACCTGTCAACAAAAGCAGTTTATCAATAGTTCTAACCTTACTAAATCATTCAGTATTTATCTTGAGAATAAATATTGTGTTTTATTTTACGTTTTGAGTCTTTAAATAGAACTGCAGTAAGTTAATGTAGGGAATTTTTTTTTTTAAATTAAATTTAGATTTTCATAAACCACTAACGATAAACAAAGAAAACATCCTATACTAACGCAAAATATGTGATTAGCGATTTTTCATTGGAAAATTAGTTAGTTGAGTGGTAACTGTAACACTATGAAATGTGCACTGATCCCGACTACTAGAATACTTTTTGAGCGATTGTTAAAAACTTTATGAATATGCATGTTTTGGTGCACAAAATCAATATAATTTTTTAATGTATTTTACAGCGGTCAGGGTTTATTTTTGTTATTGCCAGTGTAATTTGATAAGCAGGCTTTAATGCTGGTTATGACGTTTGAAAAGGGGATGTCAAAAAAAAGGGTAGGATAAATTATTTTCAGAAATTCGTTTCCATCACATCGGCGAGACAGCTGCGTGCAGCGAATACTTTTAAAAAGTCATTATTAATAAAGAAAAACAAACAATTGAGGTTAAGTTATACAAAAATATTTGTTAATAGACAGTAGTTAAAAACAAACTACTTTAGTAGGCGTACCAGTTTCAGTAACAATCGAGTGATTACACGTTAAAACTGTGCCAACAGAACTAGGTCTAACGTTAACAGCGAAAGTGTAAACATCTCTAGAGGTTACCGAAGCGTCGGTTTTATCACAAAACAAAGTGCGTTTTACTGTTTGATTTTATTGAACTTGAACCCAATAGTCGATAGTCTTGTAGGCTACTTGGTTTCAAGGTTAGGAAGCCGGTTGCTGGACTAATCCAGTCGTTAAACAAAAGATTAATCACTTATAAAACCTACTCTCGGCACAACTATCACGGATTCAAAACAAACAACGCCTATTTATTTGAATCTATGTGCTTTTGTTTTAAATAAAATTAACACGTAAATAACAATAAACTCACCAGAATTTCGTTCGAAGTAGAAAACAATTAACTATTCCAAATATAACTGTTAACACTATTCACAACACTGTTGCCAACGTTACGGTTCCTATATACGGTTTGTTTCATATTGCACTGCTTACTGGATCATAACATAATGATTTGTTATAAAAAAAAGCACTCGCGATGCACACGATCGGACGGTGCGGCGGAGTCTACTCTACCAACCAGCTTCATGTTGCGTTCCCGAGCTTAGACAGACTCGCCTCGTGCGACGTTGCCACTTCTCTAGACCGTCTCGCGAACGAAAAAAAACCTCGACGCTCACCCAATCAATAGTCTAAAAGAGTGCTTTCTGACGACAAATAACTTTATAATGTTGTTATTATATACGTTTTGTAATATATTTCGCGATTTTTTATTAATTCTAGGACAGACAGAAATGAAAACCAATTAATCTTTCAAAACACTTTGGGGGGGAAATTACCCGAACATGAAAATATTAGTAGATCTTGCACAGCTTACAAAGGGAAAAAATTTAACTATTTAAATATTGTTTGATCTTTTTTGAAATGACTGCTAAAAATTTTGTCGCTACTAATAGTTAACCATTTTTTTATTAGTAACTTTAATCTCTTTGGTTAATTTGGCGGTTTCGTTAAAAAAAATAATAAAATAACCATGACACGCGGCTGCCTCGCTGACGTGATGGAAACGAATTTCCAAAAATAATTACCTTTTTTTCCGAAACTCTGATTTCACAATCATAAAGCAACATTAAAATCACCACAGATTTAAACTTGCAAATAAATTGAAAATACGAAAACGAACCCTGACCGCCGTTAAATTTTAACCGATTTTGAAAATTCGAAATGAAAAATCAAAATGACGACGGTGAAATCGGATTTTCAAAATCTTTCAACAAGAAAATTGTTACGGATGGCCGTCTTTTTAAGACTGTAAAACGAATTTTCATTTTTTTTTCAAGCTATTAACAAAATCGATTTTTGTGTTAAATTTAATTCAAATCGCGAGCGCACGCGCACACACACAAATGTTAACGACCCCCTCGAAAAGTAATCTAGAAATCAGGAATAGTTGCTCATTCATGCTCCCTTGTCTGGGTCATACCATAATTGCCGCCCCAATGGAAATTACCTTTTCCGATCATAATTACCTTTTCCAATGGAAATTTGCTAAAAATCTATCAATTTGTTAAATCTCCAACGATACGTTGGTAGTCCATCCTGTAAAAACCCACTTTTTTGGACTGTAAAAATCCAAATTGCAAAATTATTGTCTATATAATTCGTAATCTAGTGACAGAATAAAACGAGGTCGTAGGACTTGGTTACAGCAGCCTTGGGAATATTGGATTTTCAAAGTACTTTTTATCTCTGAAAATGAATTAGTTGACTAAATACAGAACGGTTGTAGCCTACAATTAATATTAAAGCAGAGTTTATTATTTACTGAGCCTTTCTTGCTCAGTAACCCATACAACATTTAGTGCTGTTTTCAGTGTACATAATTTGCAACTGTTAAGTAGTTAAACAACACATATACTCATTCATTCATGTTGGCGCGTGCGTACTACCCACACAGCGGTGTCACTCACGCAATGAAAGCGAATTAACAAAACGCATTACTTGTTTACCTTAAACTTTTTATTGAAAATCGTATAACGCAATGGTAATCAAAGTTTAAGTTTGCAAAAATCAGCGAAATATCAATTTTAAAATGTCTAAAATGAACCCTGAACGCCGTCGGTTCATTTTCGTGCTTTCATGCTTTCAATGAAACTTTTAAAACGTATAAAACGTCACTGTTGTACAGCTAACATATGCCACAAAACTAAATACTATATAAAATATGTTGGACTGGGTTAAGTATTATAATAGCGTTAACATTTGTCACAAAACTGAATACTAAATAATTACGTTGGACTGGGTAAATAGTGTAATTGCACGACCATACAAGTTTTCACTTCAAAAATACATTTTATTAATCACTAAACAAAAAAATTCCCGCGTTCACTAGAGTGAGCTTATGGTTGTGTGAGCGTTTTGTGATGGTAGAGCGTTCCGTGACGGTAGAGCGTGACGACAAACTGAATTTTTCTCCCATGCAAAACATACACCCATACCCCAAGTAAAAAGTAGTCACTTCAAAAAATAAGTGTAATTTATACAGGTTGTAACGCTAATTAAGAAAGTAAAATTATATTTTCAAAAAAATATTATTTTTCTAAATGTTGAATGGCCGCCATTTTGAAACGGATAAACGTATTTAGCTAAGTAATAAACCTGTACAAATTATAAGCAGAATCAACTTTTGTCCGCTGAAAAAAATTACTTTTAAAGGATCGGTGCACATTTTATTCTTCCGAGACTGGATCACATCACGATGGCCTCTGAAAATTACAAATTTTCAAATAGAAATGAACTAATAACGTTTATGGTTGAAAAATAGGTCCACTTGTTTACACTGTCAATTAGAAAACATATTGTTGATCAAAAGCCTAAATAATTAATATGTTAAATTTAAAAGAAAACAATATGCAGCTGAACCAAACACAGCTGTCTGAATATTGAATTAATTGGCAATCAAAGATTGTGATTAAATATTTACTCTAGTAATACAAAAACATAAAGTCTAATTAGCAATGGAAATATCGTTACGCATAGGTGATGCGGGGAAGAAGCAATGTTTACCTAAACAGCTGATTTCGCGCAGTAGATGTTCCTTCGACAGTATTATTTCAATTAAGATTGTGTTTAGTGCCTTTGTTACTTGACTAAAGGTTCAGTATGTTTTCATTACTGCAGGGTGTAGGTTTAGTATATTGTTAACCCATAGAACTGTATGTTATTTCAGTAAGTATGTGAAGTATGTTGTTATTCATCCATAATATTGATACAATATTTTGTTATTACCAAAGAGTATTTGTAAAATACGTTGTTATTCCTACAGTATGTTGATATTGTAGATAGATTTAATATACTTGTTGTTATTCTCAAAAAAAATTGTGTTGTTCACTATTAGCCCTGCAATATGTTCTTATTACTAGAGTACGTTGTTATTCCTACAGTGTATTGTAATTCCTAGAGTAAGTTGTTATTACTTTAATATGTTTATTCTTATACTATGTTTTAGCAAGTTGTTATTCTATTGTATCTTTTTATTCTTAAAGTAGGCCTACGTTGATATTCCTACAGTACGATGTTATTACTACAGTATTGTTATTACTGTAATGTGTAGCCTAAGTACATTACTGTATGTTATTATTCTAAGTGTATATTGCTATTCCTACAGTACATTCCTGTCTATTGTTATTTCTACAGTCTGTCGTTATTCCAAAAGTATGTTGTTATTACTGCTGTATGTAACTACAGTGTGTTGCAATTACTGTAATGTATAAGATCAGTATGTTATTATGCTTAGTGTATTATTTTGCTACATCTACAGTACATGCATATTACTATTTTTTCAGTATGCTGTAATTTCTACAGTTTGTTGTTATACCTATGGTATGTTGTTGTTACTGCTGCATGCAACTTCAGTATGTTGTTACTACAGTAATGTATAAGTTCAGTCTGTTGTTATTCTCAGTGTATTTTGCTATTCTTACAATATATGCATATTACTATTTCTACAGTATACTGTAATTTCTACAGTATGTTGTTATTCCTAGAATATGTTGTTATTACTGCTGTATGTAAGTTCAGTGTGCTGTTATTACTGTAACGTATAGTTCAGTATGTTGTTATTCCTATAGTATATGCCCATTGTTATTTCTACAATATGCTATAATTTCTACAATTTGTCGTTATTCATAAAGTATGCTGTTATTACCGCTGTATGTTAGTTTTTTATGAAGTACTGTGTAAAGGTTCAGTGTGCAATATACCGTTATCAAGAAACGTGACGTACAGGAGTCAGTTACAACAAGTTTGTTTTTTTTACAAAATCGAATTCAAGTGAATTGATAAGACGATAAGATAGTATTTATGTAAGATTAATTGTCTGCTGTAAAAAAACATTTTTTAAAAAAACCATACTTGGCCAAATATGTTAAGTTATTCAACTTCTGACATATTTATATAAAAAAAATTATAAAAAGAAGTGACTTACAAAATTTTTTTTCAAGAGTTAAAGAAAATTATGTATTGTGTAGTTCTTTTAAATTGAAGTATATGTACATATTTGAATTAAATTGAAAACCTGTGTTCTTTACTTCGACACAACTGTTCGTTTGTAAAAGAAACATTGTTGTTTAACGTTTAACCAACATCGTGTCTGGCAACTTCGTAGTAAATTTTAAATGTCAACGCTGTTTACAGTGGTGATAACACATTTTCAATGTAACATTAAAAAAGTTAATATTGTTTAAGTTTAGAATTGCGGTCATTTAGGAAAAAACTGGAGATTTAATTTCGCTGGTTGACGAACGTGTCTAAGCTATTTTATGGAAAACCCGATTTACTCGCGAACTTTGATTCAAATTACTAAAAAATTGCGAACATGATATTGCTTACACACGCGAGCTAGTGCGCACGCGCACACACACACACACACACACACACACACACACACACACACACACACACACACACACACACACACACACACACACACACACACACACACACACACACATATTTTGTTTAACGATCTTCAAAAAATGATCCAGAAGTAGAACATTCATTTCAAGGTCCCGGGTCTAGTTCTTACCATGATGGCCGGTCGAATATATAATTTTCCTCCCCTGATAAACACTACAACGTTAAAAAAAATCGTTCATTACAACGAAACGCAACGTTTTTTTACGAACTGCAGCGAAAGAGAGCAGGCTACTGTAAATTACATTATGATTCAAGTAAAAATTATAAGGTTTCCGAACAACACGAGGTGGGGGAGGGAGCCAGACATGCGTGAGATTTGGCAACACTGTTCGGGTTTTTGTTTATGTTGGCCAGCATCTGAGCACATGCGTTCCTTCTTAATGCACCTTCACAATCTTTAGCTACCAAACGGTTTCCGATTTTATTGTACTGCGATGAATTAAATTATATAATACGTTTATTGTGCATTGTTCGCGAGGTTTTATACCAACTTGAAAGAGAATACACGGCGTGAAACACGGACTACTTGCGTGCTAATACCTATTACAAATATTGAGTTGGATTTGGTCAGCTGTTCTATTGACGCGATGGAAACGAATTTTTAAAACATTAACAATTTGACAGTAATTTTGTTGTTTCACTTTTTAGGAAATCTGAAATCAGCATATATTTACAACTATTTTCGATGAAAATTTCAAATTTTGATTTAAATTTTTTTCTTTATGATGGTGAAATTGAATTTTTAAAAACGTATGATATAAGAGTTCATAATTTTTTTAAAGATTTAGAATTGCCGCCATTTTGACATTATTGAACGGATGTTAAAATTCTAACAAGTTAACATAAGCTCGAGCTCGTTATTTTTTTTTTTTTAATAAGAAAAAGAACCCTGGTCGCCTTACACTTTTTTTTGAATCTTAGACTGTCAAAGTTGGCGTTGAAACAATTACAAATATACTTTTATTTTCAAATTACACTGAAAATACAAAACATAACTCAGATCGTTGTAAAATTTTAAAGTATTAATGCAGCTTTTAACGCGCGATTAAGATGGTGAAACGATATTTTTAAAATAACAAGTAAAAAAACGTTTTATAATTTATAGTAAATTTATTCTTAAGTGTGATTTGTCAATTTTCGTAATTTTTACGCCAAAACGCTTTATTAAATGCCCGAAACTACGGAAAGTTTTAAAAAAATCGTAATTCAAAATGACATGCAATAACCTAAAAATCACTAACGATTAATTAAATGCATTTATTAATAATGAAATCAAACAATAAACAAACACTCAAGAACCGAACTAACACGGTTGTGTACGAAAACTTAACTAATGGTACGTTTAAATTGGGATTTATGTATGAGGTACAAGTCAAATTGACAAATCATGATACATACAAATGCTCACACGAATTGTATGAACTCCGCGACATTTTCTCACATATTTTGTATGAGCAAAAAATTGCATATCCTTTGACGTGTACGAGTTTATTTTCACGTGTTTTTGCGTTATGGCAGGTTTTATTATTTATTAAATAATTAGCTGTTAACTCAGCTGACAGGTTTTGGTTTGTTGGCGAATTCAGTTGTATTTAATAGGCACGTTTGTTTAATAATTCTGTATATTTTGATTTACTATTTTGTTGTGCAGTTTTTACATCCTGAGCTATCTTTGAAAGTGAGTTCATTAACCAACACAGTACAGGCACAATGAGTTAGTCTCGTTGCCACCAACTACGAGTTCTTTTTTTACGTTGTATTTAAATCTGTGCAAATGTTAATAAATGTAAAAACTTCTCATTACTGGGCGTGGTTTTATTGCACAAATTTAGAATATCTACACTTAAAAGTATTGCCAATGACCAACAGAAAATACCATTTGGAAAATGGACTGATTTGTATAAGTGTAAATGCAGGGTGTATATTAACGAATTATTTGTCATGTATGAGGACTTGAATCGTGATACTTTTATCTCATACAAATTCTTATACATGTAGACGCACCATAACGCGATTAAGTGACAAAACACAGTCCTTTTGCTTACGAAGTACGTAAACACGCCGGTTGCAATGAAACTTTAATGTTCCCTTATCAATTTCGCAATTATTGCCTTCAATACGATTCTTTAAAGATGCCGTGATTTATGAGGAAATCGAAAACTATTCTGACAAAAAAAACCAAATCGTGAAGTTCACAAATAACGGCTGCCATGCCAATAACAACACTATATAGCTGTAAAAACTACGAATGCACTGACAATGACACTGTGTGAAGGCGCATGTCGGTGACCTTGGCGTAGTAAATCTATCATGTTCAGTACGATGTAAACGGTAATGACGTCAGAATATAGTTCCATAAAAAATTTCACAAAGACGTAACCTATCGTCAGAAATCCAATCTTCAGCTGGTGATTATCTATTAATTCAATAATAAAATACGTCATAAAATGCAAAAAATCATTACTTTAGTAAATTATCCGAAAGTGCAGTAATACCAAATTTACTATCAGAAATTTCGTGTATATCAAATTTGGTACAGATGGCTAAAAATTCCAACTAAATACGACAAATTTTGAAAAATAAGGTCGATTTTTTTCTGTACTTTTCGATCTGGATTTTTCAGTCAATGTGAGAAAGTTTGTGCAAAGTTGTCTACACTGTTTATGCCCATTAATACGATAATGCTAACAAGAATACAAATTTATGGAAAATATTTGCAGTAATATTATGAAAACAACTTATTGGTTTAATTACAGAATCAAGTTAACTGAACAGGGCGCAGGTTATGCAAAATGGTTACATCCCTGTAGTTAAATGACACACTCAGCCTGGGGATTAATTTATTAGTGAATTCCACTGAAAATTAACTATTTAAGTTACCGTCATGGTAAGATCAGACTGTGACCTTGAAATTAACGCCGATCCTAATTTCTAGATCAATGTGTGTGTGTGTGTGTGTTATAGCGCTCTTAGCAATTTCAATCAGATTCAAACGACACACAAATCTATTTTCGTAACAGTTCGGACAAATTCGTAACGCAGTAAAATTAGTTCAACAGTTCCAAAATGGCAGCCATCTCAAATCTTTAAACAAATCCGTAACATTTTTGTCTAAAATATGTTTTTGAAAATCTTGTTTCACACCGCGTAAATTAGCGTTTTGAATTCTCACAATCCGTTGAAATTAACACCAAAAATTGACTTTTTCGTATTTTTAACGCAACGCAAGTTTAAAACGCTAATAAGTGGAGATTTTAATGCAGTTCTTGACGGCGAAACCGGAATTCCAAAGAGAAGGTAAAATAAATATAATACTTTTGGAAATTTGTCTCCATCACGCCGCGCGCCGCATTATATAATTTCGTGTCTATTTATGCGATGGTGTACGTACGAAATCAAATCACAAAAACTTCCAAACCGATTTAGATAAAATTCTACACGAGCAATGGCGAGATATACAGTTCAAACACAGACCACTTCGTACTAACAGTTTTAAAATGACCGTTACTGATAATAATACGGTATTTATTTTTGAAACTACTGTTACCGCCAAGCACATATAATTATTGTGCTCGTAAACGTGATGGAAGCTAATTTCCAAGGGTAATTCTTTCATCTTTCCCTCTTTTTGAAATTCTAATTTCACCATCTTATTCAGCATTAAAGTAACCTAATATTACATTTTAACCTTCAAATTACACCGAAAATAGGAAAACGAACCCTGACCGCCGTCAAATTCATATTATTAATTTCAACGGATTATGAACATTCAAAAACGCTAATTTATACAGTTTTTTAACGTTAAATACGAGGATGAAATCGGATTTTCAGAAAAATTCTCAAAGAAAATAACGTAATGAATTTTTAAAGATTTGAAATTGACGCCATTTTGGAACTGTCGAACTAAGTTAACTGGTTAACGAACTTGCTCAAGCTATTACCAAAATAAATTTTCGTGCCAAGTTTGAATTTGATTAAAATTGCGAAAGTGAGAGCACTAAACACACACACACACACACACACACACACACACACACACACACACACACACACACACACACATTTTAAAGGCATTTTTAACCCTAAAAAATTCACTAACAAAATATACAACGCTATTGAAACACAATTTATGGGTTAATTCAATAACAGAACATTGATATATGCGTTCATGTAATCAGACCTCTTAACATGTAAGACTTGAATGTGAGAGTAAGACAGAACTTATGAGGTTATAACAAGCAAGAGTGAGAGAGGGGGGAGTTATGACCTTGAAACCACCTTGCATCTACTTTGTGCTGAGAAGAGAGAATCGAGATTGGCGGGAACTGAATCAACTTTGTCGCAAATCTGCCGCGAAAACGGTGTCCGTATTTAAAGCATACTATTATCACGCACGCAGCTGGCTTGTTACCGTGATTTTACCATTATAACCGGTGTTAAAATCTCCGTAAATTAGCGTTTAAATTTTTTAATAACATTGAAAATGAACACTTAACGCTGGTATGATTCTAAATTCTAATTTACGCAGAATTTAAAGCTGATTACGACGATGGAAAAAGATTGTTTAAAAAATATCAGGGAAACTTGCCCACGCTACTACAAAGATGAATTTTAAGTCAATTTTGAAACAAATCAAATTGGCTCCATAAATTAGCAATTAAAATGTTCAACGTAATTATTTGAAAGTTTACTAAACTAATTTACGCTGATTGGATTCAAATTTGCGCAAAAACAGATTCTGGCAATACGTAGTTTTGGTAAGTTTGTTTTTTCGCAAAATCCATTCAAACGTTGCCAAAACGACGACCATTCTAAACCTTAAGACATTCATAACTTTTTAAGCGAAGCTTTTAATGTTAGCTTTGGCGAGAGGAACGAACAGAAAAAGTCTGCCGAACGGAAGAATGTAACGGAAATATGGAACGAACGAGCAAACGAATTTCATATCTCTATTTCTGTCCTTTTCTTTGTCTTCCTCCTAACAGTACACGCGTATGATAAGAAAACGTTGTGTTGCTTTGGTTTCGATATTGTTCATTAGTTGAATAACACGTACACATTGTAACCGTTTATAATACATTCGAAATCAATAAAAACTTTTATAATAATTGTTGTTAATATTACTAGTTTTTAACAACATAACCTGGAACTTATAGCCTATCAGCTGTTCAATGAAATCAGCTGATCGTTACGAATTAATATAAAACAGCTGACCTTTTCCTATAACTACAGTAAATAATATATAAGCTAGGTTCACGTATTTATTTATTTAAACAAAACAAGATATCTGTAAACATATCTTCAAACTAATTATATATTCAGCAAAGACATTATCAAAAAAATACTTCGCTTCTGTCGGTAATTCCCCGAGTTCCACACATGTACTTTTTTTAATCCGATTTACCATTGTAACCATCATTGTAAAATTGACGTCGGGCAAGTTTTATGAGTAAATTTCCTTTGGAAAATACGCTACGGAGCCACCCAGACCCGGGGTGATTACTTTTTGAAGTGACGTTAAAGTGTTTATATGTGTGTTAGAACAGTCACGATCACAATTTTAGTCCGATTTTATTGAACCTTGGCACAAAACTCTATTACGGTGTAACTTTACAAGTCTGTTAACCATCAAAATTTGTTATGCAGTTTCAAAATGGCGGTCATCTAATTTTTTAAAAAAATCGTATTTTTTTGTATAATTTTTTAAAATCTGATTTCACCGTCGTAATTAGCGTTCAAATCTGCATAAATTAGCATTTTGTTTTTTCCGAAATCCTTTGAAATTAATAAAATGGATTCGACAGTTTAATTTTCGTATTTTCAATGGTGAAATTAAAAAAAAACTGTAAGACAAAGAAAAATACTTTTGGAAACAACTGCTGGCTACGATTATTTTCAATAAACTACGAAAATTTTAAAAGCTAACATAAGCAGATTTCTTGCTCATTGGTCAAATCGGATTTTCAAAAAATTGCGATATAAAAAAAATGTCGGTAATCCGCTTTTGACGCGTCAGCGCGGATAGGATAGTTGCTTGTCGCTATTAATTTATTTTCAGCTAACATGTTGTCCACTTCAACCAGGGACGTCTACTTTCATTACCCTTAAGTAACGAGTGTAAGAGGGCGACGAGGGCTGGCTAAACCATTTACAAATGTGTTCCACTTATGGGTTTTTACAGAAATCTTCAGCGGTTGGAAATCTTCTAGCCGGTAGCAGAAACAGCGTTTGTTGTTATGGTCAAATATTTTATCATTTATACATTTACATGAAAACGGTTAAGAGATCGTGCTTTTCATTGGTGTAAACTTTTTGGATATTGTACATGATAACGGTAAGATATAGGGGAAAAATATGTTACGTCATAAAGTTGTAGGAAATTTTATTTCTCATTAACGATTTTTCATACACATTCGATCGGAACAACTGTTTAGCCGGTATGGATAGAAAAACATGACAGTACCAGAGTGTTTCCTTCTAAGAATACCGTTTCGAACTAATATATGAACGATAAAAACTTTGTAAATTTCTCCAAAACCGGATGATATATGTACGTTGATAAACATTTCGAACATCCTAACATGGGGTTTCAATTATTCAATTATTTCTTCAACTAACTAAGCAGATAACTATAAAAAATGGAAGCCATGTACCCTGAGATTTTTTATGACGAAAAAATATCGCATCACTGTGAGGAGAAACACTGACTACACCTACCCTCGGAAGTTGCCGGCGGAGGCAGCTGATGGGCTTAGCGATCCCACCGTACCTCTAGCTCATCTACTCAAAACACACACACACACACACACACACACACACACACACACACACATTCACTACTCTACATAACTCCGCGAACTCTAAAGTGTAAAACGACCCGTGCTGATGTAACACCACCCTAATGACTACAAGCAACAAGCAACTTTGAAATAAAGGGAAAAAGCATAAAAGCAGGTAGAAGAAAAGCAATTAGCAAGCAAACAGTTAGCAGGAAAACAGTTTTAGTGCTTGCGGCAACGTTCGAATAGAACGTAGGTGTGGTAGTGCGGAAAGCCGTTCCTTGTTTAATAAATCATGAACCAGTCCAAATCCAACTGCTTGTTTCCGTTTGAAAAAGCAGTTTGTTTGTCGTTTATAGAAAAGCAGTTTTTTTAACAGTTTGGTGTTTTCTGCCCCACCACTACCAGTTAGAAGTTAGGTAGACTAGGGCTGGATAAGGCGCTGTAACTGAGCATCTCAGGAAGAGAAGGGGGCACAATAGATCTACAAGGTCGTAGTGCAGAACCCTCGGAAGTTATTGACCCCCTCCCCCTTTAGAAATATTTTCACTTTCCTAAGTCGTTTTGTAACGCACAGAAAAAGAAGTTCTTTCAAGAATCAATTCACTTGACGGTAAAGGATAACACAGTATGTAATTAGCAGCGCTTGTACGACGGCGTATAAGCTGGACTTTGGATGAATCAGAAATACCGTACATGCAAACATTGTAAGCTACTGTAATTGTCTGTCACCGTGTGATGGCTAGGCAAAGTTATAGGCTACATTGTCTGCTGTCTGGAGGTCACAGATGCTAACATCCGTTTCCACGCATACGGTTGCTGCAGAAGCAGAAAGTGAATCTCTTCTCTCTCTCTCTCTCTCTCTCTCTCTCTCTCTCTCTCTCTCTCTCTCTCTCTCTCTCAAATTTCATTCCTCAGTCTCTTCGGTATACGCACGTGAATATAGTTTATCTCTAAACCATTTTCCATTTTTTAGGGCTAGCAGGCAAATCCAAAGACCTCCAAAAATCAAAGTCTGTCTGTCGGTAACTCACTTCTCATAAACGACACGACTGATCTCTGTAAAATTTGGTGCAAATAGTCTTTGTGGCGGCCCGAACAAAGGGAAAATATAGCGGTAATTAAGAGTTAAAATCTTAAGAAAAATTTGTGAGTTAAAGGATGAGTTAAAAATCTCACCCATTATCTAATGGCACGTATATTATAAGTTATACTGATTACAAAAATAGTGTCCCACAAAGAGGTTTACGCATTTGAGCCTCCATTATTTTTTTTATTCCTCCATTGATCATTTTGAAACTACACGTACTTTTTAAAGAAGGTACCAGAAATACTATGTGAGAACTGCATCTGGCTGATGTTTGTACGAACAAAATGGCAGCCAAAATAAAGTATAGAACTGATTTTAATAAAACAAAATTTTATTATTATTTTTTTTAATTTAACTGTAGCATTTTTAACCGAATAATAGGACAAAGCGCACAGCTGCAAGATCATTCACTATAATAGCCCCCTCTACAATTCTGTCATTTTGTTTCCAATAACCAGTGAGTAACGAGTGTTTTTATAAACTTGTGTTGTTCGGTGAGAACTAGGTTGTAAACAAAAATATCGTACATAAAATGTGTTCAAAGAGAATACATTATGTTGCAGCAGTGAAACGAAAAGTTATTGTTCGCTGAACAAAATGGAAACTGACTTTGAACAGGAATTGTAGAGATATATACCGGTATTAAAATGCGTAGTTTTATTATCAACATAACCTTAATAACTGTTTAGTACTAGGTAGCATAATCCCGAGGTTTAGTTTAGTACATTTAAATGTTTGATATGTATTTTCAAGTAAGTACAGTACGATATATTTATTAAACTTGATTTTGTTTAAATGCCTGTCACTTTGTAATGTTTTTTTTAAATTGTCTGTAACATACAGTGCGTCTTAGAATCGATGAAATACGGTATTATAGAAATGTTAACGCTTGTTTCAATAGTGGAACGATATTTTCAGGAAAATTCAAGATAAACTCTTGATAAACACATCAAGATAAATACTTAAAGTGTTCCATTGCGTCAGCGAGACAGCTGCGTGACGTGATTCTTACATATATGTATGTATTGATACCAAAACTTCAATTATAGATAAATATACCTAATCACCTCAGGGTAGCCTATAGTAAATCACCGAACCCTGAACTCACCTTAAAGAAAGATAACTCCCATAGTCCATTTTCATTCGAAGTCTATATTAAATCAAATATCATATTCATAATACTGTAATCATCATTTAGGGTAAAGGTGCTTTCATATAAAACATAAATAGAAGGATTAACTCAACGAATGATCAATCTATAAGAAAACTTAAAAAGAACCAATACTTTTCAGAGGAATTAGAACAACAATAGAATAAGGAGAAAACTATTCCTCAACAATGAGGAACAATGAAGAATGAATTTCAATTATTCTGGACCAAAGCTTTTGAAGAGACATTTTTAACATTTTAAACAAAGAAATAATTAAGCATCAATCAAACAAATTAAGACACCACCTTGAAACTAAATTACAAGAATGGATTAAACGGGGGGGGGCGAAAGGGGTGATCGCTCCTCCCGAGACAAAAGAAATACAATAAAAAATGTAAAAGATCCTATTTGACTTCCTTAAAATGGAAGTATCGTAGCTTTGAGGATAGTCTGAGCCTTCTTATCCCGATCAAGAACGACAATGTTGACATTGTACGTTCAGTACATCTTCTCGTCCGTATGTACGTTTGTAACGCTTATATTGAGGGCGAGAACAGGGTTCATCAATTAGATATTTAGTTGGTTCTCTCTTCTCTTTTTAATTGCAACAACAGAATGATATTTTCCCTATCCCGATCTCAACATTGTACGTTCTGTACATCTTCTCGTCCGTATGTACGTTTGTAACGCTTATACTGAGTGAGAACAGGGTTCATCAATTAAATATTTAGTTGGTTCTCTCTTCTCTTTTTAATTGCAACAACGGAATGATATTTCCCCTATCCCGATCTTAACATTGTACGTTCTGTACATCTTCTCGTCCGTATGTACGTTTGTAACGCTTATATTGAGTGAGAACAGGGTTCATCAATTAGATATTTAGTTGGTTCTCTCTTCTCTTTTTAATTGCAACAACAGAATGATATTTCCCTATCCCGATCTTAACATTGTACGTTCTGTACATCTTCTCGTCCGTATGTACGTTTGTAACGCTTATACTGAGTGAGAACAGGGTTCATCAATTAAATATTTAGTTGGTTCTCTCTTCTCTTTTTAATTGCAACAACGGAATGATATTTCCCCTATCCCGATCTCAACATTGTACGTTCTGTACATCTTCTCGTCCGTATGTACGTTTGTAACGCTTATATTGAGGGCGAGAACAGGGTTCATCAATTAGATATTTATTTGGTTCTCTCTTCTCTTTTTAATTGCAACAACAGAATGATATTTCCCCTATCCCGATCTTAACATTGTACGTTCTGTACATCTTCTCGTCCGTATGTACGTTTGTAACGCTTATATTGAGGGCGAGAACAGGGTTCATCAATTAAATATTTAGTTGGTTCTCTCTTCTCTTTTTAATTGCAACAACAGAATGATATTTCACCTATCCCGATCTCAACATTGTACGTTCTGTACATCTTCTCGTCCGTATGTACGTTTGTAACGCTTATATTGAGGGCGAGAACAGGGTTCATCAATTAAATATTTAGTTGGTTCTGTCTTCTCTTTTTAATTGCAACAACAGAATGATATTTCACCTATCCCGATCTCAACATTGTACGTTCTGTACATCTTCTCGTCATGTACGTTTGTAAAACATTGTACGTTCTGTACATCTTCTCGTCCGTATGTACGTTTGTAACGCTTATATTGAGGGCGAGAACAGGGTTCATCAATTAAATATTTAGTTGGTTCTCTCTTCTCTTTTTAATTGCAACAACAGAATGATATTTCACCTATCCCGATCTCAACATTGTACGTTCTGTACATCTTCTCGTCCGTATGTACGTTTGTAACGCTTATATTGAGGGCGAGAACAGGGTTCATCAATTAAATATTGGTTCTCTCTTCTCTTTTTAATTGCAACAACAGAATGATATTTCTCCTATCCCGATCTTAACATTGTACGTTCTGTAATTTCTCGTCCGTATGTACGTTTGTAACGCTTATATTGAGGGCGAGAACAGGGTTCATCAATTATATTTAGTTGGTTCTCTCTTCTCTTTTAATTGCAACAACAGAATGATATTTCCCTATCCTGATCTCAACATTGTACGTTCTGTACATCTTCTCGTCCGTATGTACGTTTGTAACGCTTATATTGAGGGCGAGAACAGGGTTCATAATTAGATTTTAGTTGGTTCTCTCTTCTCTTTTAATTGCAACAACAGAATGATATTTCATCCCGATCTCAACATTGTACGTTCTGTACATCTTCTCGTCCGTATGTACGTTTGTAACGCTTATATTGAGGGCGAGAACAGGGTTCATCAATTAAATATTTAGTTGGTTCTCTCTTCTCTTTTTAATTGCAACAACGGAATGATATTTCACCTATCCCGATCTCAACATTGTACGTTCTGTACATCTTCTCGTCCGTATGTACGTTTGTAACGCTTATATTGAGGGCGAGAACAGGGTTCATCAATTAGATATTTAGTTGGTTCTCTCTTCTCTTTTTAATTGCAACAACAGAATGATATTTCTCCTATCCCGATCTTAACATTGTACGTTCAGTACATCTTCTCGTCCGTATGTACGTTTGTAACGCTTATATTGAGGGCGAGAACAGGGTTCATCAATTAGATATTTAGTTGGTTCTCTCTTCTCTTTTTAATTGCAACAACAGAATGATATTTTCCCTATCCCGATCTCAACATTGTACGTTCTGTACATCTTCTCGTCCGTATGTACGTTTGTAACGCTTATACTGAGTGAGAACAGGGTTCATCAATTAAATATTTAGTTGGTTCTCTCTTCTCTTTTTAATTGCAACAACGGAATGATATTTCCCCTATCCCGATCTTAACATTGTACGTTCTGTACATCTTCTCGTCCGTATGTACGTTTGTAACGCTTATATTGAGTGAGAACAGGGTTCATCAATTAGATATTTAGTTGGTTCTCTCTTCTCTTTTTAATTGCAACAACAGAATGATATTTCCCCTATCCCGATCTTAACATTGTACGTTCTGTACATCTTCTCGTCCGTATGTACGTTTGTAACGCTTATACTGAGTGAGAACAGGGTTCATCAATTAAATATTTAGTTGGTTCTCTCTTCTCTTTTTAATTGCAACAACGGAATGATATTTCCCCTATCCCGATCTCAACATTGTACGTTCTGTACATCTTCTCGTCCGTATGTACGTTTGTAACGCTTATATTGAGGGCGAGAACAGGGTTCATCAATTAGATATTTATTTGGTTCTCTCTTCTCTTTTTAATTGCAACAACAGAATGATATTTCCCCTATCCCGATCTTAACATTGTACGTTCTGTACATCTTCTCGTCCGTATGTACGTTTGTAACGCTTATATTGAGGGCGAGAACAGGGTTCATCAATTAAATATTTAGTTGGTTCTCTCTTCTCTTTTTAATTGCAACAACAGAATGATATTTCACCTATCCCGATCTCAACATTGTACGTTCTGTACATCTTCTTGTCCGTATGTACGTTTGTAACGCTTATATTGAGGGCGAGAACAGGGTTCATCAATTAAATATTTAGTTGGTTCCTTCTTCTCTTTTTAATTGCAACAACGGAATGATATTTCACCTATCCCGATCTCAACATTGTACGTTCTGTACATCTTCTCGTCCGTATGTACGTTTGTAACGCTTATATTGAAGGCGAGAACAGGGTTCATCAATTAGATATTTAGTTGGTTCCTTCTTCTCTTTTTAATTGCAACAACAGAATGATATTTCTCCTATCCCGATCTTAACATTGTACGTTCAGTACATCTTCTCGTCCGTATGTACGTTTGTAACGCTTATATTGAGGGCGAGAACAGGGTTCATCAATTAGATATTTATTTGGTTCTCTCTTCTCTTTTTAATTGCAACAACAGAATGATATTGCCCCTAAAATTGATCAAAACTAAGAGCACGGTAAGAGTAAAGCAACAGGAATAAGTGCGCCTATACGTAAACAATTCCTACTATTAGTTCACACTCTCCATATATATATATATATATATATATATATATATATATATATATCTTGTTCAAACTTGTAATCGTTAATAAAATACTATATATTCAATCCCCTTAAGTTCAAATAACTTTTTTTAAAGTTGTAGTGGATGACACTTGATGTTAATACAGTTGTCAAATATTAATATCGCATATTTGTACAAAACGGTAGGATTTGATTTAAATAACACTTATGTTCTATCCTATGATGGTTTTAGGAATCGTAGCACGCAGCTGTCTCGCTGACGTGATAGAAGAACATGACCTAAATAGGAATTGACTTACATTGTTTTTATATTACTTTTAATACTAACTTCAACATTCCATCAGTGGCTTTAATCAAGAGACTTGAAGATATAATTAATCCACGAAAAAACTTACAATAATTAGTGAACGTTTACAGACCGTTTTAAAGTCAACCTAATACACAAGATCATGAATTTAAAGTCTTTGTTAAACCATCCATAAATCACGTCAGATCTTTCACCCGCACATCACCCATCTAGTTATTAAGTATACTGAAGTGTTAGTGTAGCTTTTAAAATTTAATTATAAGATTCTGTAAAGAGTTTGTTTTAGTATATCAAGTGTTTATAAATCTGAAAACTAGCCTAGGTATAAACTGAACATTAAAGCCGACATTTGTAACATTATAAAACCAGGGGGCCTGTGCAAAATCTCGTACTATGAAAGTTTTAAGTAAACACAGCCTTTTAAATAAGAGTAGTCGTTGTGGTAGTTGGAACGAAGGGAGAACACGTTTAAAAAATAAATCGAAAAGCGATCGGTTTGAAATAATAATCACAAATTTAGGAGTCATTTTAGTATATACATTTCAATGCAGATAATTGTTTTTTTAAATAGCAATTTTTACAGAGCATTACAATACCTCGTTATAAACTTATTTGATGTAATAATGTAATCTTCTTGTACTTTATGTATTTTCTTTTGTTTAATGGATACAAACATATTAGTTCATTTAGTAACCCTTGAAAAGGCTACATACAATTGTCCTTGAGTAAAGACGGCATTTGGTAAATACAATCCTGCTCTTTGAATTGTTTGTCCCTGCGATTTGTTTATAGTGATAACAAACGCAATTTTAATAGGTAACTGTAAACAATTAAAACGGCATGCTTGATAACCTCTAACAGTATTTAGACATTTTAAATGTACTTCGTATTTTATGATGTCTGTATTAACAACAGATAAATGCACGATGGAAGGAGAAATCACAAATATATTTGTCCAAAACATGTATGTGTTTGGTATTCGAAATGCTTGTCCCGGCTTGTACGACAGGCAGGGATAGGGGACTGTCAGTAGAGTCACATTATTTGTAAGTTTAATAACTTTAAAGTAAATATTGAAATTGTTCTAAGCACGTTATACAAAAAAGTGGCATTTGTAATGAGATTGTCTACTCGTGATTAATAAGTTAACTTTGTAAAATATACAAA
Source organism: Callitettix versicolor (assembly GCA_022606455.1). Taxonomy (NCBI): domain Eukaryota; kingdom Metazoa; phylum Arthropoda; class Insecta; order Hemiptera; family Cercopidae; genus Callitettix; species Callitettix versicolor. The sequence goes on from CM040186.1 coordinate 50,066,419, forward strand.
GTCTGATTTGTATTGTCGCACATACGTATCCATGATACCGTTTTGTCTGTCTCTGACAGTTAAAAGTGTTTTACGTTAAATTTTTCCACAAACGTTTTAGCGCAAAATTGTTTTGCAATGTAAGAAGCCGGTTAAAAAAATCTTTTGTGCTGAGAAAAAGGGATGTTGACTCGAGAAATAATATATATATGATAAAATAAATCAATAATTTTCGTACTTATAGTACGACTGATTTTATTTATAACCAGTTGCCAACGCACACAGAGAGATGGCCTCAGGTCGGACTCTGCAATAAAAACAGCAGGAAATGGTCGCTGGTTGCAGACTGGTCTTTTATTGCCCAATTTGTCTGTTACAGTGATATTCCCTAACCAAAACGATGCTATTACAAGGAGACGCTGGGCCGGTAGCCGTACCTGAGCGTGACTGACCTACGCTGCCGACGTGATTCTTCTCTCGACACGTCGCTTTGAGGCTTACTGATCCACTTTGCTATACGCAGGTGTCTTACCGGGCCTGTCATAGACATCCGGATATTGCAATCGTCCAAAAATTTCGACATAACAGATCTTCACTTTTCACGAACCCTATGGTGCCGAAGCGTTACACATACTGGTATTATTCTAGAACAATGTGACCAATTGTAACAAATTTAATGTTCCACGAAAGTGCTTAATTTCAGCGAAGTTTTGTTTAAAAATGAGCTACTAGAGCGGTCATCATTGTAAGACCCAGACCAGAAGAGCTATATCACATTTTGAAGAGGTCGTTAAAAATTTTGTGTAAAGTTCGATGTGGTTAAGATTTTTTCCGGCGAAAAACCATAAAGGCTGCCATCGCCGTGTCGCGAAATTGATTTAACATCACAAATAAAAAAAAATATAATAACAGGTATTATAGAAAAATAAATTAATACACAAAAAGGTAAATAAACAAACAACATATAATTACAAATATAAATAGTTACAAAAAACTAAACAATAGTATTATATATCTTTAAAATATAACAAAACAAAACAAATATTTGTTTTAAGGCGAAAAGCACACTGAGGTTATTATCGTCTCCCTAAATGTAAGTGTGAGTGTAAAGTGTGAGAGAAAATTCTATTAATTTTCCCAATTCAAGAGAATTAAGTTTTTGCTTCACTTAGGAAATCCGACAAAATCACGCGGTGCAAACTTAGCGGCAGCTGTGGCTAAAGCACCGGTCAGTCTACTGCGTTTACTTGAAAATCTAATTTTACGTAAGAATAGACTGAGCATTAAAATATGTAACAATGAACCCTTTTAAAAGTAATAAATTATTTTGAAAACACTAAAATGAACCTGAACCGCGTTCAGTACAATTTGAAAGTTTACTAGTTTACGCAGATTTTAACGCTGATTATCTGGAAAATCAGATTTGTTTTTTCTAAAATGTTAACGACACGTGTGCGAGACAGATGCGTGGCGCGATTATTCACCTATCACCACAGACACGACTGATGTGATTCCGTCCCTTATCTGAACTCGTAACAACTAAAGGGCAAAAGTAAGAAATCACGAGGCTAGGTTTGGTAAAGCTGCTTAAATTTGGCGGTCGACGAGTTTATCCGAAGGCCCCCGGTACCGAGACCTTGAACCTATGTAAAGTTTAAATGTACACGACAGTGAAATTAAATTCTAAACAGCTGGCAACACACATGGCCAATGAACAACCATCATCATGTTGGCGTTGTTCGGTTTAATCTGTGAGTTACGATCTGTTCGCATAAATCTACCATTGTTTTACGCGGTGGCTGAAATATACGACGAATGCACAATCTATAAGGTAGTTGGTCGCCTCAGCTGTAGAACATGTAGGACAAGTATTTATTATTTTGTAATTCTACTTTATTTTGGTGATGGTGAAAATTCAGTCTTAAAATTTAATGCATATTTATGTTTTCAAAAATCCTAGATTAGATTAGAAACTAGAGGAAGAGATTATAAAACCCCAAACTGTGCAATCGACTGACCTATTGTGCAACTAAACCTCTTAAGTACTAGTTCAGCAGACTGGTGCCCTTAGTAAGTTCTAACAATCCACTGATGACTAGTTCATCCTACTAGAGGTCCCTTAGGGTCCTGGAAAACAAAACGTTTTTGCCTCCTGCTAGCAAGAGCCTCACAATCGTGAATTATATCCCTTTACCGCGCAACCTACACATGGATTCAAAAACCCTAAGTAGGAAAACATAATTTTATTTAGATTTGTGTATGTGTGCATGTGTCATTATATGTAAAAAAACCGTTAAAGATCATATTTTTTTCAAAATCGGCTTTTAAGTTTTTGTCTGAATGAACGAATCTATAGTGTGACCTACTGTGCCCTCTTTCAATATTCCTGAGCTGTTCAGTTATGACGCCTTCTCCAGTTCTAATCTCTTTATAATGTCTAGGATTTGGAGAGAATTCAAGGTGGGTAGCTCCTCCACTTCTAACTGGTGACTTCCCAGTTACTTATTAAGGTGCTTGCAGATGCTTGATCTGCTAATTCCCTTACAATTTTTCTTTCTCTTGACCCACATTAAGGAGGCTCTGCTCCATTTGGCCGACCTTTTAATTATGCGTTAAGATACCGCTCATTATATTTTACACAGTTACTTAATGGGAACACCCATATGTAGCTAAGTATATGAGATCCGACAGATCCCTGCGTGCGTGGGTAATTCTAAGATACACTGGGAGGGGCTCCGTTTGATACACCATTAGACCGGTGACATTCACTTCATCAGCACGGGTCGCTTTACACTTTATAGAGTTAGCCAAACTATGTAGAGTAGTGTGTGTGTGTGTCTTGAGTAGATGAGTGAGAGCAGTATGAGCTATAGGTACGGCGAGATCGCTAAACTCACCAGCTGCTCATTTCAGATGCCTCAGCCTTTAAAAATCGTATTTTCTCAAAACTTGCTTTAGTAATTCACGTAAGAAGTTTCTCAAAATCGATTCAAATGTTTTTGTCATTTTAGTAAATTTTAAAATAACAGATATTCTTGTTTTTCAATGAAATAAAAAGAACAGAATGTTTTTTGTATTTCTGAAATGCAAACCCTTTTCGACTGGCCTAGCATATTTTTTTGTGTCAGGTTAAAAATAGAAAATCGCTATAGCACAAATAACATCTAAAAAAAGAGTCACGTTTCCCGTATACACATTATTAGTACTCATGAAGTGAATTTAGTCTACCAGTGAGCTGATTGGTTTCTGCGTGCATTCTTGGCTCAGTGCTATGATTTTTGTTTATTGACGTGAGTTTCATAACCAACCGACTTTAATATTTGTTATATTTATTGAACGAGCGAAGCAAAGTCTGTTTTAACTCGACTTTTCAGTGTTTCATACATACTTTTGAACAAACTCACTGACCGATTGTTTTGAAATTTGGTACAAACATAACTTACATAAAGCCCGAAAGACGTAGGCGTCAGATTTCTCCGTTCACTTCCGTTTCACGATGGCGGGTTTGATATAACTATGAACGAAAACGATACCCCGATACAAGTAGAGTATCGATACTTTTCTTTCGAAACCTAGGATTTTTTACTCGATACTTTCATTCGATACTTTTATTCAGTACCTACTAACAGTAGTAAATATTTTTCGATTTTTCTGCAGTATCGGTACCTTTTACCTATACCAGTATCTAGTAAAAGTATCGTTATTTTCTTTTGATATTTCACCTCCAGATTTAACTGACAATTTCCTGTAATACTGGCTGAACGGTAAGACCTATTATAATTGTGACCACTTAGTGGAGAAACAGCATACAATTTCCAATAAAGTTTGTCCAGTAATATTTCGAAAATGTAACGATTACCGTTTCCGTATTATCAGTTATTGTTTTCGGTGTACACAATATTATTATATTTGGTATATTTTTTTAATTTAATGTTTTGGTTCTAATACGAAGGAAACACAAACAATATGGCCTACTATATCAATTATCTATTAAATTTCTTTGACGTCTGCGTCATATTTCTTTCGTTACATAATAATATCGGTACATTTTTTTCGACTTTCCTGCAGTATCGATACTTTTTTCCAATACTAATATCTAGTCAAAGTATCGATATTTTCTTTAGATATTTCACCTCTAGGTGTAACTGGCTATTTCATGTAATACTGGCTGAACGGCAAGACCAATTGGTAACCATATAAATATATAATCATATATAACCATTTAGTGGAGAAACAGAATAAAATTTTCAAATAAAGTTTGTCCATTAGTACTTCGAAAATGTAACGGTTACAAGTTAAAACTGGCGGAAATGGTTACGCGAGCGTCAAAACGCTGTCGTGAAGCGATTTGTATGTTAATTAATGATACACTGTGAGGTCTGCTGTTATTTTTGCAGTACTTTCTAACAGTATTTATTTGTTTAACTAAACTCCATGTGTCTTCTGACAAACGGGCAAGTCAGGATAAGCTAAGGACCGGAAGATAACGTCAGATGAGGTCAGTTACACACTTGATACACGGATGCTGTAGAACCAAACAAAGTACAGCACGAATGTGAAGTTAGAATTATAAAAAGCGTCTATTGCAGACTGCGGGAAACAAGGCCGGCGACAGTCGCCCGGGAGTTGCACATGCACTGCACCCCCACCCACCTCCAGCCCCGCGATGTCTGCCCTAGTAAAAATCGATCTTGCTCCTAACCATGGCAACCTTGTTTATCCAGAGATGGTGAAGAAAGATTCGCCTTGGGTTTCCTGTCGGACGCCGTAGAGACTGTAAGGCGGCGAGGGTGTCCTTATTGTACTGCCCGCCGACGTCATTGTTCCGCGAAGAAAGCGAGCGGAAAAGAATACAACAGGACTGTAATGCAGCCGGTACTGGAGAGTTCGAAGCCAAAAGAGGCGAACTAAAAAGTTTCGAATAGAAATTATTAATACAGTCGGGTTAATAGTGAATTTCAAAAACCCCCAACATAAAGTTATTTTATACATGCCACTTATTACTGTAGAATAGTTAATACTTAACATTGATAATGTAATTTTCGACCGCCTTACTGAAATATAAAGAAATTATTTTGACCGTAAATAAATATTTTCTTGAAAGAGAGAAGCAAGGTTTCTGTTTAAATCGATGTTCGGCATTTGAATTGTGTGTTTGTTTGTTACGCTGTTTTGGCCAAAAACCGATCAAACACATTGATCGTTCTGAAATTTGGTACGACGGTACCTTGTATAAAGCCCGAAATACGTGTGTTTAAGACTTTATTCCATCCACTTCCGTTTCAAGATGGCGGGCTCTGATTGAACGATAACGAGTGTAGTTGCTAGTTATTTCCAGTAATACTGGCTGAACGGCAAGACTTATTATAATTTTTGCAAGCTTTATGGTGAAGTAGCATATCAAAACACACAGCCTGAACCAAAAGTTTTTTCAGCATGAAATGCAACACCAATGAATAAGAACGTAATAGAATGACAACCCTTATGAGAGGTGTGAGCGATCGCTGCTGGTGGCATCTTGCGGCAGAGTATTGAACTCTGGAAAACAATCGTCAAACAAAAAATCGTCAACTCTGGAAAGCAATACAGTCAAATAGGTAATAGTACTGTCTATTTTCTCAAACGTCTCCACCCCTTGTCCTTGCAGCGTTCGTATCAGATAGAGTAGTACAATTACTTGGAACTTTGGCCTCTGATATCGAACAAGCTTTTTATAATGGTGGCTGTGCTTCTAGTGCGTTTATATTTAACGGTAACACACACGCCGACCTGACAGTAGAGGTCACTAAAAAATTTTAAAAATCGGTTTTCTTCATTTTCAACCCCTAAACAAAACATTTCAGTAAGGGTAAAATTTGTCCGAATTTAATAAACTTTGAATAGTGCAGTTTTTTATACTGCTGTTCATAAAAATGACAACACAAAAATTATTTTATATTTTAATGTTTGCAATTTTTAACTGATCCAACCCCTAACACAATTAGTACTTATTTTTAGAAATTTTTTAAATTGCATTTACTTGTTTAATTCAACATTATTAATTTAAATTACTTTTAATAAATTTGTAAATGAAAATACGTGAAATTAAAAGTTCGATAAAATATTTGAGTATGTAAATAAAAAGATTCTAACACAAAAGTTTGCTTTATTTTTCGCTAAAAATGGTTTTTTATACTGTTGTTCACAAAATGAAAATGTCAAGGGTGTTGACCCACGAAGTGGGCAGATGTATCCACTAGGTATATTTTATAAATTTAGAAAAGGGCAGGCGTGTCCAAGATGGATGAATAAATGAATTGCACTGTGACCTTTGTAGATCTATTGTGCCCCCTTTCTATATTCCTGAGCTGTTCAATTACGGAGCTTTCTCCAATCCTAATCTCTTTATATAGTCTAAGATTTTGAGAGTAAGATTTTGAGAGTGGGTAGCTACCCCACTTCAAATTGGTGACTTCCCAATTCCTCATTAATGTGCTTGCAGATGCATGATCTGCGAATTCCTTTTCAATTTCTTTTCTCTTGACCCTCATTACGAAGGCTCTGCTCCATTTGACCGATCTTTCTATTGTGCGGTGAGATACCGCTCATTCTATTTTACACTGTTACTTAATGGGAACACCCACAAGTAGCTAAGGATATGAGCTCTGCCCATACAGATCCCTGTGTGCATTAAGGCACACTGGGAGGGGCTCCGTTTGATACACCATTAGTCCGGTGTCATTCACTCAATCAGCACGGGTCGCTTTACACTTTAGAATTAGATAAAATATGTAGAGCAGAGTGTGTGTGTGTGTGTGTTTTGAGTAGATGAGTGAGACTAGTATGAGCTAGAGATGCGGTGGGATCGCTAAGTCCATCAACTGCTTACTTCAGCTGCCTCCGCCTGAGTCCGGGGTGGTTAAAGTATCAGTCTACGTCTCCAAACTTACACACCTCAAAGACATAGTTTCGAGAATGGAGTTCCTGCCGTAAGCTTTTCCCTTGCAGTCATTGTCGAACTCTTGTCCTCATTACTTTAACTGGCATAAGTATCACAAATGTAGACAGCGTTATTAAGTTTAAGAGCGTTAAGGCTAATATTTCGAAATATTTGAAATGTGTGCAGATGACGACTTTATTTAGGGGCCGGAAAGCTACCTGAGGTCGAGGGCTTCACGGGCATAAAGAAAATGTACAACCACTCAAAACGTGTACCACAATTCAGGATCGAGCACATTTCATGTTAAATTAATAGCTTATTTTCCGATGAAAATATGTTACTGAAGAGAATTTTTTTCTGGAAGATTGATTGTCACAGATCCATTAGACGTACGTACTAAACTGTAAAATAACAGAAGGAAGCGACAGTTGTAACAATGACTTTGCTTTGATCACAGATAAGCACAGCTGCGCAGATTAGTGAAGGTGTAACCGTTTTAGTATTTAGCATCACGAATCGATTCGTCAACGAAAAGAAACTTTAATCAGTCTATTAAACAATCGAATTTATAATCGATTACACAAATTTGAAATTTGTTTCCGAGTTTAACGCACAACGTCTAACTCTAACTTTCTTATTATACGAAGTATGAAGAAAGCAAGCTAATCGTGAACAATGGAGCAAATAGTATTCCAGCACTGGCCAGAGGGTGCATATAGAGCCCCGTATGCATGTATAAGGCTAAGATACAATGTGTCATCGTCTAAACAACATAGAAACTGAGTTACATAACCTAGTTCCGCTTACTAATACCGAAAAACATCCACGCTAAATTCCCAACTTCCCTCCCGGCTTTTAAACAGCCTACGCCTACGAATCTAGTTCACAATTATCCCGTCAACCAATACTGGCTTCTGATTGGTTCGCAGCGCTCGCGTATTGCGGATCTAATGTACACTAGATTATCGCTGGCGCACCACATCACTTCTCCCGTACACTGCAGCTCTATTACGCAATCGTGGTGCGTTCTTTCTCTGATTTGGGTTCCTGAAAAATGATGGTTCCCGCCATAATTTCGAATGTAAATATAAATAAAAAATTGTTGTTCGGCAGATCATCGAGGAGGAACACCATTACACAAGAACTATACGACAGCCTGCCAACACCCAGAAGACAGCACAACTTGCTCAGGTGGAAATAGGAGGAATTCAGTTCGAAGTTCTTACTTTCTCACCATTCCGAAGTGGAAGAGTACCTCGTGGCCGACCTGGTAAAAGCCCGTAGTTCCATATTTGTCCCAGAGACTTCAACAACAGATAAGATGCACGTGTTGGAGGAACAGATGAGGGCCATATTGGAGGAACAGATAAGAAAAACATGTTAGAAGGAACAGGTAAGATGAACATATTGACGGAACAGATAAGAGGAATATGTTTGGAGGAACAGATGGGATGAACGTGTTAGCGGAACAGATAAGAAGAACATGTTTGGAGGAATAGATAAGAGGACCATATTGAAGGAACAGATACGAGGAACATGTTAGAAGGAACAGGTAAGATGAACATACTGACGGAACAGATAAGAGGAACATGTTTGGAGGAACAAATAGGATGAACGTGTTGGCGGAACAAATAAGAGAAACATGTTGGAGGAACAAATAAGAGGAACTTATTGAAAGAACAAACAATCTATGACACACGACATAATGTTTGTCAGAGCTCCCAGTACAGCTAGGATCTGCAGGTAACAGACCTCTCAGAGCTGCGCGACCCAACAACAAAAATTCCAGTTTGGAACAACGCGTACTCGCCGAGTTATAAATTTTACAATTCAGCCCGCTCCTTTTCCGAGAATAAGAATGAAGTAGCTGAGTCAATATATTCTGCAAGAGTGCTGCAACAGGCTTCGGCAGATGTGTGAGGACGTTAGGACGCATTCCTTCGGCGGTGGACAGGACAAAGACGTCCGCAACTGATTAGGCTTGTTTTTTTCAGCTTTTCGGGGTTTCTGCGTGACAGACGTTTGTATTTTGCGACAGGCGGTCTTTTCGACCAATTAAAATAAACGGCAGAGACCTGAGTGCCGACTACGACTATAGAAGTGATCGCGGCACGCAGCTGTCTCGCTGACGTGATGGAAGCTAATTTCCATTGGAAATTAAGCTGTTTAAACGGCCATCATGGTAAGATCCAAACCCGAAACCTCGAAATAAACTCCGATTTTGATATTTAGATCAAGTATATATATGATAGCTTTATTTGTAACTTTTGAAAAGTCTTTTAACGTTTATATGTACATTTTGTGTTCGCAATTTTGGTCCGATTTGATTGAAAATTGGCACAATAATTGTAATTGCTTGGACAAGTTCGTTTCAAGAAAATTTCTTAAAACAATTTCAAAATAGCGGTCATTTAAAAATTCATAATTTTCACCATCGTAATCGGCGCTAAAAACTGCATAAATTAGGCGTTATGAATTTTCAAAATCAGTTGAAATTAATAAACTGTACCTCAAATATTATGCTTTAATATTATGTATTAATATTATGCTTTAATTATGTATTAATATTATGCTTCCATCACGTCAGCTTAATATTAGCAAATTTCCGTTGGAAAATAAGTTATTAGAGCGGATATGGTAACACCCAGAATCGGGACTTTGAAATGGCATCGATTTTGACACCTAGATTAATTTTTGAGAGATAGTTAAATTGTGTGTGTGTTTTAGCACGCTCACGTTCGCAATTTTGGTCCGATCTGATTGGAACTTGGCACAAAAATCTCGATTTCGATAATAGCGTGGCAAGTTCGTTAAACAGCAAAATCCGTTCAACGGTTTCAAAATGGCGGTTGTTTCAAATCTCTATAAATATGTAACTTTTTTGTCTTTACTTTTATTTTGAAAATTCGATTTCACTATCGTAATCAGCGTTAAAAAAATGTATTTCGAATTTTCAAAATCCGTTACTAAGTTTTTTGACGGCGGTCAGGGTTAATGTTTGTATTTTCAATTTAATTTGAAAGTTTAAGGCGCTATTATATGCAGATTTTAATGCCGATTACAACGGTTAAATCGGAATATTAAAAAGAAATTAAGATAAAAACAAATACATTAAGAAATTCACTTCTATTACATCAGCGAGACAGCTGCGTGCCGACATTGTTTTTTTTTTTTTTACTTTGGGTGGTGATAATAGAATCTATTAAATTTTCGATTTAAGCTTATCAATGGAGCACGTAATAAAAAGCAACGCATCTTTAAATTCAACACCAAACTAAAATAGTCCCGTTAAAACTTCCCAGAGATGTAAATGTAGGTACACGTTAGAGTTAGAGCGTATGTCTGGGTTCTTTGTCTGGGCTGGTCAAGGTCTGCATTCCAGTCACCATGACCTTGAGGCAGTGAGCGACCAGAACGACTCCAGCTAATACCTCCGTCTCAATCTCACTCTCGGACCAACTAACACCGTTCTTAAGCGCTGAGCCTAACCTATATTCAACTTGCTACCATCCAGTTAATTACATACCACATGCGTTATACTGTACAGTCATTCTTAAAATAGCACTACACGTTAAAAAAATATTCTAAAATTAATTATCTACCAGTAGTTCAAACAACAGTAGACCTTTTAACCGGTAACCGTAATATTTAACGAAAAACGTTACTGAACCAACTTTATTGGAAATTTTATGCTCTTTCACCAAAGAAGCGGTCAAAATTATGATAGGTTTTGCCGTTCAGCCAGTATTACAGGAAATACTATTCTCTTAACGTTCATTCATCTTGAAACGTAAATGAATCAGAAAAAATCTTACAAATATTTTTCGAGCTTCATACGAGGTACCTCCGTATCAAAACGTTAAATCAGACGCCGCCATCTTGAAACGGAAGTAAATAGGAAAAAAAATTATGCGTTCCGTTAGATAATGTGTGCGAGATTCACCCTCAAGATATTAACCCTTTATTTTTCCTCGGTTCGGGCCGCTACAAAAGCCACTCCCCAATTTTTACAATGATCAGTCACTTCGTTTACGAGAATTGCGCGCTAATTTAACAGACAGACGGACATGTGCGCTAATTTATAAGACTCTTTAGCTTTACATACGGACTAACAGACTTATAAACTGAATCACTGAATAAAAGCGTACTAGAATGATAACCCTTATGAGAAATATGCGAGCACTAGCTGCTGGTGGCATCTTGCGGTAGAGTGTTCAAATACAGTTAAATAGATAATAGTACTGTCTATTTCCTTAAATGCATTCCTCCTCTCTTTGCAGCTTGCAGAGTTCGTAGCAGAAAATAGCCCAACTACTTGAACTTTAGCCGCTGATCTTGAGCACGCTTTTTATAATAGCGGCTGTACTTCTAGACCGTTTATAAGTGAAGTATTTGAAGTTCGATTTTTACCAGGATCCGTTGTGTAAGAGCTGATAGAATTTACCGACATTTCTGTTTTACATTCACGTGTCCAAGTCAATGGTTTTTAGTAATTTAATCTACCAGTGGGCCTGTGCGAAATTTCGCACTGTGGAAGTTTTAAGTAAACAGCCTTTTGAATAAGAGTGGTCGTTGCGGTGAGGGCGGTAGTTGGAAGGAAGGGAAAACATGTTTAAAAATTTATCGAAATGCAATCGGTTCGAAATAATAATCACAGATTTATGATTGTCATCGACCGTAATATTTACATTAACGAGAGGTTAAAGACAGGTGTAATGAGAAATCGTAATACTCAAATAAATACGAAATTTCGCAAAGTAAATAAATGCGAAATATTAGCACATTATGTTTGCTTCTTACCTGGTGCATCACAAAGTCCACAATAACCTCAAAACTTTACTTCACAAAGTCCACAATAACCTCTAACTTATTTGACATTTCAATTGTACTTCGTATTTTATGATGTCCGTATTAACAATAGATAAATGCACGATGGAAGGATAATCACATATATTTGTGTAAAAACAGTGTCCAAAACATGTGTTTGGTATTCGAAATGCTGTCGACGGGCAGGGATAGGGACTGTCAGTAGGGCCATGTAACCTGTAAGTTTAATGACTTTTAAGTAAATATTGAAATTGTTCTAAGTACGTTACGCAGAAAAGTGGCATTTGTAATGGGATTACCTATTCGTGAATAATAAGTTAGCTTCGTAAAATATACAAAGTCTAATTTGTGATGCCGCATATGCGCATTCATGATACCGTTTTGCCTGTGACAGTTATGCCTTTTATGCTAAAATTTTCCACAAACAGTAAGTTTCAAAGCAAAATCGTTTTCAATGTCAGAAGCCGGTTAAAACATCTTTCTAAAGAACCTCATTTATACCTGTACGAATAGTATGTGCTGAGAAAAAGGGATGTTGACTCGAGAAAAGCTAGGCGTTTTGTCAACTATTTACTTCCGGTTCCGGGCAGTGGGCACCCGACGTTGACTTATTATGTGTTTCATGTAATATGTATTGTTTTTTATTCAAATTTTAAAGTACTGACGACTCCTTCAGAGTGAATTCTGAAGATGGGACCTTAGTCCCAAAACGCGTCAATATGACGTAAGTAAAATCACAGTCGGTTAAAGAGACGTTTCTGTGCTTTTACGGCCATCTTCACTGAACTGAATGCAAGTAAGCCTCCATAACACAGATTATTATCTGCAGTAAACCTTGTCTGTGTCTGTGGCAAGCGTCTGGAGGCCATGGTAATGATAGGTTACATAACGCTATCTATTGCCTACTGCCAGAACTACTATCAATTCCTTCTGCTAACCACTAGTTAGTTCGTACTAATCTAATTAAAATCACATTGAGGCTATTATCGCCTCCCTAAATGTAAATGTGAGTGTAAAGTGTTAAAGTCGTAAGTGTGTACGGGGTGGTCTTCTAATGAATAAATTATTACGAAAATACAACGCGTATTGAAAGTATAAAGTAATTGAACGACGATTACGGCAAGACCTAGGTTGGGGAGACCTAGCAGTGAGCGGCAATCATAACCTCTATTTTTTGATACAGTAGGCATTTATTACAGGGTGTTTTTGTAAGCGCGGCCGTACACCTCATTCTCTGAAAACTACATAAATGGTTAATATATAGAAAACCACTTTTTGCAATGTACACGCTATATACCTACTTTTAGTGGCATTATTGTAAGTTGAAGATGCAGGCTACCTCATTTCGTTTTTGGTGTTAGTCTACTATACTTGAACTATCGACATAGGCCCACTTATTCAAATTAAAACACTTTACTTAAAGAAATTAGTTTATTTCCTGATTTCTCACAAAAAGTAATACTAAAATAATGGCTGAGAGACGAAACTAAAAAAGTGGCCTAAAAACGAATACTCTTATAATTTAATCTGTTTATTAATTAAAAGGACAGTGCAATACACTACAGACAGCTGATCACGTGTTTTTTTTTAATAAATTATATTAACAAAAATAATTTAATAGCTAATTGTAATAAAGGAAAAAATTGTAAACAATATACCAGCGTAACACACATACAATAAGTTCATCACAGCTGCACACCAAGAAAAACTGGACGCACAAACATGAATAGTTTAAGTGCAAGCTAGCTATTCAGAAAGCGAAGACTTGCTGTGTTACAATGTCATATCCCCTCCTAACTCACTGTTATATATCTATAACAGAAGTCTTTGCTTCTGTCTGCGAAGACATGTACAGCAGGTTGCGGTAAAACAGGAGCTGTAATGCTGCAATGGATCACTCGTATCCATAATTAAAATATTATTCATTTTACTTTCAAAATAACGTCTTAATTTTTTTTTTTATTCGTAATAACTACGAATATGTGTACTTTATATGGTTGGACATTAGAATAGAAATGTATGTTCATTTTTTTGTCATCAATACATGGGCTTCACCGCTACTCTAGTAAGCCTAGAAAATACGCTACTGCTGTTCCGTTTATTTTTCGTAGTTATACAGTGAATATAAACGCACTAGAAGTACAGCCACCACTATAAAAAACGTGTTCGATATCAGAGGCTGAAGTCCAAATTATTAGACTATTTGCCGCTACGAAAGCTGCAACACAATGACAAGGAAAAAGTAGACAGTACTATCGTTATTTTAACCCTGCCATCAGCAGCAAGCGCTCATATATCTCTCATAAGGGTTATCATTCTAAGTAAGTTTATATTCCATAGTTATACGGCACGATACGAAAATAAACGAGCTACAAATATATACTTGGCGTTATTTTATTAAACAAATGCTATTTTTGAGTAATTTTCGTACACAAAGTTTTAATGGCCGCCATTTTAAAATGTATTATTAGAACAATTTTTAAATATATATATATATATATATATATATATATATATATATATTAGGCCTTTACACTGACGAGTACGGTATAAAATTTCAATCCAATCATTAAAGCTGCTCTAGAGATATTTATCCAGAAGAAAGATTTGATTCAAACTTGAGGCAAAAAAAATATAGATTTTGGTAATAGCCAAAACTAGTTCCGCTACCCAGCAAAGTTAGTCCAACAGTTCCAAAACGGCCGTTCCAAATCTTTTAAACAATTTACAACTTTTTTTAAAATCTGATTTCGTCTACGTAGTGAGCGTTAAATCTACATTTAAAAAATCCTTTGAAATTCGCTTCTATCACGTCAGTTACATGTCGCGACTATTCATTGTGAGGAATACACGACAGGAGTACCGAACGAAACGATGCCTCTCAACCGTTCGGCATTTAGTTTGTGTGTATGTTATGCAATTTTGGTCAAACGCATTGACCGTTTGTTTCGAAATTTTTTACGAAATTACCCTGTCTAAAGCCGAAACGACGTATGTATACGATTTTCCCCCACTGAAAATGGCGGTCTTCAATTTAACTATGACGAGTGTTGTTGGCCATTCGCTGTAATACTAGCTGAACGACAAGACCTATCACAATTTTAACCGCACAGTGGATAAAGAACAAAAAGTTTCCGATAGTTGGTCCAGTTTTATATTTTTTTAAATATTACGGTTACCGATTAAATTGGTGGAAAAGGTTACGAGGGCGTCAGAACGATGGCTAGGCAATTAAGAATATATTGGGAGGTTAACTGTTCTTTGACGAAGTTTAAGACGATACCTAATTATTTAAGTTAAAAAACAGGGTATTACGGAGTTCATGTTTTCCCTGTTTAACGAAAGCTAGACTATGTCCGAGATGCTATAATGTCCAAGGAACCTAAGCTGTAGCTGAACGATTGTACATGTACCGCAGTTTAGGTTAAGCTGTCATGTCATACATCTGTGAGGGTATTCTAATTAAATCGAGTGCGTCTACCAAGGTCTAATCTAAATCTGTTTATAGCTAGGTTAGGGGAGGGGGACTGGAACCGCCTGCAGGGTCTGGAACACGACCACTCTCCTAACAGGGTCCGACTTCTCGAAAAAAATCTAAATAATCACTGATTTCTATTTAAAATCATTCTCTAATACAAAAGTCCTGTAAACTCATTCCTTAAATAAAAAAGTAAACTTTTTTTTAATTTTAAGGTATGAACATTGTGTCATTAAAATAAATCACGACGCGCAAATATCTCGCTGACGTGATCAAAGCGAATTTTCAACAATTTCTATATCTTTTTGGAAAATCTGATTTCACCAACGCAATAAGCATAAATTAGCATTTTAAATCACACTGCAAATACGAAAGTAAACCCTGATCGCCGCTAGATTTATTTTGAAAATTTTAAATACTAATTTAAACATATTCTAAAGCGGATTACAATTGTGAAATCAGTTTTCAAAAAAGCGTGATAAGGAATTAATCAATTTCTTAAGATATGAAATGACCGCCATTTTGAAACAGCCATTTTGCTGGATAAAGAACTTGTCCAAGGTGTTAACAAAAACCGATTTTGTGCCAAAGTTTGAATAAAAACGGACCAAATTAACAAACGTAAGAGAATATGTTATTTTTAACGGCTCAATAAAAAGTGATCTAGAGATCAGGATCGGTCTCATTTTAAGGTCTCTGTTCTGAGTCTTACCACGATGATCACTCCAATAAATAGCTCATTTTCCAATTGAAATTTGCTTAAACACACATATATATTATTTAATATTTTTGATTCTTCTCTAGTTCATTTTACAGTAAACTGAAAATTAAATGCAATAACTCCTAATTGATGGCTACTATGTTTAAATCCAAGTGGCCGTGTAAGAATGGTCCAATATCCCTCTCAACTAGACTTAATCACTTTGGAACAAATTAAAACGTGACGGTGTCATATTGATGCCTACACGACTTGAAGCACTATCTATGAGCGGATAATATAACTACTAACCTGTTACTATTTATTTATACACTAAATACAGTAAAGTATTGATTTGCCTACCGTTTTTCGAAAAATTTCATTTCAGAAGATATTGGTAGAAATTGGAAATGTGAAAAATTACATATCGCAATTTCTAAAATTTTGTTTTTTTCAACAAATTGTATATATATATATATATATATATATATATATATATATATATATATATATATATATATATATATATATATATATATATATATATATATATATATATATATATATATATATAATTTATTACTGTAGTCTACTGAAGTTAATTACCAGGGCAGTAACTTTTGAACTGCCCTGATAATAAATAATCATCTGTTTTTTCTGCGGATTACCAAAAAATTTTCACAGACCTCCATTTGGTGACCGCTGCTCTAGGTGTCTGTGTAAACATTTAGGTTTAACATCAGTGTTAGAGGCAGCATCTGTGCACTAACATTGGCCAAAATTGAGTAACACTAATGAATTTAAAATTGATGAGGTCGGATAGTTAGATTTAGAATTGTTTTGCCAAACCTTCTGAAGGAGATGAATGAGAATTAAGTGTGAGCTAGAGGTATAGCGAGATCGCTGAACCCATTGCTCACTCCAGCTGCCTCCGCCGATATATAATTTCAATAAAAAAATAACTGATATATTTAAAATATTTATTAAGTATAATTTTGTATTTGTTGCTGGAAAATATACATGAATATAATGTGTTAGGAATTTTATACCCTATGAATTAAAACAGCTATTGGATCGGCCATCATGAAAAGATCCAAACAAAGGATTTTGAAATGAGCACAGATTTTTACCTCTGGTTCACTTCCTGAAGGGAGTAATTAAAAATATACTTTATACTGTATATATTATATAGAGTAACCAGGACTAAAAATTGCATTTTGTACCATTTCATATTAAATAATCCCTGCAAGAAAATGTCTTTTTGAGTTAGTAGAAACATTTTCAAACACATTTTTTTATAATCACTGTAAAAATCTGATTCCACAACCATAATTAGCATTAAAATCTGAATATATCAATGACAATGACTGGTGCAGCAACAGTGGCAGTGGAATGAAGTGCAAAAAAAACTGTGTCAAACTGCGGGATGAAGATATTGCTAATGACGTAGAATGTGCAAAGAAGACATAGACATATTAGCTTGGAAAAGTTTATTACCAAAGAAAAGTTGTTCAGTTTTTTTCCCAAATGGTTATGACAGTTGCATTTTAAACTATCAAATCATACTGAACATACAAAAATAAACTCTGACCGCCGTTATATCCATTTTTTTCAAATATCAATTGATTATAATTTTTAGATATTGAAAGTCATATTTCATGTAGAATTTAAAGCAGATTTCAATGGTGAAATAAGATTTTCAAAAAACGTCTACGAAAAAAGTTGTGAAATTTTAAGGAATTGTAATGGTTGCCATTTTGAAACTGTTGAACAGATTTTGCTGGGTAACAGATTTAGCCGAGCTATTATACAAATCGATTTTTACATTAAGTATGAATTAAATTGGGATAAAATTAATTATGAATGGGGAAGACATATACACACACACACACATGTACATATGTACATACATGTACATACATATATGTACATACTATATATATATATATATAGTACAATTATATGCAAATTGTATATACATAAATACAGTAGCGTCCTGTTTATCCGACCTTCCGTTTACTTCGACCTAGCCTCAAAGAACAATACTTCAAGCAGTTTAAAAGATTTGTAGCAAAACTGAATTTACAATGCCCACGCGCCTCTTTCGTGTCGGGCCTATATGCCTATGTGTCATTTACATGCTCAGCTGATGACCTATATTGTCTTCAAAAGAAAGAGGGGTTCGACCCGCCTTATACCGGCTTTGTTCGTTCATTTCCGTATTTTAGTATCAATTAATATTCCTAGAGAAGTTGACCTTTAGAGTGCATTCTGCTTGTGTTTCGTAACGTGTCACATGCTTTTTTTTTAACCGCTGTTTTCTGAAAGGTAAAAGATATTTTACTTCCCATGAGATGCGAGATGTAACAACAAGAAAACGTTAAACAGTTGGTAAAGAAAAAACAATTACTAACTTTTCCCGTCAGGTTTGATGATTTGACATACTGCTCTTTATTACTGTAGTGAGATTCTGTCTGCTTTTTTATGTTTTACTATAATACATTTAGTAATAATACATGTAATTCAAAGTTTTTTAATGTAATAAATTCAATTCAATACTTTTAAAACTTTTTTTAACGGTTTTCCGTATAATCTGATATTCCCGCTAATTCGAACCAGCTGCGCCCGATTTAGGTCAGATTAGAAAGAATTTACTGTATTTGCAATTCTTAACGAACTCTCAAAAAATGATAAAGAGATCAGGATTGGCACTGATTTCAAGATCCCAGGGGTCTTACAATGTTGGTACAGCTCATCCTACATTTGTGCTATTTTCCGGTTTTATCCATCTATAAAACATTACAAGTCATACCGATGTCATTTTTTTACTTTTTTAGAATTTTTCAGATGTATTTCTACAGCACTAACTGTCAAAACCCATCAAAAATATAAAATATAGAATCATTTACAATTTTTTCGGTAAAAACTATATGTATACATTTTTCCACTGTTTTCAGGCTCGAAAGATTGTTCAAAATTACGTTAGCCATTGGAAAAGTCCTTCTATCTTTATTTCTGTAAAATATTTGCATATTTAAAAGGTAAGCGATTTTTTATCTCTCTTTTACGATATTATTGGTGCTAGAATTATAAAAATGAAATAAAAAAACTAAAAACTTCAGGTAAATAGCATAAAATTTATTTTAATCATCCTCATCGCTATCATCCATAATAGTTGTAACAATGTCCGCTTTTTGAAAGATTTTAGTTAAATGCTCTGCTGGTCTTATTATTTTTGAAAGATATCTTCCATGGGAGAGGTAATATACTACTGCAGCAACATGCGAACAACAACCAATTGTTCTCTCAAGCCATTTGCGCATTCGCAGCAGTATCGCAAAATTCCTCCGTATCCTATTGAGTTGGATTGGTAATGAATATAGCAATTGTATGTTTTTTTACTGATATGCCGTGATTGTACTTTTACTTTTATGCTATTACTAGTTTCTTTCAAGTATTCTAATTTCAACGTTTCATTTTCACCCATAATCTCAGCAAGGTAGGAAATGGCTTGCTGAAGCTGATATGTTCCAGTAAAGAAAACTATCAAGTCTTCTTCAGACATCTCTGGGAAATCATCATTATCAGCTGATGTCAGTGCTTGAAACTGGCTTTTACGCCTACTCCACCTGCTTTTTCAGCTTCCTCAGCCAGAGTATTTACATCAGAGTTTTTATCTTCAATGCGCTTCAAAATGATTTCACTTTCAGAATTTTTGATATCAGACGCTTTCCAAATTGATTGACCAAAAACAAGCTATTTTGGTATAGGTACCAACATTGGGTATCATTCTGTCATCTAATTGATGATGCAGCAACTTAAACTTTTGTCCTACAATACCATGTATAGCTTCTACAACCCATCGTATTATTGTGACTCGACGAGAAATGATTCGATTCAGAAGCATTAAGTTGATTCCGTTTTCCTTTGAGAGAAGGCATCAATACACGATAATTATTTTCTTGTAAATCAGGAACAACATCTCAAACCCTCGGTCCAGCACAAACAAATCTTCTGGTTGTAACAAATTTTTAAAATTATCATTATTCATTAAAAGTTCCTTTAAAATGTCAGCATCGTTTTTATTAGCATAATATGGACCAACAACATCAATTACGTAACCATCAGGTGCACATAACGTAAAGGGCTTACAAAGTGGAGTCTTTTTTTGACCAGAATATGATTTCCGCTGATATTCGTTATTCGAGCTTTTTTGATGGCGTAGGTAAGTTCCATCAGCGATAACAGCGAGATTATCTATTACGCCATGCAGCTTTTTTAAAACAGTAGTAGTTGAATGGTTTTTTATGAGGTCCTCTCTATTTACAGCTTTCAAACCAAAACGTGTAGGTAAAACATCATTTTCAAAAGCCTGTAAAATAGATTGGGAAAAATTCGATACCTGCTGAGCATTATCTAAACCAAGTATTGCTGAGACCATTTCATTAGAGTTACCACTTCTAAACTTTAAAAGAAACACAACCAAGGCTTGTGTTACTGTTCTATTTGCTGAATTTCTTAACGAAGTCATCATCTCACGCAATTCAATTAATTGATCCCAATTTAAACCAGTCAAAATGTACAATCGGTGTTCTGAAATCGTAAAATTCTGCTACATGATCTGTAAGTTGCTTCGTTGAAGCTAAGCTAAGACAATCCAGCAATCTCGTTAAGTCAGATAACCCAACGAAACTACTGTAAGAAGATATTCTTATATTACAGATTTCATCTTCGTAAAACCGATTCTTTATAAGATGATCTTTACAACAACGGTTACCATTAGGTATAAAAATATTTCTCAACATAAAAAACTGTTTGCGTGCTTCAAACGGAACATTAACAATACCACTTGTTTTATAGCATAGAAAACACCATTTATGAGTTGCAGTAGGCCTAGCATATGGTAATTCAATAGATTCCTCTGGTTTCTTAACATTTTCAGTGATGTGATATGATGAGTCAGACGATTGTGAGAACGTTGTAGAAGAAGCAAATGAAAATCCTGATTGTTGACTACCTGGTTGACTATCAGATTGAATATTAGTACTTGGAGTGGGTTCTTCTTCTATTTTTCGTTTTTTTGAAGAGTTAAGATGGTAGAGGTTGTAGCATTTTTTACATAAAAAATCTCCAATAAGTAACAGTTTTATCTAGAACCTCGGAAACATTTTTTGCAAACTCTTCAGAATCAATTGTTTTTTTCCATCCTTGTAGTTTCTTGGTCATTATTCCACAATCAACGCATTTATCTTTTGGATTAAGAGACGCCATGATAAACACTGAAAATTAATATTAGCTATGTAAAAACTTTTTCAAGCATGGATTGATAAAAACTCAATAAAAATAACAGTTTATTGTGTATAAAAAAGAAAATAATGTGGCTATTAACTAATGGTTACAATTGTTATTTTCACAACGAGTTTGGGGAAAAGAATGTGACAAGGTCGTTATTTTTAGGTTAGACTGATGGAAAATGATTATTTATGACAAAATACTATTGAATGACAGATCTTTTAGCTCAAATAATATGTCAACTCAATCTTCGAACATAGGGACAATGAATTACAGCATCGCTACACTACCAATAACATATTAAAAGTACCACATGACTATTTTCTGAGTATTATTTACGAACTTCTGAGCCTTAAGAGTAATGGTCACTTTATTATTTAACAATGTACAATACTTTAAGAATACCAATGTTCATTACTAATCGTATACCTTCAGTGTATCACTAATGGAAATGTATAAATGCACAAAATATTAATTATATTAGTTATTTTAAAAGGATTTAATACTTACCGTCCGATATTAAAAATCTTATGTGAAAACGAGCAAAGATAAATAAGCCATAGTACTACTGATATCCACCCTTAAATTGGAAATATAAAAAATTGCTTATATAAAAACTATACTACTATTTCTTTGAAACATTTAACATTGAATGTGCTAGCCTATCTTTTAATAACATTTTGATATAAGTATAAAAATGTATTATATGTTACAATTTATCAACAAAAATTGATTCTAAAACAATTATTGTACTCAAAAAGTAAAAATGATGGAAAATTACAAATACCGAGTAACATGCATTATTTTCATTAGAACAGCTGACATAAAATGAGTTACTTTGTTGTACTTTTTATACAATATTTGTTCAAGTACAAAGATTTTCTCACATTTACGTAATATTCAACGGGGTACTATGAAGAACAATTTCTTTAATTACTGTTAGAAACAGTATAAAAAACTTACATAATTCTCAGTTAAAATAAATAAAGTGCAAGGTATAAGTTATGATTTTCAAAATCAAATATATAACCTTGATTCATAAAGAATACTTATTACAAAGTTAGATATAGCAATTGATATTTAATTTTTTGATTTTCTTATATTTATTTACCTGCTTTAAGCAACTAATTACACGTGGCTGATGAAATGCTTTTTCAATGAAAAATTTTTTCAGAATACTGGAGTATAACAATAATACTTAAAGACTTGTGTATGCTATAATAAATAATTCTTTTGTTATTTATAACAATAATACTTGTAGGCTTGTGGCTAATATAAGAAATAATTCTTTTTGCTATTTATAATGAAAACAATGATACTTGAATGCTTATGATATGCTCACAGAAAAACTAAATTAACATTGTGACTTTTTGTAAGGCCATTTACACGAGGGTGCGACATCTTGGCGGCAAGAGATATTAGGCCCTCTCTACATAGGAGCGCTTCTGACGCGTTACGCGCGCGTTGTTCCAAACTTATCCATTCGCTAATGTTATAAATTCGTATAAAGAATTGCGCGTCTATGTTATTTTATTGTTTATACTCAAATACATTAACTGAAGATTGCGCGTATTGATTAACTTAACTATCAGTAAAACAAGTTAAAATAATCGAAATTCGATACTACATAGAATCGTTTACCTATGAGTGTACACACACTGTGCGCTAGATGGCAGCTACAAACGATAGGCACCTATTAGAACATCGATGGCTCTATAACTAACGTTAAAAGCCAATAAAAATATATTTAATGTAATGTATTACAACATCGAATTCTATAGGTGTTTCTTAGATTACATTTTTTTCTATCTAGCTGCCATTTCCTACCTTGCTGAGATTATGGGTGAAAATGAAACGTTGAAATTAGAATACTTGAAAGAAACTAGTAATAGCATAAAAGTAAAAGTACAATCACGGCATATCAGTAAAAAAACATACAATTGCTATATTCATTACCAATCCAACTCAATAGGATACGGAGGAATTTTGCGATACTGCTGCGAATGCGCAAATGGCTTGAGAACAATTGGCTGTTGTTCGCATGTTGCTGCAGTAGTATATTACCTCTCCCATGGAAGATATCTTTCAAAAATAATAAGACCTGCAGAGCATTTAACTAAAATCTTTCAAAAAACGGACATTGTTACAACTATTATGGATGATAGCGATGAGGATGATTAAAATAAATTTTATGCTATTTACCTGAAGTTTTTTAGTTTTTTTTATTTCATTTTTATAATTCTAGCACCAATAATATCGAAAAGAGAGATAAAATCGCTTACCTTTTAAATATGCAAATATTTTACAGAAATAAAGATAGAAGGGACTTTTCCAATGGCTAACGTAATTTTCGAACAATCTTTCGAGCCTGAAAACAGTGGAAAAAATGTATACATATAGTTTTTACCCAAAAAATTGTAAATGATTCTATATTTTATATTTTTTGATGGGTTTTGACAGTTAGTGCTGTAGAAATACATCTGAAAAATTCTAAAATTTTGGCGTTTGTTGATAAAGTCTTATTACTTTAAGAAACTCAAAAACTTGTTTTATTATTAAGCTTTGAAAACTGTAGGTGGTTCTTCCAGATATCGCAAAAATACTGAAAATCATACTCTATTTAAAGTGGGTATTTTTTTTTCGTAAAAGGTTTGGGGGCACTTTTGACCATCTTAACCGGCTAGACCTTTTGTTGATAAAGTCTTGAAACTCAAAGTTTTATTATTAAGCTTAAAACTGTAGGTGGTTCTTCCAGTGCATACTATTTAAAAAGTCTCACCCATTTACACTTTTTTTAGTTTACCATTTTAATGTATTTGGTCACTAATCCATTTGAATACTTATCACATTACATAGATTCTAATAAATAAAATTGAGAATTTGTGTCAAAATTAATTTACAATCACAGTTATTAAAATTAATTATTTACTTACAACTGCCTAACAAAAATTATGTGCTTACTAATTTCTTGTTCTTGCGGGATCTTTCTGTAAGAACATTCATAGCATTTTTATTGTTATATAACACTAATTCGGTAAATGCCATAACTAACAACACAGTCTGGCACATGTTTTCTTTCAAATGACCTTCTAATAAACTATAACTATCATATAATTCAGCGGGGATCAATACTTCTGAATGTCTAACGTCCGGTTTCTTTTTAAAAATATCCTCAACAATATTTTGCGCCGATACTTTTTCTAAACCAACTAAAGTTTGAAAGAGTCGAGCAGGTACCAATGATTTAAAAAAATGCACTTGATTTTCCGACAGTGTTTCTTCAAAATCTGAAACAAGGAAGTGTCAATGAAACAACCAAATAGTCAGAGAATTTTCCTCTTGGTTAGCCACTAAGGAAGAGATTATAAAATGAAGGCAATTGGCATGGCAGGAAGGTGTTGGGCGAAGAAAGGATACCAAATATTACTTTATGAAGAAAACGGAAGGTTAGAGATTTTCTGAAACATATTGAGACAGAAGGAAAATAGTCAGATGAGAATATGGGAAAGTGTGGAATTAAAAGAAATGTGAGGGAGATCAAGGTGCAAACAGATGATGAATTAAGTAAATGTAATAATTATTATTGTTAAAACATTATTTCTAAGGCCTAGTAATAGTAGCCTACAGTATTTGGCCAGTAAATGTAATGGTAAAAGCAGCATGGTCCATTGTAAAGGCGCCAGGCTATTGTCGCAAGGAGCTACCCAACATCTACATTGGCTGTTCTAACACAATCATTTATAAACAATCATAACTTTGTTAATGTCAAAGAGAGAATAATAACTAGTAGTTTAAAGAACAGTAGATCTCACAGTATATTCTTAATTAATATACAGATTGTCCAAGACAGAACTGGTAATTTTTTTCTGCCAATTTAACCAGTAACTGTAATATTTACAAAAAAGAACGTTACTTGACCAACTTTAATGGAAATTTTATGTTCATTTTCCACAAAGCGCTCAAAATTATGATAGGTTTTCCCGTTCAGCCAGTGTCACAGGAAATAACCAACAACTATACTTACAATGTTGAATCGGAGCCTACCATCTTAAAACAGAAGTGAATGGGGAAAAATCTTACAATAAGTCGAACTAGTACTTAAGAGGTTTAGTTGCACATGTATGTTGATCGCAGTACCAGGAGTTGTATAATCCCTAGATTTCTAATCTATACTTTTTTTTTAAATATATTAATGAATATAATATAATTCATTCATAAAACCACCAAAAAAACTTCAAGTGGGAGAACAATACATTGAGATAGTGAAAGAATTCAAATACCTTGGGGAATGGATCAGCTGGAACGCCCTAGAGAAAAAAGCTATCTAGGACAAATAAAGTTGAATTAGCCTTCCAACTTACCAAGGACACATACAACAAGAAGTCCCTCTCCTGGAATACAAAGATAAGGCATTATCATACGGTAATTAAACCAGAAGCCTTATATGCAGCTGAAACATTATCTCTCACAACCCAGGGCCCACTTGAAAGGCTGGATATCAAAGAAAGAAAGATATGAAAAATCTTAGGCCCCAAATTCCGTAACAACCAATTACTCCACATCAGTAATGAAACTCTTTACCAAAAAACTGAAACACTATCAGACACAATAAGAAAAAGGAGAATTGATTTTTATGAGCACATCCTCCAAATGGACAAAAATAGACTAACCAAAAATTATTTGACTACTTTCGCAGTAGAAGAGCCAAACCACTTTGGTTTAGAGAAACGGAGAAAGACATAACAGAACTGCAGATCACTGACACTATGCTCATGGACGGAACAGCCAAAACAATAACCAAGGACAAGAAGCAATGGTTCCAAGGCAAAGTCAAATCCAAGTGAACGATCCAAATCTCTGACGAAGAAAGAAAAGCAAGATCACAACGAATGAAGCAATACTGGCCTACGAGGAACACACAGAACATTAAAAAGTGATTGATTTAGTGTACCCCAAAGTTGGGTGAAACAAATAAAGAAGATAATTCATTCATATATTATATTATAAACCAAAACACTCATACATATATATATATATATACCCTGCCTTTTTGTATGGCAATAAAAAAGTTTTTTCAAATACATTTTAACTTGTTTATTTTTTAATTACGTACCCTATAACAACAATCCAGACTGTAGTGACAAATAATTCCAAATTGCTGATGCATCACAATCAACATGATGCCCAAGATGACAAAAGAAACGTAAGCGGCCCGTCAGCTGGCCATCTGAGCTGTACTAATACATGACTGTAATTCTAGTTATTTAATTTTAAATATTAACATACTAAAAACTAACCTTGTTTGTCCCTTGTATTAAGTAAAGTCATTATAGATGTGGTGAGTAAAGCCCTGCGGATATGAAAAGCTACCGATACCTTTGAATGTGTTAAATTTGTCCAGTTAGTGTTCTCCATGAGGTATATATCGGCTTTTGAAATTGATGAGCAAACATCATTTGCCTGGAAAATTAAATGCACGACAGACTAATGAAATATGCCAGAAACATACACTTACAGTATAAATAAAATGAACAAGCACATGCTCGGAAAGTATATACTGCAAGTTCGTAGGCTCCTTGTTTCAGACATAAACTATATATTAACAAGAATGGATCAGCTGATTTTCATATCTTCTGCATGCTCTTCCCGAAACATTTTTGATGCCCTACCATAAAAAAAGACTTTTGAATCATAATCTGCTTATTCGTACCACACTGTAAAATGTCATGCACCATAAAAAAAAAAACCTAAAGTTGCTTATGAATTTTTCAAGAGATACTTTTGTTGGGGACTATCAATAGAAAAATATGTAAAATTTAAAAAAAAACATTTAATTGTTGTGTTCCAAGCTAGTTTAGTAAAAATTAAAATAACAATTTTTACCCAAACTATTTTATCCCTTAATTACCCCTAAATATATTTTTGTCATCAAACACTACATTTTTTCTCAGTTCTGACTGTTACAAAGACCACTTTTGCCAAATTTTATAGCAATGTCACAACATTTAAGAGTGTGTTACTGACAGACAACGTTATACAACATGAATTTACTTATTACAAGTATCAGAACAGCTAAATTACTTGAAATATTTATGAAAACTGACACTTTTGAAATGATTTATACTTCTAAAAAAGATTAAATTGTTAAACAAATCAATTCACTGACCCACCTTATTAAACATTTATTTGTTTGTCAGCAGCTTAAGATATTTAAATAGTATGCATTTTAAAATTTTAACTGAGATCAGCGTCAAAGTAATTTAGAAAAAAACTTTAATATTTTTAAAACTTTATAATTAATAAAAAAATTAAAACAAATTTATACATGGACCCAAATTCTGTTTAAATTATACAAATACATAATTATCATAGGGTGAAACTGTATATGCTGAACAACAGCTAATATGTGAAAATTAAGGTTGTATAAAATACTAAATTTTCACAGCTATAGCCGATGTCACTTTAGTATAGAAAAACTGTACACAATTTTTTTTCTATATTGTAAGAACATTTTCTAGTTATATTTTTTTCAAATATATAAGGATTTTTGGTGAAATTGACAAATACAATATGGTAAAACCTTACATCTCAAAAAGAAATTAAACATAAGGTATAACATAAATTGGAAAAATTGCTATGTTAAATGAAACATAGAGGTTCATTTAAACAGCTGATTCACAAACACAGCAGTCCTTATACACTACTATTTCAAGTGAGGTTATATTTAAAGTATTGCCATTGTTATGATAATTACTAAAAATAACAAATAAATTATTATTAATATCAAAATATTTATATGTTTGACCATGAGGAAAACAAAGAACTTCAGTTATAACCGTAAATAATTGAATTTTAATTAACATGTTGGATAATTATAGGAGAAGTTTAAGAAAAACATTTTAAGTATAATAGAAACTATTGCAGATAGAAAATGATAATAAATTTGCATTAAGAAATGAGCAATTGGAGCTGCTATCATGGTAAGGCCTTATGATGATTTCAATGTTATCATCAGTGTTTTTTTTTAAAAAAGTGTAAGATGAACAAATTATTATGAAATTGTTACTTTTTGGAACTTTGCTTCCATTACAACAGCAAGATAACTGTTTATCATAATGTTTCACATTGGGGCTCAAGATAGCCAAAGATCAGGAGAGCCAGGATTTTACTGTATTCCTGGTTTTGACACTTAGCCTACTGTACACCCTCATTCAAAGATTCATCAAAAGGGAGTGCAGACTAGCTGCAGCTATTGAGAGGATTTATTTAGACGTCCCTTGTGGTACCCGAGTCTAACACACACTTATACTTACAACATTACACTTATGACTTTAACACTTTACACTCACACTTACATTTAGGGAGGCGATTATAGTCTCAATGTGCTTTTCGCCTTAAAATAACAAAAACAAAAAAAATCAAAGGTTCATCTTTTCCAGTTCAACTCCAGGTTTTTAGAGAACTGTGAGATACTTTAGATGATATCCTGTTTCTTTATCTATCCCCCTCTCCGTAGAACTCCTAAAAATTCAAATAACTTTCTGTACAAAGCTGGACAAACAAAGATTATATGCTGAGCTGTTTCCTCAGCTGCACCATTTTTCAAATTTTGGAGTTGCTGACTGAAGGACGCAAGTGGCAGAACCCCTTTTAGTTTAATATAAAAAACTTATACAAATTTAGTTATGTTTCTTTGACAATTTCGGTAAGAAAGCTACAATCTTCAAAGAAATACTTCTCTAAATCTATTCAATAAAATTAAGTAAGTTTTTAAATTAATGTTCATCTTGAGGTTTGAGGGTTTTGACTAACTATATTCTAATTATTTCTTTTAACTGACAATATTTATTATAACTCCTAAAAGGTTAAATAATAGACAAATTATTATTCAACATACATACTATTTTATAAATGTTGTGAAGATCACACTTCTTCTCAAGCGAATCACTTATATCAAGCACATTCCAATCTTGAAGCTCTTTTTTCACACAATGCAACTTAGCCCAGCTGATCGCATTGAATCCAACATTTAAACCAATCACTGAGGAAATTGTCTAAAATTTAAAATGAATACATCACTGAAATATTCATGTTAATATTATTGTTTATTTAGTCATTTGACATCATCTGTATGTATGGAAACAATATCAAATCTTGTTCTAAAGTGCTCAACATATTTTTTTTATCCCAGTTAGACTAATAAGGATGAGGGATCGGCATTACTGGTAAGAAAAAAGCAATGGGAGTAACTGCGGCTAGAACTAAGAACTTTAAGGTGCATAATTCAAAGACGCAGCAGACTGACTGGTCCTTAACTACGTTGATTACCGTGTCCCCCTCCCAACTTAAAACAAAAACTTAGCAACTAGAACATAAGCCTAAATGCCTAGGCCTGCATTAAAATACTAAAAGCTAAGATCATACTCGCTAGGCTGACACCTAACCTAACCTAATTGGTAAACCCTTTACTTTTGATTTTCACACATCCTTGTTTTGATACAGTATTTGCGTAGCTTTTCGGCAGTGGTGATCTGATCACATGTAAGTCTTAATTTTTATTTTTGACTACTTAGGTTATCAGCATTGAATGTTTGCTTATATTTTATCTATATATGATTAATGAAGTTTGAGAATAGGTTGATTTGCCACTTATTTTATCGACAGCTTCCAAATCAATATTTTTACAAAATAAATTAATCATAATGTTTCAGTATCACTTGTTAGGTTTAATCTTTATCTTAGGTCTAATCTTATTAGGCTTAACAGTAAATCTTAGGTTTAAAAAGTTATCTAACCTGTGTTTTATCTTTATTCAGAGAAGGTGTTAACAGCCTGGGCACCAATTTTACTTTAGACTCTTTGTCGCTTTCGTCTTTCTCCAGAATACTCTTGCATATCTTATTCAAAGATGTCATACTTATTCCATTTACTTTGAGCACTTGATCTAAACTAGTAAATGTTTTATTGGACTTCAGGTATTCCTGTATATTTTTTAATCGTTTCTCGTTTAAGTTATACCTTTAAAATAGAAAATATAGATTATAATACTTAACGTTCATACTTTATACCAGTTATACTACTGACGAGGGATTGGCATTATTGGATAGCTTACAGCAGTAACCTGTTTTGAACCTGTTGCCTTGATTTGCGCAGATCCAATCACATAGCAAACTGACCTGCATTATTACTGTTGTGCATTATTACTGATAACATTAATCAAAACAATATACAGTACAGATTGTACAAGAAAGTTTTTACTGCCAGTTCATGAGGGCAGTACTTAACTGATCCAAATAAAATCTGACAAATATGGTACACTTTCATGATAAGAGTGTTATCAACAATAATCAAATATTTTAAATCACTAAGTTTTTTCTGCTTTATCTAACCTAACCTTTAAAGATTTTATGAAGTATTATTTTTTCTGGTGTACGAACAAATGGGATAGCAGCATAAACTTTGCAGTCACGTAACAGATTTTGATGAGCTTTGAGGAGTTCATAAAGTATTATGACTGACAGTGCAGTTGGAAAATGGTATGTTTGTCTAGAGATTGACTACCCAATGAAGAAGCAAGAAATAATCAATAGTCTGTTACGATAAAATTATTGAAAAAAGTAAAATTTGTAAAATCGGTAGTTCACAGTTACATTTTTTTTGTGTTTAATGTCTGACTATTCACAGTTACAGAATTATCAGATTTTTTCTCAGATATCAAAAATAGTTTTTGATAAAGTAGATTTTTACTTATAAAAAACTATGCTACCAAAAGGTGGTGTATATGCTGGGAGCCTAAAATTGTTCCTGTTTGATGCAAATGGAAGAGAACTGGACAAGTGCTAATGTTTCTGATGTACAACAATACAGGTGGTAATAACTTTATCAGTCGATTATGACAGGCTGTGAGACATGAGGTATATACACACTAATTTTTTAATATTGGTTATTATGGTAGCAAGAATAAAAAATTACGCCATTAAAAATGTTGTCACAGGCAAGAGGGAGTACATGCAGCAAGAAGGTTGGCCTGTAAATCGGATAGAAGTAACCACAAGTTGTAAAAACTTTTGTTTCCGTTATGTTAAACTACATCTGAACTTAAAAGGCTTAACATCATTAAGTCTAAGCAACCTACCTAACAACATTTTCTTCAGCACATTTTTGTAATGTTTCAAGTATTTCAGCTTCCTCATCTTGTGAAATGTCTTTAAATATTTGTGAAGCAACATTGCAATAACTCTGAACAAAACATTTGATCTGAAAACAAATAAAGGTATTCATTATCAATAATGAGACATGACGAAAACATTTACTTAAGGCCTATCTATAAAAATATAAAAAATATGTTTTATATATTTCATTAATAAAATATTAGTTTGTTATAATTCAGATTTTTTTTCTAAACGACCATCCTTTATCCCAGTTAGACTAATGAAGATGAGGGATCAGTGGTAATGGTAAGGATAAAGTAATAGGAGTAACTGCAACTCGAACTATGAATCTTAAGGTGTACTGTTCCGAGATGCACCAGACTAACCGGTGCTTTAGTCACATCAACCAAGAAACCCAAATGGTATGGTATAGGAAACTATATACAGTAAATAAACCAACATTGCCGAGTAAGCTAGATGCTACATTATCACAATATTGACTTTAATCCTTAGTAAGACTTGCTGATCTAACCAAATTGGTATTCATAGTAATAACTATTTATTTATAAATACTTTATTCTCACTAGATGTTAAATTATAAACCTTCTTGGTTACATTGTCGTTAACAACTAGATTGTCATTCCAATATTTTAGATTGATCATATAGGCTACCATAACCTGCCTAACAGTAAGAAGGTGGGGTGTTGATATTTATTAAGTATCCACTTACTTTATTCTTATCAAATATATAAGATCGTACTATATTAATTTAGTAAGAAAGTTTGGTATTTATGTAGTTTAGGTTTTTTTTTAAATAGATATTTTGAATATTTTTTTGTTTTATTTTATACCTCATTTTCTAATTAATACATATTCACCACGGAAAATATTTTAACTAAATAAAATAACTAAACATATTAAATTTTGTAACCGGATTTACAGGTCATATGCATTAACTACATGTACTTTACTGCTCATGAGCGTTACATATTCTGACAGCCATTACTAAATGTTCAGGTTTATTCCTTTTTTCATTGGTTCATTCTCGTAATGAAAAAATTGTTAAAATTGCATGCATTATTTGTGAACTTCATGTTTTATCTCTTTATGTGTTAAGTTCACAACCCAACAACCGTGTCAGTTAGGTCTTTGTATTTTATTATTTTTTTTAATAAAGGTTTTATCCTTTTAGCGTTAAAAAACACGTTACCTACAAGATAACTTGTTTAATTAAATACCTTTTTCACCCAATGCCATGTCAGTTAGGTTATGGAATATTATTTTTTTAAATAACTGTTTTTATCATGCAACCGTGTTAATTAGGTTCACCACACAACAACCATGTCAGTTAAGCTATTTATTTGAAGAAAAAATAAAAGGTTTTTATCATTTTAGCAATCAAAAACACGTTACCTATATTTTTGCTTGGAAGCAATTTTAAGGTTATGCAGGTCACCTGTATTTTCGATTTTTATCATACTTCCCGTTCTTTTTTATTTGGATTATTGCTTTTGGGCATGTAGTAAAGAGTTTTAGTAAAAACATTACCGAAAAATCGAAAACAACCTGAACTGTATATTTATCGAAAGTTTTTACCTACAAAATTGTTAGTTTATTAGTAGTTCGAATTTAAATTTACACTAAGATTTAATTTACAACACAATTTTAAACTAACTTTTGAACAATGACGAATGCATTTTAAATTCGTATAGAGTATACACCACATTATTCATAAATAAAGATGTAATAATATCTCAAACAGTTTTTACAAATTGAAATCTTAGTTTGAGGTTGGAAATTTTATTTTGAAAATAAACATTATTTAAAACAGCTGACTTAATTGGCATGAAAGTGCAATGTTATAAGCAAAAGTTGTATGTGGCCAGTGTAATGTAATCTTTCAACTTATATTGCAATTTACTATTATATAATACAAATACAGCAATGATAATATTATCATATAATGTGTGTTCACCTGAATATAAGCAGCAATAAGGCATAATTCTGAGTTAAAAGTTTTTTTTTATTTAGCGGAACGAATGAAGTGAAACAGACAGTATAAATATACATTATTAAATAATATACACAGATTTTATGGACATTCCAGTTTAATTTGCTTTGAATTAATTGTGTCACAGGCTATGAGTTCGTACCAAAGGCTACAGCCACTACAATTTCTATGTAAGTGCTGCTATCTACTGATACTTTATTCTACTATTTTCATCATAAATAAATTGTCACCAAAGGGCACCATTATGGAAGGGGTAAAAAATGAACAACGGCCTGGCTTGATTGGTTTATTGTTTGTTGTACAAAGCTGTTTTCCAGTTAAGAAAAATCTTAAAATTCCTGAATGAAATAGTGCGAATAAAATTAATAAATTGAAACTTTTAGTTGTGTAAGTAAATTTGAACGGCATCCATCGTTTCCTTAATTTTCGCCATTTTGTTCAAAAGGAAGAAGAAATATGCCTATCGTCTGCAGTTCTGGTTATAATAAACTTTCTCCGTTTCTCGGTTCTCCGCTTACTAGCATTCGGACGAATTCGAGATTGTCTTGGATGAGACCGAAAGCATTGTGCTTTTTATCTGACATTAATCATTTAAACATCTTCAACAAAACCACTACCACTCAAGAATCTGAGAACTTCCTCAATAATCTTTTTTATTCAATCAAATCGTTTGAAGACAAACTCACTAGGTGGCAAACAATCAGGTACAAATAATAGTGATTTCACTCATATTTCAAACTTCACAATTTAAGGGCTGTTATATAATTATATGTTGCCGCTCCAAATGAGATCAAGGATATACAAAAATTAGATCGTTGACTTTAGATCGAACGTTTACTGATTTCTTTGCCCTATCGATTGATTGTTTCAACTGTCGATGACAAGTAAAAGGAATTTATCTCAACTAAAATTTCATGATCTTCATGGTTTCAATAAAACCAATTCATGTTGACACGTCAACAGAAAACCTACAGAAATTAACTGTACTAATTCAACAGTTAGTTCAATTTTTATAATGTCCTCAAAATTCAAATGCCTTCCACTTACTCAACCGGCAAAGTTAGAATTTGTAATGACAAACATACATACCAATCCCTGAATCATCGACATCTTCACAAAAATGCAGTAACAAACCCAATGAGACAAGAAGTACAGAAGTTCGTGCTAGCGACATTAATAACTGGTTTTGTTACAAAGACGAGTTACAACAAAACCAGTCAGACGTTAAACACCAAAAAAAAAAAAAAAAAAAAAAAAAAAAAAAAAAAAAAAAATGCATCTAACACCGAAACCTACTGAACGACTGCGGTTCTTCTAGAACAATACTGATAATAACTCCCCATCGTAAGCAGTAGCATTAATTGGTGAAATTTAGAATTAATTGGATTAGGATTAGAAATTAATCGGATGCAGTTATAGAAAGCGTTACATCAGGACTATTGGTTTCAGACAATAAAACAACTACAGTTTCAACAGATCGACCAAGCCGTTGATACTTAGTACGAAGACTACAATAACAACACGTAAACCATCTACGAACCAGCCTATTCATATATCTACAAATTCAATAATGAGATTAAACAGTATGGTGACATCTACTTTAAAAGCAACGGCAAACGCTGAGCCATAAAATATCAACTTTCAGATTTAAAGTTAAAGTTCGATTTGCAGTCAAGAAGACCAAGTAACGTTAAACTCAAAACTGCAAGAAGTCAGGATCGTTACCTTCTTCAAACGTAAGTACACCTAATGAACAGGAATTAACCTTTAGATAACTAAATTCATTGGCCTATTTGCTATTAAGAACTAAAGATCCTTTCAGCCTGACATATTCACAGTACATAAGTCTCCAGATCGCTTAAATTGCTGCACGCTGGTTATTGGGAATTCTTTCCTCACGAAACATCTTGGTTCACAAGGGTCACATTAATACGTTAATGTTTTCATGGCAATAGTGGAGATTCCGGATGGAATGCAAATGGTGTGTAGCCTACTAGTTGATCCTGAAACTGTCAGTTTTACTCAGTGCCGGCCTTAGCCTTTTGGACAGGTCGGGCAAAATTTACTGTGGCGCCTATGTAAGGGACGCGTTTTTAAGATATCTAATAAAAATGGGTATACATATACTTTTGAAATAAATTTGAAAATATTTATTGATTTTAATGATAATGATTATTATTGTAAAAATAACATTTTTTTAAATATAATTATTAACAAATAGTATTAGATAACTGGTATAGATAAATAGCATTATTGATAACTTTAAAAAACCTAGACAGCGGCGCCCGACTTCGCCCCCCCCCCAAAGACTGATTCTCACGAAAGAATTTTGTTAAGTCTAAGGCAGAAGTTCTCAACGTTGTCCAGGAGGACCCTTTGGGGTGGGTCTATGGAACTTTGAAGGGGTCGATGACATAAATGCCATTTTTAACCCCTTAACGAGCACTTCATAAAAAATTAAAAGAGGATATCAACATTCATTACAAAGATTTAGAAAATTTAAATGTTCCATCTTTGATTATAAAACCATTTGAAAGCGACATGACCGATATTGATTTGTTCACTACAAGAAGAACTGATTGAACTTAAAGAGAATTTGAAACTCAAAATCAACTTTTAAACAAGTGAATATGCCGAATTTTGGAGGTGCAAAGACATTCGCACAAAATATGTCAGATTAACAAGTATCAGAGAACCACTATTGTTAGCATTTCCCAGTTCTTACTTGAATTGCAGGATTTTACCTATGTAAATAATTTATTGCGAAATACGAGAAATCGATTCAAGATATCAGAACGCGGTGATTTACAATTAATATTAACTAATATTTCCTCGGATATAAGTAAGATAATCGAAGGACATCAACCGCAACCATCTTATTAAAATTGTATGTATTTATGTGATTTATATTTTATTTAAATTTCTGCTTCTATAAACATAATTGTATTTTTAATGTATATCTAATAATACAAAATATTTTAAAAAAATTATATTACTAAATTGCTCCTAATAAAAGCTTCATTAACGGTGATATTTGTGCAACACATTGTAAAAATATGGCTGTCTACAAAATAAAAAAATATGTTTAGGAGGTCGAAGCAGAAAAAGGGTTGAGAACCCCTGGTCCAAGGCTAGATCGAGACTAATTTTAATCTTGAAAAACGTACTCAGGATCGCAAGATTCGAAACAAAACCAAAGTTATAATGGTGAAAATAGATTTTCACAAAATTGTAAAATTAAAAAAACAAATGGTGGTAATTTAAATTTTTTGGAAAGTCACTGTATTAAATATTTGTAGCAATGTTAACAGAGACCAATTTGTAATGTTTTCAAGGTATGCACAATAAAATTACTTAATTTTATCTTATAATAATGTTGTATATTATAAATTACTGCTAGGTGAACATTGTGGAATTTTAAATATATACCACGTATTCGTTTGAAACTGCGTATATATAATTTAAGTAGTAAATATTATTAATTAATAACTGGTAAAAATATTTATCAAGTGCTAAGCAGGCTATAATTAATTTTTATTATACTTGAACTAAACTGGAAAACAATTAATTATCGTCCGTTACGATGATACTGTTATGTGTCTCTCTCCTGCGCCGAACGTCGGAACTACAAATGCTTAAAAGAATTAACGATACTGTAAACAGCATTTCCGCACCAATCCATAACCATATCGGTAAAAAAATCAATGATGACAATCTTAAAAACGTGTGTTATACTTCATCATTTGACAGTACAAAAAAATTGTTCTGTTTGTACATTGTTGTTAAGTTTGCTTTATCTGTTGCACGTATTCAAATGACAAAAATAAATTAAAAAATATATATATTTGTCGCTGACATTGTGTTTGTACGAAGCGTAACATATGATGCAATAGATTAGAATTAGAATCACACTTTCACAATTATTTAGGCGTAGATCTAACAACATTAGTTTAGATCATAGAAATGTTAAGTAGAAGAGGAGGTATAGTGTCCCAAAATTCTGAGTTAGTTCCATAATTCTGTTTCCTGGTCTCTTGACTCTCGATTGACTGCTTGTCTCACTTGACTGGTATCTACTTCTCTCCTCTCCAATAACTCCGCTACAGCACTCTGCACAGGCCACTGCACGAGAAGTTTTGTCCAGCTGTTTATTTTTTTCACATTTCCGTACATTTGGTCTCCAGTTAATTCTGTTATTTCGTTTGAATAATTCGAATTATTCACGATTTTTGATACTAAACTGAGTAGGCTAATAAATAAAACCAAATGCGTACAAATTTGTACATTGTAAAGTTTATTCCGTATATAGTAGTTTTCTGAATAATTATAAAACGACCCTTGCGAAATATAAAACTGGACTCTGGTCATGGTACACATCGTATGCATTATAGTACAGATGTAGTTGTTCGCATGCGCAGACTAAGCATACCATTAATACTACATGCACTAAAAACATCGTTAATCTCAACTGCAACAGACTGGTATGCACTGCAGCACTACTGATGTATATAGTGCCAAATGTTTTCAGAATATATTCTACTACTAAATACAGAATATATCCTACTAAAGTGTACAACAGACAACATCATACGCTAATCTGTAGAAGCCAATACACGCAACGTCCAGAGAACCGGCCGCGAGTGGGTATGCGGGAGGCTCTTTCCAAAAACATTAGGCACTATGACGCATGGCCTTGGCGTTACTGTTTAGAGAAAAGCTATATATAGTGCAGTACTGTATTGAGTTGTGCCCGCACTCACGTTTACTTTATCCTATCTTTGTTGTAATATATAAAATATAAGTGCGCCGAAATTAAATGAAGGAAGATTAATCCCATGCGTAGTGGAGTTTAGCGGCTTATTGAACAGAACACAGTGACAAAAAGTAAACCAAATGTAAGCGAAATGAATAGTACATTGTTACATGAAGAGCTGCAAATACTGGAACCTAATAACAAAATTCTGAATTTATTTATAATCAGAATAGAAGCGTTGAGTGGGTATTTATTTACTGTATTTAATAGGCATACAAAAAAATTCAAAAGGCAATACTGTCAACACTGAAGAATAGTGGCAGGCTTAATAAAATAAGATAAATAAAAAATATACCATTACCAGCTGTTCCAAGTTGAGTGATCATTTTCGAAACCTTATAAAGAACGTACTACGACATTTTTCGGACTTCCATTTGGTTCATCTTTTAAACATTATTTATACATTTTTCTTTCACTTGAAATTTGATTGGCTTACGTTATTGTGAACTTGTAATACTTGTTTCAAAGTGCTCTTCCATTCCACAATCCAGGTTACCTATCTGCTAAAATTAGGCGCAACCGGAATCGAATATTTCTGTCCCACATTTACTTGCTTATCGCCAAGTAAAAATGCTGCGTAAATTTTTGAATACTTGATGTCTCAATGATTATTACGTTAAATTAAATCTTAAAGTTATCTATTCTTTAAAACTATTAGTTGTAATTATCCCATTCCAGGCCTGTTGTAATCGATAAATATTGTTTTGTGACTTTTATTGGTTATCGACGACATTGTTGAATGAGCTTCCAGTTATCGCTTTTTTCAACACGTAAACGAAAAAATAATACGAAAATTAAAGTGAAAAATTCAATAAAATATTTTCATTGATTTAGGTATTGCTAGAATAGCGAGAAACTAACAGAGAAAACTGTACTAATAATATATATTTTTAATTTAGATCTTATTAACATATAGCCCCTAGGTATAGGGTTTAAATTTCACGATAATTTCTCATTTTTAAGGAAATATTTCAAGTTTCAACAGTATACGACGTTTTCATCACTAGTAGGAAGAGAATAATGGACTCGTCCAACTGGGGAAAGGGGCACGCGTCATCGTCATAGTTCGGCTATGTCCGCCAACATTCGTGTAATGCCGGTAAAGCAGAAAGCTTTATTTTGCCTGAATCATTTCTCTTTATCTATAATGGTTGTGTTGTGTGGTAATTTCGGCTGAAGAGATTGCAGATAGATATTCATTTGTTCACTTCAATTTCTACGTTAATTTCAGGTAATCGAGTTAGTTTGTCTTAATTTTGTTCAATAACTGTAAAATTGTTTCCCCTTATCCCCTCCACTCTTTGTTATTGTGATAACATTTTTTGCCCCACTCTCTATTTCCTCCATTTTTTTTCTACTTGTAGCTAAAGCGAGCAGATGCGTAATAGTAGATATCAGCCTGGTTGTATCAAGAAATCATTAAATTTTCGTTTAGATCTTTAGATGTCTGATTAAAAATATCGTATATATAAAGAATAAGAAATTTTTATAAGCATTGCCAAGGATTAAGTTATACTGCAATGCCGATTGTACCGTATTATGGAGTGTCTATACTTCATCAAAATTGGTCTTAACATCCTAACCAGTCAACGTGTTAGGATAATCGTTGACTTTTTCAGTCGTGCCATGTTTATCATTTGTCATATATAGGTTATTTTTTTCAGTTAAGCGTTTTTAGACTTATGCGAGTGTTTTCAATGAGCCGCCTCGGTGGTCTAGTGGATAGCGTACTAGGCTTTCACCCCGAGGACCCGGGTTCGATTTCCGGCGAGGGCTTGGCATTTTCATACGCTATAAATCATCCCATCGTCTGCATTAGCCCAAGTGTGCACAATAGTCGGACGTTAAAAAAAAAAAAAAAAAAAAAAAAAAAAATTTCAATGATCGTCAACGGCAAACTTTAAAGATATGCTTTGTACATATGTAGGCTTACGCTTGTTAAACAAGTTTTTTTAATACTAAATATTATTTGTCTTCTCTAGCCAAGGATCTGTATAGCAGTATTTTTTAAAATTATATTATGGAAAGTGTAGACCTATAAATCTATTATAGTTAACCCTATGGTGCTATACCAATCGTGTCTACTGTCCTTGAATTCAACAGTATCCGGTTTTTATTTGAGTTGCCCTGTTGCCAATACCGTACAATGAGGAGAAACAGCATATATGCAGTATATATAGTACATATGACTAGGCACAGATTACAGCACTGTATACATTTAAAGTTACAGTTTAAAATGCTATTTTAAGCAGATTTTAACGCTGATTATGTTGGTGGAATCGATTTTGCGACAAATATAATGGCTGCCATTTTGATACGTTTAAATGAATTTGGCTGGACAACGAACTTGTCAAAACCGTTACCAAATTAACGCCAAGTTTCAAACAAATAGGATTAGAATTTCGAACACTATAGTGCTAATTATAATGAATTTAAGAAATGCAAATGTAAATAAAATCACTTGGTCCAACGTTTATAAAAACAAAACCACAATTGTAACTAATAATAATTCCACATAATAATGAAGTTTATAAACAATTAGAATAAAAATAATAACTGTGTTCATGAGAGAATGTATGTTATACTCAAATATTTATTATTTAGAATTTGGTAAAACAAAATTTTCTCAAAGAAGACGTCTGACCAGTAAGAAATTCCATGTTCAACAAGTACCTAAGGTACTTACAGGTATCTAAAAAACCAATTTCGGTAATTTTTAGGTACCCTTATGTTTCGCTTAAGGGCTTTACTAAGGAAAAATTAAAAACGCTTTCGTTAATGTTTCAAGTCTAACTGAACAGGTTTATATAAACCTATTCAGCTTTTTATTAGTTCGTTTTAGATAATTATTTTAAGAAGTTTTAGATGTTATGGGAAATTTAATGTCATTTTTGGATTTGACAAACTTAAGTTTCATAAAATCCAAATTACGCTGAAAACCTTGATTTTGGCAAAGTTGATAAGCCACATTATTGTTGAAAACTTTTATTTAAAATGTAAAACAAGCCAGTAGGCATTGAACATTCAATTGCCATATGACTGTCAGTAATGTGGTAGCCAAAATTTGTTGTTTCGTTATATTTAGTGGCGTTAATACGATAGGGGAAGAGTGCGGGAATAATATATTATTATATTATATTAATAATATAACAAAGTAGCAATAACAAAGTTTTTTTTCCGGCGAAAAACCATTAAGGTTATCATCGCCGATAAATAACAAAGTTGTACGATTGGTATGGGCATAACATTGATAACTGACTAGTAGCAAAATGAAATTGCTAACAGATTTAAAATAGAAATTCATTATATTTTCGCAATTTGGGACATATTTGAGAAGATTGTACCCCTTCTTGGAATTCTTTATCTAAGAATCGTAAAACGATTTTTTTTTTCAAGACCATTATCCTTTCTTTGCCTTCATATTCTATTCTACTGAAGGTAGAACTACATATTTCTAAAGAAAATAGGGAAACGGTTCCTTCCCAGATTTTTTACCAGGCCTAACCATTGTTCAAATTCTAGGCGGTACTTTGCCCGACAATTAAAACCATGTACATTCTTGGATTATTACGAAGAACATTAGAAACTGATGCAGAAGACTGAACACGAGTAACAATTAATTCCAGTATTTGAACTTGTTGGTACAACTAGGCTACAGGAAAAATCAATGTTGCTGTCTCCAAACGCATTTTAAAGATTTATATGGCATTGCTGCCACAGTTCCACAATAATGATCTACAAGTAATCATGACGTCAAGGGTAAACGTTGTCTTTGATCATCGATCAAAGATGTTTACTTC
This sequence comes from Callitettix versicolor, assembly GCA_022606455.1. Classification (NCBI taxonomy): domain Eukaryota; kingdom Metazoa; phylum Arthropoda; class Insecta; order Hemiptera; family Cercopidae; genus Callitettix; species Callitettix versicolor. Next base: position 50,108,386 of record CM040186.1, read on the forward strand.
AATCGACCAAGTAGGACTTTGGTTATTCATCATTTTCCTTCATAAAAAAAAACTGATCCGTTTGTCGGCTAAGTATTCTATTAGTTCATGTAAAAAATACTGTTTTTCTCTTTTCCTGTACTCTATCAGTTAAGTGAACTTTTACTTAAAATGTTGTTATTTAGAATATAAATATTGAGAGAAATTATGTAAGCCCTTCAAGGTGGTCTAGTGGATAGCGTACTAGGCTTTCACCCCGAGGACCCGGGTTCGATTCCCGGCGAGGGCTTGGCATTTTCATACGCTATAAAATCATCCCACCGTCTGCATTAGCCCAAGTGTGCACAATAGTCGGACGTTAAACACAAAAAAAAAAAAAAAAAGAATTATGTAGTGGAATTTTTTAATCATATTAAAACCATTGTTTCCACGGTTCACGATAATGAGCCACAATGGTAAACATTGCCTTCTTAAGATCATCGATCAAAGATGTTTACTTCAATTGACCAAGTAGGCTTTTGACTATTTATTCATAATTTTCCATCATTCAAAAAAAACTGATCTTCTATTTTATAGGTTAAATAAATATTAGTTAATGTGAAAATATACTGTTCTGAAAATATATCTCTTCTCCTCTACTTTATCAGTTAAATGAACATTTATTTAAAATATTGTTGTTATTTAGAATATAAATATTGAGGGAAATTATGCAGTGGAAGTGTTTAAACATATTAACACCATTGTTCATGGTTCCACAATAATTATCTACAACGCAATCATGACGCAAAGGTAAAAACGTTGCCTTCTTAATATCATCGATCAAAGATGTTCACTTCAATCGACCAAGTAGGCCAATGCCTTAGACTATTCATCATTTTACTTCATTAAAAAAAACTGATTTATTTTATAAGTTAAATATTCTATTATTCATGTAAAAATGTTTTTCTCTTCTCTACTCTATCAGTTAAGTGAACCTTTACTTAAAAGGTTATTAGCATATAAATATTGATGGACATTATGCAATAGAATTGTTTAAACATATTAACATCTTGTGATGTGTGTATGCTGTACATAGGCCATGCCACAGCTGTACTGCGCAGTATGTCAGAATATGAAACTGCGCAGTTAAGATCAAATCGGCCCTTTAAAAGGCGGAGAAATACTAGGTCACTGACCTTAACTAAGCAATTTTTAAGAATCTTTTGCTCTTTTTGAATTCAATAACTGTTTTGAGCTGATCCGTTCAGTACTTTGGTTGATATTGAGTATTTTTAAGCCATTTGCTAAATTAATTAATTCTAGTTGTTTATTGATTATTGCTTGATAGGGAAGTCAAGCGGTATAGTTTTATCGAGGCAGTGTTGAATGCATTACAAGTAAACCCAAGATTCCATATCTTTAGGTCTTATCTCGTACAAAGACTTGACAAGATAGAAATTGGACAGAGACCTCGAAAAAACTGAAGGATTACTGGTTTTGTTGGTCCAGTAATTTTGGAAGCAATTTTAACATATTTTCTAACCCACTGACAAACAGCGTCAGTAGTTGTTAAATTCAAATATTTTGATCAAATTAGAGTTATCATGTTGTCATGTGCAAACCATTACTAAATTTATTTTTCAAAATTTATTAAAAAAATGCCGAACAAAAATTAGAGCCTGAATCTTAACTGATATATTTGTATGTATAACGTGAACGATTTTGTATTGAAATTATTGTGTGAAAAAATTAAAGTTGGTTCTCTGTAAGTAATTGGCCAATAAAAATAGATAAAAAAATAATAGGAATTTAGAATCTGTATGACGGTTTGATAAAATAGCAGGACCGAAAAGTCAAAATTCAAAAACGGTCTGCATTTTGCCACTTTTTGCCGTATCTAATGGTTTTTTAAAAATACGATCAATCACACAGGTTCACGCATGCTCCGTACAAGCGTTGTGCAGATTCCACCCTCTCGCCGTTAGCTGTGAATTTCCGACATCTTCCGAAAATTCACGAATGGAAATTATTATCAAACCGGTTTTAGACGAAACAAAAATCGCAACAGTAATTAATTTTTACTGTAAGTTCAAAAACACATTAACGTTCGACTTTCAAAAAGTTATTTTTTTCTATAGGACTATTATTTTTACTTATCGGAGTGCAAATTTTTTGAAAAATCAGCGTTTTTTGGGGCATTTGGATTGTTAATTTTCCCCTAGAGTTATATTTAGGTCAATAATCTTTTAATTGTACATACAGTACTTAATTAGACGTTATGGTAATCTGTCATACCGCATAGCATTCTGAACCATCGAAGTACGGCCCTATTGGCGATGCAATGCTTATCGAAATGTATGTTCCATGGTAAAGTTTCCATTAAATAAGCAACACTGTAAATTCTATTTTAGGTAAGATTCTACCCCATTATTCTATTGAGATAAAGTACACAGCTGATGTAGCGGGTCATTGGGGAAGCTGGAAAGAAGTTACGCAGTTTCACTACAGCCAATTTACTCTTGTATTTCAAATTTTTAATTTTTTTACTTCTTCCCTATATTCGTTTTTGAAAAGTGAAAAATGTAGAAATTTAGATAGTGAAAAGATCAATCTTGAGATATTAATGGGTTCCCCAAATCAAAAAAACGAGTTTTACTTTACGTCCATCGCTGTGGTCAGACGATATTAAACATATCGATGAAGTTCGTCGTGTATGAGATGTAGTTCGCCATTTGAGATAATTTTTTATGTTTCAAAAGTTTTAGTTTTTTACGCTAAAAATAAAGGAGAAACACAAATCTTACATCATATCAATTTACTGGCCGACATATACAGTCAAGCCTTAGAATTACTATAAAATTGTTGAAGGGTTATAGAGTCTGTGTAAAAGCCGTAAGTAGAGAATCATGACAACACTATACGTAAAACGTCCCATGGATAATCTGACCTTTTTGTTCCCTTTGAGAAACAGCCTGCACCAGTTTCCCCAACTCAGGGAGTGCTGTAGATCTTGAAAACTTTTTATAGTTAAAGATTTAATGTTAAATATAGGAAAATTAATTTATAATACAACTTTTATTATTAAATGAAGTGATCACTTGTTTGTGTGGGGAAAAAAGCAGAACAACATGCAAAGATACTTCACGCTTGCTGTATTCTTGAAATGAATTTAAGTCTAACAGCGATCTATGAGCATCTTGGTTCAACTATGATTTTTGATTATGAAATTAAGGAAAATGAGTTCAAAAGCTATTGCTAACTTTTTTTTATATTTAATATTTATTTGTTTAAAATTATGCATAAATAAGTTAATGACCAATACTTTAATAATACATTAATAAATTAATGTCCAATAAGTTAATGAATATTCTAATTATACGGTATAGTTACTAAATTGTATCACTGTTAATTAAATTGTTAATATTAATTATCAGTGATACTGTATAGTCACTAAATTGTATCACTGTTCATTAATATTAAAACCAACGTTTGGTTAAAGATTTGTTGCTTTACATGTAGGCCTCCGAGTAAAGGCTTGCATTTAGGGACCTTCTTTGCCATATTGAATCTAATCTCTGTAAGACTAATGTTAATTACTGATTTTTACTATAAGGAGGGCCAGAACTACCACATTCCTGGTTTTGCCACTCGGCTATAAAGCTTATTATGCACCCTCGTTCACAAGTCAGCATTCCCAATCCAACCCCAGGTTTTTAGAGAACCATGAGATTGCTCTGTTCCTTCATCTGTCACCCACTAGGGGTGGGTCAGAAAACACCAAACTGTTAAAAAAACTGCTTTTCTATATACGACAAACAAACTGCTTTTTCAAACGGAAACAAGCAGTTTGATTTGGACTGGTTCATGATTTTTTAAACAAGGAACAGCTGTTGGGACTTCCCCACCACCCACGTTCTATTCGAACGTTGCCGCAAGCGCTAAAACTTTTTTCCTACTGTTTTCCTGCTAACTGTTTTTCTTCAATCTGCTTTTATGCTTTTTCCCTTTATTTCAAAGTTTCTTGTTGCTTGTAGTGAAGTAAGAACTGTTTGGGCGTTGTCAACGTTCATATCTATTTTGTTGCGAGTTGTTTGAAAGTTTTAAATGTAAAATTTGTTGTTCAAACATTTTTTTTAAACTGTAAAATCAGCCATAATTGTGTTTTATATTAGTTTTTCTCCGTAGTTTACTTTGTGTTTAGAAACTTAAAAATATTTAGTGGACAATTTTGAAAGTTTTCTTTTACTTTTTTATGTTTTTAGAATTAAGTGCATCGTTTTTAATTATTTATTGGATGTGTGGACTTTTTAAAATTCACAATGTCTACTCTTATATATATCTTGAATAATTTTAGGTTATTTTAGTAATTTTTCTAAAATTTTCTTTAAAAACATTTGTTTTGTTAAATATGTTATTACAATAAAGTTTACATTTTTTTTTCTGTGTTGAAAAATGGAAAACTTATTTTTTTGCTAATGTTAATGTTAATAACCTATCATTAACCTATAATAACCTAATGTTAATAACCTATAATTTTGTAACTATATAGAGCTAATTTTATTGAAACACATTTGGCCTATGTTGTTATTACTACGAGGGTTGATCAAATATAAACGAGACTGATTTTTTAAAAAATTTATTGCTTACTTACAAATTATTCTTGATACAACTTATTTTTCTACATAGTCTCCCGCACGAGTAACACATTTTTCCCACCGGATTGGAAGTTTTTTAATTCCATCTTCGTAAAAAGTTCTCGGGCGTTCATTGAGCCATTGGAGCACGAAGGTCTCCACTGCAGAATCGTCTTCGAAACGCTGGCCTCCAAGCGCCTCTTTGAGTGGCCCAAACAGGTGATAGTCGCAGGGTGATAAGTCTGGACTGTATGGGGGATGTTCCATTGGTTCCCAACCAATTTGATCGAGTTTAAGCCTCGTAGCGTTCGCCGAATGTGGTCGGGCATTATCGTGAAGAAGAATGACGTTTCTCGCCAGTTTAGATTTCCTTTTCCTACGAAAAGACTGTTTTGCGGCCTCTAAAACATCGCAATAATATTGTGCATTTATTGTGCGTCGTTGATGGAGGAAATCGACGTGAAAGGCGCCTTGATTGTCGAAAAATACAGTGGCCATTACCTTCCCGGCCGACGATCGTGATTTGGCCTTCAGAGGCGCCCTCTCTCCCCTCTTCCGCCACTCCATACTTGCCTGTTTCGACTCGGGAGTGTAATGGTGAATCCATGTTTCGTCACAGGTGACAATCCGGTTTAATAATGCCTCACCATCTCGTTCAAATTGGGTCAATAGTCGCTGGCAAATCTCCAAACGATTCCGTTTGTGAACGTCGGTCAAAATTCGTGGAACCCACCTTGCAGATACTTTGCTGAGTTCCAGGTTTGATGTAACGATTTTTTTGAACGCTACCATAGCTCAACTGGAGTTCATCTGCAATAAATCGCAGCGATATACGTCTGTCTTCGTCCAGGAGCTTCCGAACAGCATCAATGTTTTCGTCCGTGACGGAAGTAGTCGGGCGACGATCATGGCTGAGGTTTTCTACTGCTTCCCGTCCTTCGGCGAATTCCTTGTGCCAAGCAAAAACGCGAGCTCTTGACAGGGTCCTGTCCCCGTATTGAGCCGTCAATCTACGAAAGATTTCAGTCGGATTGACCCCCTCCTTGGCCAAAAACTTAATAATAATTCTCTGCTCCACGGAAACGTGCACTTTACTCTCACTCATTGTATAGTTTTATACTGAAGGGTCCGAACGGAAATGTTGCCCGTCTACGCCCGTCCCAAACCTCCCAGGCTACCTGAAACCCCACCCTTTAGAGTTCAATGTCCAACGGAAAAGTTTTTAGAAAGTCAGTCTCGTTTATATTTGATCAACCCTCGTATATTGTACTTATTAAGGTTACTTTTTTCAGTGTTGAAAAGTGAAAACCTACTTTCTCCCAAATAAAAATATGACAGTAACATCTCACATTTTGTAAATACATAACCTAATTTTATTTAAACGTATTTTTTATATTTATTATCAATCATCAATATTTTTTAATCAACTAAAAATATTCTGAATTGTTTGCATTTCAGTAAATACGCAAAGGACTATTTAATTTTTAAGTAAAAAAAAGAATGCTTCTATTAGAAATTCATTGCATTTTGTAAATATAAAATGGCATACATATATATTACGTTTTGAGAACGTAATTTAGTTATTACTACACTTATAAGGATTATTTTTTTATAAATGCTTTACACCCAAAAACAGTTAAGGACATGGTGGTAATGGAAATGAAAAAGTAGTCTTAGAAAACTGAACGTTTGTGCTTTATGTATTAGCTGCTAATACAACTTCGAGTTTCAGTTTTCTAAACCTGTTTTTTTCCAACTGTTTTAAAAAGCAGCTTTTTTTTCCTCAACAAACAGTTTGTTGACGTTTTGTAAAAATAGCAGAAACGCCCACTCCTTAGTGCCTAGGGATTCAAATAGTTCCCTGTCCAAAGCTGGACAGTCACAAATTATGTGCTGAGCTGTTTCCTCAGCTGCACCGCATTTTCTGCACAGATTTGGCATGTGAAATCCCATTTTGTACAGATGACTGGGGAATATCCAACGACCAGTCAGAAATCCAGTCACTCTCCGCTTATCTGCCCTCGTCAGCTTAAATCATCGCCTGTAAAGGATCTGACGATACCGATTACTCCGTTTTTCGTTAAAATAAAATTATGTTAGGTCTTGTATGATCCGGTTTTTTACATTTGATATATATTCGTGCTTTGTATCTTTTACTCCTGTATCTTCAAAAAGCAAAAAAATATACATAAAATGTAAAACGCTGTCCACATTTCCAAATAAAAGATATAAATGAGATATCAAACACAATTTTATGTTAAAGAGTAGCGGAGTAATATAAAGTTAAACTATATCTATCTAATTCATATTATATTTCTGAAAGTTTGTGTGTTTGTTTGTTTATTTGTTTGTTTGTTATTCAATCACGCTTTAACCACTGGACCAATTGAGATGAAATTTGGTACGAAAATGGTTTAAGTATCAGAGATACATATAGGCCTATTCCCGTTATACAAAACGTCATTAAACTACTTACCCAGCCCAAAATAATTATCAGTTTTTAGTTTTGTGGCATGTGTTAACTGTAGTTATTTACTGGACCTGAGATTTAGTTACCTGAGATGAACATAGATTCAATCCTATTTTAAGAATCTTAATCTGTGTTTTATTTATTGCAAAATTATTGCTTTTAATGTAACATTTTCAATATTTTAGTTGAAATTTTTTTCAAAACTAACTTTAATTTGTCAATTTGTGTTGAATTTTCAATATTAAATGTAAAAAATCCCTACGCAGAGTGCCAATTGTAAGGTAGTATATATATTTGTGTAATTACCATATGAAAAAATGGTAAATATGCAGTGTAGCATAACCTGGATTTTTCGAAATCTTTGTTACTAAAATGCTATATTATGTGCCCAAAAGCAAGAATCCAAAATATGAAAGCACGAGAAGTACGATAAAAATCGAAAATAAAAGTGACCAACATAACCTCAAAATTGCTACCCGGTGAAAATCACTAACGTGTTGTAAATCGGTAAAACAATAAAAATACCTCTAACACGGGTTTTGGGTGATAGGAAACCCATTTTTAAGAAGAATACTGCATAACCAAACTGACACGGTTGTTGGGCCTAACAAGGTGATGCGTGAAAAAACCTTTATATTTTTTTAAAAAATAACCTACTATATATCCTGACACGGTTGTTGGGCCTATCACGGTGAACGTGAAAAATCCTTTATATTTTTTTAAAGAACACTACTTATCTTAACTGACACGGTTGTTAGGCCTAAGACGGTGATGCGTGAAAAAACCTTTATATTTTTTTAAAGACTACAACATATCCCAACTGACACGGTTGTTGGGCCTATCATGGTGATGTGTGAAAAAAAAATCTTTATTTTTTTTTTAGAATAATACATAACCTAATTGACACGGTTGTTAGGCCTAACACGGTGATGCGTGAAAAACCTTTATATTTTTTAAAGAATACTACATATCCTAACTGACAAGATTGTTAGGCCTATCACGGTGACGTGTGAAAAAAACCTTTATTTTTTTTTAGAATAATACATAACCTAATTGACACGGTTGTTAGGCCTAACACGGTGATGCGTGAAAAACCTTTATATTTTTTTAAAGAATACTACATATCCTAACTGACACGGTTGTTAGGCCTATCACGGTGATGAGTGAAAAACCTTTATATTTTTTTAAAGACTACTACATATCCTAACTGATACGATTGTTAGGCCTATCAAGGTGATGTGTGAAAAAAACCTTTATTTTTTAAAGAATACTACATAACCTAATTGACACGGTTGTTAGGCTTAACACAGTGATGCGTGAAAAACCTTTATATTTTTTTAAAGAATAATACATATCCTAACTGACAAGGTTATTGGGTCTATCACGGTAATGTGTGAAAAAAACCTTTATTTTTTTTTAAACAGTACTGAATTCTTAACTGACACGGTTGTTAGGCCTAATATGGTGATGCGTGAAAAAATCTTTAAAATTTTTTAAAGAATACTAGGCTACATATCCTAACTGACAAGGTGGTGCGTAAAAAACATTTATATTATTTTAAAGAATACCACATATCCTAACTGACATGGTTCTTGGGCCTATCATGGCGATGTGTGAAAAAAACCGTTATTTTTTTTAAAGAGTACTCCAAACTTAACTGACTCGGTTGTTAGGCCTATCATGGTGATGCGTGAAAAATCTTTATATTTTTTTTAAAGAATACTCCGTAAGTTAACTAACATGGTTGTTAGGCCTAACTCGGTGATGCATTAAAAAAACCATAATTTATTTTTTAAAAAAGAGTATTCCAGAACCTAACTGACACGGTTGTTGGGCCTAATACGGTGATGCAGGAAAAAAGCCTTAATTTTTTTTAAAGAGTACTCCATAACTTAACTAACACGGTGGTGAGTTAAAAAACCTTCATTTTAAAAAAAGAAATTCACCTAACTGACACGGTAGTTGGTCCTAACACTGTGATGCGTGACCTTTCATGTATATTACGATTGCGGGCAAAGCCGTAATCTAATTCATATTATATTTCTGAAAGTTTGTGTGTTTGTTTGTTTGTTTGTTTGTTATTCAATCACGCTTTAACCACTTGACCAATTGAGATGAAATTTGGTACGAATATGGTTTAAGTATCAGAGATACATATAGGCCTATTCCCGTTTTACAAAACGTCATTATACTACTTACCCAGCTCAAAATAATTATCAGTCTTTAGTTTTGTGTCATGTGTTAATTGTAGTTATTTACTGGACATGTGATTTAGTTACCTGAGATGAACATAGATTCAATCCTATTTTAATAATCTTAATCTGTGTTTTATTTATTGCAAAATTATTGTTTTTAATGTAACATTTTCATATTTTAGTTGAAATTTTTTTCAAAACTGACTTTAATTTGTTACTTTGTGTTAAATTTTCAATATTAAATGTAAAAAAATCCCTACACAGAGTGCCAATTGTAAGGTAGTATATATATTTGTGTAATTACATTACATGAAATATAGTAAATATGCAGTGTAGCATAACCTATATTTTTCGATATTTTTGTTACTAAAATGCTTTATTATGTGCCCAAGAACCCGCAGGGGGGTGCAGACTAGCTGCACCTACTGAGAGGACCTAGACGAACCTCGCGGCACCCGAGTCTAACACACACTTACACTTACAGCACTACACTTACGATTTAAACACTTCACACTCACACGTACATTTAGGGATTTGCTGTGCTTGTTCCGTTATGTCTGGGAGTGGCGATTCTGCTTGGTTTCCTTTGGCGGGGCCAAGTATGTGGAACCTGATGTGTGCCTAGCACTGCCGAGGACCTCTGATGGGACAGGTTCTGGAACCGAGCAGCCTATAGGCGCTTGGCAAGCGCATGAATGTTGAGTTATGGGTGTCGGAGCTCATAGCTGGGTCTATCGAAACAAATGGTTGCATTCTGTGTGTACATAGAGAGCGGCTGCCAGTGGTACTTGGGTTTGGGGAACCGTAACGATGTACCGGAACCCATTCCTAAAATATTCTGGAGTGCTGACAGACCATGTATTTCGGTTCCAGGATATCTGGAGGTCCCCCCCATTTTTTTTTTTTTTTTTTTTTTTTTTTTTTTTTTGGGGGTTCTCGCTTTAGTTCGAGTATCCTGGGCTGCTGGTGGTCGTTTGGGTGCACCCTGTGCCAGTTGTTCGAAAAATCTGCATTCATGAATCGCTCGGCAAACTAACTATGGAAAACAACAAACAAAACGCCAAAATGAGTTTAAAGAGGCATCGTTTGACCTTGTCAAACGAGTCTGTAGAAAGTGATGTTAGTGCAGCAATAGGAAAAGAGACTACACCAAATGTTCAAGGAGATGGTAACTTTCCGTTACCTTCTCCGAGATTCTTAATTGTAAAAAATGCAACGGAAGGAGCGGATTTGTCCAAAGTCTCGCCGTTTTTAATTAATAAAGCCATTGTTGGTAGGGCAGGCCCCGTAGTTTCTATCAAGAAACTACAAAACGGGACTTTACTTGTTCAAACAAACAGCGACAAACAGACCCAGTCGCTGCTTAAAATGACATCCTTCTTTGAGAATGTCAGGGTATCTGTGGAACCCCACAGAACCTTGAATTTTGCAAGGGGTGTCATAACATGCAGAGATCTTGTTTACGTTGATACCCAAGAAATAAAGACAGAATTGGCTTCGGAAGGAGTAATCGATGTAAATCGAATAATGCGAATAGATAAGGGACAAAAAATTCCCACAGCCTCCTTAATTCTTACATTTGGAAAACCCACTGTACCCGAGTATATCTATGCCGGTTACCAAAGGCTGTCGGTCAGACCTTATGTTCCGAACCCAAGGCGTTGTTTTAGATGTCAAGGTTTCGGCCATATGAGTTCCTCGTGTTCGAAGCCCGAGGTTTGCGGCAATTGCGGTACTGCGAGTCATAGTGGTGAAGGTTGTCAGGCTAGCCCACATTGTGTGAACTGTGGAGGTGGTCATCCTGCCCGATCTCCAAACTGCCCCAAGTTTCAAGAAGAAAAGTCAATTTTATCGATAATGGCCAAAGATAAGATTTCCTTCTCCGAAGCCAAGAGAGTTCACAAAAGCTCTATGTCTGTTCTCAATGGAAAATCTTTTGCAGCTGTCACATCTAATCCAAAAATATCATCTTGTATGAATTGTGATGAGCTAACCAAAACTGTCAAAGTTTTGACGGATCAAGTAGCTCAATTGTTAAGTCTGTTATCCTCCAATGTCACACCTATTTCGGTTCCGGTTGCTAAGAAAGGTCCTTCATTGATTTCTCCTACTAAAGTTACTTCTGGGTCTAGTTCATGTAAAGAGTCTAAATCTCCAGTGACGAAGCCTCTAATGACAACGTCGCAAGTACTAAGAAACCTCCCGTCGCCCGTTGATAAGAAAACCACTCCGGGTCTAGAGTATTTCTTAAAAAAAAATCAAACACTTGTCCACCGACAGTTGGACCTAAAAATAAAAATTCTGCCACAGTAAACAAACCTGTAAAGAAAACTGAAAAAACTTCTAAAGGAGGTTCTACTACCAAACCTCTTGCAAACAAAACCAAAAAATCATCAGAGTCTGACATTAGTCACAGTTGTGACTCTGTGTCTGTTGATTCTGATCCACCTATAGTATGCTCTATTGAGAAAATGAATCCTATCATAAACTAAATTATTAATTTTCAATGTCAACGCCTTCCATTTATAACAACGTGATACAGTGGAACATTAACGGAGCCAAAAGTCATATTGAAGATTTAAAACTTCTTGTACGCGATAAGTCTCCATTATTCATTTGCCTTCAAGAGACGCACCTTCACCAATCGCACACTTTCAATTTAAGAGGGTATTCTGTTGTCAGGGCCTACTTCATAACGGAAGAACGAGCGAAGGGTGGGGTAGCCATACTCGCTCGTGACTCTATTGGTGCCGTTCCTGTGGACATAATAACTCCTTTACAAGCTGTCGCAGTTCAGACTACCGTACCATTTAAACTTACAATATGTTGCATTTATTTACCGCCTAGCTATGCTTTCCAAAACAACGACTTTGTTAACTTATTAATTCAGTTACCTGTCCCCTTTCTATTGATGGGTGATTTTAATGCTCACCACACATCGTGGGGCTCTAATACATGTAACTCACGAGGAAACCGAATTGACAATATAAGGACTACATTAGATCTATGTCTTTTAAATAATGGTTCCCCAACACACTTATCGTCTTCTACAGGTGGTTGGAGAGTCGTTGATTTGACCTTTTGCAGTCCAATTTTGGCAACGAAGTTCGAATGGTCGGCGATGTCTGATCTTTACGGCAGCGATCATACTCCGATTAATGTTTCACTTTGTACATTCCACCGTCCGAATCAACGCCCTCCGCGGTGGATTCTACAAAAGGCACAATGGGTGGATTTCACAGAACAATTTGTATCACCTGACATTGAAGATATTAACTCTATTAATGAAATAGTACAACTTTAACTGAAAATATTTTAGACGTAGCACATAAAACTATTCCTCAAACCTCGACACATCAATCTCGTCCCCCCGTTCCTTGGTGGACTGAGGACTGTAAGAATGCTTTGCTTTTACGTAGACGAGCTCTAAGAAGGTTCAACAGACGACCAACGAGTGAAAATCTTGAGAGGTATAAAATTCTCCGAGCTAGAGCTCGTAGAATATATAGACAAAGTAGAAAAAATTCTTGGACCCAGTATATTAACACAATATCAAGAACAACACCAGTATCAACTGTTTGGAAGAAACTCCGTTCCGTTTCTGGTTCATCTCCATCAACTCCCTTGATGGGCATCAAACAACGGAACGGAATAATAAGTTTTGATCCTCGAGATATTGTTAATACATTGGGTTTATATTTTGCAGATTATTCTTCGTCTACTTCCTATAGCAATGGTTTTTGTCATTTCAAAAATACTCAAGAAGCAATGCCATTCGTCGTTGGTACGTCTGTTTCTCCTTTGAACGCGCCCTTCTCAATAGAAGAGCTGGAATCTGCACTGTCATCCTCTTCAGATTCAGCACCAGGCCCTGATAACCTTGTATATTCCATGATTAAAAATCTTCCAACATCGGGGAGGATTTCCCTCCTGAAGATATACAATCGTATGTTTGAGGAATACTCTTTCCCTGATGTTTGGTTTGAAGCAACAGTGATTCCTATTCTTAAGCCAGGCAAAGATAAAACTGATCCGAACAGCTACCGCCCTATTTCTCTTACAAGTGTGCTATGCAAGCTAGTGGAGAAAATGGTAAATCGCCGTCTTGTTTGGTATCTAGAAAATAATAATTTACTCTCTAAGGACCAGTGTGGTTTTAGGCAAGGGCGATCTTCCATCGATCAGTTAGTTTTATTAGAATCTGCAATCCAAAATGCCTTTCTGTTACGTCAAACACTTGTTGCAATATTCTTTGACCTAGAGAAGGCATATGATATGGCTTGGAGAAGAGGAATACTAAATACATTAAAATCATGGGGTATACAAGGTAATATACTAGGTTTTATTAAAAATTTTCTCTCAAACAGATATTTCAGAGTACGCCTTGGATCTACATTGTCAGATCGTTTTCGGTTAGAGAATGGCGTCCCGCAGGGAAGTGTACTTAGTGTGACCTTGTTTGCCGTTGCTATCAATAGTATAACTACTAATGTGCGGTCTCCTGTTCGCTGTTCTCTATTTGTGGATGACTTTGCAATTTATGTTGGTGCTAGAAGTTTGGCCACAGCTGAAAGAACACTTCAGCTTACAGTAAATAGATTGCAGTCATGGACGAATTCAACTGGGTTTAAATTTTCTGCCGCTAAAACTCAATGTATTGCCTTCAGTCGCCGTCGACAGATCCGAACTCCTTCAATATTTCTCGATGGTACAGAAATTCGGACCATTCCATCTGTTCGATTTTTGGGGTTAATATTCGACCAAAGACTATCATGGAACCCTCATTTGCGTGATTTAAAGTTACGATGTAACAAAATTCTCGATATGTTGAGGGTGCTTAGTGGTTCTCGATGGGGCGCTGATAGGACCTGTATGCTGATGTTTTACCGTGCGGTGATTCGTTCGCGGATTGATTATGGCAGCATTGTATATTAGTCTGCACGACCATCCGTATTAAAAAAAATAGACCCAGTCCATCACTCTGCAATACGACTCGTCTCTGGAGCCTTCCGTTCTAGTCCCGTTGTAAGCATTCTAGCCGAGACTGGGGAAGCTTCACTCTTTCGACGGAGACAGAAACTACAGCTAACTTATGTAAGCAATTTATCATCTAAACCTTGGCACCCTGCTTTTAATACAGTTTTCAAAAATCAATTGGTGCGACAGTATGAAACTTGACCGAATGCTACTGCTCCTCTTGGTATTAGAACTTCCCGTATTTTTGATGACTTACGTATTGAACTACCCCCAATGTTTGAAAGGTCCTTTTGTCTTGTCCCTCCATGGAAAATCAATATGCCGACATTTGATTTCTCCTTGTGTGCATACCAGAAAGACAACACTCCTAACATTGTGTATCAACGTGAGTTTTTTCGACTTACTAGTTCATATCCATCTGCTAAATTTATTTTCACAGATGGCTCTAAGATGAATAACAATGTTGGGTGTGTATTTTACTCACTGGACGAAACGTATAAGTATGGATTACCCTCAACTTGTAGTGTCTTTACAGCCGAACTCTTTGCCATCTTAAAGGCTCTAAACACTATTGAATTCGATAGTTTGCATTACGTAGTTTGTTCCGATTCAAAAAGTGCACTCCAGGCAATCCAGGATATGTATTCGGTAAACCCTCTGGTTCAAGATGTTCTGTGTTCTGTCCATAGACTTGAACTACGAGGTGCAAGAGTATCATTTATCTGGATTCCTGGCCACTGTGGAATATTTGGAAACACTGTAGCGGATAATGCGGCAAAGGAAGCAACTTTTCTTCCGCCATGCACTCAACGTGTAATCGTGTCTGACTTCCTTTGTCACGTAAAACATTTAATTCATCTACAGTGGGAAAATGAATGGGCAGCTACAAGCAGCAATAAATTGAGGGTAATCAAAAGAACAGTTCGTCCTTGGGGGTCGTCAATACGTGCAAGTCGCAGAGAAGAGGTGGTGATCACCCGCCTTCGCATTGGTCACTCCATGTTAACGCATGGATTTCTGATGGGACGCGGGGACCCACCTGAATGTGAATTCTGTAGGAAGCCATCACAATTAAACATATACTGCTCGATTGTGATGGTCTTCAAAATGTACGTGTTATGTGTGGTCTGAGCAACTGTTTGCAGACGATGTTGGGAGATAGTGCCTCGGCCGTTGACCGGGTTCTAGACTTCCTTCATCGTCTGAATGTTTTAAATAAAATTTATTTTATTGTATTTGTAATTTCTTGTGTTATTTTATTTATTTATTTTATTTAAAAACTTTATTTCTGTTATGTTTTGCATTATTTTACGAATTGTTATTAAATTTTATTGATTATTTATTGTTATTTAGTTCTTAAGTGTAATATATCTATACCTGTTATCTAAATTTTTAACTTATTTTTACTGTTATAGTTTGTTGTTGTTGTTTTTGTTGTTGTTTTTTTTTCTTAAGTAAAATTTTGTTTAATTAATTTTTTTTTATGTACTTTCATCCTTCGTGACGGCGATGATAACCTGAACGGTTTTTCGCCGAAAAAAAAAAAAATATGTGCCCAAGAGCAAGAATCCAAAATATGAAAGCACGAGAAGTACGATAAAAATCGAAAATAAAAGTGACCAATATAACCTCAAAATTGGTACCAGGCGAAAATCAGTAACGTGTTGTAAATCGGTAAAACAATAAAAATACGACTAACACGGGTTTTGGGTGATAAAAAACCAATTTTTTAAAAGAATTCTGCATAACCGAACTGACACGGTTGTTAGGCCTAACAAGGTGATTCATGAAAAAACCTTTATATATTTTTTTAAAATAGCCTACTATATATCCTGACACGGTTGTTAGGCCTAAAACGGTGATGCGTGAAAAACCTTTACATTTTTTTTAAGAATACTACATATCCTAACTGACATGGTTGTTAGGCCTAACACGGTCATGCGTGAAAAAACCTTTATATTATTTTAAAGACATATCCCAACTGACACGGTTGTTGGGCCTATCATGGTGATGGTGAAAAAAACCTTTTTTTTTTTAGAATACTACATAACCTAATTGACACGGTTGTTAGGCCTAACACTGTGATGTGTGAAAAACCTTTATATTTTTTTAAAGAATACTACATATCCTAACTGACATGGTTGTTAGGCCTAACACGGTGATGCGTGAAAAAACCTGTATAATGTTTTAAAGAATACTACATAACGTAACTGATACGGATGTTGAGCCTATCACGGTGATGTGTGAAAAACCTTTATATTTTTTTAAAGAATACTACATATCCTAACTGATACGATTGTTAGGCCTATCACGGTGATGTGTAAAAAAAACCTTTACTTTTTAAAGAATATTATATAACCTAATTGACACGGCTGTTAGGCCTAACACGGTGATGCGTGAAAAACTTTAATATTTTTTTTAAAGAATACTACATATCCTAACTGACACGGTTGTTGGGCCTATCACGGTAATGTGTGAAAAAAACCTTTATTTTTTTTAAATAGTACTGAAAACCTTAACTGACACGGTTGTTAGGTCTACCATGGTAATGAGTGAAAAATACTTTATATAGTTTTTTAAAAGAATACTCCATAAGCTAACTAACATAGTTGTTATGCCTAACACGGTGATCCATTAAAATAACCTTTATTAATTTTTTTTAAATAGTTCTTATAACCTAACTGACACGGTTGTTGGGCCTAATAAGGTGATGCATGAAAAAAAGAGTAACCTATATTTTTTTTAAAGAGTAACTTAACTAACACGGTTGTTAGGTCTAACACAGTGATGCGTGAAAAAACCTTTATATTTTTTTAAAGAATACGACATATCCTGACACGGTTGTTGGGCCTATCACGATGACGTGTGAAAAAACCTTTATATTTTTTTTAAGAATTCTACATATCCTAACTGACACGGTTGTTAGGCCTAACACGGTGATGCTTGAAAAAACCTTTATATTTTTTTAAAGAATACTAGGCTACATATCCTAACTGACACGGTGGTATTCTTTATATTTTTTTAAAGAATACCACATATCCTAACTGACATGGTTTTTGGGCCTATTATGGCGATGTGTGAAAAAACCGTTATTTTTTTTAAAGAGTACTTCAACTTAACTGACACGGTTGTTAGGCCATGGTGATGCGTGAAAAATCTTTATATTTTTTTTAAAGAATACTGCATAAGTTAACTAACATGGTTGTTAAGCCTAACGCGGTGATAAATAAATAAAAAACACCTTTATTTATTTTTTAAAAAATAGTACTCCAGAACCTAACTGACACGGTTGTTGGGCCTAATACGGTGATGCAGGAAAAAAGCCTTAATTTTTTTTAAAGAGTACTCCATAACTTAACTAACACGGTGGTGCGTTAAAAAAACATTTATTTTAAAAAAGAAATACACCATAACCTAACTGACACGGTTGTTGGTCCTAACACGGTGATGCGTGATCTTTAATGTATCTTACGATTGCGGGAAAAGCCGTGACGGTTAACAGGTAATCATATTATATTTCTGAAAGTTTGTTTTTGTTTATTTG
The DNA here is from genome assembly GCA_022606455.1 of Callitettix versicolor. Taxonomy (NCBI): domain Eukaryota; kingdom Metazoa; phylum Arthropoda; class Insecta; order Hemiptera; family Cercopidae; genus Callitettix; species Callitettix versicolor. Next base: position 50,126,164 of record CM040186.1, read on the forward strand.
TTTGTTATTCAATCACACTTTAACTACTGGACCAATTGAGATTAAATTTGGTATGAACACGGTTTAGGTACCTGAGATAAACACAATACTATTCCAGTTTAATTGAATAATAGTGATTTTTTAATAATACTGTATTTTATTAAAATATGACAGGACCCTGTTTTAGCGTATCGAGTAGCAAAAATGTATATTTCTTGGCCGAAAACCATAAATCGTATAATATTGTAAATAGAAATATATTAAAATAAAATGATCTAATCTGATTTTGAAAATCGACTATAAATTTTATAGCCTACATTATAATTGCAGGCAAAGCCGCAACGGGTAACAGCTAGTCATATTATATTTCTGAAAGTTTGTTTTTGTTTATTTGTTTGTTATTCAATCACACTTTAACTACTGGACCAATTGAGATTAAATTTGGTATGAACACGGTTTAGGTACCTGAGATAAACACAATACTATTCCAGTTTAATTGTAAAATAGTGACTTTTTAATAATACTGTATTTTATTAAAATATGACAGGACCCTGTTTTAGAGTATCGAGTAGCAAAAATGTACATTTCCTGATCGAAAACCATAAATCGTATAATATTGTAAATAGAAATATATTAAAATGAAATGACCTATTCTGACTTTGAAAATCGGCTATAAATTTTATTGCCTACATTATAATTGCAGGCAAAGCCGCAACGGGTAACAGCTAGTATTATATAAAGTTAAACTCGCCCATCAACGAAGAAGCTGTAATTATTGTTTAGGCGTTATCTAAGATGGTCAAAGGGGTCCTCCACTGGAAACTTTTTCCAAATTTAGACACAAAATGGCCAGTTTTAAAACCTTCTGATAGCAACTTTATTCTTATGTTTTTTTTATGAAAACATGTATTTAAGTCATTAATAAGACATGAAGATTTAAAAAAAATATGTTTAGGTTATTCAAAGAATCTTAAAAGTTACGGTTTTTCAACTTGGTTTGCAAAAAAAAACATTTTACTGAATATCTGTGTTTTTGTGGCAGATGATAAAATTGCAATGAAGAAGCCTACATTTATTTCACTAAGCATGTACAATCCAAAAGTTAATAATATAAGTGCAGTAATTCAGTAGTTGCTTTATCAGTAGGTTTGGGGGTTTTGAGAGACATTTAATGACGTAAAAACTTAGAAAATGTATTAAACATTTTCAGATTTTTTATGAATGGGGGGGGTTACAACCCTCAAACCCCCTGGATAGACCTACGAATTATTGAGATCAGTGGGTGTGGCGATGATTGGAAAGAAACCAAACTCTGAAATTGACAATCATTCATAATTCATGTACTTTGAATTATACTCAAAATCCCCCACAGCTTTATTTTATAGATCCGATATAATATTAATTAAATTTGAGAAGACAAGTAGATTTAAATTCAAAAAGATTTTTACACGGTAAATGTTTTGTATTTGCTTTATAATTGTATATTATCAATACTGATTTGTGTTAACTGTTGATATCGTTTAGGCTAGACTACATGATATCGATAGACGAAGTAATCATGTTTATACCTAGTTAGAAAAAAGTAGTCACGTCGTGTAGTTTCCAATGTAGTCGTATAGTTTCTTTGAGCGTTCTATTGTCATTTGTTGAATCGATGAATAAAAAAGATAAGCTGAAACAGTGAGGCGAGAATACGGCGGCCATGACTCTGAGGTTCTGCTGACTCTGCCGAATAAACCTATTGCACAGATAACAGGATAGATTTTTTTTTTTGTGTTTAACGTCCGACTATTGTGCACTTGGGCTAATGCAGACGATGGGATGATTTATAGCGTATGAAAATGCCAAGCCCTAGTCGGGAATCGAACCCGGGTCCTCGGGGTGAAAGCCCAGTACGCTATCAACTAGGCCACCGAGGCGGCTATATATAGATAGAAACGGACAATACGGTTCTCCGAATAGCCGGAGTCAGATCGATCCGACTCAGTATACCGGAATTCAGATCTTTCGGCTTTGTAATAACAGCTCACGTGAACTGTTCGTTGGATACTGAATTCCATACTGAAAATGTGAACACAGTGTTGATGAAAATATATGCGCGGTGAACAAGGATTTAGGCTACATTGTATTTTGTACAATAATCCTTTCGTGTTTTCACTAAAAGTTTATAATTAATTATAAATTAACGTAACGTGGCTAATTAATCATTAGCGAATTTCCATTTGAAAAATAAACTGTTGGAGCGCCATCATGATACGACCCAGACCCGGAACCTCGAAATGAGCTCCAGGTCTATTTTGAGGAATCGTACACACACACACACACACACACACACACACACACACACACACACACACACATACACCAGCCGGTACGTATATTAAATTTCTTATTAACTGTAAACAACTTGTTGACGACAGTGTAGCAAGGTGTGTGTGTGTGTGTGTGTGTGTGTGTGTGTGTGTGTGTGTGTGCGCGCGCGCGTTTATGTGATACCTTGGACAAGTTCGTTAACCAGTTAAATTCGTTTCAACAGTTTCACAATGACAGCAATTTTAAACATTTAAAAATGCGTAACATTTTTTTGTCAAAATTGTTTTTTAAATGCGATTTCACCGTCGCAATCAGCGTCGAAAACTGTATAAATTGTCATTTTGAACTTTCAATGACGGCGGTCAGGGTTCATTTTCGTATTTTCAATGTAATTTGGAAGTTAAAACGCTAATCTGTGCAGATTTTAACGCTGATTAATGATGACGAGATCAGAATTTCAAAAAGATGAAGAGAAATAATTTCGTTAATTCGCTTCTATCACGGCAGCGAGACAGCCGACTCGATTGATAAACATGTATTTGCTACATTTTGAGTACGAACTACCGCACGTCCAGACTGAAGAATAAACTGAATTCCCGAACACAAAGTTTTTTTTTGCAGAAATTAATTAAATTATAATCAAGTGTAACCATTATGACAATTTCATTAGCAGTTATCATTCTCAGAGGAGCTTTTTGACAAAAAAGTTTGGGATCTGAATAAACTAATTTATTTGTACGAAAACTTTATGTTTGAGTACAATTAACTTTATTCCTCATTGTGGTAAAGGACGTTCGTACAACTTCACCACAATGCTCATTGCACAAACTCATTATAAATAGTTTATCTACAAAATTTCCGATTGGTTTTAATAAAACTCCCATCTGTATTAGGTATCATACCTTACTCCTAGTTAAATAATAGCATCGCTATAAAAATCTACTAATAATACGAATAACTAAATAAATAGCCTACAACTCCTGGTTGTAACGCTTTTATTCAAGTCTGAAGTTAAACAAAACATTAGTCTGGATGAAGAACGTTACTGGGCGTTTTCTAACATATCTGAGCTATTTCCATTAAATCCATGGTATTGGTCAGTTCGAGTATTTAAGGTATCTGTACCTCGCAAAAGTTTACCTCGTAGGACTGTCCGAAGGAATTCAGTTCGTCAGGTGTACCCGCTCATTGTGCTAGTAGATCTTAGACGATCCGGTGAGCCGGTCTGTTGAAGCAATGAATACAGAATCTATAAGGACACTTCTTGCCTGTAAAAATCAGCACATTTTTTCGGCCGAGAACGCTACTTGGATTCCCCGCCGACAGACAGCGCTGCATGTTTTTTCTGAACTTGTACTCAGAGAAAGATAGAAATAGGGGTTATGGCATTTCTACCCCTCTTCATATCAACAACTGAGGGGTTGAGCGAAAATTGTTCGTGTTTACGTCCCAGGTCAACTTTCCTAAACTTTCGTTTTCATTAAGGCAGTGAGCCTGACTATTTAATACAAAACATCGGTTTCTTCCTTTCCTAGACCACCAGTTCTACAACATCATGATTTTCTGAAGTTGAACTATATATTTGACTGAGTACTATTTGATAAATTTAACAATAATATTTGGTAGAACCTTAATTAATGTACATGCATTGTAAACGTTTAAAATTAAAGAAGTTTAAAACATGTATAAATTAGCATACTTTGGATCAATTACTACATTGTTTATTTAATCACATACTGTTCCTAAAATATTTTAAGTAGTGCTGTCCTACATAATAAACAAGAAGTTGGTAGAGTATTAAATAAGAATCCAAATGAGAATCAGAAAAAAAGTTTTTTTGTTTGGAGTTATAATGAAATTAGATCTGGTTCAAATGCCATGTTGTACCAAGTTTATAAAAATATCATTTTTACAATTTTTAACATAGTAAACTATAGTGCTAACAAATTATTTTGCTATCCAGTTTTTCTATTAATATATGAGATCCTAGAATATGGAAAAGTAAAAGAATTATGTTGCATACATAACATACTATAAAGATTGATTAAAAATTATGTTCTCAGACTTTTGGAAATTATTCTTTAAGTCAAAATAAAAAAAACTTCCAGTAATCATATTTATGAATTTTTTTTCTTTTTTCAATTGTCTGGTCTGTCTGTAAAGAAAAAACAAAAAAACTTTTATTTTATTTAACTCAAACATAAACACCAGGATAACCTACTGTTGAAAACAAATATCGGCATTAAAATCCGCATAAATTAGACTGGATTTATTTTTCGTTTTTTCCGGTTTAATTCGGAACCGTAAATTTGTTTAGTGAAAATTTGCTCACTGATTTCAATTATTAACCTACGAAATCTGATGAGTAGTTTTCTTAAAGCTCCAGAACCTGGTATTTGGGCTGTAAGCGCTCATACATTTTGTTTGAGTAAGTACGGATTATATGTAGTACGGGAATCCAAGTAGCATTATCGGTCGAATAAAATGGGCTGACTTTTCCATGCAAGAAGTGTCCTTCTTAAAGATTCTGTGTTCATTGGTTGAAGTTATCAACCGTAAACAACTTGTTGACGACAGTGTAACAAGGCAATGAATAGAATAAAAAAGTGGGCCCGTGCGAAATTTCCCACTATGAAAGTAAACCTTTTTGTAAGCTATTTTGTCATCATTTGTTTTGCTAGTTGAGAATCTTTGGTACTTGTATCTTTTTTGTTGTATATCTTTTTCGATATCCTCATCCCACCAATACGGGTACCGTCGTTGTTTATTTACATCACATGTACCCAAAGCTTCCATTGCCGCTGCATGCATGCATGTCTTAATATATTCATACTGCTGGTCAGTGTTCTTGTACTCTCCTTATCTAAACTGTCTATGTTATATCTTGACTGGTTGGTTGGTCCGTGACTTTCCTCTTTCTGTTCTTTCTCATAGTTGCCTTTTTGAGGGAAGAGTATTTTTTTCGCAGAAAGTGATGATCGCTACCACACGTTGCACCCCTGCATACTCTCACGTCTTGCACCTTTAATCTCGAGTTCTGCTTCATAATGCTATAATCAATAATTGACTTCAGCTCCCGTGTTGTCTGTGTCCATGTATACTTATGTATTCCCCGATGTTGGTAGAATCCATTCATTATTTGTAACTCATTATGTTCACACACTGTGATTAGTCGAGTACCATTATCATTGACAGTGTCCTCTCCAAACTGGCCTACTACTTTATTATTTAATTTCTTCCCTATCCTGGAGTTCAGGTCTCCAAGGATAATTATTTCTCGGGATGTGCCTATTTTCACTATTTCATCATTTAATCTTTCATAAAACTCTTCTTTTACATTCAGCAATGAATTCTCGTCCACAATATAAAGTAATATTGTTACTTTATACCCTCGTAATGTTAAGTTCACTTTAATAAAGCGTTGACTGATCGCTTCCGAGGTACTTACAAATTTTCGTAGGCTTTTTCGGATTAGGATAAATACTCCTTGTTGTGCTCTCTGGTCTTTGGATACTCCGCTATAAAAATGGTCATACACTCCTAAATTTTCCGATCCTTTTCCCTTTTTCTTTGTTTCTGTAATTACAGCAATGTCTATATTTCGATTTTTAATTTCTAAGATTACATCATTTATCTTATTTGAAAGGCCTTGAACATTCCATGTCCCGAAAAACATTATCCGTTTCCGTAGCTTATGTCGTCTCCTTTTTATCCTATCCAATCCGAGGCTTAGGTTAGGTTTTTTAACATTTTTTTTCCCGAGCATCGAGGAGTTGGTCCGATGGCTCAACCTTCAACCTGAAGGGCCAGGGTTTTACATCAGAGTATCCTTCCCCTATATGGGTTGCCTTCTCCACGGCTAAGGAGCCCCATCTGCCCCACCTGTTGGTCCGCGGGTGGTATTTTATTTCCCACCTACCCGCCGGATCGACGGAACGCCGACCGGTTAGGGCATTCCCCTATCCGCCACCTGGGGACGCGCCCTCTAGAGGTTACAGGTTCCCCCGAGAGACAAAAAAAAAAAAAAAAAAAAAAAAAAAAAAAAAAAAAAAAAATACAAAATCTAAAAGATCCTACTTTATTTTTTATAAAATGGAAGTATATGTTTAGGTTCTAGGTGGATGCTCTGGAAAAGGAGACATTTGAGGCCTTTGTGTAGTCCAAAACCCGTCACGTTATCCCGATTTCAACTTTCTACATAATACGAAATTTTGTCCGTATGCACGTTGGTGCACTTTGTTTATTTACATCAGTTTTCACTGACTAGTGTATTTGGTCAATACTAGATGTGAGCTGACAATTTTTCTGTTCTATGTTTTATCCCTAGGTTAGGTTCTTTAACGTACGATGACAATATACACCATACGAGACCACCATCTTTACTTTTCTTCCGAAGGAAGTCACATTTGCTGATTTGTACTCACATTAAAAATGCCACTAATCTCGATCGAAATCGGATCCCACAACTTTGTACGACGCTAATGTGCTAACCACTACTCTATCAGCACTGGCACAGCACTACTCTAATGTTATTTTTTAAAATAAAAGATGTATAAGAAATTTAAAGCTAATAAAAACGCAACTTTAAAAAACTTACAGAATACTACTATAAAAGTTTTTTGTGTCTCTTTCAATATTTTATCTTAATCTGCTTCTTTGTTAGTAAAGACTTATATATAATTTGTGATTTTTTTAATGTTTGTTTGTAAATAATGGAACCAGTTTTGCAAAAGTTTTAAAAACTAAGCGTCTAAAGAAATTATGTATTTTTTGGTCTAAATTAAGAGTAAATTATCAGTTATTTTAAATCTCAAAACAGGTTAACAGTGCTAGTTTTTGAAGGTATTATGCCAACAAATTTTATTCCCAGTGAGGCTTTCCTGTAAGTTGAATTATCCAACCAACCGCCCCACACACAATTGCATTAATCCGCCAGTGCATTCCGATTACTTCTACCAGCGGCTTAAAAGTTATCCAGATCGCTTTTTCATACATTTAAGGATGTTACAATCAACTTTTAATTAGATTTTAAACGCTGTTGCACCAGAAGTTAAATACACGCACATAGTAGCGCCTTGAACATCTCTCGAAGATTGACTTGTACTTATCTGGAAGTAGGAAATGTTTTCAGAAGCACAAGTGTTAGCCTAATACGCAGGTTTATTTTCCGGAGTATTTAGTTGTGCTCAGAACTGATGAATTAGGGTGTGTGTAAAAATAGCTGAGTTAATAGTTCAGTGAGTATGTGGGGGGTGACTTTTAAAAAACAAATCAATGAGCAAGTCTGAAGATGCTAGGCGATGTTCGAAGCTCCAAAATCAAACCAGTTTGTCATCATCGCTGTGGCACTATGAATGCTCCAATTGAAAGACATGGATTTGTTTTACCATCGCCAGGCATCCGTATGAGAAGCGCGGCGGTATGCCAGCAGCAACGATAAACGCCTCCTTAGGCTTGAGCGATCAGTTGAACAGCTGGAAAAGTTGTACTAGTCGCTGTCGTGGCCAACCTTGCCAGAACCGCACATATAAAGCATAAAGCCTCTGCGAGAGTTGGCATGTCGGAAGCGATATTATCGACATATCGATACATTTGTAACGATAGTTTCAATCGATATTAAGGAACTATTACTGTCGTTAACACTGATATTTCTTACCGGCTGATAGTATCGGCTTTCAGTTATTTTATTTATGATTTTATTGGTATAAGGAACACAGTTTTGTTTTGGACGAAGTAAATAGTAAATACAGGCCTACCATATACATAAACAGAACGGACGTAAACGCTGATTTTTAAAAAGTAATTATAATTTTTTATATGTCCAGTTAAATAAAACATATAAAATAATTGTAATATAATTATTATATTATATATAATTATAATTAATAATTATTATATAATTATAAAAACAGAAAAATGTCTTTGAAGGTACAGAAATGGACTATTGGCGAAGAGCTGCAGGTCGATCCAAACGAGAAAAGATACAAAATGTTAAAATCCGTGAAATCATAGATGTGAAACACACCATTATAGACGACATCAAGACAAAACAACTTCGATGGTTTGCTCATGTCCAAATCATGAACGAAAATCGAGTTCCCAAACAGATTCTAAAATGGAAACTACACGGTAGCAATTTTCTGCAGGAAACTACACAGTCCTCTTTTTAGAGGAAGACTGAGCTTAGTTGGAGAATTAATAAGGGCGTGAGAGAGAGGGGATTGGATCAAGATCTGTGAATGACAGGGGAAAACGGAAGTTAGGAATCGGAAGACGTCGGAGAACGTTTTAAGCCAAAAGAAGAAGGATAATTTTATATGTTTTAACTGAGGGTAGGTAAGAAATCTTCACTCTGCGTGTGTTTTTATGTTGGTAATACTGTACATTAATTAACAGTCAGACCTGTGATTTCTGGAGTCAGTACTGAACTTTAGAAAAGTCATAACCTTAAATATTGTGGAACTTTATAAAAAGGTCACAAAGTCAAGAACTAATTATAAATCCAGTAGGAAGTAAATTTATTCGTTAAAGTAATTATACTTGTAAAAGAACCTACCCGTATGATGGTTGCAATTAGATACAATAAAGTTTTCAGGTACGAATAATAGTGTAAAAAATTATATACCGTATTTATAATGTCCTATATAGCAAGTATGTCCATGTATGTATTATATGTCCTATATATGTCCATGTATTATTATGATTGGGCAATGATAACCACATCGGTTTTTCGCCGGCAAAAAAAAAAAAAAAATAAAAAAGTGTATTACTATGGATATAGGCCCTATGGCCCACCACAACTATTAAATATCGATATTTTAATTGCGATAGTATCGGCTGTATCGATATTATTTTAGAAACCCCAATATTGAAAATATCGACTATCGATTGTTTTTATTCGATATTCCAACTATAGCCTTTGTAGCTTTTTGAGTCTCTACTTAACTCAACTGGAAGTGGAGGGCATTGAAGTAACCTATTTTGCTAAACACTACTGGTGGTACAACTGACTGCATGCGCATGCACGCCAAAGGTTCGAAAACACAAAAAACTACCAATTAAACTCATTTTTTATGTGAGTTGTGACGCAATGACGCGTTGTACCATAGTAATTATAATACAGTATGTTTGTAATGTTTTATAACGGTCAGTGACAACAGTGCTACGATTGTAGAACTGAAGGAACTGCTAACAATGAAGAGATTACAGAAATCGTTGTTATTGCCGTTGCAGAGAAAGATATAACTACGGGAAAAGAAAAAAAGCTGCCTGGAAAAAACAAGACTAGTTGAAGAATTTATGTCGGTTAGTTGAAAAGAAAGTACCGAAGTCTGAATATACGAAAAAGTAGCTTGTACTACTCAACACTATCTTTCAGTGACTGAGAAAGCGTCGAACGATTCAAAATTAACTATTGCAGTTGTAACGGCTCAAAATTGCTAAGCGTCCAGTTGATCAATTGTGCTGATAATAGCAACCTTGGTAACTCATTGCTAATTTACTGCATAGTCGAACAAAGGAAACTACTGTATCAACATGCGGACTTGCCTATCTCAAGACTACGAAACTCTCAGTATGGATGTATAAATAGCCTACAAAAACTTACAAGTTGTAATTGCTTTCAAAGTTTAAAATACAAGCAAAACAATGCCAGTTGTTCTCGAGAGAAATGATAATGCTGCTGGTTTTCATGTCATAGTTTTGATTCCCATTTGGAATCAGCATGGAAGAAGCATAAATTCTTTAGATGGCAACAAATCACAATTTTCAAATTAAACATTTTTGTCAGAAATGATAAACTTTGTAAAGTTTGTTCTCATCTAAAGAACCACGGTGAACACATTAAAAGAATTAAAGACAACGCCTGGTGAAAATTGTTTGTGGCAATTGACAATTTCAAAATACCAGCTTGTTGGCAGGAAAATCGTCAGTGCCTAGATTCTTTACAAAAAGTGCTGAAAGTTGAAAATATACTTACTTATAAAGTAGTTACAAAACAAATATTATCTATACTTTTTATTTTAATGTCTTCCCTTTTTATATTTCTACTTTTTTAAATTAAAAAAAAAAATACAATTTCCATGATCAGAAAATTACTTCCCTCGCTTAAACTGTCTCACCAAATTCTGTTATCATAAAATAAATAGTAAAAGTTTATATACGTAAATTTTACTGTACTCAGTTTTGTCCAATGCGCATATGTCTGCGCAAGTATGGATACGGCAATGTTGCCAAGTTTACACGAGCTAGTCTAACCGTCGGCTACAATCTATCAAATCCACTTCAACAGGTAACTAAATATAGTCATGCATTTTAAAAATTACATATTAAACTAATGTAAAATTAATTAGGTCAATGTCCAAATAAGTTTTTATTACAGTAGACCGGAGAATTGGGATTCTTAAAATTCAAACATTGATTTAATTGTTTATACTTTTGATGTTAAAAATTAAGCGTATTTTAATGCCAGTATATAAACATATATTAATAAATTGGTAGCTTAATTGACAACGACTGGACATTAATATTAATTTTCTAAAATATAAGCGTTAAAATATCGTTAGAAAATTTTAACATGATTTTCTTGACAAGCCAGATCTTCCTTATATATTACTGTTTTACAGTGATTATAACGAGTGCATAATTTATTTTTAAACTACAAAATTTTTAAAATAGATCTTGCTTTGCAAAAATCACAGGAGTTCGATTGATCGAATATTTTATAACTTTTACTTTACTTCCGTTTTACAAGACTAAGTAGAAAACAAAACATTATAGCCTAGTCAGTTCCCTGAAAATGATTATGTGGATGGTAATCGAAATAGTGTAAATATATTGAATTTTATGTACAATACTATAGTAGGACGGCATCTACGTTTTGATATGTTCCTGTCGGCGTTTCGCGAATTTAACATCTTGACAGTAGGCTTGTGTAATTTACGTCCGTAAACTATCTAATACAGTTTTCAGATTTTAATTTGCACACACACACACACACACACACACACACACACACACACACACACACAATTTTTCATGAGATTACAGAGTATTAAGATTAAATTTAGAACTGACCATAGATGTATTTTTCGTAAAAAATACGAATTTGCTTTGCGTTTTTTGTAAAACTGCAAAGATATTTTTGCGTCAGTGAGGATGAGATCTTAGAGCCTACGATCATGAAGAACCCCAAGCTTATGTAAGGATTAACATTCAGCATGTGCGTATGAGAGTAAAGTCTTGTCATCCAATTTTATTTGGAATACTAATAATATATCAGACAAATACAATTTACTACAATAACACATTTTTTAATGGCATAGTGACTGTTAAATATTCCTCAGCTGATATGGATTTTCTCATAAGTGTGTAGTATTTTGAAAGTGTATGTTACTCTAACAGTAAAGGATAATCAAACGTGTGCGAATACATTCATAATTTTATTTATTTCTTCTTCTTCTACGTTTCACCCACTTTGGGGGACGATTGATCAATCAATGTTCAGTGTGTCGTGCTTTCCTGTCCGCCCAGTATTTCTTCATCCTTTCAGATCTTGCCGTCCTCTCTGCCTCAGAAATCCTATATGGTATTTTGGTCTTGACCCTGTCCTGGAACCTCTTCATTTTACCTTCGATTATACTCTTTGCGGATCTATCTGCAAGCATCTCTTCTGTAATTTGAAACTCTCGTAGGTCCCTCTCTATCTCCTTAAACCAGTTCAGTTTGGTTTTCTTATTGCGGAAAAAGTCGAAGATCCTTTTTGTTATCCTTTTCGGGTCCATTCGTAGGATGTGACCATAGAAGTCAATCCTCCTTTTCTTTATTGTATGGGACATCTTTTCGGTCCTCCTATACAGGGTCTCATTACTAATGTGCACAAGTTTATTATTATAGAATTTGGGACCTAGAATTTTCCGTAGAATTTTTCTTTCTTTGATCTCCAACTTTTCCATTGGTCCATAAGTCGTTATGGACAACGTTTCCGCAGCGTAAAGGGCTTCAGGCTTGACTACAGTATTATAATGTCTTATCTTGGCATTCCAGGAGAGTGATTTTTTGTTATAGGTGTCTTTTGTGAGCTGGAAAGCTATTTCCATTTTGTTTCGTCTAGATTCCATAGCTTTCTTCTCTAGACCATTCCAGCTGATCCACTCTCCGAGGTACTTGAAATCCCTGACAATCTCCATTTTCTGTTCCCCCACTTTTTATTTATTTATTTTATTTTTTTTTATCATCCGGATCGTTCTCTCATGATTCCTTCAGTAAGTGCTTGTATACTGGAATTATATTTTCATGATTCATATTTAATTAAACGTTAATCCACTCTGAACTGTACGCGTTTTCAAAAAAAAGAAAAGATTTTACATAAATCATCTCACAGCGCAAAGCTCGTTTCTTTCTTATAGTGAGCATAAAGCGATTAAACTTTAATGTGAATTTAGATTCAAAAAATCTATAGCGCATACGAACGGTTCAAGAAGTTTGGTAAGTACTCGGATATCAACAAGGTTTTCGCCCACAAACGAACAGTTAAATCTGTGCGGTTATATGATTTTCTTAGTAAAACTGTACAGACTTATGCCAATAACTGTACAGCTTGGCCTGAGATATCGGTACGGTTATCTCTTCATGCTTAAAAGGTTATATATACTTTAAAACCGCACGGTTCTGTACTAGGACGGTTATTTCTGTGGACTTATCTCTACGTGTATGGACAGAATCAACCAGAAGAAATTTCCTGACAAGCGGTCAAACCAAACCGAAGTGCCATATTTCAGAAAAGCCATCTTGTGCCTTAAGAAGCTTATTTAAAGGAACGCCAGGCTTAATTTTGCCTGTAAATTTCCTACGTTTAAGATTCTATAAGAAATCAAAGAGTCTCACCAAGTGATGTCCAAGTGGTTTGATTGATATCTGACAACTTTAGAGATAAAAACACTATTCTTAATATGGAGTTGCACATTTTTTTGTACCTCAATATGAAAAAAATTAAGAGGAATTTTGCTATTGAAAACTTTTGAAGTGGATGAAAACTATTAGAAGCGTGGTTCAGTTTAACCAAGTAGTAGGCCTAAAACTTAGGAATATGAAGATGAAATTATTCTGCTCTTGGATAAAAATGTACAAGAATTCCTGTTGCAAGACAATCAGATTCCGATAACGTCTTGTCAAGTATGAAGAACAACAAATAAAATACTGTTCTACATAAATTCCTTGGCGAACAAACGTAAATAGTTAAAACGGACACTGAATTTAATATACCTTTGGAAGTAAAAGAATTGACATCTTGATAACAAATAAATAAGCATAATGTTTTTCGATGTTTAACGTCATTATTTTACGCCAGTTAGACTAATGACGACGGTGGATAGAAGTAACGCATGAAAAAAATGCAACAGGTCAATGTTGAAACGAACTTCCCACTACACTACCGGCTGAGCTACAGCGCTCCCTGAATATATAAAGTGACCCGTTGTATATAACGGTACTAGCCAGTAAAACTACAATACTTGGTCTCGGCCTATGGCTTCGACTTGCTCACTACTGTGAATTTCGCTGTGCAACTGACATTGTCAACATAACCTCAAAGTTATGTTGGAAAATCAAGTTTTGGCCAAAATCACCTGTTTGATAAAGATTATATTATGGTCTATTATCTTCAACCAATTGAAATTTGTATAGTTTTGTAAAGCACTGAGCTCAAACTTATGGGTAACGAGTATTTAATTTCAGAATTGGTTTGTGAAAAAAGAAAGGCATGTTCGGTTCTTTTTAGACAGCACTGTGGTTAAGTACAAATTATTTTTACTTTCTTAAAAAAAAATACGGAAGAAAATTACAGTTTATTATGCCTCTAAGTTAAATACTGTTATTAAAACTGAAATTCTTATTTGAAATTTACAGAACATTGTAAGTACCTTTTAAATAATCTTCAGTACTTCGAGTACCTCTTTTAAAATAATTACGAATTAAAATAAAACCTGATAACCACGCTTCTTGCAGGGAAGCAACGATGCCACGGTTAAATTCTATAGAAGGAAATACCGATCTTCAGTTCAAATTGGAGTATAATATATCGATAGACTATTCATATAATCATCCCTGTTCTTTACAAATTATTGAAGCTTATGCCAGTTCAATATTGTAGATATATTCAGGGATTTATATATTTGTCACATCTGGTTTCGATTTCTTAATTTTCACCTGCGCAGTTGCAACAAACAGAATTCAAGTTACCGCATTACATGTACACTAGCCAAAAATTGACAAACAGAAGACCCAATGCTGATACATAAGGAATGAAAAAGGCGATCATATGATATGATATGGATATATGTCTGTAATATCATACTGATATTATATTACGTAACGGTAATATTAAAATGATGGCAAACGTCCTATTAAAAAATTACAAAAACATTAATATTTCATTGATGGTATGCTTTACGTTGGGTTGAATGAATGAATGAACTTGTAGGGTTACTATTGCACTGCGACCTTTGTAGATCTATTGTTCCCCTTTTCTTTATTCCTGAGATGCTCAGTTACGGTGCCTTCTCCAGCCCTAGTATAAAATCTAAGATTTGGAGGAGATTGAAGGTGGGTAGCTTCCCACTTCTAATTGGTGACTTCCCAGTTCCAATTGCTCTGTTTATCTACCACACAATATATTATTTAATGCAGGACGTACAGTAATTTTGAAAATTCTTTTCGGTTTAAAAGTCAATCAATTCAGCAATTAATCTTATTTGATTGGTACAATATTACAGGAATATCTGTCATGTAGGTACCAAGTTAAATCACTGCCTTTATTTGTGCCAAAACTTGTAAACAGCTGATCGATTAACGAACAAATCAGCTGACTACTTTAATTCTATACCCAATCAAATGTATGTTTTTTATCGAACTTACGGAGCATTTACTTTGGGATATTTGTATGAGACACAAGTCAAATTGACAAGTCACGATAGCCTACATCGCCTCAAATGCTGACACAAATTGTATCAGCTCCAATAATTCTTCACACATTTTGTACGGATTTGACTTGCACGAGTTTATTTTCGTATGTTTTCAGGTTATGGCAGTTTTTGTTATTTATTAGATTTAATTAGGTGTTTACTCAGCTGACAGGTTTTGATTTGTTGGCAAATTCAGTTGTAGGCCTATTTAATAGGCTAGTTGTTTTAACATTTTGTTTTGTATAGTTTGATTTACTATACAGTTTTTAAATCCTGAGCCATCTTCTAAAGTGAATTCATTAACCAACAAGGTATGTGCCTATGCACTGGAAATTTAACTTTTTCTTAAAAATTCTCGTTGCCACTGCCTACAACAAGTTCTTTTTTTAGATTTTATTTACACCCATTGCTCATGTTGATAAATATTTTATGTACAACTTCATATTACTAGAGATGGTTTTATTGTACACGTTTAGAATATCTGCACTTAAAGGTATTCTATACCATTGACCAACAGAAATTACCATTTGAAAAATAGAATGATTACACGTTTTTTCTTAACTTGCTTCAACTGTATGTTTCAATGTTCAAATCTTGTAACGATTTTTAACCCACTTTCTATCATCCAATCGACTTGAAATTTCGCACACTTGCTTGCTTCCGATGACAATGCAAATTCAATAATTAGGCACATCAAATTTTGCTACATTGTGCAACTAAAATTAACTAAAATTTCATATGGAAAAATATTTTTAGTGTTGCTCAATAGATGGCGTTAGTTTCTGCTAACACTTTTCACATTGAAAGTTGTCGGAAGAAACGAGTTCGAGTCGAATACCAGATTCATCATTAAAAATATAAAATTAAAAAAAATTCAAAAACACGCTTTTTCAATTCAAGTATAAAATGCACTAAAAAGTAAAAAATAAATCTGTCGTTAGTCGGAGAATAAAGCGTGGGTGTCCATCAATACTCACACACAAGGATCTTTTCAATAATTTCTAATTAATCTAATCTCCACCCACGCTTTATTCTCCGACTGATAGAAAATTTATTTTTACTTATTTGTGAATTTTGTAATTTAATTGAAAAAGCGTGTTTTAAAAAAATCTCTTTTTATTTTATTTGTATAAATGAAAATGCAGGGTGTATTTTTACACACTATTTGACAAATTGCGAACTTGTATGATCTTACTTTTATCTCATACAAATCCTCATTCATTTATTCCAATATAAACACGCCATTAAATATCAATAACAGGAATACAAATACAATTATTCATGTAATGACGTCTATTCCAGTCAATATCTGTCAGGCAGGGCAGTGTTCCCCATTAGGTCAACTGGGCTTCGGCCTAGAGGCAAAATTTTCAGAGACGCAAACAGAAAAAAATCATTAACGAACAAAGGAAAATACACTTAATTATAAAGAGCTCAAAAAAGAGTTCGGGAAAATTACGGAATAATAGCCTACAACACTTTTTTTAACAATGTAAAGCATGCCGTAGATGCTTGTACTATTGTTTCGAGTCAAATAGAAGCATATAAAGTAAAAACATTATTTTTTTAACTAGAATGTGATGTTTGGGGACTTGAGGTAAATCTAAACAAAACGGAGTACACATGCATTGAAGGGCAGAGCAGGAATCTTCTACTGGAACACGACAAACAAATCAAAGAGTGTACAGCCAGACACAGAGATAAAAGAACGAAACCCTTGGGAAGAAGAGCAATAAGGATACTGAACAACATCATATGGGATCAGCATATATCAAAAATAAATAAAGACAGAATATATAATACAATTATAATAAGTATAATCTGATATGAAAGCAATGTATGACCACTGAAACAAAAAACAGAAAAATGTCTTGAAGCTACAAAAATGGACTATGGCGAAGAGCAGCGGTCGAAACGGGAAAAGATGAACGATGTAAGAATCCGTTAAATCGTGGATGCGAAGTACACCACTGTAGACGACATTAAGACAAAATCCCAGGGCTCCGTTTGATACACCACTAGGCCGATATCATTCACGCCATCAGCACGGGTTGCTTTACACTTTAGAGTTAGCCAAGCTAAGTAGAGTGTGTTTTGTGTAGATGAAAGAGTAGTATGAGCTAGAGATACGGTGAGATCGCAAAGGCCATCAGCTACTCACTTCAGCTGTCTCCGCCGGATTTACGTTGGGTTACATAGACTATATGAAGATTTGTATGAGGTAGATATATAGTCACAGAATTCCCTCATACATGTCAAACAGTTCGTAAAATACACCCTGCACGTGCACTTTTCCAAATAATCATTTCTGCTAATCATATCTTTAAGGACAAATATTCCAAATTTTGTAAAATAAAACAAAGTCTAAAGTTGCTGCAATTTTCTTCGGTTATTTTAAAAATTTTGTTTTTTTTCTAGTTTTGACATTTTATACACAAGAAAAAAATAAAACCATAAAAAACAAAATTGTAAAACTATTAAACACAGCAAACCGAAACCAATCAGCTGAGTAAACTGCTAACTAAATATAACAAGTAAAGACTGACATAACCTAAAAACACATGAAACTAGCTTATGAAAACATGTAAATAAATTCATACAAGTAATTCGTGTAAAATGTGTAAGGAAATCTTTGAATTAATGTTTGTATTGTGTTTTATGCAGATCTCCATACATTTATTTCAATGCAAACGTACAATTATTAATAGGTTAATTTAAATTTTTTGCAGATGCGCTATTTAGTAGGCTAGTTAGATTTTGTAATACTAGTGAAGAAACTATTATTACTAACCTAAAAACTTTCATATACATGCTTCATAATTTGTATATTTGATTACGTTACCCCAGTGTGTACTATATTATACTTTATAGTAGGTATTTTATTCGAGGCCACAAGCATGAATTTGATGGCACTGGACGAAGAAAAGCAGCAAAAGAAGAAGTATAAACCTACGCAATATAATGTAGGATCAACAACAATGTACTTTGTCTCAGCATATTTAGTTAGCAGTAGAATTTGATAAAATAGAAACAAGTACGTGTTTATAACCTAATTAAACGAATTAGCGCTAAGCATAAACGCAGTAAGAAAGAAAAACTTCTGATTCTTCATTTATCAGGGCAAGAATTTAAATAGACATAATGAAGCCAGCAAAACAGGTTACTTTTGAAAGATTGTTTTAGTATCTAAACTTCGTAAAAACATTCTATTAGGTAGACTACTGTTTGCAGATTTTAAAAGTTATTGTAAATTTAGAAGTAGGCAAAAGAATTAAAAAAATGTTTTTACCTTATTATAATGATTCAATCGACAAATTTCTGATTGAAAATTAGTCATTGTGAAAAAGTATTTTTCTAAGTTTAATTTTCCGTTTACCTTCTTTTACGTTTTACCAGTTAGGCTAATGAAGGAGGGAGGGGGATCGACGTAATGCGTGGAAAAAGACAACGGTAGTAACTAGACTCGAAGCTGCCTGCAAGTCAGTTGATGCAACATGCCCCTATTCTACCGACTGATTTACAGCGCTCACCGTATTGCACATTTCAAACGAGGCCGCCTGACAGCCAGATGAAAATTGAATTAAAATTTAGGCTCCACTAATCACCTGGCTTTGCTCAAAGATCTCGTTTTAGTACTTGGACTTTATAGAAAAATCAACCATACGGGTTAAAACGTGTACTTTAAATTTCAGATATCTGTTATGCCAGATATAATTTGTCGAAAGGTGAATTGTTCCTTAGCTATTTATTGTGATATGATGATGACCGTATTTACAGACTAAATGCAATCATTTAAACAAAAAAAAATAATGATAAGGTTTTTTATGTAAACATTTTTTTAACCCGCCAATATATTCGCGCATGCGCTTTACTTTATATAAGTGTAACCAGTGTTGGATTTTTAGCACTTTTGAAGGTTTGTACTTCATAATATTATTGGATTTCATTCGCCAACGAGTATGTGTATTTGCTTAAAATTCACTTTTCTCAGCGATCATGGACATGTTGGTTTACCTCCAAAAATTACTTGTTGTGGTTGAACATAACCAACAGTTATATCGCAAACAAATAGAAAATAATAAAAATAACCGTTATTTCTTGATAAATTCACTATATAAACAAGGTGGGTTTGAACAGGAACTTTTATTACACGTCGAAAGTAACGTGGTAATTAGAAATGCCAAATAGTGTAAAACTAAGAAATATACATACTAAAAACCAACAATTGGAAGCCACCATCCTATAGATCATTTTCCTTAAAGAACTGAAAATTATAACGTACTATGTGTTTCAAAAACATTGTGGTATTCGAGCTCTTGGCTTGTATGTTGACAACATACAAGCGGGACAGCATTGTCATATCGTGCATTTGAATGGCAACGCTGTATGCCCCATTCCCCCGACCCGATCTCTATCCCCACCACCGCGTTTTGCAGCCTGCTGAATGCTGAACAGTTGGATTCAACCTTTTCAGAAGAAGCACGCCATCGTCTTGAATTCAGTGTTCTGTTTGTTTTTAAATTCGTTTAGAAGATCATGTTTTTTCGTAATGGTAAGCATTTTTTTTGTATGTAACATTTTTACTATCGAACTTGCGATGAAAATGTTTAAGTACTTTAAACGACCCCCTCCCCTACTCCCTTCCCCCTCCAATATCCGTTAAAAATTTAATTTAAATAGAATTTCGGTAAAATCAGTTGATTACCCCGTTATCACGTGACTAAAAATTTCTGAAAAATCGTACACAGTGCACACGATGTTTGTGTTTGTAGCGATGTCTTATGGAAGGTGAGTTTATAGTAATTTCTGAAAACCTTTCCTTTTTTTCATATAAACCATGTTTTTACCGGTTTTTTTTCAGGTAAGATACTGTATACCCGGTTAGATTTTGACACTTGCTACCCGTTTGAATTCTTATTTGATATTTGTTATATTTTTACCTTCATATGAAGTAACAAGAGATTGGCTATCAAAATGTTGCTATTTAAATTTTAAACATAACGATTACGGTACAAGATTCATAGTGTTGATCACGAGCTCGTAGCGTTGTTGGATCCGTAGCACGAAAGAGAGAAGCAACGTCTGGCGTTTTGTCGTATCGTGCGTAGGTAGCCATGACAGTTCGTACTTCTTGTCGTCAATAGATGGCGTAAGCGTTCCCACGTTGAGCAGAGTAGGGCGAGTGGCTTTTTGAAATAAACTAGTTCGTTATACATCCAGGCAATTCCCAGTCTTCGATTCCCCTCTCTCTTAACGTATGTTTAAATCCCTCGTTTCCTGATTGTACCAGTTCCTTAAAATAATGCAGTTCCAGTTGCTTTAGGACGATCGAATCACTTGTTTGCTAGCTGGATGTTATTGTGAAAATAGCTTCAATTATATTTTTACGTCTTATGTTGGAAGGGAAAAAATTATGTTCTTTTAACTCTCCTAAAACTTTATTTTCGTTAAGATGTTCAAGATGGGATTTAACGGAATTAAAACTAAATATATTCAGAACAATATGTAAATTTAATACACTATATATTAAAAATTTAATATTTAAATGAAAAGTATAGATTTAGTTTTAACTGCAAATTATTATCCGCCATTTTGATAAAAAAGAACTAAAGCGAGTTTCATCAGAATCGGTTTGACTTTTTGATGTAATAAATTCCTTATAATCATTAAAGAACGTTTATCAGCAAAGCAACGAAACCATAAGCTTGTAAATAGGCTACAGTTAATTTAAACGCAAGTTTTTGAACAGCATTTGTTACTGGGTCTAAATGAAATATTATTAATTACAAATTTACGCATTACGATAATAAAACAAAAATATCATTTGACTTCTTATTTGTGTGATTAGTTTTCACTCGTTTATACTTAACTATGACTACTCAAAAATAGTAATTCTTTGTTATTAATATTTTTGCTTTAATTAGTATTTATTGAGTGTCAGTAGTAGTCAAATTGTTCAAAACTGTATGTACAATTCATTTTGTAAAATACAAAAGACAAATTTCATTTGAAAGAATCGAAAGAACACTTACAGAACTGGAACTGGTGCTTCGCAGGGACTCAGTTCCAGTTACTGTACATGCCTCGTAATACAAGATGGTTCTGAATATTTTCCGTTGTGTTAACTAATTACGATTACGACATATATTTTATTTCCAATAATTAGGTAAAAATTTTAATGTGATTACTTAGGTAGTTATTTTAGTCGAAATAATATGAAAAGTTCTTTGTTTGGACCATTAATAAAAAGTTAAAAAATTATTAAATTAAAATTGAAAAGGTGATTATATTATGGTGTGCACTTTGTTATATTGTTTTGTGTATGGCATGATGAGGATTTTGTACAATATTTTTCTTCAGAAACCATGATTTTGAGTTACTTGTGAGAACAGGAAAACGACTGAAATCGAAAAACGTTTCACTTGTCTTATATTTACAAAATTACTAAGTTATTTAGTACGTTAAAAGTTGTAGAAAAAGGTAAATAATTGAGTGAATCGTTTGAATAACATTGTTGAAAGTGCAAGAATCGATATGACCAGGAAAAAACACACAAATAATCTGGTTTCAAAATGGCGTTTCCAAAATGCCAACCTCATTGACGACAAATTCAAAACAAAGTTGTTTTGACTATTTTGTTAATACTGGTAGTAGTATTAATTTTTCATTTGCATTTTATTTTTTTCAAGTCTGTGATGTAAAAAATCCAAAACAAAACAGAAACTGTGTACAAAAATTAAATACAATTTCTACTGTAGAATATGAAAAAAATGGTGTACGTATACAGCACCTAACGAGTAACGACCTTTTACTGAAAAAAAATCACGTGACTCGAATGGAGGGGATGGCGCGCTTGCGCAAACTTGAAACAAACCCGAAGAACGCCAGTATCTTAATGCCAGTCGCCGGTCTCAAGAGTGTTAGTAGTGTATAGTAAGATGTGAATCTAACAATTTTGAGGGTTTGAATGTAAAGTTACTGCAGACAAACAATTTACAAGTTCGTACACGGTATATGTAGTTCCTTTATTTACAATCGAGTCTGTAAGTGGCTAAGGTAAGGACTAAACAACTGCGAATCACATAAACAACATTTACATATGTCTGATATTGTATTATTATTATTGAGGATAGGAAATTGTTTTAACATCTAGTACAATTTTATTTAGTATGAAGGGGCCTACACGGTATAGTACGAAAGTTAAAAAAGGTCAGGTTTACACCTTTTTAAAACAATTTCGATATAGGATTTAAAACGATTATTAACATAATATTCAATATTTTGTCAGCTTTTTAATAAATAGTTTTAACATTATTAGAAAATGAAAAACAAACGTGTGCTAATTATTTTTGAGTTTACATAATTATTGTAGTAATTTATTGATTGACCGTTACATACTTGAAGCTGAATCTTGAACAGAATTGTCATTTGTGTGATATTTACATTATTTATGATTAAAAACAAGCACCAAGTAGATTTAATATAGTACAAAAAGTATCAGTGATTACTAGTAACAGTTATTTTTGTATTCGTCTTCCAGTCATGCGCATGCCGGATATTCGTTATTCAAGGAACTTTACTTGGCATAGAGTTATTGAACGGTACATAATGTTGATACGATCACCGCATTATCGTACTGTTACATTGAGAACAGTTACCGAATCAGAATCACTGGTGGTCTTATAGTAGCGATTTAACATTTCTTTGTGCATACCTGTATTCATCGGAATTTATTAGTTATTGAATTTTATTTTTGACGTTTATAAACTTGAAACAAATAAATATATTTTACGTATTAGATTTAACGAATATTAAAATTTTTAGTACCGATAACAGTAGAATCTTGGAGGATTATTAAGGTTTATGTCATTTAGATTCTTCTGTAAAAAAGAAGGAATAAGAATTTATTACATTTGATTTGTAGTATATAGGCTACTTAAATGCGATATATTTCTTAAATAAAAATATTGACTTCTTACATTTGTCTGTAATTTAAAATGTTTTCCCCTTTTCATTTTAAAATTACAAAGAACCTTATTATGACTTACCTAAAACTTTTCAACTGTCAGACAAAATGCAGCTAAACGGTTGAATAGGAATTTGGTTCATTGTTTTAGAAATGTAGAAAATCTGAAACAAAAATTATGGGTTTGTGATTTTGTTCATTTGCCCATGTTTACAGTACTACACATTTTCTGGATTTTATAAACTATAGAGTGTATATCTTAAAATAGTTTGGCGGTAATCTTTTTTTACAAAGTGAAATGTCGTCGTAGACTCGGGGATTTCTTAACAGGAAAGTGTATGTTCAGGAAAACATGAAGGAATAATTTGTGTTTGAAGTAATTTTTATAAAAATTGTAAGCTGCGTAATGCCAATTCTTAGTTCTGTACTGACCTACCAGCCCCAAGTAAACGAACTGCAAAATTATATATATACTTTTTTTTAATTAGCCTACCACACGTCCAATGGTAAATTAATAAAAACTTTTTTGTTGTACGCACTATTAAAACAAAAATCTGAAAAGCATCACTCTTGTCGTTATCATTTACTATTCAAACGAATATTTTCAAGATTTGAAGATAAGTAGGCCTAATTTCAGTAAGCCAGGCAAAATTGAACAGATGAAAATATTGTGGAGTGGGACGTATAAATGACCTTCAAACTGGACGAGTCAAAGTTGATGTTTTAGGGGAATCTGGTGGTTTGAATAGTTGCTGTTGCGCGTATGAATACACTGAAGGAAGTACATACAAGAAATTAACATCAACAAATATTAGATATTTATTGACTTAAATGTATTTGTGATATAAATTATATACAGCAAATTTACGCAGTCGTTTGTCTTGAATTAAGCAATGTTAAATGGATCTATTTTTTGTGGCACTTCGTGGACGACTAAATGAAAATATGGATGCAGTTGAAAATGAGATATTGTCAGAGGAACTGTGACCGGGATGAATAGTTTATTGTTTTAGATACATCATATATATATATATCTAACTTTTAACTTCATAAGAACAATGTGGGTTATGTGTAGCCTACTGAAACAAGGAATCTATTTTCAGTAGGTAGCCTACTATTAGTAAGCTATAAGGTATAGCACATATTAAGAAAGTATGCCAAAATGTTGAAATATTTCCCTCCATTTTGTTTATGAATGTAAATTTTGGGGACAGTTTTTATTACTTAATGCCTATTTTGTAATAAGTATTTTTATTTAATTAAAAATAGCAAGTAATTAGATACCATATATGTATACCCTGGCATTGTGCCTATTTATATATTATGTACAATAAGGTATCTATTTACCTTAACAATAATTTTTAATTTATATACTTGAAGTTTGACAAAACAAATTTTAAATTATGTTAAATTATTGAAGTTTTTTTCAGGATGTGCAACTAACAAATTTGATGTTCTACAAGAAGAAGCACAAAATACCAATGACTTTTTAATGTAATATGAAAATTATAACAAATTCAATTGAACAAATTCAATTGAAGGCATTAATGGTAATATTTTTAATTTATACTTAAATACTGGAAGAATATTTGAAGAAAATATGGAGGGAAAATTAAAAAGTTTAAATGGAGATTTAGCAAATAAATCATATTTAGAAAATTTGAAATCGGAAGTAATAACTAAAATACCTAATGGCCTAAGAAATGGATTCAAAGAGACCAAAGAGAAACCCGTACTTCAAGTATATACAAATGGGTATTTTGATGAAATTTCGGATGATGACTTTCATCTTGAATTAGATGCTTCAGATGATGAAAATGGATCTGAAGATGCTAATAATATTCTACAAAATACTCCAAAATCAGAATCTATTCTAGAAAAAGCTGTTAATGAAAATAATTTAAAACCACCATTGCCAGTTGATGAAATTCAGGACATTCAAGGTAAGTATTTAATACACATCTAGTATGTTAAATAGGTCATAAAATTTAAATGGCATATAAAATAATCTGAGCTGTTATGGCCGCTATTTTTGAAAATTAAACCAATAATTTTAAAATTCTAACAAATAATATAAAATTTTCAGGATCGTAATATTTGTTTGTGCAATGTTATTCAAAGAAGTTAATTTTTGATAATTCTTTTCCATATAATCAGCAAGGCAGCTGCAAGTTGTTATTATTTTTTAAATACACTTATAGAAAGGTGACTCTACATGATTTTTGTTTGTTTTTTTTTGTGTTTAACGTCCGACTATTGGATTGAACCAACCTTGTTTGATGCACTGGCTTTTGTAGCATTGAATTTATTTGACTGCTCAGAACTGTAATTTTTTTCCTGAAATCTTTGTCTTCTGATGAAAGCTATTGGTAGCATAATAATAGTAATAACATATCTGACAGCAAAAGTGACAAAGTTCTAACATTTTTGAACTGAAAAATGTGGGCAAATTTTTTTATGCAGGGTAGACAAATTTTTATGGTGCAATGAAATCGAATTGAGAGTAACGGAAGGAAGTAAAGAATTTATGAAACAGCTTGTTATCATAGAGATCAATGAGTAACAATAATATCTATTACAAAATCAAGCAACGACCATAGATAGACAACTTAGTTCAAATACTGAAAGGCGAGATTGTAATAAATATTAAATAAAATAACGGTAGAATTATAAGTTAAAAATGTTAAAATGAATAAAATAAGTGGAATATTATTTTGAAATCTACATAATTTTTTTTTTTTTTTGACATTTATACTGTATGCAACTTTTATAAAGACTAATGAGAACGAGGAATCAGTGTTAACGGTAAGAAAAAAGCAATAGGGGCAACTACGGCTCGAATTAAGTACCTTTAGGTATGCAGTAGATTTGCTGATGCTTAGCCACTTCGACCACTGAGCCCCAGCTACATTATAAAATGTATAGTAACACGTTTAATATTCAATGGAAAGTTGTTGCAGTATAGTAATGCAGTGTGTGGAGATAGGCTTCTTCGTTGATTCGCACAACTGCTGTTGTTTCAGTAATATCATTTAAATTGAGGTTATGTTTATTGTTTTTGTTTATATGAAACAAAGTAACGTATTTAATACATCATTATTAATTGTATTCATATTTATTTATTTAGCTTAAAATACATCTCGCCATATAGGAGATACACATTTCTGAAAGAATGAAGAAAAACTTCATTGTACTTAGGAGCTAAAAAGAAACACTATATAAAAATATTATACAAAGAAACACTATATAAAAAGAAACATTAAACAGACCTTCAATTGAAATGATATTTATTACTCAATTTAGTGTTGCAGTGAAATCGAATTGAGCATAATATAATGGAAAATTGACTAACAAAGGGGCAAGTATAAATCATCAGTCTCATTTAAAGTTGATCCAGGATACTGGTGTGAACAAAATTCTCTTTGAGGCTCATAGTCTTTATGCACCATTTAATTTTTTTCCTCATTTAACATAAGTAAAATAAAATTATTTTGGAATAATTTTAAAAAGGACTTGAAAATACAGTTCCCAATAATATATGCAGAATAGCCCATTTATCCACTTTATTTAGCCCATTTAAATATTGGATATTGTAATAATGGTGGCCTTACATGGTTTTAGTTTTGGCATTTTAACAGTAATTATGAAAGTGGACCATAAGGTAGTAAATTTAAACTTGGTTTAAAAAAGTTGTTGTTTCTAAAGTGCTTACAATTTTATTGAATACTTAATGATAACGTTGACCTAAAAGTAAAACATATCCAAGAAACATCTGTTTGAAGAGAAAATCAACGGTAGCTTCATAGTAAATGATAATGATAGCGTTGCATGATAACATTGCAATTTTGAGTGTTAACTAGTTCTGCACGAAACTACATGATATCAGGTACTCTAACATATCTTAATAACAGGTAACGTAAAGCTTAATAATATGAATTTTGTAATAATAATGTGACTAATGTTCCATGAGGTGTAGTATGTTGCTTCAAGCTTTTGCATTGCCTTCAAGTACGTGATTCAGTTTTATTTTCTGAAACATGTATTTGCTGTTGTAATTCAGAATTATGTATTTATTTTTAGGCCTATTTTTTCACAGACTAATGAATATTTGACAGATATACAGTAGCCTACAAAGGAACATTATGCATATTTTTATTTGTTTAAAGGCCTTTGCTTCTATATTATCAAAACTCACTTGATTCCTGCCTTAGTGCTACTTTTTGTTTTTACATTAGTCATACATGTACTCAAGTAAAATAAATGGGTACACTAAGTTGATATGAAATTAGTAAGAGAAAGAATTTCTTTCCTAGCAACTGCTGCTTGTGAATCTTGATTATTATGCATACATTTCAATACTATACACACACTTCCAAAAACATCATGCTGGATTAATGTAAATTAAGGTATTTGTAGCCTTTTTAAAATGTCCATTGTTCAATCAGAAACCTGATCGTATAAACAGATAAGAATTTTAAATGTATAACAGATGCCAAGAAATAATTATTTAAATTATCCATACACTTCTTAAGTAATAAATTACTTCTAAATAGTTAATACCAGATTCTCATGACTTCTTTTTTTAAATGGTGACAACGGTTCAACCTCACAAGATCAGCCAGTCCTTTGATACAAAGAAAAGTCACAAGAATAAGATAATTGTGTACAGTTGATTATTTAAACTGTTTAATTTATACCTACATTTAACTGCATTTAATTTTGTA
Source organism: Callitettix versicolor (assembly GCA_022606455.1). Classification (NCBI taxonomy): domain Eukaryota; kingdom Metazoa; phylum Arthropoda; class Insecta; order Hemiptera; family Cercopidae; genus Callitettix; species Callitettix versicolor. Next base: position 50,154,105 of record CM040186.1, read on the forward strand.
TTATTGAAAGTTGTAAATGTAAAAACTTCCAACATTTTTCACAAAATCAAAATTTAACAATAATAAATACAATATGACATAAAGAAGAAAAATATTTGCAAGAATATTTTTAGATCTGGAGTGTTGTAATTAACTTACTGTGTATCATAAAACATAATTATCAAGAAATTATTAATCACGGATGTAAATACATCTACAAATTTTATTGAGTGGTCATTAAATAGAGTATATTTTAAAGCTGATGCAATCTTAGTGCAAAGTATGTGATGAAAATGGGTATGCACATTTATTTATTCCCTAAATTTTTTGAGGTTATGAAGTTTGGTATGTTCATCAAAGGACCTATTGTACAACTAAGCCTCTTGGATGGTAGTGAAACAGATTGGTGCCCTCGAGTCCACCGACTAGCTCATTCTGTTGGAGGTCCTCAGGATTCTAGAGGATTTTGACCCTTCCTTGCCCTCCTGTTGACACTTTACTTGTTGGCAAGAGTCTCACAATCGTAGATTATATTACCTGAAGGTTCCTCTTCCTTTCTGCGTAACCTACACACGGGTTCTCCATTGTACATTTCTATCCTGTATACACCCTCAGACCACAGTGTCCTATAATAAGACCCGTTGTTTTCCTTATGTGTCCTTTCCCCAAAAACTTAATGTTCCTGGCTGACAGCAATCTAGTGAAGTTCATATAGTTCCTATCAGCCCTTACAGTGATATAAGGGTTGTGTTTCTCACGCCCAAAGTTTGGTATCTGGGAGTTCTGCTATATCCTCTCTTCTCAGTTTACACTTTTGAGAGACGTTTGTACATCTACAAATGTCTGTGTGATGTTTAACTTTGTTACTATCCCTACGTCTGATGCAGTTCCCTGCTTTGTGGGTTCCATGGGGTTAGGTACAGTCTAGGTTTCTTTTCTCTCTTTGCTATTTTTCACTCATTAGCAAAGAGTGTTTTTTTTTAGTTCCCCAGAATTTTCTGGGCTTTTAAGGTTTGTTTCCTGCCATCGAAATCCCACAAATAGCTAGGGTATCCACATATTCAAAGCACCATGTGCAAGGTTAGATCAAATCCTAACCTTATGCAGAGTTAAGGTTACATAAAATCTGGAGGTTCTTGACTATCTAGAGTCTGTAGATCCTCCTTAACTTAACCTCCCCCCCCTTTGGTGTATGCTTTTCTATGTTTGTGGAATAATTTATATTGTGCTTGCTCAGAAAAAGAATGATCAAAATAAAAAATATGATTGTACTGTATATAATTAAATAATTTAATATTTTAGAGGTTTTGAAATATTACATACTTGGAAATGAGCAATAGATTTGAAAGTATTTAACTATTTTTATAGTTAACATCTTTCCTAACATCATGTTTATGTATGACATTATACAAGGCTACTACTTTTTTTATATGTTGTTGGAACGGTATCTTTTTTTAAAAATTCCCCGGAAGTATGATTAATTTAAAAAAGATTATAATACATTTAGTTCATTACTAACTGAAGAACTTTTTGTGTGACTAAAATCATTTAGTATGAAATAAACATTGTGTAAATACATTTTGTAAATGTTGTTGTTTGTATTTGGGTAATAATGTTGTAGGTTTTTGATCGATTTCAGGAATAAATAAGATCAAGACAGTTCCAGAGGGGTTGAATACATCTGATGAGGCCGAAGTTGTTACATTGGTTGATAACAACTCATTAGTAATTAAGTTGGATTCTTTGTTAGATTGTGAAAAACCTGTAAGTTCAAATGCTGAACAGAAAGAGGAAGAAATCATTGTAGAAGGTTTTTATACGCCAGCATCAAGTAATTCAAACAATACTAATGAAGAGATTGGAGTGAACGTAGTTTTCTCTGAAGTGGTTATTGAAAATATGGAAGCAAATTCTGAAAAAGTGAATGATTCTAGTCTAGAGAACGAAAGTGATAAAGTAGAAAATGATAATCAATCTTTGAATGTTATTGAGTGTAAAACAGATGACATTAATATTGTTGCATCTTTATCTGCAGAATGTATACCAGAAACTGATTTGGAAAACAGCTTTGAAAAAGGCTCTTCCACAAATGTTGAAAGTGATTTGAAAAAAAATTTTTCAGAATCTGAAAATGTTTTAAATTCTTTGGAATTGCTGCCGTCAACAAAAGTGGATACTGATGGCGTTTTAATGTTTTCAGTAGAAAATAGCGGAATTGTTACAGAAACAAAAAGTTTAGGTGAAATGTTTTTAAATTCAAATGATTTGGAAATGGTTGCATGTGAATCAGATTCAGTTAGCATTACAGCAACTGTTGATGATGATAATAGAGACAAATATGAAAATCTGAATACAGAACAAGATACTAATATACCATTAGAATCTACTATAAATGAAAAAACTGACACTAATGTTAAACCCACATTAACTAAATCTTGTTCTGGTGAAGATTTTTCTCTCAAGGATGTTACAAAGTCAGTAGTTGAAAATTTTGAAGATAAAAAAAAAAGTAGTTTTGACAATAACGATTTTAGTACTATTGCTGTGCCAACACCTTCCATTATAGCAAGAAATTCTGGATCTACTGAAGAAATCAATTCTGTTAAATTTTCCCAAGAAGAAAAACAAAATATAAGTTCAAGTCATGAATCGTTAAACACTTTGAATGACCCTAGCAGATGCCTTGTTCTTGACGAACTTAACAGTTTTTCGTCTGTAGATGAAAGAATTGATGAAACATTGGAGAAATTTAGTGTTTTTAGTGAAGCTTGTGAATTTGAAGCGACAGAGGAATCAAATATTGAAGAATCTAATAATGATACTTTGCAGACTGTGATTGATGTCAGTGAAAGTATTGAGAGTGAAGAAACAGATTTATTAGAAGTTAGTGAACCTACCACTTTGGCAATCGAATCATTTGGTACTATTAATGATGATAGTACAAAACTTTTTAGTGTTGAAATCACACAATCTGTTCCTAAAGAAAGTACCCACATTATATTGAATGATGATGAAAACGTTGCTGAAGTGGATGTTCAAATTACTGCTTCAGAAAACACTGAAGTCTTTTGTTTACCTGATGAAGAAGATAATGAAGAGATTATTCACAAAAACGATGACAAAGTAGTAAATGAAAATGTTGAAGAAGCAATTGTTTCTAAACAGATTAATTCTGATGTCTTGGATAATGGAAAAGCAGAAAATGTAGAGACTGAATTACCTAAAGGTATTGATAATGCTGATGACCTAAGTTGTAAAAAAGAAGATATCCACTGTGTGAATGAGATTACTTCTGCTATTGATGAAGATAATGAGTTTAAGGTTGTAGATACGGAAGTAACAAACATGGATATTGAAGAGTCTGAGCCCATTGTTTTAAGTAATCAAGGTAAAGTTAGTGGTCTACTAATTAATGATGAAATGTCAGAAAGCGAAACAAAGGTTGTAGATACAGAAGTAACAAACATTGATGTTGAAGAGTCTAAGCCTACTGTTTTAAATAATGAAGATAAAGTTAGTGGTCTACTAATTGAAGATGAAATGTCAGAAAGCGAAACAAAGGTTGTAGGTACAGAAGTAACAAACATGGATGTTGAAGAGTCTAAGCCTATTGTTTTAAAAGATGAAGATAAAGTTAGTGGTCTACTAATTGAAGATGAAATGTCAGAAAGCGAAACAAAGGTTGTAGATACAGAAGTAACAAACATGGATGTTGAAGAGTCTAAGCCTGTTGTTTTAAATGATGAAGATAAAGTTAGTGGTCTACTAATTAAAGATGAAGTGTCAGAAAGTGAAACAAAATTTGTCATTAATACAGATGACAAATCTGTTTCTTCAAGTATAAATGAAGAAACAGATTTGAAGATTGACATTTGCAACAACTTGAATTCTGTCAAAGACAATGAAACTGGAAATGGCATTGAAGAACCCAGATTGCACACTACACTCCTTGATACTAAATCGTTTAGTCATACCAAAGATGAAAAATCAGAAGATCTTGAAGATTCAGAAGACATTTCTGATTGGTTGATTGAAGAAGTGACTTCTAAGGTTGTAGAAAGTAAAGAGTTTGTAAATTTGATGAGTGATAAAACATCTATACAAAGTAGTGATAAGTTAGAAGTAAGTAGAGAGTTTGAACAATCTAACAAAGAAATTCGTAACAAAGATATACATTTGGTAATTCAAGAAGCAGATGAATTAAAAAATATCGGTAGTTCTGCTGTCAACACCAAAAAACGTCATCGAGAAATTGAAGAAGGTAAAAAAGAAAAATTTTTAGTTTGTGTACTTTCCTTATTTATCTTGCTTTAATACTGTATTAACTTTGAATGAATTTTTAAAAATTTACTTAAGTTTTCAATTGAAATATATTTGTTTCACTTTTCGTTTTACTGGAAATTGCCTCAAGATTATTCTTACTCATTATATATATATATATATATATATATATATATATATATATATATATATATATATATATATATATATAATGCGATAAATGCATTGTATTTAAATTACTGAATCATGATAAATATTACAAATGTTCTTAAAAACCTTAAAGACATGCTTGCTAGACTAGACAGCTGGAGAGAGAGACGGTTCCTTGGTATATTCATAATTTTTTTTGGAAAGATGTTATTGGTGGAGTGTAATAATTTATGTAAGAATTACTTAACTATGATGAATTATACTTAATGATTTGTGCAAGAAAAATGATTCCTCCTATAATAATTGTTTTGTTATTACACTTATTTGTTTTATTCTTTTTTTATTGTAATTATGATTTCAGGAAGTAATAATAATAAAGTATTTTAATGAGACATTTCTATTTTCAATTTTCTTTAAAAGAATTGTTTCAAAACTTCAAATTTTGAAGGACATTGAAAATCTTGGAACATACTGAAACTATTTTTTGTTTAGTATTAAAAAATAATTATTAAAATCTTTGATAGTTTTTCCTAATCCAACACTTTATAGTCTATTTTGAGTATGCTCATACAGTTAATTATATCTTGTAAGAAAATTGTTAGAATTCATGATTGGTTTTGATATAAAAGAGATAAAATGGATTTTTAATGATATAGAAAAATCTGTTCTAGCATAGTTTTATAATTTTTTAGCTATGACTTTTTACATTTTTAACAGATGTGGCAGATTTGTTGGCTAATAAATCAAATTCTACTTCGGATGAAAGTGAGGGACCTGACACAAAACGACTGAAACCTGAGGATGAGCATGGTTCATTGAAAATAGAGGATGATGATTCTGTTCTCAATAATACCCATATAATGCATAAGGACAGTGTTAAAAGTACTTCAACGCTTAAGAGAAGCAACTCATGCGATGAATTGACACCAGATACTGTGAAAAAGATAAAACTTTGTAGTGACGAAGAAGAGAAAGTCTTAACTGTGTGTTCCGACATTTTAGAAGAATGCTTGCAATTTGCAGAAAATGAAGGTAAAGTGGTCGATAAGGACAAAGTTATTAATAATGCACCTAAGCTTAAAAACAACAGTGCTAGTGATGTTAGTTTTATTAGAGATATTTTAAAAACAACTGTAGAGACAACAGACGTTAGTAAAAGTGATATTAATACAAATAGCAATAAATTTAGAAGAAAAGAAGAAAATAATGTATTAACACCTGTAGATAAAGAAAAGAAGAAAAAAGTAACTGTTCCTAACAAAACAAAAGAAGAGAGCGTTAAAAAAAGTCAGACTATTTCAAATTTAGATTTAGCCATCGAAAGGGTCGTGGAAGAATCAAGAAAGGATCCTGCAAACAGAATTCCATGCCTAAAGAAATTTCACAAAGATCAGCTAAAAGAGCTAACAAGACATGTAAGTTATTAAAATTTGTTCTGCGTTTTAAAATAGAATTAATTTCGTATCACGATTATCTGTAACTTGATAAAAGCCTAAGCCTTGAAAAATTTTGTTCAAAGGATTTGGAAGAAGTAGTTATAGTCAAGCTGTGCGAGGCGATCACAGATCGTAGCGTGATAGGAGAGTTGAGACAGCGATGTCAGAAGGTTGAACAGAATCTTGAACAATGGCGGAAGAAAGCAATGCAGTTAGAGAAATCTGTAAGTTATCACTTTTGAAAACTGTATTCGTTATATTGATGAAGAATGTTATGTTTAAGTTCATTAGATACAAGCTAACTGTTTGGGTTTAACAGCTTACCAACATAACAATTACAAATTGAGAATTAGAATGCAACACTATTTTTATTCTATTGTTTTAGCATCGAGAAGTGGAGATGGTTTTAAAAAGGTACCTGCAAGAGTCTTCTAATGCGAAAAAGGAAAGACAACCATTACCAATTAAGGTTACACGGTCTGTTGGTCTCCAAGTGGTTTTATCACATTCGGTAAGTTCTTTATATTTTTAAATCCCTGTTTGATGATACAGTGGACTTTAAAGCAAAATGTCTAAAACTTGGAAACAAATACGGCATATTTATAATTTACTTAAAAGTACACTAAATTTTCTTGCCTATTTACTGTGTAAAGTCTTTTGTTTTTTATTATATTTTTATTATAACTAAGTATGTCATTAATCTAACAGTTTTAAGTAGTTAAGTATAAAAAGTTCCAAACGCACGCACGCACACACACACACACACACACACACACACACACACACACACACACACACACACACACACACACACACACACACACACACACACATATATATATATATATATATATATATATATATACATACACACACACACACACACACACACATCACACCACACACACACACACACATACACACACACACACATACACACACATCACACCACACCACACACACACACACACATACACACACATCACACCACACCACACACACACACACACACACACACACACACACACACACACACATGCATGTACACACACGCATGTGCACACACACACACACAATATTTGGTCTATAAATTGTATATTTGTTCAGTTGTTAGTGTACTATAGGATTGACGTGTTATACAGGCCAACACAAATGCCTCATTACACCTCACCGCGTTGTCAGGTTAGAATGAGAAAGTAAATATTTAGTGTTGTTTGTGTCGGCCTGCTGAACCTTTGTTTTAGTTTCTTTGTCAGAGTTCTTATTTTAATTAACGTTGGAAAAACAGAGTGCCTTATTTTGGTAATGCATGACAAAAAAAAAAAATATTTTTGATACACAAAATTTTTGATTTTGGTACAATTAAAAAAATTGGACTGCGCATGCCCCAGCTTTGTATATAGGAGTGGAAATGAAATGTTATTGACCTTGATGTTTCCAATGCAGGTGGAGCGTTATTCTGTCCCTCTAGTTCAGTTTGTTTTCATCCTTGTTTGAGTTAGTCTGAAAACATCACTTCGTCATGTTGAAGTGATCATGACACATTGTTTGTAAAAAACAAGCAGCGTATAAATTCCTCGTGAAATTAAAAAAAAATCCAACTGAATGTTTTAAATTGTTAAAGGAGGTGTTTGGAGATAACTGCATGTTGCATAGTGAAATTTTTGAGTGGCATGAACGATTTTCGGAAGGTCGGGAGGTTTTTGAAGATGATGATCATTCTGGTCGACCTGTGACATCAAGAACTGATGAAAACATTACAAAATTTAAAGACCGATGTTTGAGTGTTTCGATTATGTCAGATATGAACATTGACAGAGAGACAATAAGAAAAAGAGTGAGGAAGAAAAGGCCTGTGGAGTAAGAACATGTGGATTTTGCTTCAAGACAATGCCACAGCACACAATGCGCTCTCTGTGAAACAGTTCTTGGCAGACTGTTGCATTACTGTGCTTGAGCATCTACTGTACTCAGCAGATCTTACACCATTCGACTTATATTTGCAAAAGTAAAAAGTGTATTGAAGGGAACTTAGAAAAGGTGAAGGCAATATTATAGGTATACAAGGTGATACCTAATGATATATGCAGCACTGTTTTGAACAGTGGAAAAATCGATGTATTGATCGGGAAGGGAATATATTGAAGATGATTAAAAGGTAGTTGTATAATGTTTTGAATAAAGCTAATTTTTAAGACTATAGTCCAGTTACTTGTCACACCTTGTATTCATAAGTTAAACAGTTTTAGAAGTAAACTATTTAAACACAAAGTATTTGGTGAAAAAATATTTCACAAAATTAATGACATTAATTTGGTTACCGTAAAGAGTTTGGTTAGAAAAAAAGGAGAGAAAATTGGTGTAATTTTTCAAAATTGGTGTAACAGGTTAATTTGTAAAGGTTCGTAAGACCTTATTTATGTATACATACATAACAGTACAAAATTTTGGAGTAAAAGGTGTGTGTGCACATCGTTAGTGACTGAATCACTCTGAAGATCTGAAAAAATATGTTTGTAAATCAGTTTATTCACCATCATCTACTTTGTGTCATAAGAAAATATTAATAATTACAAAAAGCTGACCATACTTGCTGAAATTAAAGTTATTAGGTATCATTTGCCAGACAAGCGCCTGTTGATCAAAGAACTTGGCTATGTTTACTTTCATGTTTGACTGAAAGGTGGCTTCTCTTTGCACAAAATGTTATGGTATGTATTATTCGGACCGACTTGTAAAGCATAAAATGTTGAAATGTTACAGTCAAATTCAGGTCGTCAGAAGCTCAATTCGCAGCACATGAATCAGAATAAGAAGCAAAATGCCGTACCCAGTAAAATTGAAAACCCTTTGGTGGCTCCAAAACCTGCCAGTACACCTGTAGTGAGTATCCCTTTGTATTATTTTAAGTTTTAATTTTAAATTACTTTTGTAAATTAAGTAATGATGAAATATTCATGTTATTTTTGTTAACCGGAAACAAAAATTTAGGTTAAACTTGTTCAGAGTGGTGTAATGCATGTTATAATGATAATGAAGGACTTTAATTTTAAATATGGACAGTTTGATTCATTGGTATTTCGAGGTCTTTGAACCGTACAGTCTATTTTACAGCAAGTTTTTTTTAACTGCTAACATGTCTATCTGCAGTATGTTGTAAATAACATAAAACATTATTTAATGAGAATAACATATTACTGTCTAAATAAAAAAATGTTTTATAAATAATTATGTAAGTTATTGGTGGAGAGTTTTTATAAGTAGAACTAATATCAATAAAATATACTAATAAACTGTTATTATCAAGAAAGTTTATCATTATCAAATTAGTAGTAATAAACGGTGGAAAAAATCACACAAATGTTCTTGCATACAAAATATATAAATTATTTCCTAAAAAATCAGAAATATTCGGAAAATTCCTTTATCAGTTTGATGGCTTAAGTCGGTGTATCTAGTTTTAAATATATAAAATGTATGGTTCAGGAATACATTTAAAAAAATCTTTGAAATTGAACAATTTGTTTAGTCTTTAGTGATGTGCACACTGACAGATATCCAAACAAAAGTTACTGTTTCAGACTCATGGACGTACATAAAATATTTGTTAAAAATTATTTTTTTTTTAATTTTCAGTATATTTTGTATACTGAGAAAGTTAGGCACTATAAAAAGTAAAACCACATTTTCTAAGAAAAGCCACATTTAATAAGAAACATATTTCTTATTAACAAACGTTAAGTTAGCAATAACTGACTGTATATCAGTAATTTGGGATAGTTTTAAATAGCCTAACCACATACAGCTGTTAAGAGTTTTATAACAAATCCTGCAGATAGCAGCAACAAGTAAGGGAATATTCCTGATAGGTTATAATTTTGTGAAATATCTGCTGTAGTGAAGCACTGGTTTTAAATATGCATGGAACATGTTAAAAAAACTGATACATACATGGAAAGATGTTTGGAGATTAAGCAGTTACAGGAATAGTACCACTGAATTATTGAAACTTAATTCAAATTAGTGTACAAAATTTTGAGTTTGCGATTCAGGAGTAAACGGGGAAAAACTAACTAACTGTTGTCTGATTTTTTTTTGTACAATTTACTCTTCAATCATAAATTTCCTTTATTCCATATTTGGTATATTAATTTTAATTATGAATGACTTAATCTGACAAACTGATTTCGAGAAAAAAAGGTTGACTGATTTTTTCACATTTGCTTCCAAATTGAATATTTTAGGGGGAATATCTGAATGTTTTGTAGTTTGTATTATATTTTTGAACCATATTTATTTATATTATTAGATTGTGTTGTGTAGTTAAGGGTTACATCTTATTTTATTTAAATAACAAACAGATATTTACCTTACATGTGCAGGAGTTGTTAGTGATACATTTTGTGTTTAGAAATACATTTAAGCTCATAAAGTAATTATTTTAATTTATTTAGTTATACATTAATTATTCAAGCAATTCCATTATTTTGTAACTCATAAAAAATTAAGTATTTTACAAATTTTGGATTGAACAAATAAATGTTTGGAATTTGACCTGTATTTTATTCCTTAAAGAGATGATGAAGAATTATGTAATTCTTCTGTTGTATATTTAAACACATGTATTACAAAGTGGATACTAGTATACCAAGTCTATGTATTTTAATTAATCTGAAAATGCTGTGAGAAGTTTACTTAATCTGGTGTTTTAAGCTGATGAATGCCATTAATAAATATAAAGAAATAATAGATGAATATTGCAGAAAGTGTACGCTACTAATTTAAGAAGAAAATTGTGCTTATATTTTTATGAAAAGCTATAAATGATGCCATATGTACTCAGTTGTTTCCCTCAAAGGCTACATTATATGAATTGAATCCATATAAAATTGTTGAAAAATATTACAAAGCATGAAAACATTGTTGCTGGTGTTGGATAACATGGCTTTTATTAAATTATGTTTAATACCCACCTCAACAGTAAAACAAAATGTTGAATACTTGTCCAGGTTTCTGGAACTAGTAAAACATCCAGGACGTCTTTAAGTCAAGCGGTTCCTCAGCAAACACAATCAGGAATCAAAATACTACCTCCCAAAACTAGTCAGGTAATTTCACATGTAAATGCTTCATTGCATGGGTATTTCACCTTTTTTTGAAGCGAAAACTGTTGCCTCGCCTTGTCACTTTTGCATGGGGAAAATATGATTTCACATTGTACTCTCTTGTATGTTACTAGCTTATACAATGATAATGTAATTACCACAATATACAAGTTCAGTAAATATATGTAAATTATAATTAAAGCCATTATACTACATACCAGTCCATCTAGCACAAAAATTGTTTAAACTGTATAAATATCTTGTGCATACTTTGTACAAGATTGTTTTTTTAAAGTTATGTCTATAAATAAGTTCAATAATAAATATTTAAATTATGATTAACACCATTATACTACATATCCAATCCAGCTAGTTCAAAATTGTTAGAGCATTTACAGTTAAATATATATTTTGCACATTATTTGTACAGTAATAAACAACTATTATTTATTTAGTCTGTTATTTATTATAATATTATTAGTGGTTAAAATTATTCATAATATTTTGTATTCTGTACGTGATGTTCATAAGTTTTAGTGGGTAATAAATCATGAAATTATTTTTTTTACTAATAAAATTAAAATAGCAATTTACTAAAATATTTATAAATTAGAAATTTATGTTTTAGATTTAATTTTTTAAATATCCAAATCAATAATATAACCAATTAACAAAATTTAAAGTTGATAGTATTTTTATATTAAGCTGGGTAATATTAACAATAGAACATAGAGCATTCAATGGTGGCTCCATCATACTTGTTCTTTTTAATCCAATCTGTTGCCACGCTCTTCAGCCTCCTTTGCACTCTTGCACCATCTATGTTGCTTTGCCTCACTTGTTCTTGCTGATTTCATTTGAAAGCTTATATTGTAATGTCTTGTATGGTTTCCATATTGTGCAGCTGGAATTTCATTTTTTTCTAATGACAATATGTTTTTCCCATAAATTCTGTTTTTTATTCTTTCTAGTGACCATATTCTGTGCAGAAAATTTTTGCAATTGTGAAAACTTTCAATTTTTTCTCGACACTAAAATCTACATCTCCTTCTAAGATTGTACTGTTTCACATTGCAATTAAATTTTATGATATTTGATTGTATGGGAGTTGTTTACTAGATCACATTATTCCTAATACCGCAAAAACTATCTGTTTCTTTCTTTAATTTCAATCATATTTCCTTTGTTCCTCATCAACCATTTTTAAGGTACCTGTATACTTCATTTGCACCTACCTAGAGGTACCTAAGTTCTCTCTAATTTGCAAACAGCACACTGGTGTGATGTACAAATATGAGAAGGAAACTTAAAATGAAAAGGAACTGAATTGTTTTGAACATAATAAATAACAAACTGGTCAACTTACTTTATACTGAAATATATTTTAGTAATGTAGCTACCACTTTCACAGTGATACCAAACAGAAGTTATACTAAAGTACAAACTACGATTGACTATTTAGAACGAATTATAAGCCCATGCCAAACAATCGGTCTGGAGTAGTCTGGAAGAGGGGTGATAGGCCTTAATTGTAGTTTGTATTTTAGCATTACTTATGTTCGATATTTCACTCATGTTAACGAAATGTACATTGCAGTAAAGTAAGTTAATATTTATTTGGGTTAGATCAGATTAGTTTCTTTTCATTTTATGGCAAGAAGGGTTTCCTAATACTTTAATGCCCATTTTAATTATTTTGGTTTTTATTTCCATTTATCTTCTTTGTTGCCAATAATAGATTCAAATCTACACAAATGGACACCACTTGACTGAGGTCTGTCCTTCGTTTATAATCCATTCAATCTAGTTCAAATGAGCAACTGGATCATCTAAACAGTACTGGCTTTTTTATACATTTGGGTTTTTCATCTCTTTCTAAAAATAAATATTATTTTTTTTTTTTTTTAGGGAAGTTTAATGGATGGTGATAAAAGTTGAAAGAAACTACCTGTAGGTTAAATTGAACACACAGTTTGTGTAGTTTTTAAAACAGCAGATGTAGTTAGTTTGGGAATGAAAGTCAGTCACGTAGCTCCATATAGCTTGGTACTGTTGATAACTTAATTACCCATAATTTTGACTTTTTATATCATGTACATTTAATCAAAAACAGATACATAATTAGTATAAAAAATAAATAAATTTATCTTGCTAGTTTTGTGTGATGAAATCTTGTTGAACAGAAAGACAATCTTGTGAGACTGTTCTTAGGGTCGCCCAATGCATGTAATGTAAAGGTAGTTGGGAGTTATTTCTAAGCTATATATATAAATAAATAAATAAATAAATAAATAAATAAATATATATATATATATATATATATATATATATATATATATATATATACATATATGTATATAGACAAATCTTTAACTTTATTAAATATACTACTTTTATAAATAAAAATATTTTGGTTATTTTATCAATTCAGTGATATTTTAATTTTTATTATTTTGATAAGTAATCCAGTAAAACCTGTAATATCCATCGTCTGCGGGAGTGATGCTATAGTGATAAAAAAAGTTGAATAATAAAATCGATGGAGAGAAAAAATCTATACTGTCGCAAAAACTTCCACAGTACACTAATAGTACAATTTTACTGTATAATAAAATGCAGTGTATGTGAATATACAGTATACAGTTCTATGTACCATTGGTTCCCATGTTAGACAACATCTAACAAAAATAATTATTCTGAAGGTATTTTTTAAAAATTCTTTACCTTATTGATTTGTACTCCACTAAGTACTTCAGTGAATATATAAATATAAGACGTGTTTTCCACATAGTTACACCATAAGTCACTTATTAATTAATTTGGACAGTGGGCTCACCTCGGTCTAAATGCTTGTGATACAAAACACACAGTTGTGGTTTTGAATGCCTGTTAAATTTTTTTTAGGATTGACTGTGTTTATTTTTTCATAATCAGAATATCAGAATGGAACTGATCAAAAAACAAAATGTAGTGCTGATTAGTCATTTTTGATCAACTTATGCATGGTGCCAAATATTCAGGACACATGGTCGGTTATTCTGAGGTGTTGGTTATGAGGGGTTCTTCTGTATATTATTGTAATATATAACATTAGGTACTTATGATGCAAATATGTTTTTTTAAAGGTGGATCTTAATTCGCCTCCACAAAAGTCGTCTACATCCACCACGTCTGTATCTTCTCGAAACAGGCAGTCTACACCTACCCCTGTTCTTCCTGTTAATTCTGTTCCTACACCAAAAGCTAACAATATGGAAGTGATTGATCTGACTGATAAAGAAGAGAGAAGTAAACAGCTTCAGCAAAAACAACAGCAGCTAATACAACAGCAAAAGCTGAAACGGCAACTGATACAGCAGCAACAGCAACAGAAGCAAAAACAACAGATAATACAGCAAAAACAGCAACAACAAAAACAACTGGCGCAGCAACAACAGCAAAATCAACAACATGCAAAACAAATAATGCAATTGAAGCAAGTAAAATCACCATCACTTCAAATGCAAAAACCGAACCAGTCACCGCAGTCAAAACAGCAATCACCACAACAGAGTAAGTTCACATGACGTGGTCAGATAGAAAATAAACCTTTTTAGGTAGACAGATAAGAAACACTGGGGGTATCAAGAAACAGTAGTGAATGTATTTGTTGCATTATTTATTTTCTGGAATTGTATCGTATGCAGTTTAGGCATTGACAAAAGTACATTATTGTTTATAGAAGTGATTTAGTAATTATACTAAAATTTTTTTAACTTAATTGAATTTGACATTGATTTCGGAACGTTCCAATTTCCATGTGCAGTTAAGTCAATAATCCAAATCCGAGTAAATATACAAGTCATTCGATTCAGTTATCGTTTAACATTGAATATCAATATCGCCAGTGGCAGACTTGTAGGGAGTAAATTTTTCAAAACACTATTTAGTCAATAAATTCAGAAATATGTAAAATACCGAAAAATCCTGAAAAATTTAGTTTTTGTTTTGATCCAAAATAGGTTTGTATAAATATTTTGAGTTTTTTTCTGATAAATACTATCTTTATTTCATAAAAAAATATAATGTTTATGAATTTCTGTGTGTGTTGGAAATTTAAAACTCTTATTTGTATAGATTTTAAAGTTGGATTATAACGGTGAAATTGCACTTTTAAAAACAAATAAGCAATTAAACAGATTTTTGTTGTGTAACTAACTTGTATAAAGCTATTACAAAATCAGTTTTTGTGCCAAGTTCGAATTTCAACCATAATGGAATACCTTATTTGTCATGGAAATTTGCTGATAAATAGAAAAATACAGTTGCTTGCTAAAGTACACATTAAAAATGACTCGACTGCAGACTGGGAGTGTATAATTTTTTTAAACATTTACACTTTTTTATTTAAATAGTTTATTAATTTTTTTGGTGCGTAACATCAGTACTTTAGTGCCAATTAGACTAATGAGGATATGGGATCAGTGATTAATGAAGAGGTAAAGCTTATTGCAGTAACTGCAGTGACCTTCAGTATTAATGAACTCAGTAACTTTAGAGACGCAGTATTAATGACACAATTCACAAGACTGGTGAATTGAACTGAATGTGAGAATGTTCATGTAATGTTTTTGCATATTTTATTTGTTTAAAAATGTTAATTCTGTAACTTTAGAATATAAGTTTCAGCTGGAATAAAAACTTTTAAATGAATGTGAGTGTTAAGCTAGTTTCATTACAGATATTATTAAACTGTAAAAGTGTAATAAAATCTAAAATTAAAAATATTTTCTATCAATAGATATTGCTGGACGTATTCCTACGACAGTTTCACAAAATGGAATAAGACTTGTTCAAACGCACCAGCTTACATCAAATTCTGTAAGTATTTAATAAACTATGTTAAAGTTGGTGAAGCCTTTGCTGACTGTTTATTAAATATGACTTTTCAGTACTATTGGCTATTTTTATAATTTTTGTACCAAAATGCTTTGTTACATGCTCAGTAATAATAATACAATATGTAAAAGTACAGAAACTATGGGAAGTTCAAAAAAAATAGAAAATAAAGTGACCTGCGTAACCAAAAAATTACTACTGCACAAAAGCAGCAAACGTGTTTTTCATTGTGAAAATGATTAATTTAATGCATGTAATTAATAATAAAAAATACACATTAAAAAAAATTGCGTTAAGAACAACTAAACAAACACGATTTTATATGAAAGTAGTATAATTGAGTCACATAACCTAAAAAGTACTGCTGTGCGAAAAAGTAGTAGACAAACAATTAAAATTACAGTGGGAAAACATTAAAAATTCTTTATGTTATACAGTACATACTACATTACTGGTTAAAAATAATTAATATGTTGTTGTTTGAAAATAATTTTGAATAGTTTTGTGTTTTGTAGCTATAAATGAACTTTTCATTATTTTTCCAATTAGTTTTTTATAACCAAAAAGTCATATGCTGCAATGTTATTTTCTTCTGCCTATTTTGTTCATATATTGATCATGCTTAATGCATTATCTCGTCGAGCTAGACACACGTTTTTCAGGCTTGTTGTAATTTATGTCATCACTAGGATGTGGTTATTAGTTACTATTAGTTTAACTGGTTACTAATTTCTCAGTGTATCAGATTATTTCGTCATTGGTCATAATTTAACAAGTCTTAACCCTTTTAAGGCCAGGCAGGAAAATAATATTTTATTCTAAAAAGGCCAGGCTATAAATGCAAGTTTTGCCTTGATGTCGATTAAAAACGTGTAACTTAACTAAAAATAGTAGTAGAAAATACTATTGACATTATTTTTTTCTTAAGAATATGTACTGTTCTTATAAATAAAGAAAAAGAACTTAAAAAAAGTTTAACAATTTTTTTGGGTCATAATATGTGTGCGTGTGTGTGTACTTAATTTAATTAGATTTTTTTGATTTTGATAAGTATATTGAAAAGTATATTCATTCGTTCATTCGTTTGAACCTCAATGTAATAATGTTGATTGACCATCTAATCATCGGGGGAATGTAAACAATACCACACTTGTAAAAAGTCCTTGAATTTGCCCATTTTTGTTTCTTTTTTTTTTTGTTGTGGTGAGGTGAGACTCTTCCAGTGCTATTGGTGCTTCGTTTCAGGATCATAGGTAAAAAACATTATTAATCATAAGTAATCAAGTCACTGTAACAATTCTAGATCATTGTCAGTGTTATTTAAAAAGTCAGCAGAAGTGTTCATTCTTGAATTCCTTTTGCTCTAAAGTGAGAAGTTCTGGCTACATTTTTGCACAAACTTTCTGCATGTTCAGTGATTAATGCAAAATTTGTCAACAACTTTCTTTAATTGCTGAGATTTCAGCAAGAGCTCGGACACTCAACGACGATTTTTGTGGATCAGTTAACTACTTTCCTGGATGTTGTCCATTTTTTTATGTTGAGGGTCGTCCAGAGCACAGATAATTTTGGTCATTTTACAGCCCTCCTTAAGGTTGTGCGATCAAAAAAACAATTATGGATTTTTTGCTTAAAATAATACACATGTTTGGAAACATGTTATTTTCACATAGAAATTAAAAAAAAAAATTTTTAAGTGTTTTTGGGGGGGTTATTAAATGGCCTTTTTTGTGTTAGTCAATCCACACCCACGTTTAAACGGAAGAAGCAATTTAAACTAAACTTTGGGGCTATATGCATCTAAACATGCCCAATACCTCAATAACCCTCATTTTGTCATATTGGACATTTTAAAAAGAACTGTTTTTTTGAAAAAAATATAAAAAATATATTTTTTATGGAATTAAAATTTAAACTTCATAGCGAGGTGCAGATAGGTTTGAATGTTATTTTCCAAAAAAATATCTGTTCTAGATGAAATCGTTTAGCCGTGGGGGCATTTTAAAAAAATTGGCTTACTCCTGCAAATGAAAAGATGCAACCCGCAATCTTCGTTCTCTTTCTAACACTCGCGCTCTCTCTTGCTCCCTCTCCTCCACCGGCTTATCAATTCCCCCACTTGGTCACTCGCTACATTCGTCAACCAGTTGTTTTCCTAGAACCTTCTACTGTAACTGTCCGATTGCCTCTTTTGCACTACAGTTGGATTTTTCTCATTATAAACTACTTATTTTTGATTCATTGTTAAAGTAAACGAACAATAATGTGATAAATTTAGTTACACCATTGCCTTTATTGGTTTTTCCTAAACAATTACACATTTAATTCTTTTAAAAAAAGAATTATATGTAATTTGTTTGAGAATAATATGTTAAAAAACAAAGTTTTCATAGTCTTTTGTTTTGACTAAAACCAGATCAAAAGTGTTTGAGATAAAATCTCTTTTGCAATGATTGTTATCCGTGATGTCCTGAATATAACTGAAATTTTTCAAATTTTTATTTTGATTCTATACACAGTTATTAAATTTTCCCCGATATACTGTTCATTCCACTTGTAATAATACTGTATTAATAAAATGATATGTATATAATAAGCATGATACCATTAGTTGAAAAGATATACAATACATTTCACAAAAGAAAATGTTAAATATTTCAATTATTATTGAATAGTTATTTATAACTGATAATTATAAAAGATATCGATAAAGGTACAATCTGTAAAGGTAACCTATATAGTTTGATAGCGTACTGGGCTTTCACCCCGAGGACCTGGGTTCGATTCCCGGCCAGGGCTTGGCATTTTCATACGCTATAAATCATCCCATCGTCTGCATTAGCCCAAGTGTGCACAATAGTCAGACGTTAAAAAAAAAAAAATTGTTTTGAAATTCAAAGAAAACACATGCTTTGTTTGAAATAATAAACATTAAGATCGAGTAGAAAGAGAGGGAAGGACTAATGAATGAATTCAATTGCATTAATCGGTATAGTAATGCATCTGGGGAAAATAACTCATTTGGGGAGAATCGTGCAGTGTACAGTGATCGAGTACTCCATTCTTACTAGATTATCCTATTACTACGAGAGTGGAAATGAGAGAGGGAGAGTGAACATTATTTTCACATCGCTTGTATTACCGTAAATGGCAACCATATAATATAATAGGTTTCTATCATTTTTAAGAATCTGCAATAATTAAAATAATTATTTATTTGAATGTGGGCGAATAATGTGAAAACATGAGAGGAAGCAAGAAGTATGTGGTTTTGCTAGGTCCCCGTGTTCTCTGGTGGTGAGAGATGAAACACTTCCATGACTTTACATCGTTTAGCCACATCAGTACAGCTCAGACGTAAACAAACTTTTGATAAGTGATTATAAGGAACAGAATACTAAGTTGAAATATGGGACTTCTTATAAGGAGATGTACCTTTGAGTTTATGCCAATGTAACAAAACACTACATTTAATTTAAAGAACAATGGGAGTCTATATCCTATATTTTTACGCTAATTTAAAACATTGAACTGAAATAATAAAATTACAGTACCAAAAAGTATTGCTTGAAGGATTCCGAAATATAGTCTATATATAGCAAATAAAAAAGAAAATCATACCACACAATCTTGGATAACTGATTATCCAGACTAAGATTTACCTCATTATGTTCGAATGTTACATTCGATTATAACTAACGAATGTCTTGAACTTTAAATAAATTTAAAATTTAAATTATTTTTTGTCAAACTATAAAAAATATTTTTTCTGTTAGGAATAGCATATATAAATATTTTACAATTCATAGACTTAGGATTGGCAATTAGGATGCAACTATAACTATACCTGTTTGCAATTAATAATGTAACGATATTTACTTAAGTTTTACTTTAAGATATTTACATACAATACCTATGTTCTTTACGATACATACATCTGATAAATAGCTTATGATATCTATGTATAGTTTACTTTACGGTATTCACATACGATACCTACATTCTTTACAATATTTACATTCGATACATAGCTAACGATATCTATGTATGCTTTACTTTATGGTATTTACATACAATACCTATATTCTTTACGATATTTACATAAGATATGTAGCTTATCTTAATATATAAAAGAAATCCTAACTGACTGACTGACTGATTCATAATCAATGCAGAGCCAAAACTATTTCAGCTAGTGACTTGAAATTTTGGGGGTACATTTATGTTACCATATAGCCATTCACTAAGAAAGGATTTTGTAAAAATTTGATTTTAATTCCATTAAACTATTTACCCAGTCCAACTTTTATAATCAACATACAGCTGAGACTATTATAGCTAGAGACTTGAAATTTTCAGGGTACCTTCTTACAGCAATGTTGAGTTGACTAAGAAAGGCTTTTGCAAAAAATTGAATTTAATGCCATTACATTACTTACCCATCCAAGTTTAATAATCGATTTATAGCCGAGACTATAATAGCTATAGATTTAAAATATTTAGGGTTACCATCACATGTAGGGGAGTACTGAAAAACATGAATGGAACACGTTTGAAGACAATAAAACAACATATTCAGGTTATAGTATTTTTTTATATTCACTGTAAAATAATCACGAGTTTATATGATCATGCTTTTATTAATATATTTTTTTATGTTTCTAAATTATTACAATAAGAAACATTTTGTTTCGTGGGCAAAGCCGCGATGGGTAATGCTAGTAATATCTATATAAGCTTTACTTTAAGATACTGTATTTACATAAGACCGTGTGCCCATCAAATACGGAGCAGAGTTTCGCTGAACAAAGCAGACTACACATACAAAGACGAATCTATTGATTTGTAATGTAGGTGCGGCTACTGAAAACATACGGAGCTAAGTGGAGTCGAGTGGCATCGCTGGGCTCCGCTCCACATAGCTTCGACACTGTCTACATTCAATTTTGATGATGACTGCGCTTCCCTCCACTAAGCTAACCCACGCTTTTAAACTTATTATTTCTTGCTGCCTAGATTACGGTTTTTAACGTATTAGTTTGCGAAATTCTGTTAGAGCAGACCTAAATATTTAGATTTAAAAGATACAAATGCGTTCTTTAAACTGAGTGAATTCCACATTTTTGGTGGCCGCCTGACCTAATACTTACATATGCTTTACTATATGATAATTTGTTGTTGAATGCTTTCGGGGTGCATTAAAAGGTAATTTCAACAAAATTTTCAACTGTAGACTTGGCGAAGAGCTTTTCACCAGTTGGTGGTTTTTATTTAGATTTTTTCTAGCCTAGGTAAAAATCCTATATACTGCAATTGTTAAAAGGAAAAAAGTAATTTTAGATTGGAGATTAAAAAGAAGCCTTTATTGTTAAAATTTTAAATGTTTTTCCTTCAGCCTAATTATACACAATATAATTATTTTGTTGTGCTGATTAATTTGGTTTATATCACCAAATTGCCTTTTTACTAACAGTGATCATTCTGATCAGCATACCCGGCAGGTTCTTAAATTTTAGAACGCTTTTATCACATCGTCAATGTTCCAATCATATTTATCTGTAAATACAAATGCACACAAACTCTGACGTAGCGGATCATTTTTGCATTTTTAAATGCTAGTTTATACAGTTTTTAACATCGATTACGATAGCGAAATCAAATTTTTATAGAAAATATTGTGTGAAAAACTAACAAATTTCACGATGTTTAATTTTTGTATTTTTATTGTAGAACAAAAGTTTAATACATTTAAATGTTCGTATTTTAAACAAAAACAGCATATTTAGGAAATTTACTTCCATCACGTCAGCGAGTAGCGTGCTATGATTACAAATACAAGTTGGAATAAATAAACTACAATATAAGTCAAAAAATGACTCTGTAAAAACAGAAAAATATAACGCATGAATGTGAAGTTCTATTTTGTAAATCGCATAGAAAGATATCATAGCATATAGCCAGCCTTGAAATAAAAATTTTCAAGTAAGCATAATGGCTGTTAAAGCCCACAATCACCAATGAAACCAAGAAAAGTGTGGAGCGTGGAGGGGTACCACGAAACACAAAGCGGCTGGAGGGGAAATGTTCGTCTATCAAAAACAGCCCCTAGAGTGAGTGGCCTGCGATCTAGCGGACAAAGTTTATCAGCAGACGTGATCGCACAACCTTAAACCTTTTAAACCAGGGGAAACTTGTGTGCACGATATACATGTGCTTCCATACACTTCCTTTAAATGGCACGAGCATCTGTAGCAGTTTTTCTTAGTTTCACAAGAAACTTGAGGTTAATACTTTACTCCATCAGAATACTGCATTTTTTTTTTGACGAGATGCTAAGGCAAGGACTCAAAGGGGCAATTGATTGCCTTAGCGAAACTAAGCAGCGTATAACCGTGCTGTGCATATCGAGCTCACGTTGGGGTAAGCATTAACATGCAGACATGTTCAAACCTGCGGCAGCATGCTTTCTGTTTACCCATAGTAGCACCAGTCCAGTTATTACCACACCTTGTAGCTTAACGAACAATTCCAACATTGACTTAGTTAAAAAAAGTGTTCCTTGTAATAACTGTTAAAGTGTAATTTTTATTTTTATTTTAGCCTACACAGAGCATGGCAATTCTTGTGCCTAATTCAGCTGGGCAAAATGGTACCACACGGACTCAACATCTATTAATTGCTACGCCTACGTCAAATCAGGTAAACTATAACATCTGTAGTTTATGTCTAACTAGGTGAAGTTCTTAAGATATTATTATTTTTTTTATGTATTCGCTTTATAGATGTGTGTTTCTACGCACCATTTAATTTTTTTCTTACAATTTTTTTAAAATCTGAGTGAATCATTGTAATTTATATAAATTTCATTGAAAATTTAAGACTAAATTGTAATAGTTTGCAGTAAAAGACAAAAATCAAAAACTTTTTTCTTCAAACAAATGTACTCGAATTTTAATCAAAAACGTTGTGGGAAACAAATGCAATTGTTTTACTTTTTACTTAAGTAAAAACATTCTTGCTTAAGTAAAAAAATGCTGAAAGCTTTTTTGTGTGTGCCCGCCTAGTAAAAATTGAGTGATTTTAGAATTATTTTTTTTGAAGCATACATTATCTCATGAAGTGCATATTAATATGGGTTTAGTAGAAATTTTAGTGGAATATACAAGGTGCAACTCAAAAGAGATACTATTTTTTGAAATCCATGCAGTAGGCAGGAAAGTTCGGGAGTCACAGGGAACTTTCGTCTAGGTGTAGTGGCATCATTAAAAATTTGCATACGTTTACCTTCACTGCTTGGACAGACATGCACCAGAAACTATAGAGAGTCCACTTACTCCTACCACTGATTGTGAAGTTTGTACTATACATTTTTTTATGGCAAAAATAGAAGTGTGACTGAAATTCATGGTGAGTTGTAGTGAAGACATGTTACGGGCAGTAGTTTTTCGTTGGTGTCAGTCATCCATTGCTTTTTGTTCAGTGTTACCTGATGAACAATGAAGCAGACAAGCATCCATTTTCTGTGTTTCCAATGTTGTTGACAAGGTCTAACGGCTTGGACTGATACTGCTGGTAACACTTCAGAATGGCTTCATGCAATTCTTTTTCAACTTCCTTCGAATATTGAAATAAGCCATGCAACACTTCACATGATCATTTCTGAGGATCTGTGACTATCAAAAGTGTTTACAAAATGAGTTCCACATCTACTTGTAGAACAACACAAATAACAGAGATTAGGCACTGCAGCTTTTTGCAGTATTTTAAAGACGACGGAGATGGTTTGTTTGACCGAATAGTGGATTGGAGACAAGACTTGGATGCACCTTGCTTCAAGTGATTTCCACCTTTCTGCAGCTCAAGTAACATTTTGGGAGGTGGGGGAGAAGACGCTTTACAAATGAGAATGAATTGAAGCAAGAAGTAGAAAATAGCTAACCAGTTTGGCATATGAATATGACACTGGATTAAAAAAAAACAAACTTATGATGTACCAAAAATGTATGGAGATTAACAGCGATATTGTGTAGAAAAATAATGATTAAATAATGTATTTAAAAAAAAACTCAATTTTTTATTTAAATATTGTAACTTACTTTTAAGACGCTCCTTGTAATTGTGATCAAACTTGTTATTTTACTGTCTCACGATGTAACACATTGTGTTCTAGCTTAGAACTTCTGTACCTCTTATCCGACCCAATCCTACTACGACACCTCAACCCACAGTCATGCTGAAAAGTGGACAAGTCATACCTATCCAACAACCTAGTCCAGGTAAGATAAATTTTTATAATTTTTGGACAGTGATACTCGAGCACTTTTTAGACTACTTTTGTTCCTTGATTCTTTAGGAGACTCTTTCGATCTCAGCAACAAATTCAGGAATAATATTACTACTTTTATTTGTAAACTTATTTGATTCATGAATTTCTACACTTAAGACTTTAACACTTCGCACTCACACATACATTTAGTGAGGCGATAATAGCGTTATTGTGCTTTTCGCCTTAAAATTTAAAAAAATCATGAATTTCAGTTTTTAAGATAGCAATTTCATAGACCTTTATATCAGCTATAGTTATTATTTTTTATATTAATCATTTAAAACTGTACAATCATAATTTATGTTGACCCGTAATTACATTGTTACTAAATCTTTTTTTGTTATACACAATTCATTTATATTCAGTATAATTTTGTGATGCTGACAAGTCGGTAGGAAGTCTTTCCACCACCCATCAAACAAGACAGGATTGTGCTTTCCTCTAACTGTTATCAGTCAAATAAATAATACATCTGTTTTTTGCTAGTTGTTCCTGTTGTTAGTCTACATATTGTGGATTTTTGTTGTATATTTGCTTTCCTTGTTTTATAATACAGTATTTTATTTACTTTATTACTGCATAGAGCTCTTTATTGTAATAAATGTTAAATTTTGAACATTTAAATTTATTTTAACTATCAGTGTAAAATAATACATAATTCAATAATTAAATCCTCTTTCATAATTAAATTTTAATTTAGTTTTATATTTTATTTTTTTAAGTGTTTATTACATTGCTATATAATTTCTTTATAATAATATTTAACTGATTTAAATTTTGATGTATAGCTTTTTATCCTTTCAGTTTATTTAAAAAAAATTGTTCCAGTGAAGATTTTAATTTTGGCATATGCTTCTTTTGTGTTCTGTTTTTTTAATAGTTTGTTTTCGGAATGATTTAATTAACACTATTGAAGTTATTATTTTTAAGGCCTGTTTAAAATTAAATTAAATTACACCACATATAATTTTGTTAGGAACTTAACTGCTTAGAACTAGATTTTTTAATTTTTAACAATGCGTTAATGATATACATTAACATGTAATGTTGTAGGAATATAAATTCCCAACTTATGCTACATGCTTATGACGTAACTTTGAGGTTCTATTGTATTTATTGATTAAAGTTATATAATACTTTTTGTACATGACTTTATATGAAAACATACAAAAAGTTTTAAGTAAATTTTTGGTATCTTATTTTTGTTGTTTCTTGTACATATCAGGTCGTGGAAACCTAGCAATCATTTCTAAAGTAAAAAAATGTCCAGAATGAAAACGTATTTTTAACAATGCGTTAATGATATACATTAACATGTAATGTTGTAGGAATATAAATTCCCAACTTATGCTACATGCTGATGACATAACTTTGAGGTTCTATTGTATTTCTTGATTAAAGTTATATAATACTTTTTGTGCATGACTTTATATGAAAACATACATAAAGTTTTAAGTAAATTTTTGGTATCTTATTTTTGTTGTTTCTTGTACATATCAGGTCGTGGAAACCTAGCAATCATTTCTAAAGTAAAAAAATGTCCAGAATGAAAACGTTCATATCAAAATTTATAAAACATAATGTATATAATATCTGATCGCTATGAATTGAATATTATACTTGTAGTCTATTATCTCGTATAAATTTTCTCCTATTTTATCAAAATGATTGGTTTAGGAGGAACAAAAAAAGTAACTATTTTTGCAAACACACATATCTCATAACTGTACAATTTTTTTATTTAACTTATATATGTGTTAATAAATAAACATTCCCAGATACATTTCAGTTCTTTGACATTCTTTAAAGCGAGTAATTTTACCAGTAAGGAGTGAACCACTGCTTACAGATAAGCAAAATTGAACATAATTAAGTAACAAATCTTGACTTTTAACTAATATAATACAGTATTGTTTTAAGGCCAGTAAATAACTGCTTAATATACTGTATTCAATACATATTCAGCATTTTTCTGTAACATTGAAAATGGAGGCTGTTTGACAACCTCTGCTAAGACAAATTGTGTGACTTGTAAATACATGGTTGGGCAACTTGTATTATTAGTAATTTGTGTGATGCATTTTCTTATATTTGGTAATATGGTATCACCCGAGTAACAGGCATCTACTGTGTAAATAATTAATCTTATTTTAATCCATTAATTAATCTTATTTTATGGATTAAGATATTTTGAAAATTTATGTTCAGTGCAGTACAGCTTAAATTGTATTCTTATTTTAGGAAGTAAGTAATTGCTGGTTTTCATCCGATATCAGTGAAGTTTTAATAAAATTGTATGTTTCAGGAGTTTTACGTGCACCAGCCTCTACCATTACTACTTCTGCTTTCCCTCGATCAGGCCTACAACCAGTTAGACCTCAGCAATCTGTACCCGTGTATAAAGTAAGCAACAAATGTCCTTTATTATTTTGTAACCTTTTTTATGAAAATTTAGTATTAGTTGTAAACAAAATTTATAAATCAAAATTATGTCAGGGTAATATTTTCTGAAACTTTGGTTTCTTGGTCTACTCGGTGATATACAGGTTGTTAAAAATTAGAACTGGTTTATTACTGTTAAAAGTCATTAAAAGTAATTATTACTTGTAATTCACAAGCTCTCGAATTCTTGAAGTAAATTTGGCTTAAAGTTCTTTATCGCAATATTACAACGAAATTGATATTTTTTTTGTAGTGTATAAGGCTTGAAAATTCAACTTTATACAATTTGAAGAAATTTGCTTTTTGTAACAACTCAACTAATGTGTGCACAGTACAAAGTTCTTGTTGAAGACTTATAAACTTCTTTCTGTAAGACACTTCATAGGATTTTAGTAAACTTTTTTAAATAGCATATGGTGCTTAAAAAACTCAATTGTACAAAATTAAATTCTTATGATAAAATTTTCCCTTTTATTGCTTATTCTTTATTAATATTAAATTTCTCTGTTTTTTTTTGTGATTGGTCAAAACAAATGACGATTGAACTGCTAGTATTTCTCTTAAAATTTAATTTGGCTCGATACCAACATTTCAAAATAAAATTGTTTTGATCCTATGTTTCATTCTAGTGTCAAAGATCATTATTTTATAGATGATAATGTTATGTTTTATTAATACATATATTTGAAAAGGTATGTTAATAAGTTTTAAGTTATTCCAATTTCATTAAAAAAAAATATATTACAATTTATATTACAGTAATTATTTTTTAAAAACTATAATTGTTACGTAAAAATTGGATTGTGTTTACAAAAAGAACAATCTATTTAAATAAAGCAAAACCTCTTAAATCCAACTAAAATAGATAATTGATATCACAGATGAAGATTTGAATGCCTCTCTAAGTTAATATCATACTAAGGAACTGCCTGACTGATTGTACATGTACATTGCTATTTGTATTAATATAGATTACATTTACATTAACTCTTAGGCTAGGTGCACTCTTACCAAATCATGTAAAACAGCTTTCAACTCGAATGTTTTGCTGAAAGTAAAAACAGTTCCACTTGTTTCGTAAAAACATTAAATTTTATACTGTTACGTAAAACCAATTTCAACCAAAATTCCTATTCAGTGTACAAATAAGAAAATTGTGCTTCTTTCAAATATTTATTTTCTCTGCGGTCAATGACCTATTAAACTATATTCTAACTACACTATATATTAAACTATTCTTTCACTAGGCCACATTCATTGCTTACTATCTTTTCACAAAGTATTTGATCATTTTAACAAAAATATTAAAATTTCGTTACTCAAACTGATTTTAACCCAAGATATTCAAAAGGGATGTGTTTACGCAAATGTAGTCACTATCTTTGTCCTTGCATTTTCCCAACAGCAATTCTTCACTGGCAGTCCAGCTGCTACGTGCCCCCTGGCAACCATGATGACCCTTTTAATCTGCACCTCAAAACTGTCCTTTGACTTACTTCCCTCCCCAAGCTTTTATCCATATTTGATGTCCTACATGCCTTACTGTTTATAACAACAGGCAGTATGTTAGCAGTTTCATTATTTTTCTGAGTCTCTTTCACTTGGCTGTACCCTTTATAACTTTCGTAACTAATTACTAAAATCAAATAAAAAAATAAAATGTTGTCTTTACTGCAATCTATCAAGACAGTTTTCAATAAAGTTATGCAGATTTTAATGTTGATTGTGCATCTTTAATTTGGAGCGGCAGGTTGGGTGAAATAAGTATGGGCAAAAAAAAAAATAATAAGGTTGGGCAAAATTAGGAAGTATGGTAAGTGCTAATTTGGGTGATGGCTGTGTGTTATGTAATGTATTTGAATAAATAACACTGTTACCAATAGTTTCTATACAATACGTTATAAGTGTACTTTTGTACGATGCCTAAAGTAATGTTACAACCAAACTGAAATGAAAAAAACTGTCATGGTCACTACGTACGTAATAAGTAATGAACAAGAAGACTGAGTTATGGCATGACCGTATTAGGCACCTATTGGTAGTTAATTTTTAGGCCACTAGGAACCTTCTTTCTTACCACATAATATTATTTTATTTTTATTTAACACACTGAGATAGCAAAGATGCTTGCAACTTGTGAAGAACTAATTTTATTCTAATTGAAACAAATTATAAAAGAATTACTTGATTGAATAATTTTTTTTTCATGAACATATTTGTTTTTGATTTTTGAAATATAAAAAGTAAAAATTAATCTCATTTGTTTGGTTATAATCCTATTATTAGGCCCATAAAAACATACAATATAATCTTTGTTTCAATGACCAATCGTCTAATGAATTGACAATGAATAACAAATGAATATAAGAAGTGTAACATTAACATATTTATTGTAATAGTTAGTCTTAAAAGGAAGGGCAAACGATTTAACAGTACTAGCTAGCTGCCTTACTGTTAGAATGAACATGACAGAATAATAGATGACTAAAGCCTATTGCCACTGGGATGTGAAGTACATTGTTGTATCTTAGCTGAATTTATCAACGATAATTTGAATAATGATAATTACAAGACTTAAAAGTCCAAAATCTAATATTTATTTGTCACTTGAAATTTTGAGCCATGTAGGTAAATACGGTCAGTGGTTGAGGAATTTATAAGGAGCAGATAATAAAGTATATGACAAAAGTGTCTTGGTTTAAGTAGTTACACAAATTCCAGGAAAATTAGAACACATATAGTTTCACAAAAATTCTTTTTTAATCAGTGAATAATCACCATAATTATTTAAAACACATACAACTTCATGAGATGATGGATGAAAATTAATGTAAAATATAATACTGTGTAGTATCTAGCCAACAACTGGTTCTAACATTAAGAAGCACATTGTGGGAAGATATAAATGTATTGTATATAAAAGATATGTAAAGATATATATGTATTGTACATGCAAGCTGTCTACACTGATAATCACTTGAAGAAGTGTGTGTTGACGTGTTATAATACAGTCATCACTTTATTACTTTGCAATAGTAGCATAAGTCAGTGATAATAGTATATATCCTGTTTATCAAGTCAAGCGGTTGATGTGACTAAAGCACCTGTCAGTCTGCTGTGTCTGAACTGTGCACCTCAAGGTTCTTATTTCAAGCCACAGTTACTCCTGCTGCTCTACACTTACCATTAATGCTAAACCCTCATCCTTATTAGTCCAACTGACAAAGTATGGATATTAACAAAAAATTTATGTTGCTGAACCAAAAATATAAATTATGTATCATGTTTTTCTTGATTCCTCATTTTTGTTATTAATTAGTTGAAGTTGCTCTTCAGACATAACTCGTAATTAATTGTAACATTTTCATCGTTAATTTAATTTCTTCGTTTTAATTAATTTTCTAATTATAGTCTTTCTCGTTCATTTTTTTTCTTAATCTTTGTTCTTCATTTAAAACAATTTTAAAATAATTTCATCGTCCATTTTATTTAAGAATTTAATTTTTAACATAACCTCACTTGAAATGATATTGAAGCAACAGCTGTTATGCGAAATCAGCTGTTTAGAAGTGTTCACAGTTGTATTTTTATATGTAAAATAGTATGCAACATGCTAAATATACTGTTATATGCAATGTTACATTGGCACATATTGTGCAAAAACCAACATCACAACCAGTTCTAAGACATAAAACATGTTAAGTCGAGAGACTTCACCAGGACAAAAGTCTATCAGTTATACACACTTGATACATTAGATAAAAGAAATTAGAAGACTGATATATCGTGAAATGTACAGTAAAGATTGTATAGGTAACAAATACACAAAGTAAGCTAGTTATGCATTTTATAGAAGTTATGGCACAACTAGCCAAGTTATGTTAAGTTATGCCAAGGTGATGGATGCCAGAGGTCATCGGTTTCTACTGTACAGACATTGCTTATAACTTTTATGTACATTAATGTTTGCCTGCCTTGTTTCATAAACCAATTTAACTATTAGCATTTATTAGTACAATTTTGGTGTGTAAAAAAAACCTTATTCATCGCCAGTCTTTTTTCCTTATAACTCTTTATCTTGCACAAATAACAAACCAAAACGGTTTTATAAATTAAAATCTGTGAAAGTGTTTAGGCTAAACACGTGAATATTAACAACACACTTGATAATATTGTTTTTGTTGTTCACAGCACCCAGCTGCGTTACCATTGAACCCTCAACACAATGTGACACCAGGTACAAAGTTACCGCCCCCGAAACCTCAGCTCAAAATTGCAAAAACTGTAAATGGTAAATATTATTTTTACTAATATTTGTTCATGAGGATCAAATGTTATGAGGAAAAATTAATTAATGGCAGCCTGCACATGATGAAAATATATTTCCTTTCAATATTTTGTTTACGCCCTTTTTGAACATATAATTTTTACTATTATAGTTAACATTTAAAATTTTCAAATTAAGTTAAAAATACAAAATGAACCCTGACCACAGTCTAATTTATTTCCTTGATTTTAAAGAATTTTGGAAATTCAAAATGCTAATTTATGTAGATTTTTAATGCCGATTACGATGTTAAAATCAGAAATATAAGAAAAATTCTTAAATTTTTTAATGTTTGAAATGGTCCTCGTTTTGAAACCTTTTAAATAATTTTTCTGGCTGAAAAACGTGTGTGTGTGTGTGTGTGTGTATGACAAATAAAATAAAATATATATCAAAAATATATAACAAGTACATCACCAACATTACTTTATTGGGTTTAATAACACAAAGATTTACTGTCAACAAGATTTACAGCTATTACAATAATGATATGAATTCAAGCATTTTATTATGACTAAAAGTTAAGTTCACTTATTATTGTTCATTAAAAACTAAGATCGTCTTAATATTTAGTTTGTATTATACTCTATTTACAAGCCTGACTATTATTTATTCTCATGAATGTGGAATAATTTATAATTTATACACACAGAATTAAAAAAAACTAAAACTAACAAATATTTATCACTGTTTATGCTTGCTTATTTATGCCATCGGCCTAGACACAGGGTTCGGAGAGCATGTATTATTATAACATAAATCTTAACTAATTGCACATTTATATCGAGACTGCTTGTAGTTTAACTAATTTTGGGTCATGGTTGTTTGAGTTGGCACACAATTCAAGATTTATACATCTATAATTGATATTAAAAGGAGTCAAAACGAATAAATTATTATAATTTTTCAAAAGAAAATTAATTTCAAATTGTAAATTAAAATGGTCTGCTCAGAGAATTTGTTTTATACCAATATATACTTTAAATATTTTCAATTAAATTTTGATATTTTGAAGGATAATGATTAGATTAGATAAAAAAAATGAAAATTCATTGCCTAGTTAATGGTTTTATCCTACTCAATTAATGGTGTTTATTTATTGCAGTTTGAAGCTTGTATACATTAAAATTGCTGTAAATAGTAATTGTTTTATATTATGTTTGAACAGTTCAAACTTTCCACTTTTATTATTTTTATTTTAAAATTAACTTCTGTTTCCTATATTTAGAATTTCTTGAATTAACTTTTTTGTTTTATTTATATTTATTGTTATGGAAATTAAATTAATACTATAAATTAGTCTTTGGACATTCTGTGTATGTGTTGCGTTGCGTAGCAACGGGTCATGACGCAAGCGCAAGTAATACACTTCCATTACTGTGTATTAACATCTGTATCTGTCAAATATGGATGACCTTAAATATCATGTTTACATTTAAATATTTAATTATACTGACTTATTTCTCAATATCTGATATTTATATATTTGAATATTCTTATATCTAAATATGACTATTTAAGTCATTTTTATAATTTCTCGTACTAGGCTTTCACCCCGAGGACCTGGGTTCGATTCCCGGCGAGGGCTTGGCATTTTCATACGCTATAAATCATCCCATCGTCTGCATTAGCCCAAGTGTGCACAATAGTTGGATGTTAAACAAAACAAAAACAAATTATAATTTCTCAAGTTAAATTAATATTTCTTATGAACGTTAATCTTCGCTTAGGAATTTATGCATTCAAGATTCAGATCATATATTGTTTATATGTTAAAGTCATTTGATATAGCTTATCGTTTCGAATTATGAGTTCTTGCTCATTGATGTACAATTTAATTTATTTTGTGCCGTAAATATTACATACT
Source organism: Callitettix versicolor (assembly GCA_022606455.1). Classification (NCBI taxonomy): domain Eukaryota; kingdom Metazoa; phylum Arthropoda; class Insecta; order Hemiptera; family Cercopidae; genus Callitettix; species Callitettix versicolor. The sequence goes on from CM040186.1 coordinate 50,186,896, forward strand.
TTGTTTTAAGAAAGAATATTTATACAGCTGTTTTACGCTTTACAAAAATATGAATTATGAAAAAGTATAACTTTGATTAACTGTTAGTATCAGGTTTGGAACCATGAGGTTAATCAAATAAACAGCTAACAGAAAAGCCTTAAAAAACAACAAGGTCAATTCATTGCATATAAATGAAAAAATATAAAAAAATGTATGTATATGAACTAGATATACTTTCTGTAGTAAAATAAAATACTAGTATCGGAATAAAATACATCACTAGTTTTGGGAACACATATATTATTCTAATTTAATGTCATAATTGTACAGCTAAGCCACTGTTCACACCACAAGTTATGTTCTGAACACCAATCACTACAGCTTATCAGCCACAACTGTAATGTCTGCAGCTGACATCAGTAGTGATGGTTTATTGGTGACCAATATGTGACATTCATCAATAAAACAAAAATGCGCCACCTTTCATGCCTACACAACTAAGCATTAAAGTATAAGTGATTTTTTTTTTGCAATTTGGCTGTTGTACATATTGGTAACAGTACATATTGTAATAATAATTATTATTTACATTTTTATTTGTTCGTTGCTTTTATTATATCCCTATATGTAAAACATTACAGTACCATAATATTTAATAACAGTAATGTACTTTTAACAATGGACTGATGGTTAACAGAAAGTGGTGGTTGAAAGATATACAGTTGAATAACACTGTATTGCAATTATTTTTGTTTTGTAAAAAAAACCCAATGACAATAAAAACTAGTTCTAAATTTAAAAGTAAATCGAATGATGCAAACTAATAAGTTTTCAAAATTAATTAATGATGAATATTTATTATTACAGTGATTTTGTATATTTGTATAAATGGAACAATATACAAATCAGCTTTCTTTCTCTAACGCTGTTAAAACCTTAAAACTAAAACAAGTGTAGATGCTTATAAGTTAGAATACTAAAACCTAAAAATAAGAATAAAAGTTCAACAATCATATATCAAAATGGCAGTGAAATTCTCTGTATGCGACCACCAAACTATCAACATAATGGCAAAATCATGTTGTTCATCATTCTCAAATATTCGTGATAACTGAATGGTTTACTTATGAAATTCAGTGGTAACTCTCACCCTCAACTACTAACACAAAATTAAAAATTTCCCTTTTCCATGAATCATCCTGTATTGTTTCAAATACCGTTTGATTTTACCTGTATTTGTAATGTTGCAGGTATAATGTTATCGTGGAGTATGGTAATAGGCAAAGAGGTAGCGGAAATTTCAAGTTATCAATTATTTGCATATCAAGAGAGTTCTTCTCAGCCTCCGAGCACGGCACTGTGGAAGAAAGTAGGCGACGTTAAAGCACTACCTCTGCCCATGGCATGCACTCTGACACAGGTAACTGCTCCCAGCATTCATTGGCTCTGACAAGGCTTTTAATGGTTCTATAATGGTTTTAATGGTAAAATAAAATAAGTGTGTGTCCACTTGAAAATATAATTTTCATAAAATATATTCATTTAACTTAAAAAAAATAAATTTTTGTCCATGGCACTGAAAGGTTAAATTTTGTTATTTTTATTCTTTAAACTAATTCATATTTTTTTAAAATAATTTAAACTATTTTTTTTATATAATCAGTACTGTCTCGTCAGGATGATCATTTGAAAAAAATAATTCTGTGGCAAAGGTTGTAGTATTACATATAAATTAAAACCTGTTAGCAGTGCGCTTATTGCAACTATTTGCAATATTGTATATTTGTTTATCTCTGCTATCCTCAGATAGTAATATGAAATGAAACAGTATAAGCAACAGATGGAATCTGCAATGTTTACAAGCTATGTTAGATAACAGACTTGTTAGTGTCTGTTATCAGCTCATCAGTAGTAATATTGATTTGAAAGCAGTATTTTCCGAAGAACTGGTCATCCTTTTGTAAAATTTTATGTGCAAGTTATTTTTATATCTGTGTGAGTGAGTCATCATTGTCATCACATGTTAAGAAGGGAAGGCTATTGTGGACTCACCTTAAGCCTGCCATACACATACCGGCAAGCCTGTCAGTTATGCCTGAACAGTCTGACAGAGACTGGCAGCTGAAAGGGTCCGACTGAACAGGCAGCTGGTGTTCGAATGAAAACATGTTTTTCCAACCAGCATGTCTGAAGAGAGTTGAGGCAAACTGGTATGTGTATGGGGAGAGGTGACAGGCCGTCCATGTATGTGTATGGGGAGAGGTGCCAGGCCGCCTGTGACAGTCCGTCCGTGTAGTGAGCAGTGTTTATCGTATCACTATTATATTTTATTGTTCAGAATTGAGTTCTTTCTATACGCAAAAATATCAAAGGAAAAAGAAAATCAGTGTTTGGAGGATTTTATTTATGTGTGCCAAAGTGAAAAGTGCTTGTGGAAAGTAAAGTCTCTTACTTTTTTTTTAAGCTGTCTCTTTTTTCTCCGTTTTTTATTTGCCTTTGAAATGATAAATAAAGAGAGAATCGCACATATTTGTCACTAGGGAACATTATTTAACTAACCATCTTTAAATGGACATGGAGTGCTTGCCAGTTTAACTGACGATTATTGTATTAGATAGTATTGCAATTATGTCAAAAGTTTCAAGAGTGACAACAAATCTTATATCTTTACTGAAAAATGTTATTCATCTTTCCCAATCCACTACTTTGATTAGGTTAAAATTGTCTACCTTCTTCCCAATGGAGTTTTGGAATAAAGTTAAGTAGCTAAAAATTCCGGGATGGGAGTACCTTTAAATGATTTGATGATTTATACTTTATAGTTTGCAGATGACCAAACTATAATTGCAGGAAACGAAGATCTACAATACATGATGTGCAAGTTAAAAGAAATATATGAAGAGTAGGGATCATGTGTGAACACATGAAAAACAAAATATTTATGTATAGGTGACAAAATAAGTAGTCTAGACATTGACTGTACGGAGGACATACAACCATGTGAAGAGTATAGATATTTGGGAGTAAAGTTCGACAAAAGCGGTATGGATGAAAATGAAATAAGATCGAGAATAACAAAAACAGGGAAAATAATAGGATGCTTGAACGGCGTATTATGGCGTAAGAATATAACAATATCACAAAAGCTCAATATATATAATACGATTATTAAGAGTTTTTTAATATATGGAGCTGAGACATGGAGAATTAAAGAAAAAACCAAGAAAAGGATAGAGGCTGTAGAAATAAATGTGTTGAGATCTGCTAGGATATCGAGAGTCTAAAGAATAAGAAATGAGGTAATTTGTCAACAGATGGGAATAGAGGACACGATTATAAAGGATATTGAGAGGAGTCAGTTAATTTGGTACGGTTATGTCCCAACGGATGAGCTAAGTGCAACTGCCGAAACAAGCAATGGAGTGAGTGCCGACCTTAAAAAAGGCAAGAGGAAGACCAAGAAAGAGCTGGGTGGAAGGAATCCGTAAAGCTGAGTGATCGAAATTTACAAATCGGACAATGGGAAGATTGGAAAGAGTGGAATCGGACAATGTTGCTGCACGTTTTAACTGATTATAAAAAAAGCTAAATTTTTAGGCTAAAACAAATTAAAATTTTCACAAAAAAAATTTTGGATTGGTTCTGATATGGGACAACAGGCTTCCCTGTCGATGCTTGAGTACTAAACATAAGTATAATTGTATATAAGTATATAATTGTGATAGAAACAACATGATAGAAATGTTGTTGGATAATACAGAAATTGAAGTGTATTTTCGAAAACATTCTTAAATGTTTCAAGATATTGAAGTATACATAGCCCTAATAAGTTTTGACCTTAAAACATGAGTTCTGAGTGTTTGTAGAAGGTTAACTTTGACATCAAAGATAAGCATTTGTACATTGTTGCCCAACTGATACCAGCTCTTTTAAGTTGTCTAGTGAACCGAAGAGTTGATATATTCGCAGTATACAAATGAGAGTAGAATATGCTTGAGGTAGAGTGGGATCGTTTAAATTGCAGCTGCTCCAGTCAATAACGAACTGCTTACAATTGGACCAATTCTAGTAAAATGGAGATGGCAACCCTTATAGAGTGAGAGCAGAATAAGCTAGAGGTAGAGTGGGATTGTTAAAATTGCAGCTGCTTCAGTCAATAACGAACAGCTTACAATTGGGCCAATCCTAGTAAAATGGAGATAGCAACCGTTATCGAATGAGTAGAATAAGCTAAAGGTAGAGTGGGATCGTTAAAAGTTATGGCTGTTCCAGTCAATAACGAACTGCTTACAATTGGTTCAAGCATAGTAAAATCGAGATAGGAACTCTTATACAGTGAGAGTAGAATAAGCTAGAGGTAGAGATGGAGTGGGATTGTTAAAACTTACAGCTGCTCCAGTAAGTATTGAACTGCTTATAGTGGGGCCAATCCTAGTAAAATGAAGTTAGCAACCCTTATATTCATTAGTAGTTATACAGTATCTTAAACTAAGGCAAACAAACTGTAAAAATTAAGTCTAAAGGCTACCCTACATGCGTAGATCTGTATAACACACATGTATGCATAAACAAAATAGATCTTGTCCCTAAACACTCATATATGTAGGAGAAGATTACTTCCTCTAATTTGTTGGCACCAACATGAGTTGTAAACACTACAGGAAATGTTGGACAGAAATGCTTGCACAGATAAGTCTGCATACAAATTAGAGTAGTCTAAAATGTTTGTACAAACTTATATCTGGCGTTTTGTATGAAACAACATGTATCATCACTAGATGCATGAAATATGTTGGCACCAATTTGTTTGCGCACACAGTTTTCTACATTTAGGCATAAGATTTGTGTGTGAAACTTGCATTCACAAACATGTTGCTGTGAATCAACAGGGGTTTGATTTCACATGGTTTTGTGTGCACTTAGCTAGTGTATCACATCAGCTGTGAGCTTCGTTTTCTTTGTCCAACTGCTGCTGAAAATCTGCTTTTAATTTACATTTGTCATTTACATTTATTTTTAGTGTTGTACTATTGTTTTTAAAAAAATGTGATGCGAAATTACTCTAAACCGTTCAAGAATTTATAGAAATTTATGAAACACATCCTTTTTTCTGGAAAGTTAAATAAAAAAAGTATAGTAATAGAAATTTAAGGAACGAGGCATATGCAATCTTAGTTGAAAAACTGAAGGAGGTTGACGCTGATGCCAATAAAGATTTTGCTATAAGAAAAATTAACTCTAAGATCAGCATTCAGAAGAAATCGTTTTTAAGGTCCTCTTTTGCAGAAACTCTTAATTCATTCAGCAAATTAATATACAAACATTTGTCACGTTTTTTCAACCACTCTTTACACCACTTGCTATGTTTATTTTTCTTAAAATTATGTGCTACTACTATGGCAGCACTAACTTTTCGATGTGACATGATGAACTGTTGACACCACACTATTTTATATTTTAGGGCTGTGATATGTATGAGCCAATATTCAGCGCTTTCAGTTTTGTGTGGACAGAAGTAACAGTACTAAACACTAGGATTTGTATGCTCAAACAGAGGAAATGAGCAAGTTGATACAATTTTGTTCGAATGTCTGAGGGTTGACATGTTTTACAGAGTTATCGTTGCATTTCTACAACATGTAATGTCCCTACACGCTCATTTTTGTTGGCATATAATTGTCGATTCAAACAAGTTTTAGCACATGTCCTATAGTCTGGTGTACAGAGTTTGGTGTATGTATGGTCATATATACATGTTTGTCATACAAATCGTCACGTTTTCCCCGCTTAATATTAAAAATATTATAAAATAATTTTATTCATAGCTTGTCCTTTTTGACTAAAGAGTTCATTCAATTTTTTTTTATTATTTCCTATTGTTTGATCCATATTCAATTTAATTATATTCGTATTCACTATTATAATTACGTAATTACCTTTGTTTCAGTTTGTGGAAGGACACAAATACCATTTTTCTGTTCGTGCTGTTGATGTACATACTAGGATTGGACCTTTCAGTGTACCTGGAAGCATATTACTTACTAGTGGAAAATAAGTGAAAAAGTAGACAATATTTAAATTAATGATCTCATTTTAAACAAAATTTTTTTTTTAGTTCGATAAAACAGTGTAATATTTTTTGCAATGTGTAAAAATACTTTATAAAACAGTATTGTCGAACTAGCAAGTAGTGCTTAAAAGTATTGGTTGTAAATATTCTGTGTATATTTTTTTTATGTAATACTAAGTTTGTAAAAAATATTTTAAATGAAAATATGATTCATGGTAGTTTTAATATATAATTTATAAAGTATATTATTATTTAACAGTTATAAACAGTACATTATTTGTTTATATATATGGTTTTTTCTGGATAAGTTCACAGTTTAAATATGTATATTCTTTTAAAATTTTGTATATAAACTTTCTTTTCATAAAAAAAGACGCAATAAAAATGTATTGTTTCATTATTAGTGTTTTCATAACACGTATTATTGTTTCCAAAACACGAGCCTAGGGTCCATAGGTGCATTGTTTCTTGTCCAAGTACAGTAGAAGTCCGATAATCCGGCACGTTCGGGACCAGCTCGGTGCCGGACTATCGGGCAGTCCGAAATTCCGATCGATCAGGTGGTAATTATAGGTTAATAAATAAAGTACTAATACACTATGCTAATGCATACAACTAAATTTATTTTAATTTACATATAATGTAAATGTATACATATAATATAATGTATATACACGTAATGTAAAACATATTTTATTTAGATTTAAAAAATTCACGAATGTCCTTTTGTTTTATAGAATTTTTACTTTTAGTGTAAAAGTTATTCCTAATTATATGCAAATCAATAACTTCTGAAGCACTGTAGCTTGTACTAGCCTCAGCAAAAGTGATAAACTTGTTTAATGATTCTGCAGCTTCTGCCCAGCTAGTTTTTTTTTTTCTTCCGTTTCGCATCCGAGTCACTTTCCTCAAGATTTGGAGTAGGCTGAGGGTTTACTACACTGTTGATAATGTCCTCATCGGTCAGTTGTTGTTCAACAGGCTCATTCTCGTCGATTAGAAGCCACTCCTCTACCTCATCTTCAGACAGGTTTTTCATGGGATTGTCAGCACTTCTAACGACATCCAAAACTTTGATCAGAGCGTCTTGATCCTTTTCTTCCTCATCAGTCTGTAGAGTTAGGTCAGAAGCAGGGTTTGCAGCTGGCCAAAGTTTTCTCCAGCATTTTTGGAGTGTTTTGTTTTTCACCTGGTTCCAAGACAGTGCAATAGCATAGACGGCATCTTTTACAGTAAACTTTTTTTGATAATCAGTCACGTCACAGTCGGCATTTAAAAGGCCTTGAATAAAAGACCTTCTATAGAAGCATTAAAAATTTTGAATAACCCCTTGGTCCATGGGTTGGATCAAAGATGTTACGTTAGGTGGGAGCAGAGTAGCCACAATATTTCCAGAAACTAACACGTCTACTGGAGGGTGGGCTTTGCAATTGTCCAAAAGAAGGATGGCTTTGGTATCTTCTGGTACACCAAGGCTTTTAAAGGATTCCTTGACCTGAGGCACAAAGTGGTGAAAAAACCAGTCTTTAAAGAGGTCGGCAGTCATCCACGTATTTGATTGAGCACCGTATTTGACAGGCAAGTGTTTAACATTCTTAAAAGCTCTGGGTTTTGCAGATTTACCTATCACAAAAGGGGTCACTCGGTGGTTTCCAGACACATTAGCACACAGCAAAACGGTTAATCTGTCTTTGTTTTTTTTAAAACCCTTGGCTGCTTTTTCTTCTCCCCCAGCTAGTGTAGATGTTGGTAAACATCGCCACAATAGCCCTGTTTCATCAGCATTGTAAATCTGTTCAGGTGTTAAATCATTATCAGCCACGATTTTCTCAAACTCGTCTTTGTAGTTTTCAGCAGAGTTTTGGTTTGCTGAAAGTGTTTCTCCAGTTACATCAAGTCTTCTAATTCCATGCCAAAATTTAAAGTTTCTGAGCCAACCATCAGAAAAATTACATTCACTTTCAGCAAGTCCTAAATCTTGGCCGAATTTCTTTACCTTTTCAACAATCATTGGCCCTGTTACCGGCTTCCCTTCAGAACGTACTGCACTAAACCACTTGAACAATACACTATCTAGCTGTTCCAGTTTTGGCTTTTTTAATGTTTGTCTAGAAGCCAATTTTTCAGTTTTTAACGATTGAGAAGCAAACTTCATTAGTTCATCTTTTTGTTTTTTAATGTCATAAATAGTCGATGAGCCAATATTAAACTCATTCATTAAAACATTTCTATTCCCGCCTTTTTCTAGCCGTTTGATGATTTCTAGTTTCTGATTGAGAGTCAGTGTTACGTGTTTTCGTTTCTCTCCTTTTGAACTCGAAGGCTTAGGTTTTGAAAACATGGGCATTGTATAGTTAGAACGAAAATCACTTTTTATAAACAGTTTCAAAAGCTACGTTTACTGTGATGCGCTGAAGGACACAAAACACCAAGCACAAAAAAATGGCGAAGACGCTTCGTGATGGAATGACAGAGCTGCACTGCACCTGACTTCGTTGTGACAGATGGCATTGCATTGTTTGCGAACAATACCGAGCGCTTCCGGATGGTCCTGAACTACCCCAAAACTTCGAATAGCTCTCGGCGCGCTTTTATTTGCTTTAAAGACACTTTTGGAGAAAAACAATATTTGTAAAATTTTCCGGAGCGATGCTGGACTATCGGGCATTCCGGACTATTGGATGCCGGACTAATGGACTTCTACTGTACAAACATAAAAAGTGCGTACTCATATGTGTTTCTGTTTTGATACAGTAGAGTCTCGATTACCTAATATTCTTGGGACGGTTGGTGTGATGGATGACACAGTGGATAGATAATAGAAATATACCACCCATACTTTTGGCGAAGATAAAAATAACATGCTATACTCTGTTTATAGCACTGAATGTTCCATTGTTATTATGTTGGTAAAACTAAAATTTTCTGTTTAACTCTATGTATTAAACAAATTTTGTTTACATAGATCTTTAATATTATCCGTACTCAACCCTTTCGACAAGTATTTGCATGTCGAGTACTTACATGACTTTAAGTGATTGACTTATATCCTGAATGATATTATCGTAAATAGTGTGGGAGTGTTTAACTTTCAATAGAAACATTCATAACTCCATCCAAATTTCTTGATACTATCTGAAGTGTTTCTATCTTATTCCATTAGTTGATATGATTGTTTACATTTTTGTTATTAGTATTTGCTTAGGATAGCAAATAGTGTTAGCTGCCCCTCATCTATACTATAAATATGGTGTGTCCAGTTAGTGTTTTTTTGTCTATAAGGTTAATTTTATTAGTTATTATAAATTATTTACTAGGGAAGACTATTTAAAAAATATCAGATAAGAGAATTTGCTTGACAGTTTATAGTATCTGATAGTTAAAAGAGTGATGGTTAATCTACTGTTCTTACAATGTCTTGCCATATCATTATAAATATTAACAAGAATGGATAAGCTGACTTCCACACCAGTCACACAGAATACTTTGCACAGCCTGTATCACTGGTAGTGCACAGTTCAAGTGCTTCTTTTGAGGTGTATTTGATGCCCAAACATATCTTTTTTATTTTTATTTAGACTGCAAGAGGTTGAGAGGTTTAAAAAAACATCTAAAGTTAACAAATTTTATAAAGTACACTTTTCTTAAGGTCCGTAATCATGAAAATAAGTAAAATATCAAAAATTCTGAAAAAACTTTTTGATACAAATTAATTATATTTTCAAAATTTTGAAGTTTTTTTGACCTAACTTGTCAAAATTAGAGGGGAAGAATGAAAACTTAAATTTTTGAAGAGGTCTGTATAAACTACAAAAGTTATATACATTTGGAATCTATACACTTCTAATTTCAAGATTCACTTTCAGGAAATCAAAGTAAAATATATTTTTCCATTTTAAGATTTTACTATTTCACTAGCCCTAAATATTTACCATTGTCAACCCTTATATTTGTCTGGGTTCGGGTTTCTACAAACACCAATTTTATCAAACTTTGTAGTGATTGGTCTCTCTCTCTCTCTCTCTCTCTCTCTCTCTCTCTCTCTCTCTCTCTCTCTCTCTCTCTCTCTCTCCCTCCCTCCCTCCCTCCCTCCCTCCCTCCCTCCACTTGTTTTCTATAGAAACAGATGAAAGATAAAAATAATAAAAGGTAACAAAATGCAAATACAGCAACACAAAACATGTGCTTTTGGAAAGTATTGTACACTAGTATTTGATTAAAGTGAGTAAAATAGGGAGATCAGTTAAATGTGTGAATGTATTTTTAATCACATGATACGAATTTAGACGGCTGTTGAGAACAGTGATATGAAAATGATTCAGATATAACTGGCATGTACAAGGGCATTCAATCTAAACTTCATGAAGGAAACAGTTCAGCGTATTTTGTACCATGTGCCCCACATTCACTAGTTTGACCATGGAGGCAGAGTCCTAATTTTGCATACTTGCATTTTGCTTGTATAATTTCTTTGCTTCCTCCACCAATAGATGTGTGGTTCTTATAAGATATGTACCCCTGTCTCAAACTGCAAATCAGTACTAGGTGGTTGACTTAGAGAAAGGTTATAAATGTAATACAGAAGTAACCTCAGGACCAGCCATGGCTGAAACAAAAACAGGAGCAACTTCTCTAAAAAATCTCAAAACATTTGAATTTATTGTCCTCTTCTGTTTTTTGGTATAAGCAATTGTCGCACAGACGTGAACAAGTTCTTACAAAGGAATTACATCACTTTTTCAGAAAAATATATTAGCAGGCTGATATCAGAATTTGAATCAGACGAATCAAACTGTTCAACTGATGTTTGGAAGCCAAAGAAAATAGCAAGAAAGCTTAACCTAGATCCACATTTTAGTTAAGTACAGAAGAGGAAAAAGATGTGCAAGTTCAATGAGAGCGGCAAAGACAAAATGTGTGAATTCTCACAGGAGAAAAAAATCAGGTTGTTGATAATGAAAATAGTTGGTTGGGTTCTAAATGAACTGAGGCAAACGTTTCAGTCCATTCAAAATACGAATAGCTTATTTGGTTTCCTCAGTGGAGCTGGGTTTGAAACAATGAATGGAGAGGAATTGAAGAATCAGGCAATTGAATTAGCAGCCACATATGAAGATGGCTTAGACAAGGATGAACTGGCAATAGGGGTTTAAGTAACATGCATTAGACTTAGGCCGTAATATGAAAATGGCTACTTCATTTGATATTCTGACGTTAAGATACCAGAATGGGCTCGAAGATGCCCACAGCACTAAGAATTTATCATACAATACCAGTGTCAGTTGCCTCAAATGAAAGGAGTTTTAGTAAATTAAAAATGATAGTAACTTGACAGGACAACACCGACTAATCAACCTAGTCATCATTTCTAGAGCATCAAATAGCTTCTAAACTAACTTCTGATGAAATTGTAAGCACATCTGCAGCTAGAAAAGCCTGTAAAGTTAAGTTTTAGTTAGTTTATGTTGTTTGTTTTTCCATAGCTTTTTCACAACCTGTTTTAAAGTTTTAGAGATTATGCAAATAAACTGTGCATCAAACATTTATTTCCCACCCATTTGAATTAGGTAGTTTAAATTTGAAAAGTGTATTAAATGTTTGGTGATGTCAGTATTGTTTGGGAGGCATTCGTTTGGTGTAGGATGTGACGTGGTTGAAAGAGGGGATGCTGAGGTAGTTCTTGCCCTGGTTGCTAACTGGCCTAGTTACATCCCTGTACAGATAAACATGAACTCTGCAGAGATGAGGATGTTAACAAGGACATCTTAAGCTGTCCTTATGAGTGTATTCAAGAATTGTGTGATCGAGGTTCAAGAGCTTAGTCCACTATACTAGAATTGTTGAAATAGTCTTCTGTCCTAGTGTGTCCAGTTCTGGTGGAGCGGCAGATGAAAGTTTAGATTTGCCTGTCATAGTGTTTGTACATTCCTAAGTGATTGGGATTGTATTTTAATTTTAAGAAGGGATCTACTAACTGTCATTGTTTCTTGTCTTGATCTATTTCAGTTGAGGAATGTAGTATGTTACGAATAGGCATGTGTAGTGGTTTTTTGGTGGAAATCAAATTTTACGACAAATATTTTTACTTTACAGTAACTATTTATTCTAAACAATTCAATTTTTAATACCTTTTGTGGAGTAGCTTACATTTAATAACACAAATTTACAAAATATTAAAGTCATACCTTTTGTACATATTTCAATATTACCCTCCCCATCACGAATTATGTCTTCGTTAGTTTTTATTTTACTTTAATTCTAACTAATTTTCTTTTTTCTGTATTTTTCTTGATTATCTGTAGAATTACCATATTACTTCGATGCATGGTTTTTTCTAAATTTAGGTTTTTTTCTACTTCTCTTTCAGTATTTCAATCATTACTAATACTGTTTTCATGTACCATCAAATGAATCGATGAACTAGACAAAATAATTTTAAACTACAGCATATAATATTTATTATTTCCACTTTGCAGTTTTTTTAGGACATAATGCAATTGAAACCACGTCAAATCAATTAAGCCTGTAATTTACAATTAATTTTAAACTAGTTTTTAAATACATTTGCCCTAACAAAAATTTATTGGATTTTCATGCCACTTAATCAATGTTAAGGAAATTTATGATTTCATACACAAGTTTTCCATAATTTATTTAAAATTACATAAATAAAATTAAAACTTACACAAGTCATATTCCATGTTCTACATAATTAATAATTCTACTTAAAATTGAAGGTTTTTTTATTATTTCAACTGTGGATATCTGTATTCACTTTTGTTTTGGATTATTAAAAATTTTTAATTGCCTGAAAAAAAATATTTTATAAGTCCCCACTTTAGCGAATAACCATTCAGTAAATATAATCCTTTGTTGTTCTCAGCAAACGGGTAATTAATTCATTGACTTTAAAAAATTTTCTTACATCTTATTTTAAATGACTATTTAAAATCAAGCTTCATTACAGCCTTACCATGTAAAAAATAGAATGTTAAAGTTAAAAAAAACCTATAACTATGAAGTCAACGGAGTTAATTTACCAACATAAAATAACTTCTATTTGAGCCAGCCTACAAAATTTTAAATTAAAAAAATTGTTACACTGACACACTCCATATATTATGCAAAAATCGAGCAAAATCTGAAAATCAATTTTTACAAATTGATACTATTATCAATTTTTCTTATTCCTCTTGAATTTAACCAAAGATTTTATATTTAAAAAATAATAATAAGCAAATTTAGAACAATAAGAGTTGACAATTTTTATTAGAGGAATAAATAAAAAGTCAAAAAATAATTTCATTACACAGATTTACAACTATAACCTATCCTATTTTATAAACTTCATAATTGGTATTAAAATTATAAGCTAGGTTTATTGTTTGTTCATTTAATGTTCAAGATTTTTGAATTTCATTTTACAGGTTTAAAATAGTTTGAACATTTTTGGGGATTAATAATAAAATTGATTTATGTAATGTCAATGAACTATTACTATATTAAATTAAGCCAAATGATAACTAATTAAGTTCCATACCAAAAAATTTACCCTACAGACCAGGAACAATAAATAGTAAAAAAGTAATACACATATACATTTTCTCAATTTCAATTATTTTATCCAAAAATATCTGATAAAAATCTACTTTCAAAACAAAAATGGGAAAAATCTGACACATTTTACAAAATTAGTTATCAGATTTTGCTCATATATAAAGAAAACTCAAAACATTGTAGGAAATTTGAAATTAAAGAACATTGCAATTTGAAAGAATGTTAAAAAAAAGCCAATGGCAATCAGGAATTTTTAAAAATTAACTTCTGAATCGAATTTTTTTTTTTAATTTTGCTGTACTGACCATTTATGAATTTTCATATCTGGCCCAAAAACTATTGATGTTTCACTGTCAGGCATCATCTAGTTCTCTCTCTCTCTCACACACACACACACACACAGAGTCAGATGCACTCAGGCAGAGATGATGCTTGAGTGCATTATATATATATATATATTTATTTATTTAAAATATCTCTCATAACCAGCTTTAAGCAGAACCACTGTAGGCAGAGAAATTGTAACTGAAATTTTGAATACGTTCAGTGCATGAAAATTAACTCACAATTCAAAGCCGCCCTGAAGTTAGCGCTAACGCTAATATCCCTAGAAAATTATACCAGCCGTTACTAGCTAACCTAAAAACATTCAATTTTTCAATATCGCAAAGAGAAAAATTACAGGGTAAAATGTTGATTGTGTAATTAATACCATATTTAATTGTTTAAAAATAATTCTGTGCTCCTATATAGTATAGCATATAGGTCTTAGTCGTGAATTGTACACATTAAATACTAATATCAAGATAAAAATACAGCTCGTAGGCGACTAGTAATGTGATCCTTGTGTTTAAGCGATTAAAATCATATCACCGTATGAAACTGTATTCAAATAAATTATTTTAAAACAAAGTATATACATATATATTTAGTAATTTTACAGTTAGATGTCTTAATGTTGAATTCTAGACATCGGCATAATTAATGAAAGTCAAGAGTGTAACCCGAGGTCGGCGCGCTTTAGAGTTATTTGGTTCAGTTTACGCGATTAAAATCGTATCACCGTATAAAACGGCATTCAAATAAATTATTTTAAAACAAAGTATATACATCTTCATTTAGTAATTTCACAGTTAAATGTCTTAATGTTGAATTCTAGACATATGTACAATTAATCAAAGTCAAGTGTAACCCGAGGTCGACGCGCTGTAGAAGTATTTGGTTTAGACGTTTAAAATCGTATCACCGTATCAAACAGCTTTCAAATAAATCATTTCAAAACAAAGTATATACATCTGCATTTAGTAATTTCACAGTTAAATGTCTTAATGTTGAATTCTAGACATCGGTATAATTAAACAAAGTCAAGAGTGTAACCCGATGTCAACGCCCTATATAAATAAGCAGAGACCATTTCGTTTAAGCGTTTAAAATCGTACCACCGTATAAAACAGCAATCAAATAAATATTTTTATAATAGTATATATAACTACATCTAATAATTTCACAGTTTCTTGAGTTAATATTCAATTACAGACATTCATATAACAACTTAAATGTAAAAAGAACAAAACGTTTTACAAGCGATGCATGTAGGCTTTGTGTTTAGACTTTCTAATGGACAGTAAAATTTTTACATGTGAAAAGAGCCTGATTGCTTTAAAGTGTAAATTTGTCAGGACATTTTCTTTAGTTACAGACAAACTTTCCAGTTACAATGTAATTTTAATGCCTTTCAACGAATTTAATTGTCATTGGTGCCTGTTTGCAGTGAATATGAAAAAAAAAACTTATTTATTATTTTGATCCGATGCACGGTGAAAACACTGTAAGCATAAATGAAAAATGCAGTAAAATAATATCATTTTTTAAACGAAGAAATACCATGACGGAGGATTTCGTAGATATAGCCAACTTTAAAGTTGTTGACCACAAATATCCATTTCAGCAAGATACGAATAATTGTGGAGTATTTATTTTGTACTACGCCAATCAAATTATTTATAATCATGAAATCAGTTTAAATTTTGATCCAATAATATATAGACGTGAATTACATCTCCGTTGTCTCACGCACTCAGATAATATGATTAATATATGTTTAATTTGTGGTCAATCAGAGTTAAGACATTGGCCATGGTGCCAATGTCAAACGTGCGGTAGGTGGATGCATTTTGCCCCAAACTGCTTAAAAAAATTCATTCCGAGCAAAACCATTGAAGATGTATCTAGTTCTTCGTATATATTGCATTGTTTTCTTTGTTTGGACTTAGCTAGGACATCTTAAAATTATAACATATGTTAGGCAGGGTGGCGGGATCAGTCAATGGATAAGAGACATCGAGCTATCGTTGGCTGCGTCTTTGCCGTAATATGTAGAGGAAAACTACAAAAATTACAACATACGTTAGGCAGGGTGGCGGGATCAGTCAATGGATAAGAGACATCGAGCTATCGTTGGCTGCGTCTTTGCCGTAATATGTAGAGGAAAACTACAAAAATTACAACATACGTTAGGCAGGGTGGCGGGATCAGTCAATGGATAAGAGACATCGAGCTATCGTTGGCTGCGTCTTTGCCGTAATATGTAGAGGAAAACTACAAAAATTACAACATACGTTAGACAGGGTGGCGGGATCAGTCAATGGATAAGAGACATCGAGCTATCGTTGGCTGCGTCTTTGCCGTAATATGTAGAGGAAAACTACAAAAATTACAACATACGTTAGGCAGGGTGGCGGGATCAGTCAATGGATAAGAGACATCGAGCTATCGTTGGCTGCGTCTTTGCCGTAATATGTAGAGGAAAACTACAAAAATTACAACATACGTTAGGCAGGGTGGTGGGATCAGTCAATGGATAAGAGACATCGAGCTATCGTTGGCTGCGTCTTTGCCGTAATATGTAGAGGAAAACTACAAAAATTACAACATACGTTAGGCATGGTGGCGGGACCAGTCAATGGATAAGAGACATCGAGCTATCGTTGGCTGCGTCTTTGCAGTAATATGTAGAGGAAAACTACAAAAATTACAACATACGTTAGGCATGGTGGCGGGACCAGTCAATGGATAAGAGACATCGAGCTATCGTTGGCTGCGTCTTTGCCGTAATATGTAGAGGAAAACTACAAAAATTACAACATACGTTAGGCAGGGTGGCGGGATCAGTCAATGGATAAGAGACATCGAGCTATCGTTGGCTGCGTCTTTGCCGTAATATTAGGAATACATACACGCAAGTTTCTAAAACCTGTTACTGACAAGTAAAATTACGTAGGCCTATTCTTTACACAGCAGTGTTAATCACTAAGCACATATAATTGATAACAGTAGTTTTAATTAGCAAGTACTTGTAATTAATTTAAAATTAAAGTAATAAAATTTTAAAGTAATTTTGTAAGATTGAATTTGTATGAGCTATAACAATAAAATGTATTAATAACCTCTAAGAAAAATTATGTAAATAGTAGCATAGTTTATTATTGTTGTAGATATTGTTAAATATAGTAGTTACAGTTATTTTCTTTGTAAAAAGGTTATTTGCAATAGTTACACAACCAATATAATGTATTAACAGGAAAATTAACGTAAAATGCAATATTAAAATTTATCTTTATTTTATACAGTTGAATTTTAAACTAAAAAACAGTAAAAAAAAATGTTTTCGTAACATGGTTTTATAATGTAGTATTTTTTATTAGTCATAGGTTGATGTACACAGAATATATTGCAGATAGCCTTTAATGCGGCATTGGTTTCAATACATTCCATGTCCAACAGAAAAATTTTAAGTAATAATAAAATTAAAAATAAGTTTTAACATTTGGCGTATACAAAATTGCTGTAAAACATATACAAAAACACATTGGAGAATCTTTTTTAGTTCGAAGCATAATTATGAGAATATAAATAAACATTTCAAAATAAATTGGACATGGAATGCACCAATGGTGGTCCCAACCCCACACAGATGTACTAACATCTTTGCAGAGGGTTATAAAGAAGAAAATAACTCAACAGCCATCAAAACATGTTAAATGTTTATTTTTAGATGATTTTCGTTAGCGTCGGATGTAAAAAAAGTCAATTCAGAAAGAGGCAAAAGAATGTCCTTGAAATTAAGAAAGTAATCATAACACTTGTTCTATTGAAATTTTATTAGTTTCACACACAAATTGAAGGAATCGTTTAATCTTTGAGAAAAATGTAATCACTATAAATAATATTTGTTACTTTTGGTTGCAGTTTGATACGGTGATATGATTTAAAACGCCTATACCAATGAATACAGAATCTACAAGAAGTACACTTCTTGCCTGTAAAAGTCAGCACATTTTTTCAGCCGAGAAAGCTAATTGGATTCCCCGCCGATAGACAGCGCTGCATGTTTTTTCTGAACTTGCAGCTCAGAGATAGATAGATATAGAAGAGCATTCTCTTTCTCTCTCTTCCTACCAACAACTGAGGGGTTGAGCGAAAATTGTTCGTGTTTACGTCCCAGGTCAACTTTCCTAAACTTTCGTTTTCATTAAGGCAGTGAGCCTGTCTATTTAATACAAAACATCGGTTTCTTCCTTTCCTAGACCACCCACCAGTTCTACAACGACATCTTGATTTCCTGAAGTTGAAATATATATTTGATTGAGTACTATTTGATAAATTTAACAATAATATTTAGTAGAACCTTAATGTACATGCATTGTAAACGTTTAAAATTAAAGTAGTTTAAAAAACTGAATAAAATAGCATACTTTGGATCAATTACTACATTGTTTATTTCATCACATACTATTCCTAAAATATTTTAAGTAGTGCTGTCCTACATAATAAACAAGAATTTGGTAGAGTATTAAATATGAACCCAAATGAGAATTAGAAAAAAAGTTTTTTTGTTTGGAGTTATAATGAAATTAGATCTGGTTCACATGCCATGTTGTACCAAGTTTATAAAAATATCATTTCTACAATTTTTAATATAGTAAACTATAGTGCTAAAAAATTATTTTGCTATCCAGTTTTTCTATTAATATATGAAATCCTAAAATACGGAAAAGTAAAAGAATTATGTTGCATACATAACATAATACGAGATAAAGATTGATTAAAAATTATGTTCTCAGACTTCTGAAATTATTCCTTAAGTCAAAATAAAAAAAACTTCCAGTAATCATATTTATGATTTTTTTTTCTTTTTTTCGATTGTCTGGTCTGACTGTAAAATTCTCTAATGAAAAAACAAAACAACTTTTATTTTATTTAACTCAAACATAAACACCAGGATAACCTACTGTTGAAAACAAATATCGCCTAAACCAAATACTGCTACAGCGCGTCGACCTCGGGTTACACCCGTGACTTTGATTAATTGTACCGATGTCTAGAATTCAACATTAAGACATTTAACTGTGAAATTACTAAATGAGAATGTATGTACTTGGTTTTAAATTAATTTATTTGAATACCTTTTGATACGGTGATACGATTTTAAACGCTTAAACACAATGCAATTTCGGCTATACAGCTCGTCGACTTCGGGCCGTACTAGGGTTTTTAAATTATATTTTAAATTTCTATAATTCAATATTCAGACATCTAAATTCTTAAATTACATAAAACATATATACATACAACACTTTAAAATAAAAATTTGATAGTTATTATATACGGTCGTTGCAAAAAAAAGTATGTATTCGTCATATGATTCTAATACTAAATAGCAAGGGCAAAATTAACGCCAACTTCAGCCTTTTGTTAAGACTGGCAATTTGACCCGAACTCCACACTTACTGGTATTGTCTCAAAGCCTATCTTTGAATTATTTTATCCATTTAATGGCTTCTACTTGTTTGAAATGGAGTAATGTATAATATTTGTTATCACCTAATTCAATTAATACTTTTTTTATACCTAATGGTACAATTAGAAAGTCTAAACACGAAGTCTACATGCAACGCTTGTAATCCGTTTTTTTCTTTTTATATTTAAGTTGTTATATGAATGTCTGTAATGAATATTAACACAACTAACTGTGAAATTATTAGATGCAGTTGTATATACTACTATAAAAAATACTTATTTGTTTGCTGTTTTAAACGGTGGTACGATTTTAAACGCATAAACGAAATGGTCTCTGCTTATTTTATATTGGATGTCGACATCGAGTTACACTCTTGACTTTGTTTAATTATACCGATGTCTAGAATTCAACATTAAGACATCTGACTGTGAAATTACTAAATGCAGATGTATATACTTTGTTTTTAAATAATTTATTTGAAAGCCGTTTTATACGGTGATACGATTTTAAACGCCTAAACTAAACCATATATATCTACTGCGCATCGACCTCGGGTTACACACTTGACTTTGATTAATTATGCCGATGTCTAGAATTAAACATTAAGACATCTAACTGTGAAATTACTAAATGCAGATGTATATACTTTGTTTTAAAATAATTTATTTGAATGCAGTTTTATACAATGATACGGTATTAAACGTTTAAATAGAATACTTCTACATCGCGCCGACCTCGGGTTACACACTTGACTTTGATTAATTATACCAATGTCTAGAAATAAACATTAAGACATCTAATTGTGAAATCACTAAATGCATATGTATATTTTAAAATTATTTATTTGAATGCAGTTTTATACGGTGATATGATTTCAAACGCCTAAACATAAGAAGTATATAACACGTTGCCGCAGAGCTGAACTTTAAATTTTGATAATAGTTATTAATGTATGCAATGATTGACTGAGATTTATAATTGATAAACTTCGTTATAATACACAGTTAATTTAAAAACAATTAAATATCTAATAAATTACAATTTTATCCATTATTTTTGTCTTAGCGATGTTAAACGTTCGATGTTTTTAGGTTAGCTAGTAACGGCTGGTAAAATTCGTCACTGATGCTTAGCGTTGTCGCTAACTTCCGCAAGGTCAATTCAAATTGGTACGAACGTAATTATGTTGTAGTAGTGTATGTAAACATAGAATCTAACCTCAAATACTGTTTAAAAATTGTTTCTTAATAACAATTTTTTTATTTTAAAATTAAAATATTCATAGTAAAATGATGTGTATTTAACAATATATTTTTATTTTAAAAATATGCACAAGCTCGTTTGTCATAATAATATTTTTTAACCTTTAGTGCATTATGAACAAACGAAAATGTAATTTTGATTATAAAAGGCCTGTTAAGTCAAAAAAAGTTTACATTTCATCTTCTGGTGTCGAAATAGACAAAGAATCTGAAGAAGAAGCGTTAATACTTTCTTCGGCTCCTAATGACACAGAGGCTGGTTTGTTGTTTTTAATTAAAAGTTTTCCAAGAGCAAATTTTAATAATAAAATACCTCCCATAGTTTTTGTACACCAGCTTTATAGCATTATAAAAAACAAAACGACTGTAGACAGAGAAATTGTAAGTAAACTACATTGTATGTTTTATCAAGTTTTTTTATATGCCTAGGCCTATTTATTATTACGAAATTACATGTATGATAGCCAAGTCATCTTTCCAGCCCTGTTTAAGAAGGCTATTATGACAAGAAGTTTTTAAGACATGAAGTAAGATATAAACCAGGTGACATACTTATATGGTCTGATTTTCTGTAAATAATTTGAAAAATATGCATTAGCCTGACACTATTAATTTTTTCCTTTTTTTTTGCAAAATGCTTTATTTTATTCCCCATAGATAATAATCAAAAATATACAAGTGAGAAAATTACTGAAAGATAGAAAAATAATTACCTCTTTTTTTTTTTGGTGTTTAACGTCCGACTATTGTGCACACTTGGGCTAATGCAGATGATGGGATGATTTATAGCGAATGAAAATGCCAAGCCCTGACCGGGAATCGAACCCGGGTCCTCAGGTTGAAAGCCCAGTACGCTATCAACTAGGCCACCGAGGCGGCTAATAATTACCTCATAACCTAATCATTACTATTGTGTGAAAACTACTAATGTTTTTTCCTTGTTGAAAACACTTTATTTATTGCCTATAAATAATGAAAGTATAAAAATAGTGAAATTATTGACAGATTTTTAATCATTTTTTTAAAAATGATATTAACCTAACCAATACTATTGTGTGAAAATTTCTAAAAGAGGCAAATCGCAAAAGTCACAAATAGGAACTGTCATGCTTAAATTTAATAGTACCAAGTTATCTCTCTGAGAATTCAAAATGTACTAACAATGTGATAACAGGGATTAATACTATATTAGCGACCTTGGCGAATGAAATCCAGCACAATCCTTGCTAAAATGACGTCATAAAATAGTTCATGTAAAAATTGTATAAAATCGTTGGGGATTTTAAGGATCCCAATAAAAACTTGGGGATCATAAGAACTTACATTTTATGTGGATTAGTATAATTTAATTTAGTAATAAAATAGGTAATAGAAGAAAAGTAACTTTAAAATCATGTCTAATGGTAAAATATAAATAAATTTTTGAGTCACATATAAAGGTTCATGCCTGAAGTCTACGCAGAAAATTAGAAATTTTTAAAATAATTTTTTCTTGAATTGTAATATTTTTTAATTTAAAATTTTCCAAGTTGTCTTGAGTTTTTTGCAAAATCTGATGAACCAATTTTGTAAAATTAATCTGATTTTCTTTTTCGTTAGTATTTCTTATCAGAATTTTCTGATAAAATAATTGAATATGAGTAAATATGTGTATTATTTTTGCACACTTATTTTATAATATAAAGTTCAAGTTATTAATTTTTTGTTTTGTAGCATGACCTTAAAGCGAAAGGAAAAGTTCGGCTCTTCAAATTAGGCTTAAATGAAAACTCACTTGCAGTAGTATTCACTGAAGACCTAAAGGACGTAATTCAAGAAAATACAAGAAAAACAAAAGTAATTCAAACTTTTTTTGAGAAGTTATTACCAGGTGTACAGGATATCAACATTGAGAAAGTTGTGCTACAAAAAAAATTTAATCTTTCTGAAAAAGATATCAGGTACAGTATCTTATATAATGCTTTTACATTATACTTTCTTTTGTCTTTTACTTACTGACAGCCCAGCTTTGACTCTACGTTTGTGGAATTAACTAAGTTTACATTTTCTGAAACCATTTTGAAATATGTTAATTAGATAAAAACAGATATGCATATTTAAAAAAAAAAGTATATATAATTTGAGGATGTTGCGTTTGTGTTATATGAAATATGTAGTAAGTCTAAAAGTAAACAATAATTAATTTTTTGTCATTTTATCTTTTTATTAATACACCTATCTTTTTGCAGCGAGCTAGTAAGCATAGGTCTTCTAGCTGTAAAATCTGCATCTAGCTATTGGTTTTCAATTCCTTCAACTGGAGAATTTATGTCATCTTATTTAAAAGGAAGACAAACTGTATTACGAATAATTAACAAAAATAAATTTAGTGAGATTCTTCTACCGGTAAGTATTGAATCTAAATCAGGTAAATAATCTAGAATATGAGATATGTACGTTCATAAAAATTACAATTCTTAACAAACTGTTTAGACTAATAAGGTTTATATTCAAATGGAAAAAATAAGGTCAAGAATTGTAATCACCTTATAAATTTGTTGTGCACACAAAAAAATGGTCCCTAAAATTTGTGACATTAAAGTTATGTTAAACAAAACTATTACTACTATGAACTTTAGACACAGTATACATTTCATAAAAATTGGATAATTAGATAATGACAATAACACAAGGATGATAACAGTCTCGAGAATGAGAATACTAGTGGCATTCGAAATGTGGATATATAATTTGGTGTTTAACTTTGGCAGACTATATCATTAACGAGCATGTCTTAAGTAGGCTTGGAAAAGAAGAGAAAAATTTCATTTAGGAGTAATAAGTGTAAATTGAATATTTAGGACATACAAGAGTTGGTTGGAAAGTAAAGAACGTCTTAATCAGACGAGCCAGAACCTTCGTGTCATTGACCTTCCTATTCCTTCACGCTGTCTGATGCTACAGCAAGCTACTACAATCTTTTACTGTTTATTTATGCGACTTTAAAATGTGTGACAAGATTAACGATCCCACCAAGTGTGAGGTTTGTAATGCAATATGTTTTTTAAATACGAAAAAAATCCACCCTATTAAAATTTACAGACAGATAACCAAAGTTTATGGTAATGTGAATGCTAGTCAGTGGAATAGCATCATTCCTTATCCCTATTGAAATCAAGAAAAAAATCAAACAAATTGTGAGTGCCAGGAAGTTTATGGCTACAGTGTTTTAGGGTGTCTTACCAGATGCCTAAAGGGGAGATTATGATGCAGCAGTTTACTGTCAGACCCTTTACCGACTAAGCCACACCATTATAAACAAATGACATGGATTGTTGTTTAGCAGTTTAAGTGGGAAGTTTTTGAACATTTGGCTAATAGCCTGGACTTGGCCCATAGTGATTACCATCTTTTTCCCAAATTTAAGAATTTTTTGGGCAGAAACCACTGTGGAAGTGACAACTAATTAAAAGAGAGTATACAGAAGTGTATACAGGTGGTAAAACACTGCGACAAATGTTTAAATTTGAATGGCAACTATGTAGAAAAATAGCTAAGGTTCGAATGTGTTGTAAAATAACTTGTTTCATGAATAAAAAGTGTGTAGAGAAAAGAACATCCATTAATTTCTGAACGACCTTCATATAGTACATCATAATAGATATCGACTCCTCCAGCTAATATTACAAGGCAAAATAGTGAGTAAAAGAGAACCTGGTACACTAAGTAACAATAGAGTACAGAAGGTAAGAGCTGCAATACTGTCTGACTTGTAACTGTTTCTGAGTGAAAATCTTTATTTACAGTGTTCAAAAGAAGTTAATTGAGTTCATCCACTCCACTAAAAGAAAAAACGTATGGGGAGTGCTGTCACTTATTTCAAGCATTAAGGATAAATTAATCAAAATTCAAAGATTACATGAAGATGTCCATTAGCACTTTAAAAAAAACTGTCTGCTTCTACCCATGACAAAAACTACATTCATCTCTTCAGAATATACATTTTTTTAACTAAACAAAAAATACTTACTTTGGTGTTTAAAGCTGTAGCAGTTTTGTTCCACATCTTATGTATTATTTCATGGTTATAATGAAATTTGTGTTTAATTTGCCATGATTGTCCTGACAAAAGCTTCAGCGATCAACAGCTTCATATCATGTTCACTCAGCAATGAACTACACACTAGCTTTAATCAAAATCAAAAAAAAAAGTCAACTTGTTTAGTCCCTGGCGATGTGTACTAACATCTGTATAAAAATCACTTTGTGTATAAGGGACCTGAAAACAAATATATCAAAATCTTAAGGTACATACTGATATTGTACAGTAACAGTAAGTAAGTACCTTGAAGTTACATTGTAATTAGTTACACATTAAAAAATAATTACAAATGTAAAACACATATTAGGCTACATATTATACGTTAAAGTACATAATTTAATGTAATGTTAAAATTAAGAATGTGGTTCCAAGAAAGTAGTTCTCTAATAGTAATGCCTTAAAAATAATAACTTCAATACACCATTAATTGAAATTGTTCCTAAATCAAACTTTTAAAAAACAAAAAATGAAATTTGTTTAAAGAAGCTATTAGTGTATATCATTTTTTGTGTTCTGTTTACAGAAAAAAATATGCACTAATTATCTTTTCTAAAACAAATTAAAAAAAAAATAAACCAAACAGGGTAAAACGCTTCAGGCTAAAACTAAAATCTTAACTTAATATTATTATATTTAAATTATATAGCAATGGAATAAATACAGTAGAGTCTTGATTAACCATCATTCTTGGGACTGTTAAAGTGGTGGATGACAGAATAGATCGATAACACAAATGAATTGTTTTTAGCAATCAGTTAAAATAACATACTGTGCTCTGTTTATAGCACAGAATGTTCTATTATTATTGTTGTTATTTTTGAAAATGTAGTAAAACCCTTACATTTTCTATTTAACTCTAATTATATTTTATACAAATTTTACATACATAGGTCTTTAATACAGTAAATTATCTGTATGTAACCTTTTGACAAGTATTTATGTAATATATGCAATAGCACTGCACCCCTTTGTGAGTTTTGCCAAGCACTCATTACAATCGAACATGTTCTGCGATATTGTAATGGTCTAAGGAACATGCGCTGATTATGTGGACTTGTTATCAATTTAGAGGATATATTAAAAGATGATTCTATGGCTATTGAACGAGTACTAACATTTTTGCGTCGTTTGAATCTCTTAAATAAAATTTAATTTATTGTTGTTATTGTTATTATTTTTATTTTTAATTTTGCTTTGTACATTGTACTTACATTATATATATATATATATATATATATATATATTTTTTCAGGGACAATTTACATCCTTTTTTATTTTATTTAATTATTTTGTCTAAATAACTTTATCTTTGTTGTGTTTATATATACTTTTACCAATTGTTATTAAATTATATTCATTGTTATTTAGTTCTTAAGTACTCATTATTGTAATATAGTTATACCTGTTATTTAAAATTTTGTTTTATTTATTTTTACTGTTATAGTTTGTTGTTGTTGTTTTTTTTTTATATACTTTTATTTTGCGTAACGGCGATGATAACCTTAACGTTTTTTTGCCGGGAAAAAAATAGCACTGCATGCACCACAAGAGTACTTACGTGACTGTTATATGATTACGTGATTGACTTACATTGCTGAATAGAATTTTTTTTCTTAACATCTATACTTTATGCTAATGAGGATGAAGGAACAGCATTAACAGTAACAAAAAAGCAACGGGAATAACTGTGGCTATAACTAAAAACTTTAAGGTGTGCAGTTCGGAAATGCAGAAGACTGAACGTTGTGAAAAGCCACATTGACCACAAAGTCCTCACTCTGAATTCAGCTGCCGTCACCCATGCTATAAATAACTTGTGTCCAGTTACAGTGTTTTGTATTGACTAGAAGGTTACTTTTATTATTTAATACAAATTATTTATTATGGAAGACTGTTTAATAATGTCAGAGAATAGAATTAACCTGACGGTGAAAAGGATGACAGTTAATCAAGGCTCTACTGTATTTGAAAATTTTGTTTAAATAAAATTAAAATTTGTGACAGAATTTGATTACTGAATTATTGATTAATTTTATATTGACCACAAAGAATAAATATAAATTTAAATGTAGATTACACAATATAAACAATTAGAGTAAAAAGTAACATAGACAATGCAGTAATAAAGTAAAGAACACACTGCACTGTACTGAAACAAAGAAAGCAAAGAAACTCTATGAAAATTCATGGTGTGTTTACTGAATGCAAGCACAACAGAATTAATTATTGAAAAACTGGGCTATTGTCTATCTGTTTTGATGGAAGCAGTTAGAGGAAAGTGCAACCCTTAGGCTACTACTGCCTTGTTGCTGTGGGGACTTCCTACTGCCTTGTCAATATTACAAAAACGACTCTATGGCAAATGTAATATGTAAGGGAAAAAGCCATATAAGCTGAGAAATGACTGTACTACGTGTAGTGGAGAGTAAAAATGAATTTCATCATTGCCAAATAATTGACGGTTAATTTAAATTTCTGAGAAAACGAATTAAAATTTATAAGTAATTATTGTAATAGTGTAATTCTGTTTCAGGATTTAGAAAAACGTCCTCTAAATAAACATATGAAATTAGGAATGCTTTACTATATCCATGATATAATCGGAGCTGAACTAGTGACACGGTAAGTGTAAATATTTCAGATAAAAATTGTTTAATTTTTTAAAACATGAAAAGCCTTATAAAATAGCTAAAATAGCTGCTACATATAGATAAAAAACCTGTGCATTTTACAGAATTCTGAATCCGGAAGTAAAATCTTTTTGTAGAAAAATAGAAGAGAAACTGGGAAGTATGAAAATGCTTAAATGGAAAATGTTTAAAGTGAGAAGGCAAGAATGGGACACTGAGGGGTTTTTGTTCAGGTTCAGATCATCTTAATGACTCTCCCATATGCAGGGTATGCCATTTGGAGGAGGATTCTATCCAACACTCCTGTTATGCAAAGGGAGCTGAGTTTTGGTGCCGTGGATAAATTCCTAGGAACAGAACCATCAACGAAAGCTTTGCTGATGAATTTGTGTCTTTTGATATTGGCAATGTCGCTGCAAGATGCTGGGATATCAGCCCTT
This sequence comes from Callitettix versicolor, assembly GCA_022606455.1. NCBI lineage: Eukaryota > Metazoa > Arthropoda > Insecta > Hemiptera > Cercopidae > Callitettix > Callitettix versicolor. The sequence continues at coordinate 50,214,718 of CM040186.1, forward strand.
TTATTGGGAACCCGTAAACAAGAGGAATTCATTTTAAGGGAACAACTATGTTTAATGTGCAGATAGGCTCACTTATTTAAGTATTAATACAGAGTTTTTGTTTTTCAGTATCGAAACCACTGCAGGGACAGTTTTGAGATGTGCAAATAAAAAGAAGAAATAAACTTAACTTGTATAAAACTTTTTAATTTATAGTTATTATATTCTTGTGTATTACACTGTATTTAAGTTATACTAAAAGATTTATTTTATAAAAGTAAAATAAACCATTATTGTTAAATGTTCATATGTGCATATTATTTAAAAACATGATTTTTTGATAATACATTGGCAACTTCTGTGTAATCAATTCACATGTTTTTTTTGAAAGTTTTTTTTCATGAAATTTACAACATCCAAGGATATATATGGAATAAGTCAGATTTATTTATTTATTTTTATTTTAAGGCGAAAAACACATTGAGGCTATTATCGCCTCTTTAAATGTAAGTGTGAGAGTAAAGTGTTAAAGTTGTAAGTGTAGTGTTGCAAGTGTAAGTGTGTGTTAGACTTGGGTACCATGAGGGACGTCTAAATCCTCTCAATAGGTGCAGCTAGTCTGCACCTCCTGCGGGAGGTCACGTTTAGGAATAGTCCAGGATATCAGTGTTAAAAATACAAAATATTTTTAAAACCAATATACATGATTTATGTATGCCTTGGACATGTTTCTGATACCAGGTATAGGGATATTCCGATACTTTCGCTACTAATTAGTATCGGTAATTTTCTTTTGATACTGATAGTATTGGTATCGATAATGATGTTTGATAACATCGATACCAGTATTTAAATATCGTGAAAATTGTGGTGCATTTTATCCATGTTTCTCTTTCATAAACAAGTAGATTACCCAACAAACAAGAAATAAACAAACAGTTGACTATTTATCCAACAAACCATCGCTTGCCTACGTTTTTCTGATTACCTTATTGTGTTAACTTTATCTAGTATTAGTAACTATAATAAAGTGCATATTTAGTTTTTTCTCAATATTAAAGTGAGAAAAACTATTAATATAGTTTTTTCTCAATATTTAAGTGAACTTAATTCTAATGAATTAGGTTCACATGCTATTATTCATGCAGTACATTATTACTTTTTTCTATTAATTGCATGTGTATTTAATTAGTAAAACGTAATTTTCAAAAGTTGTTCACAATAGGTTAAAACTCCTAATCATTTTAAGAGGTTTAATAATGATTATTACTGTAGTTATAATATGAATTACTGCTTCTTTCAGTATATCAAATTTGTTGTATTTGTACATTTAGTTTTTTCACATTGGTAAAATATAATATTCATGAATTTTATGTTAAAACTCCTAAACTCATTACTTAAACATTTTTTTCTTATTAAAATATCACGGTTGTCAACCAGTATTACAAATATTTCATTAAAATAAAAGAAAGTTATTTGATATCATGAGTATCTATACTTTTCTTTCGATATTGGATTTTTTTTTTTAACGTCCGACTATTGTGCACACTTGGGTGCAGACGATGGGATGATTGGTATGAAAATGCTAAGCCCTGGCTGGGAATCGAACCCGGATCCTCGGGGTGAAAGCCCAGTACGCTATCAACTAGGCCATCGAGGCGGCTCGTCTGATATTGGAGCATCAAGGTTTTTTCTAATATTGTATCGATACCAAATATTGAATTAAATGTGATATGAGAACATCTGTAATGAGACAGCGCCAACCATAAGACATCTTTTATATACACAAGGAGCCAGTGGCGTACGCTTGAAGGATATATCACACTAAATATTTCCAGTAAAAAATGAAACAGTAAGAAACCATATATTGAAATAATAGCCAAGTGGTAGGTATTGACAAACCCTCCCATTATAGCTGTTATTTTAGCCCATTATAGTACCTTTTCTTTAATTATATTTTTTAATAAACTAATAATTTTTTTCAATGTGTTAGTATTACAGCATTGCATTCAGGGTACGACCAGCCAAACTTTCCCAGAGACATTAGTGATGTGTTCTTTTATTTGTACATGTGGTGCGTTGGCATAGTGGAGCCGAACTCTGAACATTAGCTATTTGTTAGTTAAGAAAATATTTTTTTTTTTTGTTATTGTACTAGATTAGATTAGATACTAGAAGAAGGGATAATTCAACCCCAGGCACTGCGATCAACTGACCTATTGTGCGACTAAACCTCTTAAAATACCTAGTTCAGCAGATTGGTGCTCTTAATAAGTTCCAGCAATCCACTGAGTAGCTCACTCTGCCGAAGATCACTAGGGTCTTGAAAACCAAAACCCCCTATCCTCTTACTAGCAAGAGCCTAGAAAAGCCACTGTACTAAATATATTATTTGTTTGTACCTTTTTATTGGAATCTTAATTGCCTAAATTGCTAAAACCCTTCAGAACCCCTAGCATAGCCCCCTGAAATAAAATCCTGGTTGTGCTTCTGCAAGCAACCATCTTCAAAAGGATGATGTAAAATCAATTGGAAGGTGTAGTTGGGTTGAAGTACTAACCCAAAATTTTTCATGTTCTAGAACATAAGCCACTTGAAAGATGATTATTTTAAAACACAGATGTATTGCAAATCTACGCTATTTATCATGCAAAATTTCAACTTCATAGGCCTTATCGTTTTTGAGAGATAGGAATCAGTCAGTTAATCATTCAATGAATGAGTGGCTTTCACTTTTAAATATATATATATATATATATATATATATATATGTTGTTGTTTTCCAATGGCTTCCGCTGGCTCACGCCATCTTTGATCTTGCTTCCCAGTTTAGGCTAGGGAGGTCTCCTCTTCTCTGCTTCTCTTCATCTAATTTTCTGCAGACCAGGAGATGGTCCTTGTTCATGATGGTGTCTGGACATTCACACAATGTGCAGTTGTCATAGTTTAATATCTTAATTTTCTTCAGGTGTTCATTCAGACAGTCGTGTCCAGTTGTCAGCCGAAAGACCGCGACAGATGTCCTCCTCTGGAGATCCTTGACCTTCCCATACAAGTCGAATACATTCTCATAAGGCTTGTTATTTATGTCTTCCTTGACTTTGCTTGTAAATTCAAGATGAGATGTTCGCTTCAGTGCACTAATCCTAGCCTCCAGTGTGAGCATTCTTTTTGGTTTCTGCACTATAAGGGTTCCTTGTTTGGCCGGCTTGTCTGCCCGCTCATTCCCTTGTATGCCTACATGTGACGGGATCCACTGCAGAACCAATTCCTTGGTAATGTGTTTAACTATTTTGTATTTCTTCTGGATCGATTCTATCATAGAGCCTGCAGATGTGTTGTCAGCAATTGCTTGTAATGCCGATTTAGAGTCAACTAATATCACTATGTTATTATTCAACCATGGCCTCGTTATTACTTGCCTCAATGCCGCATCGATTGCAAATAACTCCGCCTCAAAAACAGTGGCGTCTGAGCTTAATGCAAAATAGTGAGAAAAATGCTCATAGAATATTCCCGCCCCTGTTCTGAATATATATATATATATATATATATATATATATATATATATATATACACAGTGATTTTACCAAATAGAAGTATTTTGTACATTATTGTTGGAGAGAAAGACACACCAATGTTGGACGTTCAGCATTATCCAAGGTACACCACGAGGAGGAGCCCAACTTCACACCCCCTGCAATCATGCCAAAACATAAGTGTCTTTATATATTGATAAAATTTGTTTACAAAATTATACACAATATCATATTCAACAAAATAAATGTTATCTTCTTACATATATGTTTTACAAATGGCTGAATAAAATTAACTAAGACCAATCTTACTGGCAATGTAAATTTGAGTGGCAATCTATCCTTGTATAATAAGGCTAGATTCCTTCAGATATGATGTTTGAAGATGTAATGCTTGAAAGCAGGTACTTCCTAGTTGAGATGAAAATGCATTGTTCTCAAAGAAGCAGCAGCTTTAACTCAAGGGAAAAATGTTCATATCACTCACTGCACTGGATGCCCATTATTTGTGTACTGAACTGAGATAAGGGGCTAACCATTAGAAATTACCCCTCTACTTACCTCTGTCTTACTTTTAACATAAACTAGACCATTTCTAGCAAATGTTCTAAAAACTAGTAATGGTATTTTTAAAACAAGTATTTGAAATTAAATTTAAAACAAAGGTCTCAATCATTTATAAACAAATTCTCATGTGTTAACTATGGGTGTTGAGAACCAATAAGGATATAAGCATAATAACAGCAAATTGATAAATGAAGTAGGTTTTCTATACCAGGTAGTATATAAGAAGCTCAAGAAAGCATACATTTCAGAACTTAATTAGGAAAATCGGATTCTGGAGATCTCTTTTCCAGGATAAATGCAAAATTGCTGAGTAAACTTATTCAAACTGAATTAACAGATGGAATAATAGAAAGAAGACAGGTAAGTTCTTAGGCAAAATAAAATGCTGAGCTGGATGATATCCTCAATGAAGGCAGGCCCCAAATCACTTTATTGGCCTCGGTGAAATGGACACCCCAACATTGACAAAAGCAATACATAATTTTTAAATTATACAGTCGCCACTCAATATTTTTTATTTGAAGAATATCGGGGGAAAATATGAATTATCAAGGGTGCTGAAATATAAAGAGTTAAAAATGAAGAGATTGATAAAGGAAACGAAAAAATTGTATATATATTTAACAGTACATTTAGTACTTATTTACAGTACATTAGATTTGTACAATATGTGTTTTATCTGCAACAGATTTATATTTTGGTGCTTTCATTTTCACAATTAAGAAGTAACACCAGCTCTACATAAAGATATTGCACTTGGACAGTTTCTACTATATAACAAATGACTGTCACTATCCAATAAATACACCTCTATTATTTATTATCTAAACATTTACTATCTCACTATGTTTAGCCTGTACAGCCAAGTACAATGTTGTATCTGTGTAACAGTACAGTTTTGTGCACACCTCTGTGATGCTGACGCCTGACATTCTTAAGACACTGCTTTTCCATTTCATAATGACAGATAAATCACATTTTATCAGTAAGTAAATGTGTTTGAAATGAGTAGCTTATACAGTTGTTCATTACAGTACAGATTTACGATCCAGCAAATAAACAATACTGTGCTTACAAGTATAAATCAGAAATCTATCCAGTTAATATGATTTATACTGGTGACAGCTGGGCCAAGAATGAATTGTAGAGTGGACATCGAGCTTCCTCAGTACGAAATAAAGAAGAGACCATAATGCATTGTTTTTGTATGATTTATCGAGAGTTTTCCAAGGGTTCAGCATCTCAATACGAATTAAAGTCTTGTGAATTATAGAGGTGAAAATTATTGAATGATGACTCTAACAGCTTTAAAATTGTCTCCTTCAGTATTTGCTGAAGTTTATCCAGAGGAAGGAAGTTTTATGAAAATGGGATGTTCATAGTTTGTCTTAATGAATTAATTTGTGAACTTCTTATTCTGTTTCTTAACTGTGGTATTCTTGTATATCTTCAAAATCTTTTGGTTTGTCACAACTGGGATATATTTGTCATAAAGGTCAAACAAAATCTTATTAAATGTAACTGTATGAGGTGCTACCCAAAAGTTTAGAGAATTTGAATTCCATGTGCAAACCGTTTATGGTATGACCTGCTGCCGGTATAGTGGGCGAACAGTATTCTTTGTGAACAGCTGTGATGGTGAGAGGCCATGTCTTGAGTTTTTTGTGTTTGTATAACATTGTGATTTAGTGTTGCGGCGATTTTTTAAACTTAAGTAACTGGCAGATTTTAAGAAGCAAAAAACCTGCATCAAATTTTGCTTCAAGTTAGAAAAACTGCTGCAGAAACCCATAGCATACTTGTGGAAACATGTGGCGACATTGCTATGGGTCAAAGTAAAAAATGTTTTGTGGTACAAACACTAGGATGTATGAACATCTGCCGATGTAGCTGTGTGTTCAGGATGGCCATTGAAAAACACTGGAAAACATCGTGAAAGTGCAAGACTATTGGTGCAGATTGTGGATCAACAGTCCATGATGTTTGTGTGATTAAAGTAATGTTGTACAGGTCTGTGCAATGCATCTTGTCAAACAATTTGGGCATGAAACATGATGCTGCAAAATTTGTACCGAGACTGCTGGATAGTGACCAAAAAGATTATCGCATAGCTGTCTTAATTGAATTGAAAATTATAAGAGATGATCCCAACTTTATCTCCAATCTTATAACTGGTGTTGAGACTTGGGATTATGGTTATGATCCTGAAACTAAGCAGCAGTCGTGGCAGTAGAAGTTGCTGTCTTCACCACAGGCAAAAAAAAAAAAAAAAAAAAAAAGTCAAGGTCGCAGGAACGGAAGTCCCTGTGTTTTTTCTTTCCTTTTTTTGACAATAAAGGCATTATCCACAAGGAAAATGTACCCCTGGTCAATCTGTCAATGGAAAGTTTTATTGTGAAGTTTTAAGTGACACTAAAAAACAATAAATAATAGATAAGTAAATGTTTTAGGATTTGTTATCGACTAAGATCTTTTAATATCGAATTTATATTTAGGCATTGTTACTGTTCCTAGTACTTCTGAGAGAGCTTAGAAGATAACGGGTGTTTACAATTCTGCAGCATCTGCTCCAGCAAGTGGCATGTTTATGTACTTGTGCTGCCCATTTCTATGCTTACTACAATGGAAATAGGTTAAATGTAAGCCAGAACATTTTTTTCTATGACTATTTATTATTAAAATACACCCTATTTGTCTCGACTTTTCTCAAATGTTTGCTATTATTGCTATTAGAAGGAGCTTACATAAAACACAGAGATTAAGGTAGATTTAAAACACGCCATTTTTAGGGCATTTAAAAGGAAGAAACATTATAAAAATAATTAGCTTTTGCTTAAAAATTACTGTCTCAATGTTATAACATTCAGTTTATATATACAATGATAATATACTAATTTATAAAATATAAATACCAACAAATGTTGCCTAAAACATGCTTGACTATTTTAATTATGATTTCTTACTTTACACTTAAATACGTAAATATTTTGCAACAATATTGAATCTCAATAAGAAGAGGATAACCATCACAGATATACCAAAATCCATGTAATAAAATTATGTTCAGAATAACAATCGGAAGTAATCTTAATAAAAATTAAGTACTTTTAACAACAACAAAAATAACCTAACAACCAAAGACAAAAATTATATTAATGGTACAGTCATTTTGACTGTTACTTAGCATTAGCTTCTTTAAATATATATATTTATATATGTCTCGAGAATATAGAAAAGTTGTTTGAATAAATTAGAGAATTTTTAATTTAAAAAAAATTATTAACAAAACTGATAAAATATATTATTATATTGGTATGTATACATATACTGGGCTACGAGGAAGGCACAGAACATTAAAAAGTGATTGATTTAGTGTACCCCAAAGTTGGGTGAAACAAATAGAGAGGTATGCATAAGTTAGGTATTTTCAACATAAGTAACATAACAGTCAGTCGTAGAAATTAATGGTTTGTGATAACTGAAATACGAAATATAAAGTTGAGTTTGAGTATTTTCTATATGCTGAGCAAAAACAGCGCACAATGAGAACATGAGAAGAAGAAAAATGGAGAGAAAGAGAGAGAGAGAGAGAAAAGAAAGCGAGAGAGAGAAGCATACATGTTGTATATACATACAGGCACAAAACATACGCGCAACTAACTTAGTCGGAACCGGCAGACAAAAGAAAGGAGAAGAGTTGAGAACTGGAGGGGGTCTGTGTAATACTTCCCCTACTCACGTTACTTATGATTTGTAAGCCTACTTGATGAAACTGAATTACTCCTTGGTGACAAATACAAAGTGCACAACACGGTATAAGAAGCTAATGCTTCAAAACCTTTATTGTTTTTTGGTAATAAGAAAAACTGAGGATACACATTTGTAACTACATATTACAGTTAAACACAAATTTAACCCTGAAGTAGATATAAAATATCTGACAAAAAATTTGCAAAAGATAACGTTACGACTAAATTGCAATCTTTTAACTTATTTACAGTGACAGATGATCTTGGTTGTTGTCAAATGAAAGCAACTCCAAGTCAAGTTAGAAAAGTACAGAAATGAAATACTTTTATAAAATGTATTGAAAATTAATATTGTATACACTGGTATTTAAAAAAAATTGCTTGTATGTTTTTGTATCTTTTGAATAATAAAGACTAACATAAAATACTGTCAGACTAAGAGCGTACAAAGCTCATTCTTTCTATTATTCTGTAATTTATTTACAAAAAATTATATGTATGAGCAATTAGTGAGCCATTCTTAGTTATAAAAATTAATTTAAAGTCCAAAATATTTCTTATCTTATTACATCAAGATCTAAATTAGTTAAAAAATGTATTAGTCATAGTAATTTGACTCACCTAATTAACTGTTTGACATATTTAGATTATTTTTAGTGGCCTATGGTTGTCTACAGTCCTTGCTGGTACGTTGAGCTTATACAACAACATTGTTTTTTGAAAGCAGTCACAATGCCTGCAAAACAGAAAAACACTTTAAATAAAACATTTTGATTAAAAAATTAGCAACAATTAAAATTGTAAATAGAACTTTTGTTTAAACTTAAAAACAAGTACTGTAAAAAATCTGGAAAACAATTAGAAATTTTTTTAAAAACCATAAAGAAATCATTTTGTTTGCTAAAATTCTCTTTCAGATTAAGCATGAATAATTCTTAATTTGCCATAGTTTAATATTGTTAGATTTCAAAATATTCGTAACTAAATCTTCTTAAGGTAAAGGTAACACAAATAAAAATAGTTTGTGAAAAAAAAGAAACTATAGAAAAAAGTCTTGTTTACTTTGAGAGACAAAAAAACGTACAAATAAATAATGTTGCTGAATTATACAACAGTATGATACATTATTAAAAGTACAAAATTAAAATGTTAAGAAACATGTTTCATAATTTCACAGAAACTGCTTCACTACAAATTTTTTTTTTGAAATAAAGTCAGCAGGGCGATAGGACAGTTCAGCTGTAGACTTTATTTCTGTGGCTACCATAGCTAAGTAGCCATGGTGTATCGTGCACGATTGCCATAAACAATGATCTAGGAAAACAACATTTTCTCTCTTACTGTATCAATTTAGGTTTAAAACAGAGATATTTTTGTAACTACTGTATATTCGAAGGTTTTGTTTAATTATTTAAGTGTTATGGCATAAAATTTCATATTCTTCTGTAAGCGTGACATACACAGATTGACAAATAAACATATTAATTTCTTGGTCTATTAAAACAACTTGAAAATTATTAGTAAACTAAGTGTTTCTATTTAAAATTATTTTAAATTAATTTTACAAAAATGTATACCTTATGCTTATATATTTAATATAAAATAAATGCATATTGTAATATATTTTTTACTTATAATCATCTGGCCCTCCTCTGTTGTAGTCTGTAGTTTGCAGGCTTCTCGTCGTCGCATAACTTGTTGTCTGTATTTGAGAATTTTACATAGCTTTGTCTACATTAGACAATATGCCTCACATTCCAAGGATCATCTACTGGAAAATATATTTTAAATGATTTCATCATCAAATTTAATATGTTAATTTAAAACGTATTACTCACCATTTATTTTGTTCATTGCTTCATTATATTTCATAATTCTTTTCCTCAAGTTTTTCATTTCAAAAAACCTAAACCAAATCCATAATTTAGTGGCTTCTGTTATCAACTTTTTTCAATTAAAAACGTTATGCTTCACATAAATTAGAAGAACTATTAATATAAACTAAAAGAGCCCAAAATGCTGAAACAGAATACATGAGAACAAAAGCAAACAATATATTATTAATTTAAAAATTAACAGCTAGAAATACAATACCGTGAATATTACAGACTAAAAATATAATAATCATACATATCCTAACAGGGACCATGGAACTAATATTTAACCCCCCAAAGCTAATCCAGACATAGCATATTTGGTGTCAACCCAACCATTTGTTGGAACATCAAATACAGCTAAGCCTGGTGATGAACCCAACAGGGAAACTAGGCGCCCCTGTTGGGTCAAAACCTGAAATAGAAACACATGTTATTAGTCACTCACCTTCAAAATACAATATATTGTTGTGTGATGGTAGGATTCATCAAATAGCCATAAATGTCATTAAATATAGAACTCATAATAAACCCCAAATTTTATTATTTAATATTATTTAAATATTATTATTATTATTATTAATATTATTATTATTATTTAAACCCTTATTTAATATTATTTAAATATTTAAAACAAAACTCCATGTTGATTAAAAAAAATTAAAATATTTAATTTACAAAAATTAATGTAAAATTTATAAAATGAAAAATTTAAAACTAAACTTTCAAAGTATATAAAATTGCATTAATTCTAATTTCTTAAGAAAAAAATATGTATTCATTTTAATAGAATGTTCAAAATTTTTATTAAATTAACTTTAAATAATAATAAAATCAAAATTGAAATAATTTTTAAAAAAATGTTTTGACACAAAACCTACATGCCCTTCCCTTTCCCTAAGAAAATGTGCTTGTTTAAGGTAATTACTTCTTGGTGAAGTTCCACGAAGTGAAGGTCAACCTGAAATGGCATTTAAAATAAACCACCCTAATTTATGACTTTACTTAAACCCCCCAAATTTAACTTCAAACTTTACTTGAAAAAACTATAATATTAAAATCTGATAATTTCTTTCAAAATACTGAATTTACAAAAACAAAGTTATTTATGTTTTGAAATAAACTATTAAAACAATTTACTAAATGTAATATTTATAACTCCCCTCTTGAAATAAATTTATTTAACAAGTTTCTAAAAAAAATGAAAACATGCCCTTATCCTAAAGGGTGGACTCAGTAGAAACATCCACAAGATGATGAAGTGATGACCTGGAAGACATGTTGTATATAAAGTTAGTACAAACAAAAGAAATAGAACATGTCAGCTGAACTTGTTATATTATTGAATTATAACACAAAACTACTTTATATTGTGTTTATAATTTTACACATCTTGTTATCTATGTGAATAGTTTTAAATTTTTCCTCAATAATTAACTATAATAATTTCTTTAATGGATCTTCAGATATTTCATTACTCTCTCTAGTAATGATAATACATTAAATTACTTGTTAGTTATAAGATTATAATAACAGTACAATAACAACATATCTTGTAAATAATTTTGAATATTAATTATTGTTGAAATTGGTTTAGTCTTTATCTTTTAAACCTACTTACGTTTACATAAACCTACTTATCCATAAAAGTATTATTTAAAAAAAAATTTCTATAAAAATAAATAATGATTCTAATTTATCGCCCAGTAATTCCATTGACTAAAATAATGGAACTAAATTTTGGTAGTTACACAAATAAAAATATAGCATTATTAAGTAATAGGAAAATTATATTCAACCTGATGTATGTAAATTAGGTTTTTTTTTATTAATAAAACCTACAATAAATATGTGTATGCATGCATGTGTGTGTGTGTGTGTGTGTGTGTGTGTGTGTGTGTGTGTGTGTGTGTGTGTGTGTGTGTGTGTGTGTGTGTGTGTGTGTGTGTGTGTGTGTGTGTGTGTGTGTGTGTGTGAAATATTTCTCTCACACATTCAGCTTCAGCTTCATTTTCAGAATGTAATATTTTTTCATTTGATTTTCACAATCCATTGTTTTCCAGTGCTCTCACTATTTCGCCTTCTACCATGCACCGCTACACCACTATATATTATGTTGGCAACAGTACCAGTAATACAAGTCCCTAGTACAATTTTAACTACTGTTTCCTGTCTCAAATTCCAGGATTTCCAGGAAAAGGATGTGGGAGGAGAGAGTATTCCTTGTACCACTTGCTTTGGTGATTCAAGTCAATCAACATTTCATGGAAGTGCAGGAGAGAAAAGTAATAATATCTTCTAAAAAACAAAAAATACATAAATAAAACTACTATACAGTGAAAGTATAAATACAGATGTTATGTATCACACAGTAGTCATGGTTTGGTGCACCATACAAGTTCAGTAAATTTAAATTTGTTTAAAAAATAGGGCAGAAATAAGTTGTGGTAAAACTACAAAAAATTTTAGTTTCTAAAATTTCAGATTTTAATTTTTTTTATTACTGTAAAACACATTTTTTAAAACATTTATTTACCGTCTTTTTTAACTTCTTAATAAATTAAAAAAGAAAAGCATTGGTTCATTTTTAAAACCACAAAAACCTAATAAGACCTATAAACAATCAATGTAAAGCAATGAAAAATACAAAAACCAGTAGTAAACTTCAAAAGAAGTCTTGCACATGAATACTTTTTAACAATAACTAAATAAAGATGACAACCACAATGCAAATAAAAGGAAATGAAGATGATAACAAAACAATAATCCTAATTCAATAACAATACAATAATAACAATAACAAATAACCCTAATACTAAGCCAGCTGAAGAAAGCCAAAATCACAAAAAAAGTTAATCCTACGTCAAAGCAAAGAACCTATGAAAACCACATTAGAAACACAGAATTTATGACAACCATAATAAAAGACAAATAAATAACATACAAAAACAAACACTTCCCTTAAAATGAATGCACTCATTGTTACAAGTGGGTTCAGTGCTCCTAATTGTGGAGTCTTTCCCATTTTTCTGATTCAAAGATAAAAAGGAAGATTTTTCTGAAAGGATATTTTCTTGTTTTCAGTTAACACTATAAATATTTAAACAAAAAACAAGAGAATTAATTAAACTTGTATAGTGTGTTACTCCCCCACTACTATGCACTTCAACATTGTCATTTACACCTTCAATTGTGTAGTTTTTATACTGTTTCTTTCTAAAAGGTTACTACTTTTCTCCCTTGCACTTTCAAGAAATGATGATTGACTTGACTTGTCAAGGGAGGGTACAAGGTACACTCCCTCCCATCACATACTTCTTCTGAAAATCCTGGAATTCGAGACAGAAAACAGTAGTTGTAGTTGTACTAGGGACTTGTATAACTCCTACTGTAGCCTATATACTGTGTGGTGCTGTTGGAAGGTGGAATAGTGGGAGCACTGAAAAACAATTGATTGTGAAAATCAAATAATCAAAAAATATTATATTCGTGTGTGTATGCAACATATATTTCAAAAGGGAGTTAGGTCAGTTAATGTGTAAACATCACAATTTGTTTTAACATTAAAAAGAGGTTTTACGCACGTACAAATTTGATTTTGAGCCATCCGAGGTGAGGCTAAATAAACTAATCCTGGATAAAACACTATCCTTAACAAGCTACCATTGTATTATGACGAATGAATTTTGTTTTATTTTGCTGACTTATACATGACTATAAAACATATATTTTATTACCTTTTTGTGATATTGAGATATCACTTCAATAAAATAACCCAAAAAATTCACAAATTGTTTTATAAATAGTTCAACATTTTGAAAATATTTTTTTGTATTTATTAAAACGTTATTTAAAAACAATGTTATTAAAATTTAAAAATTTAGAATTAAAATTAAACAAAAACAACTGAATTTATTAATTAAAAAAAATTGAAGTGAATCTTGGTGCAAATTTAATGAAACACAAGCTTTGTGAATGCTATAACCAACCACGAGATATCTAAATAAACAATAAGATAACAAAACTGATGAAATATTTAGACCGATTATAAAATAATTATCGACACTAAGCTTGCATTTCACTAGGCTATACATTAAGGTTAGGCTAGTTTCCATTATACCTTTGTGTTATTAGGGAACAGAAGCAGGCAGGCAAAATAAAACATACAAAATCTACAGTGGGCTTCTCCAGACCTGAAAATAAACAAACCTGTCTAGCCTCTATAAAGCATGCACAGAGGAAAGCGAGCAAAGATAATATGGAGCTCAAGGTCAGCTGACATATCGGGCACTAACTGACACTCACCCCATTGTTACATAAAAAATCAGTCTGTAGTTACGACTGCAGATTGGTCAGTTGGTTGCAGACTGATGACGTGATTGTAGATTGATGAGGTGACTGTTGTCGATGACTTGGTCGTAGATTGACGAGATAACTGATGTTGATGGCTTGGTTGTAGACTGATGAAGTGATTCTTGTTGATGACTTGGTTGTAGATTGTCGAGATGATTCTTGAGAGGATAGTTATTTCTTCTTCTTTGCATTCCTAAAATAAAAAAGTTAAATTTACAATCTTGTTAAGCTATAAGTAGAAGTCAAAATTTCTTCCCTTCCCATTTGAAAAAGTACTAGCTGTGTACATCCATATCTTTTTTTCTGAATTTTACCTTATCTAATATAATTGTTTATTCAAGCACCAAATCATAACTAAAAAAAAAAAAAAAATACATTATATATATATATATATATATATATATATATATATATATATATATATATATATAAAAGGACCTTACTGCCAATATACTTTAACCAATGGCTTAGATTTGCTCAAACATATGTCACTGAGTAATAAAGAATTTTTGTGAAACTATTATAAGTATTCTAATTTTCCTGGATTTATTGTTTAATTACCTACCACCAATAATAATTTCCTCCTTACATATTATAACATTTAAAATATGTTTAGGATAAAGAGTTACCCTGTGTTGCTTATACAAGTTCTGTATTTGATGCTGGTTATTTCCTAAGGATGAAGTGGAAACTATTTTAACACATCAATAAACAAAATTGTTTTGACACCATGGCACATGAAAATTTGAAAACAAAATATAAACTAGGAAGTTATATTTAAATTATTTAATTTTCTATATGTGCCAGCCTGGAAATCTTCATTTGGGGTAACTAATTCTACTAATAACATATAATGGGATCAAGTTAAGGTAGATTGGTTTCAGAAAGACTTGACTAAATATTTACTTACAGCTATAAACTGATGTAAAAATATTGATGCATCATGCAATGTGTATGTGTGTGCACACTCAAGTAGCGTGAGAGTGTAATAGTCTTATATCTATCTGTCAGCTATTGTTTCACAAATCCTTTCTGATTCTGAAACTAAAACAAAAACAATAAATATTAAATCAGTAAATATTATATGATTTGTTATCAAATAAGATCTTTTAATATTGAATTTATATTCAGCCATTGTTGCACTGCTCCTAGCACTCTCCTATTTATGTCTTCTAAGGCAGTGAGTGTTTTAATTGTTGCTTCATAATTACTTCACATTCAATCTTGGTTATTGTAAATCATCATCAGCGCCTGCTCCAGAATTAACTTACGCTTCTCAATAGCGTAAGCCATTGAGAACATTTCCTTTCTCAATAGAAGCCTAAATGTAACCATGAGCAACTTTTCTTAGCTTTTAAATTTTCTACTGAAATATTACACATGTTTAAACAAATTCTCCTCCAAGGAATCTCATACTCTACACTTCAATTTGTGATTTTTGTCTGTTGAACTCTTTCATTCTTGTAAAGTTCAAACAAATTTATTGTTATATAACTGCTCCAATCAGTCTGCATATTGACAATTTAATTACACAAATTAACCAAAGATGGCATATTGCATTAATTTCTTCTCCTTTATGCTCAGTGGTAACTGAACACTCACTCATACTGGCAATCCTTTTATTTCTGTACAAAAAACCGCCAACGATGGACCTGACAAAAGCAGTGATATAAAGCGTAACTTACGGATGCAGCTTTCTTTTATAACCACTGCCACGAAGCTGGACTGAATATAAACCAAAACATTCTTTTTAACAATTATTTTATATTAAGATTCACCCTATTAGATTCGCTGCATTAGCATTTGGCTCAATCTTTCTCAACTATGAGTTTTAACCAAAATCAATTTACCAACTGTTTTGATATTTGGTACAAAATTATCTAATATAAAGCTCAAAGGATGTATCTATAATTTTTCATTCTCTTCCGTTTCAAGATGATAGCCCCCTGATTAAACAATAACGGCTATGGTTGTATTCATTACAATGGTATTTTATTGTATTTTATTACAATGGTTATTTCCTCTAATTCTGGCAGAATGACTTAGCCTTATCATAGCACTGACCGCATCGTGGGAAAAAAGCATATAAGTTCCAAAAAAATTGGTTCTTATGCCTATCCCCTTACAGCCAGATTTTTAGACAAATTTTAGTTATTTTATAAAAATAGATATGTGAGGCTCTTGAAGTTTCTTATTAATAACCAGCATTACCTGCACAGCTTCGCCCACAAAACTTAAACTGTTTCAGCAATATAATAAAAAAATATATCAATAAAAGCATGATCGTCTAATTCACCAAAGTCGTGATTTTTTACAGTGAATATAAGAAAAAATATCAAATATGATATGTTTGATTGATCTTTTGACATGTAGCATTCAAATTCAAATTACCAAATTTTCAAATAAAAATATTTGTACCTCCTTTTTACCTCTTTATGGGTTGAATTTTACAAAATCCTTCCTTAATGCACGCTTACATAATAATATGAAGGTATCTTTAAAATTTCAAGTTGCAATCATAAGTCCATTAGACTGAAAAATATGTGAATTAAATACTTGCATAAAACACTTCAAAGTTAATATTGTATATTAAAAAAATCCCTTATATATGTTTATCTCATTTTGTCACATAGTGAAGTATAATATATATATATATATATATATATATATATATATATATATATATATATATATATATATACACACACAATGTTACAACTGAGCCGCCTACCTCAAATATATAAATGGCAAACAAATAACAGCATGCAGAGCGAAAACTCACCTTATTAACTTGTTGTGTACACATACTGACTATGTTTGGCTTGTTGGTAAGTTAAGCTTGTACAGCAAGTTGTTTCCCGAACACGGTCACAATGCTTGCAAAACAGAAAAACACTTTAAATTTGAGAATAATCAGTGATGTTTTTAATATCATTCATTGCTATGTCTTGAATGTCTTTTAGAATTAAAATTATACAGTAAGCCCTACAATGATATCACTGTCATACTTGAAAATTGGTATCAGACTACTGGATGTATCCAAGCGACAAGTGTCCGACTAACAAAACTATACTAATGTACAACAAAGTGACACAAAATTTGAGAAATTAATGCATGTAATGGAATACCAGTAACTCTTGTAGATAACATAAATAAATTCAGTTTCTGAAGCAAAAAAGTGCAATTTTATTTGAGTGCGAAATAAACGTTCTTTGAAGTATTAATAAACATGCAAGCACAAAATACAATTAATTGTATAGTTTAAAGTAATATTCATTAAGTTAAAAATGTAAGTGAATCAAGGTTAGTTTTAGAATTAAAAAAGATTTGAGTTTATGAAATAACAACAAAATGCAATTAATTAATTATTATTTATTTAACACAGTGTCGGTACTTGGCGAAACGCCATGCTACCCAGGAAAATTAAAACATTGATATAGTTTCATAAAATTCTTTTTTATTCAATGACATGTTTTCTCCTTGAGGTATTTTCAGACACAGTAAAGCTAAAAATTATACAGTGTGCTTATATACTAATACAGTTGATGTTAAAACTGGAAAGGAGATAGTAAAGATTGGTCATTTCTTCAGTTTGAACAATATCATTGTAATAAGAACTGAAAAGGTATACAATTAAATAATTTAGAAGTTTTGGAAATGCATAGATCTATTTGTAAAAACCTTAATATTAATTTAAATGAACAGACCAACTTCAACCCCTCTCCCTTAACTCAAGGGTTTTCCCAACCCCCTGTTCACTGACCTTCTTGCATTGTCCCTTCCAGTTTTAACATCATTTGTGTTAGTATATAAGCACACTTTATAATTTTAAGCTTCTCTATGTCTGAAAGTGCCTCAAGGCGAAATATACATCTCTGAATAAATTTTTTAAGGTGGTGTTTAATGTCCGACTATTGTGCACACTTGGGCTCGGCTGCTGAATAAAAAAGAACATTGTGAAACTGTATTAGTGTTTTAATTTTCAACAATTAATTACTTCATCACTGCATGCCAATAACAAGACATCAGTCTTCCATTGGCCTTGGAGCATGAACACTCATAAGGGGGTTAATGTGTCCCTTGCTTGAAATTTAAACATACTGAATGTAATTTTGTTTCAAACAAATGCAAAACTAAATTAAATTAAAATTGTTTTGATCAAACTTCAAATTATTTTTAGGCATTAGAATATAATATCCAATAATAACTTTTGGTTCTGGTACTTTTGGATGTTAACTAAACTAAGTTATTTTATAAATTTGTTTTGTTTTACATTTAAGAGGAAAACATTATTTTTATTATATATTTCTTTTATTTCTATAAATACAAATGTATGAATAAACAAAAACAATAACATAAATATTCCGTCATCTTTAAGTAACAAGTTTAAAAACTGAATGTACTATACTTTCTGTTCAATTATGTAATCAACTTTCGTAAATACAATAAATAAAAAAATCAACACAAACACGAGTGGGTCATACTCAGAATAAATGGTAAACAAAAATGCCTAAATGTAAAACACATATGCAATTGCAAAATCTTAAACTCTACTTTTGGAAGAAAACAAAACAAAGATACTATCACTGACTGCAAACAATACAAGAGTAAGATTAAATTATTTAAAGAGGTTAAATTTTATGGAATTGGTTCACTATAACCTAGAAAAATATCAATATTTATTATATGTTAATTAATTAAATTATTTTATCTTAATGTAAATTATTTTTTTGATAACACATATTTATTTTACTATAATAAGTACTAACACATTAGAAGTTTACTTTTATTTCATGGGCTATCTAGTGGCTATACTATAAAGCATATGTAAGGCTGTATCATGTTAGGTCAGATTAGTGAATAACTTCATGAAATGAAAATTACAATATTTGTTTATAGGTTAAAACAAAATAATATTGAAAATAAAAATAATGTAAAACTGCCTAGCCTAAAACCCCATCCAAAACAGACAATAATAGCTAATCATAATTTAGTTTAGGCAATTATTAATTATGCCATTTCATCATTTATATATTTATATATATATAGGCTATATATATATATATATATATATATATATATATATATATATATATATATATATATATATATAGGCCTATAGACTAAATAGGCAAACAAATTTAGTATTAATACTATTTCTTAAATTATAGTAATAGGTGGTAATAGCTTAAATGTGCGTTTCGCCTTGTTAAAAAAATAACTTCTTTCAAATTCTAGTACTGATTCAATAAGTTAATTTATTTACAGTAAACTTTAGTGCTAATCAAAAATCATTAATTTTAGATAGAGATTAGCCCACCCATATTAACAATACAAACCTCAGTAACAGGGTCCAAAGAAAACAGCTCACCAATAGGTTAAAATACTGAACACAATTGAATGTGAGCAAAGAACATATTAATGTAGCCTGTACATTAGAACTATATGATCTATCTATTGTAATACAGGCTACTTATCTATTTTATGGAAGTAGGTAAACAGAAGCTGACCAGAATAAATTGTTTTTTTTTTAAACTGGTAAAGAACTTAAATTTTGGGTAAAATCTTGATATCCTGTAAGTTGGCACTGTTAAGTAACTCAGAATATTAAGTTTGCACAAAAATTTCGAAGTTCTTTAAGCGAAAATCGAAGAATTTTTTGGGAGTAAAATGTCTCTCTCTCCGCTGCCTCGGTGGCCTAGTGGATAGCGTACTAGGCTTTCACCCCGAGGACCCGGGTTCGATTCCCGGCTAGGGCTTGGCATTTTCATAAATCATCCCATCGTCTGCATTAGCCCAAGTGTGCACAATAGTCGGACGTTAAACACACCAAAAAAAATATCTCTCTCTCTCTCACACACACACACACACACACACACACACACACACACACACACAAGCCGAAAATTTTCAACTTAAAAATGGAGATTTCAAGCGGTAACCGATAAAACGAGAAGAAGAATGTTGCCAAATTTATTACGTGGTTGCCAGATATATTATAACTTCAGTTTATCATATAATAACAAGATTTGTTTTTATTGAAGTTGAATATAAAGAAATCGTATATACTTTTAAGTTTACTTATAACTTTAATTGCAGTATTGTAATAACTATATGATATATTGCAATGTATTACAATTCATTTAATATTTAAACAATATTGCATATGTGTTTTATATTATAATCATTATAACACATTATTGTAATCATTATAATCATTATTGTACATTTCAATATAAGTAATATATTATTATTTTATTATTATTTCTAAAGTAAAATATCAAAAAACCAAAGATTATAGAATACTCTACGTTACCTAATTAGTATGTATTACCTGCTCCGTGATCAAAATTTAACCAAGCGAGATCTCTGTACACTTAGTTAAATCAAACGCTCATAGATAGCGCTTGCTGCTTTAATGTTATATTTTTTATGCTCATTTAGATTTGTATTAAAAGAACAATTTGTTTAAACGTACTATGGCTTACGTTAAAAAAAAAGTTTCTTAAATAAAAAAATCTGATCTAAATTTTGATCCTAAGCAATACACATTACCAACTAGTTAAATTATTATTTAAATTAGTGGCACAAATTAGGTTGTTTGTAACTTTATAAGTTAATTACTGTAATTTTAATCTGTTAGAACTTACTATTTAATATAATATTTTTTTTACTTTATTCACTGTCAACACACTAACACACGCACATACACAACCACTATAATATTCGGACTGTGTATCTACGTGGAATACATTGGCAGTGTTGAAGTTGAAGTAGAGGGGAGGTGGGGTGACTTCCTTCCACTCCTGAATCAGTACCCCTACCGTCCCTTTCTGTATATTAGGCCTATTTAAAATTATTGTGTAAGGAATGCAGACTGTCTACAAAACACTAATTCTAACAACAATTTTTTAGGGTCGTAGTCAAAACCGAGCTCTTTTAATTAGCGCCCTTGTCCGTCTGTCTGTCAGTAGGGTCTTATTAAACTGATCACTATAAACGTTTACGAAAATAAATACTGTAGCTGCTTAAACACAGAAAAATATACCGTTTGAAAACAAAAAATATTAAAAATTTTAAAAGTAAAAATATTTTTATTTTTATTAATAAAATTTGTGGTAACATTTGCAACTAGAAGTGATTCCGATCTCAAATATTATATATATATATATATATATATATATATATATATATATATATATATATATATATAGTTTTTGCCCGTAAATAGAACTATAGTCATAGAGACTCTAGACCACTTCAGGAGTTCATGCCCCCTTTGTAATTTTGATATGTTAATACAGGAAAATTTCGAAAAAGTTTTTAACTTAGTTTGGATCAAAATAAAAAAAGGTTGTTCTGTTATAACTAAATATGATTGCCAAATTATTTAGACAGTGTGTACAAATAAAACTGTTACATATTTCTGTATTAACAGACTTCAACCAGAGCTTGTTAGAAGGTATTTTTACGACTGTTACAGTGAGGGTAAAAGTACAGTAAAAGTACAAGCGGTGCAGTCCGCGTCGCGTTAGTGCAGACGACACGGATGTCAGATGATCCAGTCTTGTTGATAATTGGACACAAACGTACGTGTGGAATTAATTTCTTGTTTTTAATTACAGTGGCATTAGTAGCTCTTCAACATTTCCATGGGTGCTCCCCCTTCCCCAAATAAATCTGATCGTGGTATGCCTTCTCGCTGCGGTAATTGAAGCGAATTTTCAAAAATAATTGTGTTAATCTTACATTTTTAGAAAATCTGATTTCGCCATCGTAATCGGCGTTAAAATCTTCCATGGAATTTGAAAATTTCAGAAAATTTGGGAATTTGCAAACATTTAAAATGGCCGCCGTTTTGAAACGATTGAACCAATTTTGATGAAGCTAATGCAAAAATATACTTGTTTCAAGAAGACGGAAGGAATTTCAGGACGTGTTATGTTAGTGAAAATAACAAAAAAAGGCAGTATATATACTTACTTCCTAAAATACTTAATTTACTTTTCTATCCGCCCTTTTGTTTTTCTAAAAAACATTATAATTTTAAAATTTTGCGTCTACATAGTAAAATAAAGACCAAATTCGTGAAAATAAACATTTTCTTCAAAATGGCTGGTATATATGGTCAAAATCTTTTTATGGTCAAATCATTGGTATTTAATTTTACCAAATACGTATTTTACTAAATACCAGGAAATAAAATACTCGTATTTTCCTTTCTTAACAACAAATGAAATGGATTCTTATTCTTTCTGTAGCTTCAAGAATAACTGACTTATCTCCATTAAACTTCAAGTCAGCTGTTATTATTAGCGAGTTTCCACTTGAAAAATGACTATTACAGAGGCCATCATGGTAAGACCCAGACCCATGATCTTGAAATGAGCACCGATCTTACCCATCATATCACTTTTGAGGGGTCGTTTTGTGTGTGTGTGTGTGTGTGTGTGTGTGTGTGTGTGTGTGTGTGTGTGTGTGCGCGCGCGCGCGCGTGTCTGCACGCTCACATTCGCAATTTTGATTCAATTTAATTGAAACGTAGCACAAAAATCGATTATTGTAATAGATTGGACAAGTTTGTTAACAAGCAAATTTCTATAAAACAGTTTCAAAATGGTGGCCATTTCAAACTTTTAAAATGCGTAACTTTTTTGTCTTGAACGTTTTTGAAAATCCGATTTCTCTACCGTAGTTAGCGTTAAAAACTGTATAAATTAGCATTTTGCATTTTCAAAACCCGTTGGTATTGAAAATTTTTTTTAAACGGCGGTCAAAGTTCATTTTCGTATTTTCAATGTAATTTGGAAACGCTAATTTGTGCAGATTTTCATGCTGAATAGGATGGTGAAATCGAAATTTTAAAACGGGTAAGGTAAGGCAAAAATACTTTCGGAAATTCGCTTCTATCAAGTTAGCGAGACAGCTGCGTGCCGAGATTATATTGTTCGAATTGGTCTTCATAGCGCTAAGTAGTACGCGAAATGTTAACGCCGTATCGGAATTTTACTATTAATTTATTTAAAAAAAATCATACTAGATATTCTGGATTATAAAAGATAATATTTTCTGTTTAAAAATTAATGTCTTTTTCCTTTATGTTGTGAATATTTTCATGTCAATCAAAATTTGTTTTTGTAATTTTTTTAGTTGTTTTTTATTCCAAGTATGTATTAGGTTCCAAGTATTTCAGTATGGCTTAATTTCCCTCTTTTCCAGGAATCATGGCGAAATTTCTCGCCAGCTGTAATTCGCTAACGAAGCGTTTCAGGACTCACGTTTATATAAACTTTCATTTTTACTGGTATAACTCGCCCTGCAATTCTTTCCGTTTCTTTCTGAAACATCCTGCACACACACACACACACACACACACACACACACATCACTCCTCAGAGGGGTGCAGACTAGCTGCACCTATTGAGAGGATTTAAAAGTCCCTCGCGGTACCCGAGTCTAACTTACACTTACAATATCACACTTACGACTTTAACACTTTACACTCACACTTACATTTAGAGAGGCGATAATAGCCTCAATGTGCCATAAAATAAAATAAATAAATAATATATATATATATATATATATATATATATATATATATATATATATATATATATAGTTTATGGCGGGTCGCGAAACAAAATTTCAAGTTGAAGGTGAGTCCCGCGGCAAAAAAGTTTAAAAACCTCTCTGGCCTAGGATATAAAGTTAAACAGTTAATAAACACTTTGTTAATACAAACGTATTATTTCATCTCATGTGATGTAGTCCTGGGTCTGGGAAAGAATTGTGTTCTGTTTGCTACACTTTCCATTACCAGGAAGGCAAACATCCTGTCAGTTTGGAAAGCTAACATCCTGTAGGCTACACTTGCTCCAAGGTTACTGAGAACACCCCCCACCCCAGCCTACAAGCTTTGTTCGAAAAGTAACGGTCACTCCAGGCATTAAGGAAATGATGTAAAAGTGATATTATTGTAGGTGTAGATTATTTATTACATTACTGAGTAAACCCTGCCCGCTTCACGGAACTGAGTTCTTTCATTTTTTATTAAAAATTTCTTATTTCCGATTTACTCCGAAACAAAAAATTTAAGCAAAACTTTAAAACTGATTTAAAAAACTCAGATATTTCGACGTTATAGTTAACCTATATGTTTTGTATGGGCACTCCTGGATTGCACTTGAATTGGTATAAATTTTAACTTTTAGCTTATTAAACTTTAAAATTACACTGGAAATACAAAAATGAACCATGACCGCCGTCAGATTAATTTCCTTATTATAAACGGAATTTGAAAATATAAAATGCTAGTGTATGCAAATTTTAGCGCTGATTACGTGAAATCACGTTAAGATGAAAAACTGGTGATATTTTACGAGATTTGAAACTGCCGCCATTTTGAAACGGATGAGCGGACTGTCGGTTAAAGAGCAATAATTTGTCTAACCAATATTATTTTGTAATAGTATTATTATTAAAGGTTTTGTACCATTTAAATTTCCAAAAGTTTTATCGAAGCTAAGCTTTGGTAAAAAAATACTGATAAAATAAGTTTTTTCTCAAAATCGGTTTCAACGATTTCGATCAGATCGTTTTAAACGATTGTTCAAAACCAGTCCATAGGAACCCAAACAAAACGTGTGGGTCACTATATCCATGATAAATTCAGCTTAGGTGGCTGTAGAAAAAAACCCTAAAAATTCGAACTATTCTCAAATCCAGATTTTACACAAATCTCGCCCACATATGACGATTCACAAACGCAGTTGGTGCTGCAAATTTGAAACAAAGAAATTTACTGATTAAGGGTAATTCGAAAAAAAATAATCGCGGCACGCAGCTGTCTCGCTGACGTGATGGAAGCATTTCCAAAAGTATTTTATCTTTTTTATCTTAACCTTTATAGGAAATTCGGTTTCAAAATCATAATCATCACTAAAATCTTCATGTGCTAACATTTAAAACTTTTAAATTACACTGAAAATACAACAATAAAACCTGACCACTGTCAAATTAAATGTATTAATTTCAACAAATTTTGAATATTCAAAATGTATGCGGTTTTCAACGCTGATTACGATTGTGAAATGAGATTTTCAAAACCATTTCAGACAAGAAAGTTTTGAATTTTAAACAATTTTAAAATGACCACCATTTTGAAACTTCTGCACGAATTTTTCTAATTAACGAACTTGTCCAAGCTAATTATTAAAGTCGATTTTTGTTGCATGTTTTTTTATTCAAATCGGACTGAAATTGCAAACACAACACACACACACACACACACACACACACACACACACACCCACACACACACACACACACATGGAAATTCGCTAATAATAGGTAACAGCACATTTAACAAAAGTGTAACATAACAAATGTCAAATGATATACTATCCCTCTCCAAATAATGGCCTTTACCTTCAAAAAAAGCAGCTCATACCAGGTGCGCAGTATGCCTAGACACTCATTTTTTACGTGAACGCAGAATGACTCACAGCTCTGAACCTCCAGCTGATTAGTTTTGTTATTTGTCACTGGATTAGTGTGTGTAACCTTATTCTTCATTTCCATCCCTAATCCAAACTCCCAGTCCCAAGTATGTTTGAAAATATGAGTGAAAAATATAGCTTTGGTTTAAATCCTATTACTTGTCATGCATGGAACAAGGATAGAACACGTAAGTAAAATATACGGAAAATAAAACGTATTTGACATCGGAACAAAAATTATAAGCAAAGAGATCGCCGGCTTATAGGCCACTCCTTCTTTTACCTCTTTTTGAGGTTAGGACTTGCATATAATTGTCCTAAGTAAATGTTGGGGCCTGTTCTTATTTTGTAAACATTTCAAATGAAATTTAATGTTTATTAGGTAATTAGTAGTACATATTGTGCATTTAAAGGTGCTTATATATCTACTAGTTTCCAATAGCTTATCTGGGCTTGATCTAGGAGTGGTCAAAATAGTACTAATAAACATCACTTTAGTTTTCATAAAGTGTTGTTTGATATTTGATCTATATGTTGAAGGTTAATGAAGATTAGCTTTAAGGTTAGTAAATTTTTGATAACTAAGACCCCATTCTTAGGGATTTTATATAGCCTAGGTAACATTTAATAGAACTTATGGGTGTACTCGAAATCCATTAACAAGATTTAAAGTGTTAAAGCTAGGAATTACAATAATTAATAATTAGCATGGTAAATATGCAGTGTACGTTGTTTTCATTTTTTTGTAATGTTTTTGCTAAAACGCTTTATTACATACCCAAAAGCAATAATTTAAAATATGAAAGCGTGGAAAGCAGAGGAAGTTTGATGGAAATCAAAAATAAAAGTAACCTGCATTACCTTAAAATTGCTACCATGTGAAAGTAGGTTACATGAGTTTGATCGCTAAAATGATAATAAACCTTTATTTAAAAAAAAAACTCTAACCTAACTTACACGGTTGTTGAGTGATAAAAACACATGTATTTTTTTAAAGAAAATAGTCAATAAATACCTAACTGACACGGATGTTGGGTGAAAAAGCTGTTTAATCTAGTTACAGATAACATGTTTTTGATTGCTAGAACGATAAAATAAACAATATTAAAAAAACAAACAAAACAAAATGACCTAACTAACCCGGTTGTTGGGGGCGGGGTTGAACCTAACACAAAAAGAGACAAATTGCATTGTTCACAAAAAACATACACCACTAACGTGTTTTCATTAAAAGAATGAACCAACAAAAAAGCAATAAGTCTTAACATTTAGTAATGGCTGATAGAATGTTTAACACACCTGAGCAGTAAGTACATGTAGTTAATAATAACACACATAACTGGTAAATCTGTGTAATTAAATATGTTTAATGCAATGTAAATAGCAATAACCGTACAGTTCCTTAAAAACAACCTAAAATCATGAGTAGTCTTTATAAAAAAAAAAAAATAAAAAAAATATTTTCCGTAGTTGAATATGTGTTACTTTAATAATAATGTATAAAATAAAATAAAAAATGACTGTGTGAAAAAAACAACCTACATGGCATAAATATCAAGGCTAATATTAAAAAAACTGTAAATCTACATTGTAGAATATTTTAGGTTAGTTTACATATTATATATTTAAGAGGAGTTTACAGTGGTTTGACAAAATAGACACTAGGTTAGATTTCATGAAGCAATCAGCTCCATAACTAAGGTAAGGTGGGCCAGATAATACTCTAGTTTCTAACCCAAAACCATTTTACCTACTTAATCAGTGTATGCTTTAAATTCTTAAATATTTGTAAATTCTAAGTACATATGTCAATTAAATATGATAAGGCTTACCATATTCAATCAAATATATAAAATGAACTTATTGCACAATGTACAATATTTCAGTAGCAAAATATATTGTGATTTTAATAAAAAATATTTGTCTATTATTTTTTTTTTTTATTGTGTTAAATAATTTTAGTGAGTTATTCTGTGTATTTAACTATTTGTTTATTACTTTTCTTGTTTTAAGAATATTATATTTTTTCATTATTTTATTAGGTTGTTTTTTTATGTTTCTGAATGTTAGAGCAAATGCTTCAAGGAGATTAAATTATAATAAATGTTTAATTTTTTTTGCATACACTTACACGTTAGGTATTATGTTTCCACATTTTTATTTGAATATTCAGGAGTAGGTCTAGTGAAATGAAATCAACAAAGTAGGTTTACTAAATATCACAATACGTTTTTAACTAGGTGTTTTGTATTATATCTTTAAAAAAGCTCTTTTTAACAATTTGTTTTGGAAAATGAGGCCATCGTAATAAGACCTATACACATGACCTTGAAGTACTTGTCCTGATCTCTAGCCCTTTTTTTGCCACAATTATACATTTTTATCCATGAATTGTTTTTCAGAAATTGCATTATCTCCGAACAACAATGAGGTACACATTTACCAAAGAAATGGGAAAGATTGGACACTTCTGAATGTTCTTGATCAACATGACCTGCGGGTCACTGGAATAGATTGGGCACCTAATACTAATCGCATAGTTACTTGCTCAGCTGTAAGTAATTTTACTGCAACTAGCTTGACTTTACTATGGCTCTTACAACTAGCATTTTAGTTTTACTTTGCATCAAGGTATTTTTTAATTTTTCCTTTATAATATCAAATTTAATCTGGCCAAACTAAGATAATATTATGACTGGATTTTAAGATAATGATTTCTACATATTGGTGTAATGAAGCAGGTTAAATTATATTCTTAAAAGTGTTTGAATTATTACAATTGTTTAGATTTTTTTAAGTCTTATAACATTATGCTTGTCACTGACTCTTGTAAATTCGAAAATATAATGTTGTGCCAAATATTTTAACTGTATTTAATTTTTTGGTATACCTATATCAGCTTGTCCAATAAAAGTATAAAAAAAACATATGTTGCTTGAACTGATGTTTGGTTTATTTCATTCCATAGCTCACTTGATTCAATTGTAGACAGTTTGAACATGTTTTGAGAGAAATATGATCACTTCCCTTTCCCTTCTGCTGTATCCTATAGATGCGTTTTCAGACTATGTAATCTATAATGTTTATTGTGTAATTAATCTAAATAAAGTATTAAACTTTTACCATGTGTTGAAGTTTTTCCGCTTAATTAATTTCGTTGTATAAAATGACATTCAATTAAAAGAAAAATATAGCTTATTCTTTGAAAATATGGATTATCAACATTACATTTTACAGATAATTGTGTGAAAAGTTGGTATGTAATTTTTGTGTATAAAGCAATATTTAGGCCTAATGATTGAACTGAATGATGAAACAGTAGATAAACATAAAACTAAATTTAGTGAAAGTTGTAATTTTCAACGAATTTGTATTAATTGTAATGATTATTAGAAAAGCAGAGAACTTATTCTTGAATAAGAATAAACAAATCGGACTTCTAAAGTTATCCTTATCTAATCTAAGTGTGATAAAA
Organism: Callitettix versicolor; assembly: GCA_022606455.1. Taxonomy (NCBI): domain Eukaryota; kingdom Metazoa; phylum Arthropoda; class Insecta; order Hemiptera; family Cercopidae; genus Callitettix; species Callitettix versicolor. Next base: position 50,243,752 of record CM040186.1, read on the forward strand.
AGAAAGTGGGCTGTATAAAATAAACCACATCTCAGTCCCTGATTAAACAATTGTTTTTTGAACTGTACAACTTCAGAATGAATAAACTTAGAATTAACTAAGTTTAACTAAACATTAATATTTTGTTCAAACCTGGTCTGACATTCTCCAAAATACATGCATTTGTTAGGAGACTAGGCTAGCAAAATAAAATTTATTTCCTTGTAACTCAATATAATATTTTATTGTAAAGTACTTACTAATAAATAGAATATATTTCAGGACCGTAATGCGTACGTTTGGACACCTTGTGATGATGGCAAATGGAAGCCAACATTAGTGTTTCTAAGGATTAACCGAGCTGCAACTTGTGTTAAATGGGCTCCAAAAGGTATAAAATATTTTGTTTATAAAGGTGATAAATAAATAAATATTGATGTTTAGAAAAGGCACTTCTTGTGTAATAATTTTATTTTATGCTTTCTTCTCTTTATTTGTTTCACCCAACTTTGGGGTACACTAAATCAATCACTTTTTAATGTTCTGTGCCTTCCTCGTAGCCCAGTATTGCTTCATTCATTGGATCTTGCTTTTCTTTCTTCGTCAGAGATTTGGATCATTCGCTTGGATTTGACTTTGCCTTGGAACCGTTGCTTCTTGTCCTTGGTTATTGTTTTGGCTGTTCTGTCCATGAGCATAGTGTCAGTGATCTGCAGTTCTGTTATGTCTTTCTCCGTTTCTCTAAACCAAAGTGGTTTAGCTCTTCTACTGCGAAAGTGGTCAAATATTTTTTTGGTTAGTCTATTTTTGTCCATTCGGAGGATGTGCCCATAAAAATCAATTCTCCTTTTTCTTATTGTGTCTGATAGTGTTTCAGTTTTTTGGTAAAGAGTTTCATTACTGATGTGGAGTAATTGGTTGTTACGGAATTTGGGGCCTAAGATTTTTCGTAATATCTTTCTTTCTTTGATCTTCAGCCTTTCAAGTGGGCCCTGGGTTGTGAGAGATAATGTTTCAGCTGCATATAAGGCTTCTGGTTTAATTACAGTATGATAATGCCTTATCTTTGTATTCCAGGAGAGGGACTTCTTGTTGTATGTGTCCTTGGTAAGTTGGAAGGCTAATTCAAATTTATTTCTCCTAGATTCCATAGCTTTTTTCTCTAGGGCGTTCCAGCTGATCCATTCCCCAAGATATTTGAATTCTTTCACTATCTCAATGTATTGTTCTCCCACTTGAAGCTTTTTTGGTGGTTTTTGTATGTTTGTCAATATTTTAGTCTTTTAAAATGAAACTTTAAGTCCCATTTTTAACGCTTGCTTCTGGAGTTCAAGAGTCTGTTCCTTAGCTTCTTCCAATGTCTTAGCTAGTAAGGCCATGTCATCCGCAAAAGCCAAACAATTTAGCTTAATGCCTTTGTTCTTAGTTCCTAGTCTGATTCCACTATGCATATTCACGTTCCACTCTCTAACTACTTTTTCTAGAGCACAATTAAATAGCAATGGAGAGAGTCCATCTCCTTGTCGGACTCCTGTTTTAATCTCAAAAGGGGTGGAGAGTTCTCCCCTGAATTGAACTTTGGAGAATGTATTAGTTAATGTTTCCCTGATAAGATTTGTGGTTTTGTTATCAAGGTCTAGTTCTTTCAGAACCGAGAATAAGGATTCCCTATCTATAGAGTCGTATGCTTTTTGAAAATCAATAAAAGTGATAACATACGATTTAGCCCTTGACTTTTGGTAGTTCATGATGTGTTTGAGGTTAAAGATTTGTTCCGGACAGGATCTCCTTCGAAAAACCCGCCTGGTATTCTCCAAGTTGATGGTCCAATTGAGGTTCTGCCCTTAGTAGTAGGACTGTTGAGAATATCTTGTATGTTACGTCAAGGAGAGATATCCCTCTGTAGTTATTAGGGTCAGATTTGGATCCTTTCTTATAAAGTGGATGTATGAGGGCTGTTTTCCAATCATGGGGGATTCTTTCACTTATTCAAATTTCTTCAAGGATGTTTCTGAGAGACTGTATAGCACTTTTGTTGACATTTTTCCAAAGTTCAGCTGTGATTTGATTTTCTCCTGAAGCCTTATAATTCTTGAGATTCGATATTATTGATTGGAGTTCCTCGACTGTTGGAGGTTCTGAGTCAGGTTTAGTTGATGGAGATATATTAAAGTCCATCTTTACTGATGGTTCCTCACAATTAAGGAGATTTCCGAAATATTCCGTTAATATTCTACAAATATCCCTGTTGTTATGGGCAACATTCCCATCTCTGTCCTGAAATTGTAGAGTTGGTGGATCGTACTTAGTCAATTTCTTCTTAAAATTCTTATAAAAATTTCTTACATTGTTTTTGGAGAAGTCTTCATTAATCTGCATAAGTAATTGATCATCCTGAGCTTTTTTGATTCTTTTAAGATTTTTAGTCACAAATTTTCTAATGCTTAAGAAGTTTATGGGGGAATGTGCATTTACCACTGAATATATTCTATTAGCAGATTTAAAAGTAAGAGTTGAAAGTCTTTTAGATTGTGATTCAAAGCTAATAATAGAGTCCAAAATGTTTTTGGCTATTATGAAGCCCGTTCCCAGGTGGGGGGTGTTTTTCACAATTCTTTTGCCTGTTTTTCCTTTGTAAATTCTGAATCCCTCAGAATCAAAACCGTTTTCATCCAAGAATCGTGTTTCCAGGAGAGCTGTTATGATGATATTGTGGCTTTTGAGGGTGTCAGTGAGATGTTTTAATTTTCCCGTTTGTAAAAGAGAATTTACATTGAATGTAGCCATGTAATTAGGTTTTCTAAACTTCATCTCGTTTGAGGTTCCAAGACGCTCCGACTCGTCTCTGTGCAATGCTGCAGACTCCCCAGAATCCGAATGTCTGCTTGTGCACTGGTATGCACCTGAGGTACTTACATCACACTCTTCCATGATTGATAATTTCTTGGGGGTGACTTCTAGAGCCACAAATTTACAACCAAGGTTGTGAGCCCTGGAGGTTATTCTCAACCGCCCCTAACCTGGAGAACAGACGCTGACCAAAGGCCGCCCAATCTGGGAACAAACGTTTTTGGATTTTGAATTGTGGTTGGTGGTGAAACCACCAGGCTCTTCCGCTCTATCCACCGTTGGGAATCCGAGATTCCTCTTCCGCTGTCAGGATCATTGACCAATTTTCACCTTGTAACCTAAGGCAGGGGCCCTTACAGGGATTTTATGCTTTATTATAGGTAATTTGAAAAAAAAGTTAAAACTATTTGAAATATCTCTTTTGTGATTCAAAGTCCCTTTACAAGTTCATTTGAAAAATGTTGTTATATAAATATTAAATAAACTAAAAAATTAAATGTCAAACAATTTGTTTATTTACTCAATGATTATGTGTATTAAATGTGTCTGTTCCTTAGAAAACAAGTTTGCAGTGGGTTCAGGTGCCCGTGTTATATCAGTATGTTACTTTGAAAGCGTGAACGACTTGGTGGGTGTCCAAGCACATAAAGAAGCCAATCAGATCGACGGTTACATCGTTGGATTGGCACCCTAATAACATTCTTCTAGTAGCTGGTTTCGCTGACTTCAAGGTGCGGGTGTTTTCAGCCTACGTGAAAGAGATAGAAGAACCCCCTCCAAATACAGAATGGGGGAGCAAATTAGTTCTAGGACAGTTGTTGGCCGACTTTCATAACTCTCCCTTGGGAGGTAAGTCATTCATATATATTTTTAAACTGGAAAATTCGCAGAGAAATTTTAAACTTAGATTTTCAAATTCAGAAATACGTGTTACGATTATTTTTTAAAATCTTCATAATTAGTCTATTAAACTGTTATATAATTTTAACAGTACAGAACACTTATACTTTATTTTCTTGGTCTAGGATTCTTAACTATTCTTAGTTATTAAAAAAATATAATTTTTAGGAGGTTGGATACATAGTGTCAGCTTTTCCGGTGATGGGAATCGTGTGTGTTGGGTGAGTCACGATGCGTCTATCTGCGTAGCAGACGCGACTAGCAACAATGCTGTGTGCAAGTTGCGCACTGAATGTTTGCCGTTCCTCAGCTGTATTTGGGTCAACAGCAACACTATTGTAGCAGCAGTAAGTATGTTTCAAATAATTATAATCTATCAAGTATGCAAGAGGTAAATATTGCAGGTATGGTTCGTTGTATTTTTAAGATCTGATGACAATGGAAATAAGATGCAAATTACTCTAAAACACGGTATAGGCATTTGATTGATATTCATTCACATATACATGCTTTTTTAACATAAAAATATAGAATATACATAGGGCCAGTGTGAGATAAGTAAGGCATCGGTTAGTGTGCTGCATCTTTCAACTTGTTTGTAGATCTGAAATTTGAATTACTTCTGTAAGCAATATTATGAAAATAATTTAAGAACTTAGACATAGCTATAATAGATTTTTTTGTAATTTCCACTTATCTGATCTGATTAAAAAAAAAACACATTTTCAGTCAGTCATTTTTCTAGAGATCATGAGAGGGGGGAGTAGGGCAAGTCTCGCATTGTATTTAACCATTCAAGTATTTATATAGTTCATGCAGTATATAGTGCATGCAGTATATACTTCATGCAGTATAAACAGCTCTGTTGTCAGCTCGGTCGACCTGCCTGCTTCAAAGTCTTGGATGCACCATGACTCACCTGACCACCAAGCACCTGAATGTAGAGTGGAAAAAACAATAGGTTCATCAACCACTGATCTTACTAAATTGGCTGCATCTGTACTTAACAAAACTAAATTTTGAACTTTCACATATAAAATGTTAACACAGTTCCGCATAACTTCAGCTACTGAATTGTTCACTCAACTTTATTCAGAGGAAAACTAATACCCTTATTACAATAGTTGTTTTATAGGATAAGTTTGAAAATATTAACTTTCTAAAAAAATCAGCTTAGATAATTGTTTGACAATGATGTTCTTCCATAAAAGATATTTTCTTGTAGAAGTATATTTTTTCTAGGTATTTTTTACCACTCTACAAGTAGTGTGTAATAAAATTAAAAAAGGAAAAGTCTACTTGCCAGAAAGCAAAACATAGTTGTTACACAATTCACTTTAATATAGTATAATATTTTTAACTTTTCATGCAACAAGGTAGTTTTGGTAAAGGGTTTTCTTTGGCACTTCTTTGTTCTACAGTTAGGATTTTTTTCACAGAATACAAGTGTACAATCCACTTGGAATACAGTCCATTTGGTAAATAATCTTTGATGACTGGCTTATGTTAAGGTGTGGACTGTTAGACCTTGATATGTTAAATCATTTATTTGTAGAAAAGTAACACTTTAGGCTGTCATTAATATTTTAAGTAAGCACTCAGGTAAATCTGACCAATAATTTTCTCAACACCCGTTCTGTCCATTTATTTATGACAACTTTGAAATTGCTTTAGGACTAAAATAAAGTTTTGTAATGGATTCATTGTTCTATATTTTAGGGCCATGGATGCTGCCCAATGATATACACAATAGACTCTAACGGACAAATTCAGTTTGTATCCAAGTTAGACACATCAACAAAGAAAGAAGCAGGAGGGTTAAGGTAAAATGTTTGTTTTGTTAATAATCACAGTGTGCAGCTGTCTCGCTAACATGATAGAAGCCAACTACCAAAAAACTATTTTTCTTTATCTTACCCTCTTTGAAATTTGATTAATATTTCATCATTATAATTAGCAGTTGGACACTATAAACTTTCAACATTAATTTGAACCCTGACTGATATATCATTACATATATTTTTGTAATATTTATAGAGTACTGTTTACTGTATTACAGTTGGTAACACTAATATTCTGTTTTTGCTTTCTCTAAAGAAATAATTTTGAAGTAAAGAATTATGTTTATAGTTAAATACTTCTTTGGTCATTGTTGTTTTTATGAGAAATAAGTTATTACACTTTTTAGTCTATATCTGGAAAAAATAAAAAACTTTTACCTGAAAAAATTCTGTTTTTAGTGCAATGAGAAAGTTCCAGAGTTTTGACAGACAAGGACGTATAGAGAACGATACCGTGCTAGAGACAATACATCAGAACGCTATTACTTGTTTGTGTTCATTCGAAGGTAAAAACGGTAACATAAAGAAACTGTCATCAAGCGGTGCTGATGGCCAACTGGTCATTTGGGACTTGCAGGTACTTTTATATAATTATTTCATTCTTTCTGTCACTACACTTTCTAAGTTTACTCATTTTAACTAATATTGGAGCTGGGGCATTAATGTAACATGTTTCAACATCAACACCGGTTGTAACATATTAAAAGAACAAAATTTTTAATAAACCTAAATATAATTTCAAATGTATATAATAATAATAAATTTCAATAACATAGATAAACCTGTTAGTGTGCATCGATTCAGTTTAAAATAAACTTCCCAACAACATGTATTTGTGACCACTAGAACACGTGAGGTACTTTTTGTTTTAAAATGTTGGTATTTTTCAAGGGACATTTTAGAGGAATATTAGTGGGTTCAACAAACATAGTAAGATCAATGGGAGAGGAGAATAAAACATTTGTGACATTTCTTTGTCACAACAAAATAATATTGTCTGCATTAGCCCAAGTGTGCACAATAATCGGACATTAAACACAAAAAAAAAACACAACAAAAGAAACCCAATTTTCAAGGAAATCTTTGAAAATTAAAATTGTAGTTATAAAGCCAAACATTAGCAAAATCACAACAAAAAACATTGTGTTTACTTTAAAAAGTATGTTTCATATTGGTAAAAAACTGTATGTGTGACTAATGCAATAAAGAAGATTGCATACTAGTGGTAAATTTAAGTTAAATTTTACAAATTCAGTTTTTTTAATGTGGCAATAAAAATGAAACAGGTTAAATTTTCTGCACAAAAATGAGAACTTAGAACATGTTGGTCACATGTGTGAGACAATACCGTATAGTCTCCATACATCCTCTGATCTCCAGTCCAGTAAAACAGCCATCTAATATTTATTTGTTCTTAACTATTGTACCGCTGTTTTAACACCAGTTTATTAGTACAGTTAATGGTTTTAAATACAAATTTTATTAATTTGTGGTTTTTTGAAAGTTCTACAGATAATTTCATATATTTTGACATTCAATATTTAAGTAAAATTAAAATACTAAAAGCATGATTCACCTATTTAGTTAGTGTATAGCCTACTATATGATAGACATATCTTATTTTGAAAAGAAGTCAGACTTTGAGCATTGAATGTGTTTAAGTCATTTTCTTGTCAACAATCAATGTAATTTGCATATTAAATGTTAATGCATTTTGTTTGGGAATTACAGTAGAGTCTCGATTAACCATCATTCTCAGGACTGTTGGGGTGACGAATGACAGAATAGACCACCCGTACTTTCGGTGATCAGTAAAAAGTAACATAGCACCAAATGTTTTATTATTATTACTTGGAAAATTTAGTAAAACTCTTAAATTTTCTGTTTAACTCTAAATTATGTATTATGCAAATTTTACATTCATAGATCCTTATTGTAGTAAATTATCCGTACTTAACCTTTTGACAAGTATTCATGCATCGCGGTACTTGAGTCTAACAAACACTTACACTTATGACTAACACTTTACACTCATACTTACATTTAGGGAGGCGATAAAAGCCTCAATGTGCTTTTCACCTTAACATAACAAACAAAATTCATGCAGGATATGCAAGAGCATGCACTTGCTACTTAAAGAGTACTCACATGATTGTTATATGATCGACTTATACACTGAATGGTATTATCGTAAATAGTGTGTGTGTGTTTATTACCTTTCAATAGAAACATTCATGCCCTTTCCAGATTTTTGTTGACACTATTTAAAAGTGTTTATCATCATTCCACTAAGTGAAAAGATCATTTACTTTTCAGTTATCAGTGTTTGCTTAGGATAGGAATTATTGCCAGCTGCCATCAGCAAATAAGTTGTGTCTAGTTAGAAACAGTGTTTTGTGTAGAAGGTTACTTTGTTTCAAATGTCAGATAATATAATTAACCTGATGGTATAGAAACTGATAGTTCAAAGCACGACGGTTGATTGAGATTCTATTGTACAGAGTCTATACCAAAAGTAGTAGGACTGATTTAAAAAAAAAAAAAAAATTGAAGATATGTTTACAATTCCTTAATATTCTTCGAAATGGCACCCATGGGCAGCTACACACTTAGAATAACGCTGCTGCTGTCTCATCAATGCTGCTTGAACATCCTGAATCGAGTCAAATAATGTCCCTTTAGCTGTCTTTTCATCCGCAGGAATACAAAAAAGTCAGGTGGAGCCAGATCGGGACTGTAGGCAGAATGTGGTAATTCCAAATCGGGCCAACAGTTGCTTCACGACAAGCGGGCCATGGCACAGTGCATTGTCGTGATGCAGCATCTAGTTGTCGGAGATGGCTGGTCGGACACGATTCACTTGGTCTCGCGGGCGAGTTAGCACTTGAACCCAGCAGTTCTCTCACTCTGGCCACATTTTCGTCGGTTCGTGCCACCTGGTGCGATGGTTGTCTTCAACGAGCTCCCTACCTTCTTTAAACAGTTTGTGCCATTCAAAAACACTGGAGTGGTTCATTGCAGTATCCCTGTAAGCCGACAACCATTTCTAGGGTCTTGGCTGAGTTTGACACAAATTTACTGAATATGCTGCTTGAGATTTTGACTCATTTTGTGCATCAACGATAAAAAACATGTTTCACAATAAATGATGTCTGTACTTAAAGCCCATAGGCGACTGCAGTGTGTTTCTCTGTTGCTAAGTATCCCCTTCATCTCGCCCAAACCTCTGTCCACAGCTCTGCTCGGGCTACAGAAAATCAGTCCTACTACTTTTGGTATAGACTCTGTATACACACAAAGTTTATCAGTTATGCATTTATTTGTTAACAGTATTGAGAGTTTACAAAGGTCAACTTCGACCACAGCCCACAGCCCTAGTATAGCTAAATTAAGTTTCAAGTTTTTTTATGTCATATGTGGTGATGATTTTATTTATAGAATTATTCAAGAAAACACCTTACTGTTACACATACTTTTGTAGTTTGGAATTTTAACTATTCAACTTAGTAAATTTCTGTAGCAACTAAATTTGAATAAGTTAAAAAAAAATATTTTTCTCTTGTCACTTTCTATCAAGTTGGCTGTAGGTAATTCCGCCATTTATAGTATTTTAATGGACACTTGTCTAATAAAAACCTTTAGCACTGTAATACAGTCAGTGGCATAATATTTGTTTTAAGTTTGACACTTGAGAAAACGAGTTTAATCCAACTCTCGAAACATCACTGTTTCGATATACACAAATAATGACAAGTATCTGAATAAACAATATTATTGTTATAATATTCACCTTGTATCAATAATGTGACAAAATAAAAATTTCAACATAAATTAATTTATAACTATATCTATTTTTCAGACCCTGGAAGGTGGCGTACAAGGAATGAAAATTGTTTAATGTTATATAAGATAAAAAAAAAATAAAATAAATTTTTTATACTTACTATATAATTAATCATTGTTTTAGAAGTATTTTAACTGTTATTATATATATTTTATGTATTTGTAATTGTATTGTCGAATGAATGGTAACACAATATGAATAAATTAATTATAAACACTAATATTTAGTTTTTCTAGTACCACTAAAATATTTCTTCCTCAAAATGATTATTATATTATTGCAATTTGTTAGCATAATCTCAAATTAAAATTCCTGAATTCCATAAATTCTTTTGCTTCTTCCCCTTTCTCTTTTTGGTTTAACAAATTGGGGCACAGGTCTCCAGAGAGGATCTTGGGACAATATTTCAGGGGAAACATTTTGATTGGGTTCATTCATTCAGCAGTGTTCATTCATAGGTTGTTATCAAGTGTTCTTGTAGCCATGACAATATAAGAACATTGTATAATAATTATATGTATTAAAGGGCTTTATGAACCATGGATAGTCGATTCTTTAAAGGACCCAAGTTAGCAGAGATCCCAAACACATGACACATCACACGTTTTCCCACACAGTGAGGAAGTGAAACAATATACTTTAGATTTCAAATTTCTTAATTTATGTGTAAGGAAATGGGATATGATTTTGAAGATAGGTATGACATTAATAAATGTAATATGACAAATATTATTTAATTACAACATTGCAGTGCAATGTTGTTTGAACTATTTCAGTAACAAAAAAGACTATTCAGAATTATATAAAAAGCTGCATTTTATAAAAATTCAGCTTAATTAATTATAATATTCCAGTTGTCTGCAGTTTTTTAAAATATTGATAATCTGAAAAAACAAAAAAATTTAGAAAGCATATCTGGTTCGGATGTCTTCTAACTTTTTCGACACTTCACTTGGCGTTCTGTCTAAATCTTCTGCAATGCTTTTCTGCTTTGCTGCATCGATTGCATTGAACTGTTCGCATAAATCTCCATCCAAGACATTCTAAAAAAACAATTTCAACTATCAGATAACGGCAGTATATAGGTTACATATCATAATTGGAAATACTTTTGTTTATAAACATGTTTTAAAATAGACTCAAACAACACCCCAAACTACTCTCTCTTACACACACTATTCTACATAGCTTGGATCACTCAAAAGCGTATAGCGACTCTTGGTGATGGAGTGAATACCAATTCTCTAATGGTGTATCAAATTGAGCCTTGGGATACTGGTCAACCTCCCAGTGTACCTTGGCCTTTCCCATGCATTGGGTGGACCTCATTTTCTTACCTGCTAATGAAAATATGAGTAACAATGAATAAAATCCTCAAACTATCATGGAGTGATGTGATTTTCTCTTGAAACATTGAAAGAAAATTGGTACAGCAAGCATCTCAACAGAACAGCGAAGTCACAATTAATAAGAATGAGGAGCTACCCATCTTGAATATTCTCAAAATCCTAGACTATAGAGGCTAGTACTAGAGAAGGCGTTGTAAAGCATTTTAAAAATGTTGAAAGGGGCCTCAATGGATCTACAAAGGTTGCAGTGCAATAGTAAGCATAGAAATTCATTCGTTCGTAGATACCATTTGAAAGCATGTTTTTATTTAACATCATTCAATTAAAAAAATCATCGATTCTAGGAAGCACTAAGAGAAATTCACCCGACTCATTTTTTGCTTCTGCAGCTGTGGGGGCAGGGTAAGAATATTGTGGGGGCATATCATTAAACTTGCACGGGGGCCATATTTAACTAGTTAAGCTACTGAATTCAAATCACTTTGAGTTGGTCTTCATACTGTAAAGCAAACTACTCTACGTTCACGAATGACCAATTTGATTTTGCATAAAGTTTATGATCGAGGATTAATGACAAAATTCTAATCACCATGTGAATAGTCCTGACATTACGGTATACAATTTTATCCAACTAGATCAGATAGACCTTACCTTAATCCAACTAAAACCAATAACTTAAAAAAAAAATATAATATAGAAAAGTTTGTATTCACTATTTTAAAGTAAAATTCAAGTTTCAATTAGTATGAAAATAATGACCATGTTTATTTATAAAGACAATGAACTTTATGTATAGTTTGAAAACAAAGAGATAATGAAATTAATGTTTACCTTCAGAGGATAGTAATAAGATCGGAATGACAGGTGATCTCGTCCACACAACGGAGAATTTTCTGAACGCATATGCATTTCCAGATGCTGGAAAAAATCTTGATCCTCATGGGAAGTAAATGGCACCAATACGCCAACAGTTCCTGAGAGAGTTGTGTATACCAAGGACTCTGAACCTCCAGGTATTAATGTCGCTTTCTGTAAAATTAATGGAACAAGTCTAGTTAAACATATATGAAAATCAAGATTTGACTTTTAGAAACAGATTTTTTTTCACGAATTTACATTGAAAAAATGAGCTTTTGGAGCAGCTAAGACCCAGACCTGGGACCTAAAATTTATATTTTTTTTCTGGCGAAAATCCTTTAAGGTTATCATTGCCGATAATATATATATATATATATGTGTGTGTGTGTGTGTGAGCCAAATGTTCACAATTTTGGTCCTATTTGATTCAAACATGGTACAATAGTTTATTATGGTAATAGCTTGGACACATTTTTATCCAACAAAATTTGTTCAACAGTTTCAAAATGTTGGCCATTTCTAATGTTTAGAAATTCATAACTTTTTTGTTTTAAATTTTTTTAAAAATCCGATTTTACCATCGTAATCAATGTTAAAAACTATGTAAAACAAGCATTTTGGATTTTCAAAATCCGTTATAAGAAATTTTTCGATGATGGTCAGGGTTCATTTTCATATTTTTAATGTAATTTGAAAGTTAAAGTTGTAATACTTGCAGTTTTTTCCAATGCTGATTATGACGGTGAAATCAGAATTTAAAAAAGGGCAAAAGAAATATTTTTGGAAATTTGCTTCTATCAAATCAGCTGGACAGCTGCTTGCCACGATTACTTGTTTATAAATTCAAAACTAAAGGGACTAAACAAAAAATTCTAATTCTCAAAAAATTTGAATTGTACGAATAAGGTACATATACTTTGTATTGTATTATTTTCATGCCTTTTATTTACTCCTTTATTTATCAGGGCCACCTGGAATTAGGTTTTTTATTCACAAAATTGTAGAAAAAGTTTACTCCTTTAATGGACACATTTGAATTACCTAACTTATTGCATTTACACATATGCCCAACCACTTATTTATTTTACAGATTTTTAAAATTGGATGCAGACAAAAAATATTGTCCGAAGGGAAATTAATAATTGGATGAAGCTAAATTTCTCTAAGTAACCTCTTTAAAAACTGTTTTTTCAGCATACAAACTTAGATATTTTTGACAAACAATACACCGAGTGTACAGTAGAATAGAAATGAAAATTTTAGAAAACATTTTTCAGTAATTCACCACTTCTGCTGAAGAAATAAGCAAAATGGTGAGTGCAGGCACTAGGATCGGGTAGTTAGGATTTAAATTCTTATTCACTGGAAAGAAAATAATCATGGAACTCTATTGTTTCAGACACGATAGAAGTGAATTTTGGACAATTTTATTTTACACTTTTTCAAAAATCTGAACCATTACAATCAGCATTCAAATTTAAGTATAATAAGTCGTTTTCCAATGACAATTCGTTGGAAAAATCAGGTTCATTTCTTTTAAAATTATTGAATAGTTAAATCTTTTTGGTAAATTTCACTCTGAAAGTTTTCCAGATGAAGTTTTACATTGATGATTGTACAAACAGAATTATAACGATCATGAAAACTTCCAATTCAAAAGGTTTACATTAATCAGAGCCACCTGGACTTTGGTTTTTTATTCACAAAATTTTAGAAAAAGTTTTCACAAGAAAAAAAAAAAAACTCTATAAATCCTCTAATTTTTATGGAATAGAGCATTTGCTGTAATATTGTACCACAAATAACAGGCCATCGTTGTTAATGCTCAACAATATAACCGAATACAAACCTGTAACGACATACAAGTTTCCCCGATGTGGAAGTTTGCAATACAATCAGCTTTTTGTGAAGCGCCATTGAGTAGGCCTCTGTCCCAGAGTGCTTTGTTACCAGTTGGATCCTCATCTACATCGTCCGATACATTTGTAGACAGACGAATCTAGAAAGGAATAAATATTTTGTAGTATTTCATTAATCTTTTGCTCTCCTTAGTTGAACTAAGCACAAACTTCACTTATTTGCAGTTACACTCAGTTTCATTCGTGTGCACAGTTTTAATACAATTTCACTGCTCTCACCAGCTTAGGAGGCTTGTGTTATGGGCTGCTGTTGTTCAAGTTCTTAGAGAATGGCACAGAAGCTAATCACAGAGTATATTAACACATATTTAATCTATGGCATGATATCCAAATACAAAAAGAAGACCTCTTTACCACAATAACATATTTAAAAAAACAAAACTGAAATAACATAGGTAAACTTATATGTTTACACATGTACATATTAATCTAATATTAATGTATGACATGTGAGGTGTACCAACTGTGAAATAATGATCTGTAACCACCAGAATTAAAATAATTTTTGTTTTGAAATATTGGTACTAAGCGAAGCTTAACATCTGGAAGAAATATTAGCGGCTTAAGTGACAAAGTTTTAACCAATCGTAGAGAAGAAGGAAAATGATTGTGAAAATAAATGATGAGCAGAAAAATTTTAGTTAACAAGAACTCAGTATCGTAAATGTTAATCATCACAAAGAATAACAGGGAAATTTTATCAAATTTGTGCAACTGAACACTTAAGTATTGTGCATTTTAGATAAAAAAAAATATCCAAAAGTTACTTAAAGCATTTTTGGGACTTTTGAATTATATAAAACATACAGAGGAGTGAATTTGCCAGTGATTGCACATCAGCAAAACATACAAACCAATGTAAGTATGATTAAATTGTAAATTCAATACTGGTAATTCTGTCTTCATTTGTTGTTACTTATGTTAATAATTAAAAATTGCTTTATTTTCATGAATAATAACTAGTTTTGTGAGAAAAATAAACCAGTTTTAACAACCTGTTTATCAATAATTTACACCTTATAAACCTACTTGCTGAAAATGTTACCTCGTTATATATTTTGATTATAAATTTATTCACAACAAAAAATTAAGTTAATATAAAAGTTACAACATGAAAATGAACTAATTTTATATGAGAAGAATTACTACCAAACTAGTCAGATTATTTTACCCTGATGTGTAATTTGGTAATGTAGCTTCCACTCTTCTGAGAGAAACCAAACAGAAATCATACTAAAATATAAAATATTGTTGAATATTTTCAGCAGCCTAACCAGTCCAGGGAGGTTGTGTTATATTTATATACAAAATATAAGTTGTTTGAAAAGTAAAGAATGTTCTCTAGACACATTTATAAAACAATGAAACAAAACTCATCTCAGAATACATAAGATGCATAAGCTATTTTTCTACATAGTTGAATTTCAACATTTTTTGTAGTGTTTCACCAGCTTTTCTATGCTTTCTGCATACTCAGTTGCCGCCAAATTCTTGAACCACTCCCTAATGCTCTCTTTCAGTTTGTTGTTACTTTCAGAAGTTTCCGCCCAAAAAATCCTTCATTTTGGGAAAAAAGATGGCAATCACTAGGCCCAAATCTGGGCTATAAGGCTGACGTTGAAAAATTGTAAAAAAGCACAATGATGCTCAAGAACAATACACGCAGTTTGTTTTGAAGACACAGTGTGGTTGATGAAAGGTCTGACAATAGGCTGCTGCATTTATGGTCTCTCTTCTAAGCACATAATCGCAAAACACTTTAGCCATAACCTTATTGGCACTCAGAATTTGTTTGGCTTTTTTGCTTTTCACGGGGCTGGGGCATGATGTCATTCCACTGACTGTCATTCATGTTACCATAAAACTCAGGTATTGTCAGTAAATTTTTATAGTGAACTTTCTTTGCATTCAAAATGCCAATTACATAATGACCTCATAATTGGTGGGATTAATTTTGTCACACATTTTAAAGACACACAAATAAACAGTAAACAACTTTAGTGGCTGACTGTTAATGTTAGACTGGCACAAAGGCATGGGAAGGTCAATTACACAATGGAAGCGGTGGTGGGGAAACTTGAGTGGCTCATCAGATCAAAAAATTCTTTACTTTCCAAACAACAACCCAATAGTTAGTACTTTATCTTGATATACAAATGTTTTTAATATATGTAAACTTACCACTGCAATGTTGCCAAATTTATCAGCAGTTGCTACAGTGTTGTAGTCTAATATACAAGTAGTTGTAATCCATCGGGGTTGAGTATCATCAGCAAATATGATGAGCTGGTTCTCAGCACGCTTGTATCTCACCATATACACACTCTCCTGGACATCGCTCACAAAAACTCTTTGCCCGGTGCAGGTTATGTTCATGATGAAATTGGGGATATGCTGCAAGATAATAAAAATTGTAAAGTCAGAAAAGTGTATTTTTGTCACATCACATTACACATTATAAACATCTACTTTATCAAAAACAAATACCACAAGTATAGCTTATAGTTCAGTTACTTTGTAAACCTTTTAGTGTATAATCAGCACTGCAGGAATGACATCATTTAGTGTCAGCAAAGTGTGTAATTTTGTCATCATATTATACATTATAAACACCTACTTTATTAAAAATAAGTACTACAAATACAGCTTATAGTTTAGTTACTTTGTAAACCTTGTAGTTGTATAATCAGCACTGCAGGAAAGACATCATTTAGTGTCAGCAAAGTGTGTATTTTTATCATCATATTATACATTATAAACACCTACTTTATCAAAAACAAGTACCACAAATATAGCTTATAGTTTAATTGCTTTGTAAAGCTTATGGTTGTATAATCAGCACTGCAGGAATGACATCATTTAATGTCAGCAAAGTGTGTAATTTTGTCATCATATTATACATTATAAACACCTACTTTATCAAAAATAAGTACTACAAATGCAGCTTATAGTTTAGTTACTTTGTAAATCCTGTAGTTGTATAATCAGCACTGCAGAAATAACATCATTTAGTATCAGCAAGTGTGTATTTTTGTCATCATATTATACATTAAAAACACACACTTTATCAAAAACAAATATCACAAGTATAGCTTACAGTTTAGTTACTTTGTAAACCTTTTAGTGTATAATCAGCACTGCAGGAATGACATCATTTAGTGTCAGCAAAGTGTGTAATTTTGTCATCATATTATACATTATAAACACCTACTTTATCAAAAATAAGTACTACAAGTACAGCTTATAGTTAGTTACTTTGTAAAGCTTATAGTTGATATAATCAACACTGCAAGAATGACATAATTTAATGTCAGCAAAGTGTGTATTTTTGTCATCATGTTATACATTATAAACACATACTTTATCAAAAACAAATTTTATAAGTATAGCTTATAGTTTAGTTACTTTGTAAACCTTTTAGTGTATAATCAGCACTGCAGGAATGACATCATTTAATGTCAGCAAAGTGTGTATTTTTGTCATCATGTTATACATTATAAACACATACTTTATAAAAACAAATTTTATAAGTATAGCTTATAGTTTAGTTACTTTGTAAACCTTTTAGTGTATAATCAGCACTGCAGGAATGACATCATTTAATGTCAGCAAAGTGTGTATTTTTGTCATCATGTTATACATTATAAACACATACTTTATCAAAAACAAATTTTATAAGTATAGCTTATAGTTTAGTTACTTTGTAAACCTTTTAGTGTATAATCAGCACTGCAGGAATGACATCATTTAATGTCAGCAAAGTGTGTATTTTTGTTATATTATATATTATAAACACCTACTTTAACAAAACAATTAACACAAACAAAAATACAGTCTACAGAATAGTTATTTTGTGATAAACTACCTTGTTTTCACATTTCCTTAAAAGCTTCTTTTTTCCCATATCATACAACCTCAACATGCGACCTACTCCAACAAGTAAACGACCTTGAAAACCACAAATTGCTGATGGTACTTCGTCAACTTCAGTCTTGTGAACTAGCTCTAATGATGTGCAAGTGCTATTTACTCTGTAACAGAAATTTAAATTATTATAACATAATTATTCTGACATATTTTGTCTTACTATTACATGTGACTAGCTTATTAGTTTTGATAATTGCTGTTACTAGACCTAACTAAATTATCACAAAAAAAACTGTTTTGTTTATCACTTATGACGTTTAACTTCCCTTGAAGTATGTTACGTTAAGGTAAAAACTAACAAAACTTTTTTTATGTAATAATGTTTTATGTGCATTCAGCGTTAACAGTTTTATAAAACAAAAACTTTATAACTAACTAAACACTTTTATATAACACACGTTGTTAGGAAACACATCAGACACAATTTATCTGCATGTAGGGTTCACTGTGCCTTTAACTGTAATTAACTTCTATACACACAATAACTTTGTGTGTTCAGCGTTAACAGTTTTACAAAACAAAAACTTTATAACTAACTAAACACTTTTATATAGCACATATTGTTAGGAAACACATCAGACACAATCTATCTGCATGTAGGGTTCATTGTGCCTTTAACTGTAATTAATTTCTATACACACAATAACTTTATGTGTGTTCAGTGTTAACAGTTTTACAAAACAAAAACTTTATAACTAACTAAACACTTTTATATAGCACATATTGTTAGGAAACACATCAGACACAATCTATCTGCATGTAGGGTTCATTGTGCCTTTAACTGTAATTAATTTCTACACACACAATAACTTTATGTTTGTTCAGTGTTAACAGTTTTATAAAACAAAAACTTCATAACTAACTAAACACTTTTATATAGCACATATTGTTAGGAAACACATCAGACACAATCTATCTGCATGTAGGGTTCATTGTGCCTTTAACTGTAATTAACTTCTATACACACAATAACTTTGTGTTCAGCATTAACAGTTTTATAAAACAAAAACTTCATAACTAACTAAACACTTTTATATAGCACATGTTGTTAGGAAACACATCAGACACAATTTATCTGCATGTAGGGTTCACTGTGCCTTTAACTGTAATTAACTTCTATACACACAATAACTTTGTGTGTTCAGCGTTAACAGTTTTACAAAACAAAAACTTTATAACTAACTAAACACTTTTATATAGCACATATTGTTAGGAAACACATCAGACACAATCTATCTGCATGTAGGGTTCATTGTGCCTTTAACTGTAATTAATTTCTATACACACAATAACTTTATGTGTGTTCAGTGTTAACAGTTTTATAAAACAAAAACTTTATAACTAACTAAACACTTTTATATAGCACATATTGTTAGGAAACACATCAGACACAATCTATCTGCATGTAGGGTTCATTGTGCCTTTAACTGTAATTAATTTCTACACACACAATAACTTTATGTTTGTTCAGTGTTAACAGTTTTATAAAACAAAAACTTCATAACTAACTAAACACTTTTATATAGCACATATTGTTAGGAAACACATCAGACACAATCTATCTGCATGTAGGGTTCATTGTGCCTTTAACTGTAATTAATTTCTACACACACAATAACTTTATGTTTGTTCAGTGTTAACAGTTTTATAAAACAAAAACTTCATAACTAACTAAACACTTTTATATAGCACATATTGTTAGGAAACACATCAGACACAATCTATCTGCATGTAGGGTTCATTGTGCCTTTAACTGTAATTAATTTCTATACACACAATAACTTTATGTGTGTTCAGTGTTAACAGTTTTATAAAACAAAAACTTCATAACTAACTAAACACTTTTATATAGCACATATTGTTAGGAAACACATCAGACACAATCTATCTGCATGTAGGGTTCATTGTGCCTTTAACTGTAATTAATTTCTACACACACAATAACTTTATGTTTGTTCAGTGTTAACAGTTTTATAAAACAAAAACTTCATAACTAACTAAACACTTTTATATAGCACATATTGTTAGGAAACACATCAGATGTTAACAGTTTTATAAAACAAAAACTTCATAACTAACTAAACACTTTTATATAGCACATGTTGTTAGGAAACACATCAGACACAATTTATCTGCATGTAGGGTTCACTGTGCCTTTAACTATAACTATCTTCTATACACATAACTTTATACATGTGTTCCACGTTAACTTCATAACTAACTAAACACTTTTATATAGCACATGTTGTTAGGAAACACATCATCGGCCGCCTCGGTGGTCTAGTGGATAGCGTACTAGGCTTTCATCCCGAGGACCCGGGTTCGATTCCCGGCGAGGGCTTGGCATTTTCATACGCTATACATCATCCCATCGTCTGCATTAGCCCAAGTGTGCACAATAGTCGGACGTTAAACACACAAAAAAAAAAAATGAAGTGTTAAAGTATCTCTTTATTAAACAGTGTTCTAAGAGTAATTTTTGTTGTTGATTATATAAATGAAAAGGAAGAGAACCTAGGATGTTTTTTACGAAATCACTATCCATAATTTTGAATATAAAAAAGCATGAATTCTCTAAACAAAATAATTTCAGGTTATACCATTGGCTGGTATTTAATTACTATAATACACTAACATTTAATTAAATACTAGTATTTTAAGATTATTGTACATAACTACCTAAGTGATATTGTTGCAAAACCATGTAGGCCTCTTATTTCTGGTCAGTATGAACTTCTGTTAAAATAGACATATTTAATACTTGTATGACCTGTTAATAAAGCAGTAATTCATTTTATTTAGGTTATTTAAATAGGAGACTCTGCTTTTAGTAAACAGCATATATTATAGTATAATTTAGGTATGTAACGTAAAATCCAGCTATAAATTCAGTCATTAATTTTATAAGTTATAGTTTAAAATACAAAAGTAGAAGAAAGAAAGGCCAATTGTATTAAATAACCTAAATAAAATGAATTACTGCTTTATTAACAGGTCATACAAGTATTAAATATGTCTATTTTAACAGAAGTTCATACTGACCAGAAATAAGAGGCCTACATGGTTTTGCAACAATATCACTTAGGTAGTTATGTAAAATAATCTTAAAATACTAGTATTTAATTAAATGTTAGTGTATTATAGTAATTAAATACCAGCCAATGGTATAACCTGAAATTATTTTGTTTAGAGAATTCATGCTTTTTTATATTCAAAATTATGGATAGTGATTTCGTAAAAAACATCCTAGGTTCTCTTCCTTTTCATTTATATAATCAACAACAAAAATTACTCTTAGAACACTGTTTAATAAAGAGATACTTTAACACTTCATTTTTTTTTTGTGTTTAACGTCCGACTATTGTGCACACTTGGGCTAATGCAGATGATGGGATGATTTATAGCGTATGAAAATGCCAAGCCCTCGCTGGGAATCAAACCCGGGTCCTCGGGATGAAAGCCTAGTACGCTATCAACTAGGCCAACGAGCAATTTCTTGCTGTACCTTGTATATTATTCATTTCTTTTTCCCATTAATTGTGAAAGATCGCAAGGGCCCACTAGTATATACATAAAAAGGTAAAAATAAAACACATGGACTGACTGACATGTATAAGACTTCCATCTTTAACAGTGAATAGCTATAGGGATGAAATTTTGCATCAAGGTTTTGGAACATTGTAAGTGATAAGAAATGATTTCAAAATCAAATTACTAAAGTGTATTAAACCTATTTCTTTGCTTCCAGAAAATTACTATATTCGAGGTAGCATACCCGTCCATAAAAATTATGTCAAGGAATTGGTTTTTGGGTGTTGCAATACGAATGCAACAATGCCAATGTTTATTAAATGCAAGGGAGGCCACTATCTAGTCCACTGATAAAGTGTTAATAGATTGAATTTTAAGTAGCACTTACTTGTATGTATGCAAGTATCCTACAACATTGTGTCTTGGATTAAGTTGAAGATTTTTCGCCACTCCAATGATAACAAACTGCTGACCTTCTGGCTGGTTGTGGAACTTCACCAGAGCAATGCTACACACATATTGAGAAAAATTGATAGTTACATTTAAACTGGTAAGTGTTACTGCACAAAAAACATAAATTTCTATCCTCAGATTTGTTTCACTACATTATCAGAATGATCACATATCTGTTAAGTTAATTAGATTAGATACTAGAGGAAGGGATAGTACAAAACCAGGCACTGCGATCAACTAACTCTTAAAATGCCTAGTTCAGCAGACTGGTGCCCCGAGTAAGTTCCAGCAACCCGCTGACTAGCTTACTCTGCTGATGATCCCTAGGGTCGTGGAAACTAAAAACTCCTAGCCTCCTACTCAAGAGCCTCACAATTAAGTTAATACTTAAGCTCAAACCCAAGAAAGGCTTACTTACGTAACATCCGCTCTTACATTTGTCACTACTCAAGTATATGGAGCACATTTTTGAAGTGACCACTACGATTCTATGAAAAAAAACTCAATAAAGGCAGTGCTGTTTGATCATGTGACACGATCCATCAAATTTTCTAAATACTGTAAAACCTCTCATAGCTGATGGTGTATAATTGTCACTCCTCTAAGTACAAAAGTGAATCATCAGCACTTTATTCTTGTATCAGAAGCAGGCACTTTGGCAGTTCCGTTGTAATTATGAGAAAGTAAATATAGTGCAATGTACAGTTAATAAAAAAAATCTAACATGGGAATTGATGGCGGATTTAAATAGGTATACTGTAAAAATAGTATTATTGGAGTTGTTGTAATAATATATATATTTTGTTTTATTACTTTAACTGTTTTTCATCTGAAGTACTCACCTGACAGCGGCTTCGTTTTGATCAAATCGTAATGTTTCATGGGTCTTGCCTTCGACGGGGTCTAGAAGCCTGATTAAGGAAGCCCACATGCCTGCACCAGCTTTGGGTGCGCTGAACACTCGTTCGGGTAAATCTTCTGTCAAGAAAGCTTCGGCCATCTCTCTAGCCAGTTCTTGTTCTTCTTCACCAGCTGCCTCTTGCATTTCCTTAAAACATAAATAAGTTTTTATGTTTCTTTTAATTTCCATTAGAAAATGTGTAATTGGAGACACAAAACTGTAACTTATCTTAAAATTGTTTTGAAATAAAATTTTCAATTCTATTTAAAATGCAAAAGTGGTTTGACCAACTGAAGGTATGCTATCATATATTCAATATAATTTAAAAGTTTAAAATGCTAGTAGGTCCTTTAAACATGCAGAGTTTAAAGCAATGTCTGTTATTGAACCAAAAATGGAAATCATGTAGTGTTTTATCTTCCTTTTTAATTACTATAATTTGTTCGTAAAAATGACAAATTAACATGGCTAGTTTTTAACAACATAACCTGAAACTTATTATATCCTATCAGCTGTTCATTACGAATTAATATAAAACAACTAGTTTCCGTAGTGTAGTGGTTATCACGTGCGCCTCACATGCACAAGGTCTCCAGTTCAATCCCAGGTGAAAACACAGGAAATTTTAATTATAATTAATTTAATCTGAGACTTGCGATGTGCAAAATATACTATATTAATATAAATTTGTGCACTCGCATCACAGAAAATCCAACATCACAATGAGTCCTAAAACATGATACTTGTTAAAAACCAAAGCTAATACAGTAGTCACTGGTTGTAGTGCTAACCATGCACGGTATATCTGATTAAGAAAGAAATTCTATAGTTAAGTTTGAAGTGTTATGTAAACTAAACCAAGTCTCATGCTTACTACAGTATATAGTGCCCCTGGTTAACAGTCTTAATTTGTTCCAGAACTAAGACTTTTATCTGAGTCGACTGCTGTTCAAGTCAACATTTACAATAGACTTATGGAAAACATAAGCTTCCATAAGTTACAGAGAAAAAAAATAAAATTGAGTTCTCACTATTAATATGTCAAAGATGAAGAATGAAGACAAATCACAGAAGTCACACTTTAACTAAATTCATACAAATGTAATACTGTATATTTTTTTAGTTCAATAGTCAAAGTTTGTCTTTTACTTCCACTACCACAATCAATTCTTTAAGGACCCATAACGGGCTTCCCATAAGTAGTAATATGGAACGAACAGTAAAAGTCCAAAAAAAAAAATAGATGCAATCTGACATGTTTACTTGTTATTTCAGATAACCAGTGACTTAATAAACTGTGTGTTTACGAGGTGTGTTCAGAAAGTAACAAGAATGTTTAAATTTCGTGGGCTTGTAGAATCCGATTGTCAAACATTTTTTTTTATTATGTTGGTATACATGCCCTTGAAGTATGATAAAACTTTCAGCTGTTTTCATTGTTGACTTTGTTTGTGACAGCCACAAAGGTTAGACATGTTTTTATGAACTCGGCGGTTTTCGATTGTTAAAAGAAATGGATCAAAAAATTTGTATAAAATTTTGCGTAAAAAATGGAATAAAGTGTAACAAAGTGTGTGAAATGTTAACAAAGACCTATGGTGTCTGCTATGAGTAAAGCAAGAGTTTACGAGTGGTATAAGCGTTTCCATGAAGGCCGTGAAGACGTTGAAGATGATGAACACCCTTGGACGCCCCAGCACATCAACAACTGGTGGAAACAGTGAAAGAAATGGTTATAAACAATCGCCGAATCATAATTAGAGAGGTCGCTGATGATGTTGGCATATCAATTGGATCATGTTATGACAATGTTTCCACTGTTTTGTGTATGAAACACGTGGCAGCAAAATTTGTTCCAAAATTGTTGAATTTTGAACAAAAACAGCAGTAAATGGAAGTTGCTCAGGAGTCACTAAATTAATTCAACAATGATGCAGAATTACTGAAACGTATTATAACACATGACAAAACATGGGTTTACGGATATGATGTCGAAACTAAGGCTCAATCATCCTAGTGGAGGCATTCTGGCTCGCCAAGACCGAAAAAGGCTCGAAAAGTGCGGTCGAACATGAAGGTTATGATCACTGTGTTTTTCGATATTAATGGCATAGTGCATCATGAATTCCTGCCACCAGGTGAAATGGTCAATAAGGAGTACTACCAACAAGTTCAACAATCCGGAAAAAATGCCTGGATCTGTGGAAAAACAATTCATGGCTTTTGCACCACGATAATGCACCAGCTCACACTACATTGCTTGTTCGTGAATTTTTGGCCAAAAACATGCTCCAGCCTCCATATTCGCCAGACATTGCTCCGTGTGACTTTTTCCTATTTCCAAAAATAAAGAGAATCTTAAAGAGCCGTCGTTTTACAGCCATAGATGACATTAAAAGCGCATTGCTGAAAGAATTAAAGGCTATCCCAAAGATCGAGTTTAAGAAGTGTTTCGAGGATTGGAAGAATCGCTGGCATAAGTGCATATTCTCCAATGGGGACTATTTTGAAAGCGACAACATCAATGTAAAAGAATAAATAAATATTTTATTCAAAAAATTCTTGTTACTTTCTGAACACACCTCGTATATTGTGAGAATGGAAAACAGAGGCACCACCTGCTATTAGCAGTAATATTGCTTTGACCGCAAAAGCGTGAATGTGAATTATTTATAACAGCATGAGTTATCACAAGTTAAAAAGGAGAGGCGGACGCAGTGTTCCTGGTTACTGTAACCAGGCTTGAACCTGTGTACAGGTCAGACCACTAACCTACTGAATGTCCTTTAATGTTCCCTTTCGTAAAAAATAATTTCAAATAAAGAGTCTTAATAATAACACCTACTTCAGCCATTTGTACTCTCCTCTGTTTCTTGGTTTCTTCCGTATAAGCATTATGTTCTGTCTCTACAATGATAAGATGTGATGACTCTGGATGGACCACAAACTTCCTGGGAGTGTACTCCACTGGAAATGATACCTGAAAAAAACCCAACAAACTTAAAATATGCACAATATTAAATTTATAGGAAAACAATCCCAACATCCTTACATCAAATTATACTCTTTATATATATATATATATATATTTTTTATCCGGCGAAAAACCGTTAGGGTTATCATCGCCGAGGCACGATATTAATAACAAAAAATTTAGGTATATCATAGAATGAAAAATAACACTAATTTAAAACAATATAAAATAACAGCTATAAATACTTTTCCTAAAACTAGATAACAATAAAATATAACAACAAATAAATAAATAAATAAAACTAAACAACAAGGAAAACAAAGCAAACAATAATAAATTAAGATAACTAAATAGCCACAGATATACAACTTGTTGCAGGGCTGTAAAGAGACCCTGCTATATTAGTTTAAGTTAAATTTTATTTAACAAATTCAGACGAAAAAATTTCAGCGTCCGGTCAATGGCCGAGACACTATCTCCCAACGTCCTCTGCATACTATTCCCCAGACCTATACTCTTTATAACAGCTATTTCTATGCTAAACCATTCATTTACTTATTCTTCTTCTCATGTTTGGTTCAAGTAAGGAAAACCAAAATGGCCATTATAAAACATATATTAGAAGATTGCAATTGAAGACAATTGCTAGAAGAAACAATTGTTAACAATCTTTTTACATTCCAGAATTAGATTAACACTTGTTTGACAAATGTTTGAAGATTGCAATTGAAGACAATTGCTAGAAGAAACAATTGTTAACAATCTTTTTACATTCCAGAATTAGATTAACGCTTGTTTGAACATTGAAAAAGGAATACAATAAATTATTTAATACCAATCAATGTCAAATTTGTTTATTAATACTAAATAAACAGAACAGCAAACGGTGCACTAACCAATAGCAAAGCAATCAATTCTAGTTGAAAAGCTACCAGAAAAATACAAAATAGGTCAATGTAATAGACTGATTTTTCAAAATCCGTTTGAATATTACTAATTTTTAACCACATGTCTAAAAATCGAAATATTTCCTTGGGTACATTTTAAAAACCTAAACCACATATTCGCAGAGATGAAATCAACTGAGTATTTAATTTGCAAGCAAACTAATAGAAATATTACACTTTAGACATTAATTTTTTTTGTTTATTCCCAATTACAATTTGTAATGTTTTAATATAGATAATTTTTATTTACTTTGTTTTCCTGAATAATTACCTACCTGATTGAAAACCGCTCCCAATTTTTCCAGGGCTAAAATACGCAATGTGTTGGTAGAGATGGCGACAATACCTTCAGGACACTGTTCTGAAGAAAATCCAGAAGCATATTCCAAGGATTCGTATGACAGTGGCGTTAAATGGAAGCGATTCTGATATGAGTAACTCAACCATGATCTGCTTGACATCGCTAACACCTGAAAAAGACAATTTTGAAATAATAATAAAATGACAAACTTGATGATCAAGGGGTTAAGCTTAGGCAACAACAGTTGTACTCTATATTGACATAGTTAATATTTTATTTTAGTAATACATTTCCTACAAGAACATATCATAACACTTCTAATTTGGGCTTTAATCAATTCAAAAATAAAACTAACTTCAATGTAACAGATACCTTAAACAATTAATGTAGTAGGCTGTAAACCAGGAGATAAGCTAAAGAATAGGTGATCTCCAACGATGCATCACCTACATTTACTTTAGCACTTTTTCGACCTGTCAGCGTTAAATACAACAGCCAGGAGATACAAAGTGCAATGTTATAAACAAATAGCTTAAATAATTAATGTAGTAGGATGTAAACCAGGAGATAAGCTAAAGAATAGGTGATCTCCAACGATGCATCACCTACATTTGCTTTAGCACTTTTCGACCTCTCAGGTTAAATACAACAACCAGGAGATACAAAGTGCAATGTTATAAACAAATAGCACAAACAATTAATGTAGTAGTCTGTAAACCAGGAGATAAGCTAAAGAATAGGTAACCTCCAACGATGAATCATTTACATTTACTTTAGCACTTTTTCGACCTGTCAGTGTTAAATACAATAGCCAGGAGATACAAAGTGCAATGTTATAAATAAATAGCTTAAATAATTAATGTAGTAGGCTGTAAACCAGGAGATAAGCTAAAGAATAGGTGATCTCCAACGATGCATCACCTACATTTGCTTTAGCACTTTTTCGACCTGTCAGGTTAAATACAACAGCCAGGAGATACAAAGTGCAATGTTATAAACAAATAGCTTAAATAATTAATGTAGTAGGATGTAAACCAGGAGGTAAGCTAAAGAATAGGTGATCTCCAACGATGCATCACCTACATTTGCTTTAGCACTTTTTCGACCTGTCAGGTTAAATACAACAGCCAGGAGATACAAAGTGCAATGTTATAAACAAATAGCTTAAATAATTAATGTAGTAGGATGTAAACCAGGAGGTAAGCTAAAGAATAGGTGATCTCCAACAAAGCATCACCTACATTGCATCGACAGGTCGAAGAGCTTTAGCACTTTTTCGACCTGTGAGGTTAAATACAACAGCCAGGAGATACAAAGCGCAATGTTATAAGCAAATAGCACAAACAATTAATGCAGTAGTCTGTAAACCAGGAGATAAGCTAAAGAATAGGTAACCTCCAACGATGCATCATTTACATTTACTTTAGCACTTTTTCGACCTGTCAGTGTTAAATACAATAGCCAGGAGATACAAATGCAATGTAATAAACAAATAGCTTAAATAAATAATGTAGTAGGCTGTAAACCAGTTGATAAGCTAAAAAATAGGTGACCTCCAACGATGCTTCACCTACATTTAAGCAATTTTCGACCTGTCAGTGTTAAATAATACCAGGAGATACAAAGTGCAATGCAATGTCCTAAACAAATAGCTTAAATAATTAATGTAGTAGGCTGTAAACCAGGAGATAAGCTAAAGAATAGGTAACCTCCAACGATGCATCACCTACATTTAATTTAGCACTTTTTCGACCTGTCAGCATTAAATACAACAGCCAGGAGATACAAAGTGCAATGTCTTAAACAAATCGCTTAAATAATTAATGCATACTGTAAACTAGGAGATAGCTGAAGAATAGGTAACCTCCAATGATTTATCACCTACATTTAAGCAATTTTTCGACCTACCAGTCTAAAATACAACCTGGAGATATAAAGTGCAAAGTAAATGTACCAAACAAAGAGCTCAAGTTTTTTTTTATCAAATTTTCTAAGAAAATAAATTAAGTAAATCTTTGTAAATAAATTACAATAGAAGGATAATTTAGAAACACACACATAAAGTGTACACAAATTTGGTTATATTATACTGGTAACCTTGAAAATTACATTATACTGGATGTAGGTTTTTTTTAAGTCGATAAATACAAAATTCATGAGGAAATGGTTGGCATCAAAAAAACATTCATTAAAAAAAAAAAATTCTTGTCAGTGAACCTAGTCAAACTAGCTAATGCACTACCTGTTGAACTTTCAATTTACAATACAGACATTCATGCCGAGTGTAATCAAGATATACAAATGGAGCTTACGGACGACAATCCTCATGGCGAAGAGGAGACAGCACTGATAATTTAAAAAAATATACCTCACTCTGATGGCTTAAAAGCAAATGTGACATTGAAAGCAATTTTTGCTTAAACGCAAATTTTGCCTAAATTGAACAGCAAGCGGAATCGTAACATAAACTTACTTTTCTTTTTTTCCGTCATTTACAAACTTTGTATTATCCGAAATGTTCCTTATCCGAGGTAGTCTCGGTCCCAGTTACCTTGGATAATCGCTAGTCTTTAATTAGTGTCAAAAATTTCTTAAATACATTTTACAGAAGGACCTCTTTTAACCACGTTAATTTAGACCAAAGTTAAAGACTTTTAATTCATCTGTGTGTGGTATTTTTGCTAAACAAAAAACTATTTTCCCAATATCTGATACTTTCTCTTCTCAAATTACTGCACTTAAAGTATCTAACGAAGACGATAACTTATGTGATATAATGTAAGGCAAATAAACAGAAATGTAATTCTGCAAATTAAACAATGCATAAGAGGAAATGTTTAAAGTGCCAACCAGCAGTGAAGACAGTTTTATATTAAAAAATGTATGTTACAAGTGTTTAATATTGTATTAAACTATCAAAATAACCTTTAAACTACTGATAATATGTCAAACACTTTGTTCCTTACTTGTGTATAAATAATTAAAATATTTACTTACTGCTTCATTGCCCTGCATTTTGATACGGAACAGTTTGACTGGCCTGGAACCCAAATAACGCGTCCTGGTATCTGCCAAGTCCCCTGTTACAGGATCCAGCACTGTTCTCAACAGTACACCATTCTGTAAGCCTATGTTTAGGTACAAAGTGCCTCTAGCTGAGTACTCTTCATCACCTCCACCCATCTCTACAATACACAATGACTCCGCAGCCGCCGGTAAAGCTTGCATGCTCAATGGTGATAAGCAATCCTGAAATTCAAGTTACGAATATAAACATTCACAATTAAGTGATAAGAAAAAACACAAATTATCACATTCAATTATTACTGCCAAAGAAATCCGGTTATGAAGCTACTGACAAAATAGAAAGAAAACTAAACTAATTTCACACCAATTTCTCTTATCAGATTTTGCTCAAATTTTTATCATATATCACAACTCAAGTCAGTGTATCAGATTTTAAATAGAAGAAGATTATTGTTTAATCCTAAATAAGGAAAGAACAAAACAGTTTTTCTTTATTAAACCAATTTTTTTTTCAATTTCAAATTTACTACACAACTTGAGTTATCTAAGCAATTCTGACCAATTTTGAGAAACTAGGCAAATTTTCAAGGTCTCAATAGCTCAAACTGACTTATGCATTTTTAAAAAATATTTATGGACTACATTGAAGCAAAATTTAATCAAAACCGTTTGAAAATACCGTAAATGTTTGAAAATAATCTAATTCTTTTTACAAAAAAGATTAAAAATTTTTCAAATTCTACTGATATTAAGAAAATAATTTGATGGGGGTCCATTTTCATACTATAAATGTTTAAAATGTTAATTTATACAAATTTTAAAATGATTATAAGAAAAACAATAATAATCGCAGCACACCGTTGTCTCGCTGGCATGATTGAACCGAATTTTCAATAGTATTTTTTTTGTTTTATACTTTTATGAAATTCCCTTTTGACTATCATAATCAGCATTAAAATCTGAATGTATTAGCATTTTAAACTTTCAAATTGCATTGAAGACACGAAAATGAATTTTTTTGAAATTAAATTAATTTTATAAACTTCAACAGATTTTAGAAACTAAAAATGTTAATTTATGCAGTTTTTAATGCTGATTATGATTGTTAAATCAGGTTAAAAAAAAGATAAAAAGTGATACATTTTTAAAGATTTGAAATGGCCGCCATTTTGAAGGACAAATTTTTCATGGCTGAAGAAATTGTCTAAGCTAGTACTGTAACTGATTTTTGTGCCAAGATTGAATCAAATTGGACGGAGCATGCTAACATATACATATTAATTTTAACAGTCCACCGAAAAGTGATTTTGAGGTCTGGATCGGTGCTTAAGGTCTTGGATTCAAGTCTCAGCATGTCAGTTACTCCAATAGCTCATTTTCCCAAGGGAAATTTACTAATAATGTTACAAATTTGCTTCTATCATGTCATCAAGACTTTATTTATCAATATACATTAAATTATTTATTAACATGTTAAAGTGACTTACTGATAAAACAAAACTCAATGGTACTTACATCAGGATCTAAAGAAATTATCCTCACAGTGTTGTCGGACAATCCCACTGCGAGGAAGCGAGACATTTGTTCTCCGGATGGTGCGTTGCCTAAGGCCATACAAACAACATCACTAGTCATTTCCTTGTGCTGATCGTATTCTTTCAGCTGGCCTGTCTGTGAAGCATGTAACAATATTAATGTTATAACAGCAACATAAACATCAACGGTAAAGCAATCAATTAACTTTCTCACAAATCCACAAACATTTTGGATCAGGAACTAATGACAAAAAAATATTGACTAGTGATTGTAACAGCCCCAATATCACAAAACAGGTAAGGAAGATTGTACTAAAAAAATTGTCACTTTTGCCAAATTATGTCGAACTAGAATTTTTAAGGACATATTTTTTTTCTAATTTAGGGTCATGAAACATGAAAATCTGTTAAGATATGAAACAAATTTTTGGAATGATTTATAGTATAGTAAGAGAGAAAAAATGGACATATGTTGTTTAGTAAAATTAAATTAAATACCGCAAGAAAGAAATCTAAATCTGACAACCAAAAACAAATATTATTCTTAAGTTCAAGAAGTAGTTATATTTTTCATTCATTTTTTAAAAAAGAAGACTGCAAAATATGTTACTTTGGAAACCAAAATGTCCACAGACTTTAAATAATAATATAAATCAGCAGTTTCCTACTTGGGGTACGTAGTGGACTTGTAGGAGGTATGTAAAAATAATATTAGTAATGGCCAAAAATGTTAAATCATGAGGAAAAACCACTCATTAACAGTTATATAGGTTCCTGTTATAAAAAAATCCTATAAATTTGTGCATACACTAAAAAATATAAACTTATAGCTTAACACCAGTTCATTTATTCATAACGGTTTTTTGTAACATGCTTGAGTTCACTCCCATCAGAATTATTTATCTGATTGGAGGCGACAAGCAGACAAATTTAATATCTGCACATTCACTAAGAAATTATAGGCTTCTGTTACAGAAAACAGAATCCTATAAATTTATGCATGTTTCCAATATAAAATTACAATTGTACAGGTTAGATACTTGTTTATTTATTCATATTAAAATTACTTTGTATCATGCTTGAGTTCATTTCCATCAGAATTATTTACCTGACTGGAGGTGACAAGCAAATTTAATATCTGCACATTTAATAAGAAATTATGGACTCCTGTTATGGAAGACATAATCATAAAATTTGTGCAAACATTTCTAATATTAATTTTTTTCTTCTTGCTTTGGTCCATACTTTATGCCAGTTAGACTAATGAGAACAAAGGATGGGTATTAATAGAAATGGCATATAACAGTAACTGAAATGTCACCTGCGACTTTAAGTTCGCAGTTCAGATACACAACAAACTGACATGTATCTTGACCACATCGATCACTGAGCCCTTTCAATATCACAAACACATCATGTAAGTTAAATAGCAGTTTGTTTATTCTAACAAGATGTGGATACTAAATAAAGGGACTAATGCTGTAAAATATTTTATTGTAAACTTATACATATCTAGTTATTTCCCCCCTGCAATATACACCCCTTATCTATCCCTACAAAGCTCAGTGTGAATTTTCCATTGTTAAGAACAGTGCTGGACATCTTCTGTAAGCTTTTTCATAAATCTGCTGCTTTTTCTTTCACAGCTTCAACGGTCTGAAATTTTTTTCCTTTTAATGCATACTTGACCTTGGGGAACAGATAAAAGATATGGTGCCAGTCAGGAGAATAAGGTTAATGGTTCAACAATGGATTGTCACATTTGACTAGACATCTTGACAGACACTGCGGTGTGAGCCAATGTGTTGTCCTAGGAAAGAAGAATCTACGACTTGTTCTTCCCTAATTTGGTAATTTTTTCCTCCTTTTTTCACGGAGTGAGGAGGGATCTCAAGGTAATAATGTTGAACAATAGTTTGGTTTTCAGGAATCCAGTGTAGGTACACAATACATCATGAATATTGAAAAAAATTATTGTTGTCACTCTACCAAGAAGTTTGACATTTCTAATGACATTCAACAAAGTGTCAGAACAAACATTTTCAGAAGCTTCTTTATGTTCTGATTATGATAATTCTAGACACCGTTTTCGTACATACTTTTAGCATGTTAAAATTTGCCTTACACATTCGTCGTCGGTTCTTACAGTTTCAGCAAGTGCACGAATAGTTACGATTGTCAGATCGGATTGGATTACAAATTTTTTCAATATTTTTATTCGTTTTTTATGTGTAAAGGCAAATACTACCTTCAATGCCTTCTCAGTCATTTTTAAAATGCTTAGAACACTCAAAATCCCGTTAATGTGGTAAAAATTCATTGGAATATACTTTTTTTTATAAAAGCAGTTTTCCATGTTTCAATGAAATTTCATGACAATTCTTTACTCTAATAAAAACACTATTTTTTTAGGAAAACAAAAAAACAGATGTTACCCAAAGGCTATGACCATGCTAGTGTGTCTACAAAAAACTGGTGTGGCAACAATCAAAAAAGAGAAGCTATTAGTTGTACGAATTTGACACATGTACAGTTCTTCTATAGCAGAATTGGTCTTATTATTTAATAGCCACACATCGTATTAAATGTTTTTTGTATCGTGCTTGAGTTCACTCCCATAAAAATTGTTTATCTGATTGGAGGCGACAAGCAGACAAACTTAATATTTGCACATTCATTAAGAAATTATAGGCTTCTGTTAAAAAAAAAGAATCCTATAAATCTGTGCACGTTTCCAATATAAAAATACAAACTTACAGGTTAGATAACTGTTTATTTATTCATAAAAGTTATTTTGTATCGTGCTTGAGTTCACTCCCATCAAAATTGTTTATCTGATTGGAGGCGACAAGCAGACAAACTTAATATTTGCACATTCATTAAGAAATTATAGGCTTCTGTTAAAAAAAAGAATCCTATAAATCTGTGCATGTTTCCAATATAAAAATACATACTTACAGGTTAGATAACTGTTTATTTATTCATAAAAGTTATTTTGTATCGTGCTTGAGTTCACTCCCATCAGAATT
This sequence comes from Callitettix versicolor, assembly GCA_022606455.1. Lineage (NCBI taxonomy): Eukaryota > Metazoa > Arthropoda > Insecta > Hemiptera > Cercopidae > Callitettix > Callitettix versicolor. The sequence continues at coordinate 50,277,917 of CM040186.1, forward strand.
ATTTATCTGATGGGAGGCGACAAGCAGACAAATTTAATATCTGCACATTCATTAAGAAATTATAGGTGCCAGTTATAGAAAACAGAATCCTATAAATTTATGCATAAATTTCAAGTATAAAAGTATAGACTTACAGGTTTCATATTTGTTTATTTATTATTAATATTAAAAGTTATTTTGTATCGTGCTTGAGTTCACTCCCATCAGAATTATTTATCCAATTGGAGGCGACAAGCAGACAAATTAATATATGCACATTCACTAAGATATTACAGGCTCCTGTTATAGAAAACAGAATCCTATAAATTTGTGCAAACGCTTCCAATATTAAAAATATGAACCAGTTTATTTATAAATAGTAATAGCTTTTTGGCATTGATTAAAAGATAACAGGTGCTTGTTATTGTACGAAATGATAAACCATAAATTTGTGCATAATGTTCCATTATTTATAAACATTAAGTTAAACTTTCACTACCATTTCATTAATATGAAGTCTGTTTTTTTTAATTTGCTAAAAAATTGTAATGATAGCAGGATGAAGTGTAAAAGGCAGAGATGGCTTGTAAAGTATAATTACTAATTTTAACAAAACGTTGCATACAATAACAAATGTAAATAAAATTAGTCATAACAAGTTGTTTGATACGTTAATGTGTTACGCAAAACAACCTACTTTATCCGCCCCCAATTAATCAATTGTCAGAACATTATTAATACAATTATATTTAATGTTGCTACACGTATATAAAAAAAACCCATTTCAATTATGAGCAAAAAAAAAAAATTATCCAAAAACAGTATAATTACTGAGGTAAAAGTTATACAAATGCTATCTATGGTATTAATACATATTAGTTAAAAAAAAAAAGATAACTAATATTTAGCCAGTCTTTATTGTTACACAGACCTACAGGTGAGTTTCACTGATTTGTCACCTAATCATTCTACTGTGTTTAGTTCCTGTTCCATAGTGAATACATTAAGTTTCTTGCTCATTCATTACATATATTTTATAAAAAAAAAAAAAAAAATCACTATAATGTTAACTGCAGCGATCCTGCATACAAAGAAGCGGTTCTGTGCTATCACTTTTTTCCTAGCAAATAAAGACAAAAAAAAGAACTGACAAAGTAGTTTTACATGTTGTTCCCTTCTCATTGCTACAAAAATGACAGACACTATGAACATCTGACAAATGAGTGTAGTGTAGATCATTCCAGCAGCTACACAGACGTTAAAGAAGACATCAATGAACAGGTAAAAGACAACAATAGGCGTAACATAATGACAGGAATAATGGAATTACAGTATATTCTGATACCACACTAGACGTGCAAGCTTGAAGCAAATACAGTTTGATATTTCGTAAATAATGTGTTTAAATAATTGTGCAATATTTAGCACAGCAATTTAATATTTCTAGACCAATGTCAGTGTTAAAAGTGTTGTGTAAATATGTTTACTGGTTTCATGAGGAAAAAATATGTTTGTATTAACAGTATACATTGCAATATACATGTATATTGATTTAGAACCGATTCCTTATTAACCTGGTTCTTGTATATCTGGATTTTTGGTTGTCTGAGGTGCTCCCGGTCCCAGTTAAATAGGTTGTATTGCAATTTAAAAACTTACAGCATCCATCTCAAAATACACCAGCTCTCCTCCCGTCAAAGCTATCACAACCTGGCGCTGGTTCACTGCACACTTCACTATTTGTTTCTTTCCGGGCACTTTCCAATCCTGTAACCGTTTGTCTGAACGGATATGTCTCACTCCCTCTGGATAAACCTTCAACATGAAACAAAAATAGATGCAATTCTTTTTTAAGAGTAGTTTTTTTTAGTTTTTTACTAAACTGAAAGAAAATTAAATACAGTCGACCTTGGATATCTTGAACTTAAAGAGACCAACATATTTTTTGTTTTTGACTTATGTGGGTTCAGCAGCAAAGAAAATGAGTGGCAATTTGCCTGTTAAATCGGGCAAGTCTAAGCACAGTGTTAAGGTGATGCCACACTACCAAACTGATATAGACAATATATTGCAATTTCACAATAATTAAAATAGCAAGAGTTATAACCACCTAAACTAATCACATATCAAAATGTGTAGCACATTCATCACATATTACAGATAAAACTAATCAATTTTATAACTTATCTGGAAAATCGTAAATAATTATTGTAATGTTATCGATACACCTACTACAATTTTAATATTTTACAAATATTCAGAAAGTTGTGAATCAGTTTACTATTGATAAAAAACTAGAAAATCTGAGTTAATTTCTCAAAATCTAACAATCTGCTTTGCTCAAATTTTAATAACATATGAAGCTTCATAACTCGTCAATGTACCAAATTTGAAAAGAAATTTACTGCTCATAAGTAAATAGGAAAAAATAAGCCCTAATTATTTCCAGGATTTGTTTTGTTTAAATTTATTCTTGAACTATAAAGTTCTTCATATAAAACTTGGTTAACTGACTCAAGGAATAAATATTCATGATAATAAATTTATTTTGTTACGTTGTTAAATAACAGTAATATTCCAACTATTAAAGAGCTGTATGCAGCCAAGTGTGTTGTTCCACTATAAATACTTAAGTGCTACTTTTTATGACTCTACCAACAGATCAAGAAATAAGGACATTGCATACCATAAACATAAAAAACCGTATATGAAAAAAATTGTATATACGCTGCAATAAAAAATATTTTAATTTATTACTGAATGAACTAAAAGTGTTTGACAAAACAAAAATGAAAATAATTTCGAAATACTTTAAGTATAATCTATAAGCAAACCATGAATACATTTAAATTGCGAACCAGGCAATTACTATAGTGTACATGTATATAAATCTTTCGTGTATTTTTTCTTAAGTTTTAGTGTTTAATTCTTAGTTTTTAAGCTATGGCCCCTGAACACAGAGAGGCACTTCCTCTCTCTTCAGGATATATGTAATTCCTTATGGAGAAATATATATATATATATATATAAAGCCAATAAATAAATATGAAATTTTTTCAGCAAGTCCTGAACAATCAATTTTGAGAAAATCTATCTACAGTTAATTTTTAATAAAAACAGGAATATGGGGAACTACACCAACAAGCCAAATTTTTTAAAAATCAGTAAATTTGTTTAGTCTTCCACTTATCTTTTGACTCTTTCTACAGGGAGGAAGTAAAAGTACCTAAAAAAAATCACACCTGAACAGCAGCATCATCACCCAAAGCAGAACAAGACAATGTTGGTGTTATACCCAAGAATCCAGAATCCGCAACTTCTTCAACAGTCTCACCGATAGACAGTACCAGAGTAGCATTTACGAAGGACACTATGATGTATGCATCATACTCCTCTGAAACACAGATAAGTGCATTTTGTTGTTTTTGGAATTTATTTCACTAAAACATAATTATTCATTATGTTATCTTAAAAAATTATCAAATTAATTAGAAGCGTCTTTACCACTAGCTTTCAATTTAAACTTTTTATTACAAAGCTGCATACCCAAAATATTTTACAAAAAATGTTTTTTTGGATTGATTTATATTTTTCCTGTTCACAACAGTGAGACAGCTTGTACAGCATTATTTGTCTTTACTTGTGTGGAAACGTTAAATATTTTATCGACAAATCCAGTTTAGGAAAAACTAGCACTTTTTATATAAAGATAACCATAATAATCCCTAGATGATTAACAGCACATGTCTAGGATGGTAACACGTTTTTAGTTCATATTTCATCCAATAAATGTTGTCTTACTATCAGATTATTTAAGTTATAATTTATCGTTACACGTACATTCTTTGAATAAACTATTTGAGTGTATTTTTTCACAAATTAAATTTCAAAAATAAATAAATACATTAAGACACAATATGTATACTCACACTAAACATCTTCAATAATTTATTATTTTGCCTTATTGAAATGAAAAAAATTGTTAAAAAAACATTTACCAATGATGTGATGTATATTTAAATTCTTCTAAGCAATTTTTGATTTTGGCTCTTCAGTGTTGGTTTGAAGTATTGGTTCATTTATTTTTTAAAAATGTAAATACAATATTTATTGACTTTATTTTTGATAATATAAATATTATTCAGCAATTAATTCGGTGAAAAATTAATTTAAAGTTTGAGTCTAACAGTTATTTATTACATATTATTGTTATAATAATTTATAATTATACTTAGCAATAATTTGTACAAAGTTTAATAAAACTCAGAAGTATAATTCCATTTAATTGTGTGATTAAGCACATTTACAGATATACAGAAACCAGGTTTTGAATATGCTACTGAGTAACACATCTGGCCATGGAAGAATAATTTTAAAAACAAGTATAGGCTTTGCAGCTATAGTAGAACCTCACTGGTCTGATCTTGGAAAAACAGTGTCAGAGACAAGTATAGGCTCTGCAGCGATAGTAGAACCTCACTGATCTGATCTTGGGAAAACAGTATCAGAAACAAGTACAGGCTCTGAAGCGATAGTAGAACCTCATTGGTCTGATCTCGGAAAAACAGTGTCAGAACAAGTATAGGCTCTGCAGCGATAGTAGAACCTCACTGGTCTGATCTTGGGAAAACAATGTCAGAAACAAGTACAGACTCTGCAGCGATAGTAGAACCTCACGGGTCTGATCTTGGGAAAACAGTATCAGAAACAAGTACAGGCTCTGCAGCGATAGTAGAACCTCACTGGTCTGATCTCAGGAAAACAGTGTCAGAAACAAGTACAGGCTCTGCAGCGATAGTAGAACATTGCTGGTCTATTCTTAGGTAAACAGTATCAAAACAAGTACAGTCTTTGCAGTAATAGCAGAGTCTCACTGGTCTACTCTTAGGAAAAGAATATGAGTGACCTTGATGGTCGCACTCTCAAAGTAGTCTGATTATTGTCTTATCGTCAATGTTTATATTTGCAGTACACCCGTCTGTGATTCACTATCCTTAAGGAACTCTGTACATGTAAATAGTAAACAAAAGACTGGCAGGGCCATGAAATAAATATTACATTCTTAAATCTGCATTGCAATATCCTTAAAAACTGACTGGCACCTAACTGGGATACGACAATCTACTTACAAACATTAGAAAGTATTAGAATAACAAGTAACCATACAACCGCTTAAACTCAGTTTAGTCATGAATCATACACTTTTATATTCTCAGCAATAAGTAGTTTAACAATTAAATAATTATGTTATTGGAAACAAACACATTAATCTGTTTGTTAGCAATTGCATTATCAATTAATTTAGTGTTACAAAATTTACTTCTTAAATCCAACACTTAGTGACAGACTAATGAAGACAGGGACTAGTGTAAACAAAAAAGGTAAAGCTTACAGCTATAACTGCCATATTGAACCTTAAGGTGTACAAATTCAAAACAGTGTATTACAAAATATTGTTTTGAAGTAGTATATTATGTAGGCAGTACTGAATAAAATATGTTCTAATAAAAACTACATTTTCAAAAATGTTTTATCAGTAAAAGTGTTCCAGCAAACTTATATAAGTTACCCCAATCTTGAACCTATGACCCTGACATATGCAAGTTTAGAAGCAAAACACTGATTGGTTCTAAACTTCAACTACCTGCAACATTATTTGGGGACAGATGAATTCCTAATTTTTTAAATATTTGCTTACATCAACCTCGATAATTGACAATTAAGATGACCGAAGCAAATTTAATTGATTTTATTGTTTGTGAAATTAGAACACAAACACAAACAAAACTAGCGATATTCAGCCATCTTGGCTGTCTATCAGGCACTTGTCTTCAGCTGTGGGGCTTACCTGCAGCAATTTCACTGTCCCCTCGGTGACCGCCTCATATCTGAAAAATAAAACAACTGGTGTTTCATAGATTTTTTTATCTATTCCACCAGCAGCAATTAGTAATGCATACAAAAACACTTCTGGCATACCCAATGCTGAAATATATAACAGATAGTAGAACGTTAAGTGCTGCTGCATTATTCCCATCTGCAAAGTTATTATGTTACAACCTGCAATTGTAAATATAATAACATAGCAAAGTGTGTGGATGCTGTAACTAATTGATCAGAATATTAGTTGCAATCTACCATTTTGTTCACAGATGAGCAATATATCACTTAATTTTTATTTCAGGCTTTAACTTTGCGGAAATCAAATATTGAGGTTTATAAACCAAAAGCAGTTTTAATCCACTGGTTTTATTAGTCACTGTAGGTTTCATTTGCAAGTGATATCATATAAACGCAAATAAATTTGTTTAGTATATCTAATCCTTGTACATTTGATGTACATTTAGTATATGTACAACAGATTATACATATACAATATAACAACTAGATTCATACTAGCTTTGAAAATACAGAAAAACACTGTGCTGGCTTGGTAACAGTGTGTGTGATACTTTATTGTACAGTATACAAGAATTTCTGTTCCTTGATTTACTCTTGAATTGTCTTAATGTTAGTTGTTTTTAATTTTTATAAATTTTGTAAGTTTTCTAAACAGTTATGTTTAATGGTCAATGGTCTGCATTAAATATTGGAAAAATCAAATAATCATGGTATACTGCTGTCTCACCGATGTGATGGAAGCAAAATTCTACAATTTGCATGTAGCTTAAATTAGAGTTTTATAGTTCAAATCAACTTAAATTTTTTTTGCAGATTTTAATGCTAATTGCGATAGTGAAATCAGATTTTCAAAAAAAGAAAATGAAAAAATTTAATTTTTTATGATTTGGAATCACTATCATTTTGAAACAGTTGAACAGACTTTGCTGTGTTATGAATTTTTGTGCGAAGTTTGAATGAAATCTGACCAAAATCGCATATGTTAAAGTGCTAATACATATACGTTTTTAATGACCCCTTAAAAAGTATTCTACTGGTCAGGATTAGCGCTTATATCAAGTTTTGGGTCTTATGATAGTGATTCCAACAGCTTATTTTCCAATGAACATTTATTAATCCAACAGCTCTTTTTCCAATGAAAATTTACTAATCAAAAATATACCACCGTTAATCTGCAAATATATAGTGAGTTTAATCTAGTATTTGTTTATTTTTCAGTAAAAAGAATGCTTATATTGACTGCACTGCAATCATTCTGACATTCATCATCATTTTGTGTATATAAAGCAATACACGACGATTCAAAGGTATTGATCAACTCTTGTTCTCAAGTCTTTAATTTAAAACCTAACCATGCAAGAAGAACATAAGATTGGATCTATGTTTAAATAATTAAAAACCAGAAATAAAACTAAGACTTACATGTGATAAAAAAAACCTAAAACTAAAACATTAAGTAAGAACTGGAAAATACAGTATCAGAAAAGCTTTTAATTGTGGTCTGACCACTCAGTCTTGTTCTTGAGTACCTAAAATATATTTTTTTTTAACAAGGAATTTAGGATAGTTATTAACAACTGTCACACTTTACGCAGAAAAAATAATCATTAAATTCAGAAAGAATGTTCAAAAAGTTTGAACTCACAATTAAGGACTTTGAATTAAAATATTAAAAAAATATGATGTGTTTAGTATTTTTACATTTGATTAAACATGAGTGAATTTTTACTATCTGTGGAGTCCATATTAAAATATGAAATCACACATGCTACAAAATTTCACATTAATAATAATACTGTAAAAAGTAACTGAACTTACCATCAACTCTGCGCTTGACTGTCCATACTGCATTTGGGTTTCCTGGCAATTCAGAAACAGCCATTTCAGACACTTCTAAACCATGTCTCAGAACTCTGATTGTAGATCGAGGGCCTCTACCACAAGCCATGTAAAGCTGAGGTGTATCCTCATTGGCTGAAAAACAAATATTTGACAAATATTTATGAAATTATGAAGAAACTTACTTAAAATTTTGATTACAGGGGTAACTTTTAGAGGATAAATAACTTCAATTGTGCCACGGGTTGAAATCACTGCTATAGAGTGCCCATATTTATAAATAAATTTTTTATTTTGAAATTATCTTCTACTTCCTAAATTTAGAATCTGTTAAAATAACTTCTTTTAATTATATTCTATTAATATGCAAATTAAATTATACAGTAGTCTCACTAATCCAACCTAAACTGGGCATGGCCAGGTCAAATTATTGGGAAAGTCAGATTACATGGAAAACCATTTAAAAGTATTGAATTCAATGTAATACATTAAAAAACTTTGAATTACATGTATTATTACTAAATGTATTGTACTAAAACATAAAACAGCACACAGAATCTCACTGTAGTAATAAAGAGCAGTACATCAAATCATCAAACTTGACGGAAAAAGTTTGTAACTGTTTTTTGTTTACCAACTGTTTGACATATATCATGAGAAGTAAAATATCTTTTCCCTTTTAGAAAACAGTGAATAAAAAAAAATATGTGAAACATTATGAAACACACACACATTGAATGCACTATGAATTTGAATTGTTACTAAAAGATGGAAATGAACGAACAGATTCGGTATAAGGGTGGTCGACCGCATTCTTTCTTTTTAAGAAAATGTAGCTCATCGGCTGGGTGCGTGACACATATATGTAAAGGCGACACGAAAGTGGCGCACGGGCATTGTACATATGGTTTCATTACAAATCTTTTGAATTGCTTGAAATATTGTTCTTTGGTGATAGGATGGATTAAACGGAAGGTTGGATAAGCGGAACTCTACGGTACTATAAATCGGTTTTTGGACAACCCGTATATTTGTTGTGTGCTAGCAACGGGTCGTGACGGAAGCACAAACTTCACCTTCCAAACTACTTATTAACATCTATCAAATATGATTTGACTTTGCATGTTCACATTTAAATATTTAATTATTCTGACTTATTTCTCATTAACACAGGTACAAATAATTAAATATTCTTATATCTAAATGTGTCTATATAAATTGTTTTTATAATTTCTCATAAGTTAAATTAATGGATCTCATGAAAGTTAATCTGCCTTTAGGCTTTTTGCTTTGATGTCAGCAATTTAGAATTTATGCAGCCATGATTCATATTGTATATATCTTATGAAGTCGTTCGATACAATTCAATGATCATTTTGAATTATGAGTTGTTGCAATTTCTTTTCTTTCAACTATATATGATAAACTGTAACAACTTATAATAAATTGTAATGTAAATTTTTGTTGTTGCTCCAAATGAGATATTACTTATAAAAATTCAAGCTATAAAAGGTCAAACAAATGATCTTACCTAGATCAGCAACTTGACATGCTAAAATCGGGGAAAGTGAGTCCATTTCGTCAACCAATACAAGATTTCGAAGAGGTCTAGGTGCAAAAAAGAACGTATCGCCTTCTTCCAAAGGCATAGCAGAGCTGAATTCCGGTTCATCATCGTCATCCCCCAAATGAGCAATTTGATATAAATAGCTGAAAGTTAAATTTAAATTAAACCTGATATGAATTTATTAACAACAAAATTAAAGTTTCTATTTTACAATGCTCATAATCGAAGAGTGTAGAGCAAATTGATAAGGCCAAATATAAACTGGCCATGGAAGCAAGAAATAAACAATTCAGCAGCAATTTTCATTAAACGAACATCGTAAGCCAATATTAAAAATTTTAAGGATGAATAAGTCTGATGAAAAAAATATTGGCACTCTGTAAATAGTTAGGTTCACAAATATTTTCAACAAATATTAGTGAAACTTACTGGTTCCCGAATTCTGCAGCAACAAATAGGAAACCAGTCTTCATTACACACATGGCTGTTGCTACTGGTACAGTATCAAAATATTTGAGTTTAATTTCTGTGACCATGTCTTCATCAGTTTCTAAAGTCACTTTGAATATATCTCCTTGTTCGGTCTGAGCCAAAAAAAAGAACATCGATTTGGTTTTGTGTGTTGCTGAGCATACAAAGATCATGCCTCGTTCGGGATCGTCCAGATCATTCTGAAAGCACAAATATTTAATGAGATGACAAATATATACAACTATTTACATAAGAGTGTTTAGATACAAATTATTTATTACTATAAACTGAGCCTGGGTTATGAAATTTATTATTATCTTTGATTTCGGGGTTTATAAAAACGTTCTTTTAACAACCTGGCTATGACTACACTTGAAATTAATTTAAACAAGTTAGATATTTGGTTCTAAATAGGATAGTACAACATTTTAATGGTAAATTATTATCTGTTTAAATTAATATTATAATGTCGATAATTACAGAATCAGATTTCTTGGAGAAATAACCAATATTTGTTGTTTGGGTACTTAAGACTATTTTAGAGCAAAACTATCAAAATCCTTTGAACTTATTCTTAAAACAATAATTTCAAAAACTGAAAAATTCGCCAAATTTAATCAAAATAAGTTTATCAGATTTATCTCAAATCTTGACTGTATATGAAAATAACTGAAAAATATATTTTATTAATTTGAAATTTCTAGCTAATCCTTCCTAAACCGGATGCAGCTGGGATGAATTAGCGGGAAAGTCGGATTACACAGAACCCCATTAAAAAACTTTGAATTATTATTAGTAAATGTATAGTACTAAAACATAAAACAATATACAGAATCTCACTACAGTAATAAAGAGCAGTAAGTCAAATCTTCAAACTTAATGAAAAAGTTTGTAATTGTTTTTGTTTACCAACTGTTTTGTTTTCTCGCTGCTACATCTTGCAATCTCATGAGAAGTAAAATATCTTTTACCTTTTAGAAAACAGCGAATAAAAAAAATAATACATGAAACGTTACAAAATGCACACAAGCAGAATGTACCCTAAACTCTTTCACGAATCTGAATTGATACTAGAGGTGGAAATGAATGAATAGAGCAGGTATAAGGGTGGTTAATTCCCCCTTTCTTTTGAAGAGAATGGAGGTCATCGGCAGAGCACGGAAGTGACACGCAGACACTGTATATTCGGTTTTGTTACAAATCTTTTAAATTCCTTGAAATATTGTTATTTTTGAGGCTGGATAAGGAAGATTGGATAAGCAGGACTCTACTGAATAAGAATTTGCGGATCTCAAAAGTTTACTTATGATACTTGAAAAACTGTGTGGATCTTGAAGAAAATTTCAGAATTTTGTGCAGGTTGGTTATATACTATAGAGACATATGAATTACATTAATGTAACAAATATGAAAAAGATTACTGTTTGAGAATGAATTGGAAAAATTACAAATTATTCCTAATGATTGTTGGGAGGCTTAGCTGCACAATAGACCCTTTGGTCTCTGTACCACAGCCTATTAAACCCTATAATTTCTAAAATATCTGTCGATTCAAATCTGTACACTGAATTAAAACAAGAATTATTTAAAAAAAATTGATTTTTATTTTACTTAAAAAACAAATGTTAATTTAAGTAAACCACTTACTCTTCTACGAGGTATAGGGCAACGAATGTCGTGTTGATCTCCCAAGTTTTTGTACGTTAAGTAGTTTTCAGAACAGATGAGCACACCGCTCGGACCATCGTTACCGCCAGGCACTGATACCAAGAAATTTGCATGCTCTTCTAAAGGTTCTGAATACTTGCGCACAACATGATTCAGTCCCAAATCCAACTCGTAAAAAGTCAATGTTTGTTGAGTCTTAAGAGCAGCTTCTCCCGTCACATCGGTATCAGCTTCCTAGAAATATATAAAAAATAATTTGTGAAATTGTGTGGCTACATTATGGACAACAATACACATTCGGCAGAGTCAGCTGATGGGTTTAGCGATTTCACCATACCTCTAAGTCATATTTCTCTAACTCATTTACTCAAGATTTACTATTACATTCACTACTTTACATAACTTGTCTAATTCTGAAGCGTAAAGCAACCTGTGCTGATAGAGCGAATGACACTAGCCTAATGGTGTATCATATGGAGCCCTGGGATATCTGGCAACACCCTAGAGTACCTTAGCCTTACCATACAGGGCTCTATGTAGGCAGACGTCATTTCTCTAGCTAATGATGGTAACAACATGAGTAAGGGTGTAAAACAGAATTGCGGGATCTCACCACACAACAAAAAACAACTTCAGTGACATCAAGATTAGGGGGGGGGGACTGGAAAAAAAAATTAGCAAAGCAAAATTAATTGGAAAATCATTAATTTGAAGTGGAGGAATTATCTCTCTTGAATCTTCTCAAAATCCTACAATTTGTTTTTAAAAGGACTTCAAAACTCTCTCTTTCTCTCTCTTTCACACACACACACACACACACACACACACACACACACACACACACAAATTGAGTTTTACACAATCATTATATTTTTTATTTACTTTGTTTATTATGAAGTAAAAGTAACATTTATAAGTTAAAAAAGAAGGACTTAGGAACAATTTTGTATAGGTTACACAAAAAATTATATTAAATTGTTGAGAAGTAGGCTTTGAATAAAAAAGGTGTTGACAAAATTATCACTGTGCTTCAGAATGATAAATATTGTATTACATGAATAATACAGTATTATTGTGAAGAGTATAAGGTTAGACAAGGCGCAATAACTGAGCAACTCCGGAATACAGAAAGGAGGCACAATAGACCAACAAAGGTCGTCGTGCAATAATAACATACGATTTTTGTAATCTTTTTTCTATTAAGCACAGTCACTACTTGTTACTCTGTAAAAAATCTGCTAGTTTTTTTTATTCTTTGTAGTACGATATTTTGATCTTACTTGCTATCTAAGTTTAATCAAAATGAGTGTGTCAACCTTCCGACTTCAAGCTATTTGATTTATCACTCAATGTGTTGCTGTGCTTACTTCTGATTCAGAATCAAAACAACCATTTCCTTTTCGAAGATATAATAAATAACAATAAAGTTCATCAACAAAGTACTCCAACTAATGTATTTAAAAAAAAAGTAATAAACAATAATCAGATTGATTGTATGAATAATACAAAACAATTAACTAACAATGATAATTTTGTATACAATAATTTACAAGTATAAAAAGGAGCTCTGAATTAAACACCAATATTCTTAAGAGAAGTTGGAAATTTAATAAAAACCTTCCAAACATAATAACTGAAACTAGATCATTAAATAAAAATAGTATTATGTTACAACAACAGAAATCAGACAAGAATAATTTACAGGCCCAAATTTGAGAAATTTATACACTTATTTATAAATTTCAGTGTAAATCTTTGCAACAAAATTACAAAAAAAAAAAAAAAATGTATTTCATTTGCCAAAACACAAAACTACAAAGTTTTATGAAATTAGAGCAAAGAAAAACATTGCTTTACCAACTTGCGTAACTTAAAATTCATGCCTGAACTTTAAGCTTAAAAAGTTGGAAAGATCATAACATTATTATTTATATTATATTACTCTGTAAATAATAAATCATCCTATTGTAAATTACATATAAAATCTGGCCATGCTCAGCCGATACAACGTAACAAGGGTTATCTTGTCTAAAAACAAGCAATATGAGCTACTAATGAAAGGTACTTACGACGGTGGATATATTACAACTAAACATAAACGCTGTTTCATTACTTTCCACACTGCTGGACTCTACAAAAAAGTCTAACAGAAGGATAGCAGCATGATTTGCTATACCAACTAGCGAAACACTAAGCCACTAAGTCAAAGTGCATTAGAAGTTGGATATATTACAACTTAACTAAACACAAAAGCTGTATCATTACTTTCCACACTGCTGGACTCTACAAAAAAGTCTAACAGAAGGATAGCAGCATGATTTGCTATACCAACTAGCGAAACACTAAGCCACTAAGTCACAGTGCATTAGAAGTTGGATATATTACAACTTAACTAAACACAAACGCTGTATCATTACTTTCCACACTGCTGGACTCTACAAAAAAGTCTAACAGAAGGATAGCAGCATGATTTGCTATACCAACTAGCGAAACACTAAGCCACTAAGTCACAGTACATTAGAAGTTGGATATATTACAACTTAACTAAACACAAACGCTGTATCATTACTTTCCACACTGCTGGACTCTACAAAAAAAAGTCTAACAGAAGGATAGCACCGAAACACTAAACCACTAAGCCAAAGTGATTTAGAAGTTGGATATATTACAATTTAACTAAACACAAACGCTGTATCATTACTTTCCAAACTGCTGGACTCTACAAAAAAGTCTAACAGAAGGATAGCAGCATGATTTGCTATACCAACTAGCGAAACACTAAGCCACTAAGTCAAAGTGCATTAGAAGTTGGATATATTACAACTTAACTAAACACAAAAGCTGTATCATTACTTTCCACACTGCTGGACTCTACAAAAAAGTCTAACAGAAGGATAGCAGCATGATTTGCTATACCAACTAGCGAAACACTAAGCCACTAAGTCACAGTGCATTAGAAGTTGGATATATTACAACTTAACTAAACACAAACGCTCTATCATTACTTTCCACACTGCTGGACTCTACAAAAAAGTCTAACAGAAGGATAGCAGCATGATTTGCTATACCAACTAGCGAAACACTAAGCCACTAAGTCACAGTGCATTAGAAGTTGGATATATTACAATTTAACTAAACAAAAACGCTGTATCATTACTTTCCACACTGCTGGACTCTACAAAAAAGTCTAACAGAAGGATAGCAGCATGATTTGCTATACCAACTAGCGAAACACTAAGCCACTAAGTCACAGTGCATTAGAAGTTGGATATATTACAACTTAACTAAACACAAACGCTGTATCATTACTTTCCACACTGCTGGACTCTACAAAAAAAGTCTAACAGAAGGATAGCACCGAAACACTAAACCACTAAGCCAAAGTGATTTAGAAGTTGGATATATTACAACTTAACTAAACACAAACGCTCTATCATTACTTTCCACACTGCTGGACTCTACAAAAAAGTCTAACAGAAGGATAGCAGCATGATTTGCTATACCAATTAGCGAAACACTAAGCCACTAAGTCACAGTGCATTAGAAGTTGGATATATTACAACTTAACTAAACACAAACGCTGTATCATTACTTTCCACACTGCTGGACTCTACAAAAAAAGTCTAACAGAAGGATAGCACCGAAACACTAAACCACTAAGCCAAAGTGATTTAGAAGTTGGATATATTACAATTTAACTAAACACAAACGCTGTATCATTATTTTCCAAACTG
The DNA here is from genome assembly GCA_022606455.1 of Callitettix versicolor. Classification (NCBI taxonomy): domain Eukaryota; kingdom Metazoa; phylum Arthropoda; class Insecta; order Hemiptera; family Cercopidae; genus Callitettix; species Callitettix versicolor. The sequence goes on from CM040186.1 coordinate 50,293,076, forward strand.
CTGGACTCTACAAAAAAGTCTAACAGAAGGATAGCAGCATGATTTGCTATACCAATTAGCGAAACACTAAGCCACTAAGTCACAGTGCATTAAAAGTTGGATATATTACAACTTAACTAAACACAAACGCTGTATCATTACTTTCCACACTGCTGGACTCTACAAAAAAAGTCTAACAGAAGGATAGCACCGAAACACTAAACCACTAAGCCAAAGTGATTTAGAAGTTGGATATATTACAATTTAACTAAACACAAACGCTGTATCATTACTTTCCACACTGCTGGACTCTACAAAAAAGTCTAACAGAAGGATAGCAGCATGATTTGCTATACCAACTAGCGAAACACTAAGCCACTAAGTCACAGTGCATTAGAAGTTGGATATATTACAATTTAACTAAACAAAAACGCTGTATCATTACTTTCCACACTGCTGGACTCTACAAAAAAGTCTAACAGAAGGATAGCAGCATGATTTGCTATACCAACTAGCGAAACACTAAGCCACTAAGTCACAGTGCATTAGAAGTTGGATATATTACAATTTAACTAAACAAAAACGCTGTATCATTACTTTCCACACTGCTGGACTCTACAAAAAAGTCTAACAGAAGGATAGCAGCATGATTTGCTATACCAACTAGCGAAACACTAAGCCACTAAGTCACAGTGCATTAGAAGTTGGATATATTACAACTTAACTAAACACAAACGCTCTATCATTACTTTCCACACTGCTGGACTCTACAAAAAAGTCTAACAGAAGGATAGCAGCATGATTTGCTATACCAACTAGCGAAACACTAAGCCACTAAGTCACAGTGCATTAGAAGTTGGATATATTACAATTTAACTAAACAAAAACGCTGTATCATTACTTTCCACACTGCTGGACTCTACAAAAAAGTCTAACAGAAGGATAGCAGCATGATTTGCTATACCAACTAGCGAAACACTAAGCCACTAAGTCACAGTGCATTAGAAGTTGGATATATTACAACTTAACTAAATACAAACAATGTATTATTTTTTCATTCTGTATTTTACATTAATCACCCTACAGAGTAGCATAAAACAGTACTGCAATGGGTTCACAGTAGTCATATGAAACATTGTTCCCTTTTTTCAATTGATTAAACTAATGAACAGCTGTAATATTGAAAACAAAGTTATAACTATGCCAACTTCCATAACTTAATTCATTTGCAAACTTAAAGACTCTTACCTCATAGTCTATTTCCAAACATGCAAACATTGGATTTTCAAATCCTACATCCACTCCAACCATATGATACACAAGGGTGTTACTTTTATGAGCTTCCAATGGGGATGAAATGGTCAATCTAGCTTCGGCATCTCTGTTTAGGATGTACACAAGCTTTTGTTTCTCAATTGCACCTGCAAGATAAGAACAAGCGAAGCTAATTTAATTACTTGAAAAACAAATTATATAAGTTTGATAATTTAAAAAACCCATATATTTCATAGTTAAGTAATTAATTTGACTTCATAAACATCTTTTAGCATAATATGAAATAAGATCATGATTTTTTTAAACTTTATAATTTACGTTATTATTTATAATGATAAGAATAAATAGTGTGAATAAATAAATAAAGAGTGAATAAAGGGAGCCATAATCAGAACAGTAAAGTGTAATCATGTGAAACACGGACTGTAAGATCATCATATGATAGCAATTATAATAATAAAATTTAAGATATTATTTATGACAATAAAATTAAATGTTATGAAAACAAAAAGCCATAATCAGGACAGTAAAGAGTAATCATATCACATCAGGTGAAACACGGACTGTTAAGATCATCATATATGGCATATATAGCAATACAATTATTTATAACAATAAAAATAAATAGTGTAAGAGTACACTCTTATGATATGATAAAAAAATATGATATGAAAACAAAAAGCCACAATCAGAACAGTGAAGTGTAATCATATCAAATCAGGTGAAACACGGACTGTTAAGATCATCATATAATGGCATGTGAATCTTAATCATATTATATTTCTGAAAGTTTGTGTGTTTGTTTGTTATTCAATCACGCTTTAACCACTGGACCAATTAAGATGAATTTTGGTACGAATATGGTTTAAGTATCTGAGATACACATAGGCCTATTCCCGTTTTACAAAACGTCATTATACTACTTACCCAGCCCAAAATAATTATTAGTTTTTAGTTTTGTGGCATGTGTTAACTGTAATTATTTACTGGACCTGAGATTTAGGTACCTGAGATGAACATAGATTCAATCCTATTTTAAGAATCTTAATCTGTGTTTTATTTATTGCAAAATTATTGCTTTTAATGTAACATTTTCAATATTTTAGTTGAAATATTTTTCAAAACTGACTTTAATTTCTTACTTTGTGTTGAATTTTCAATATTAAATGTAAAAAAATCCCTACGCAGAGTGCCAATTGTAAGGTAGTATATATATTTGTGTAGCATATCCTGGATTTTTCGATATTTTTGTTACTAAAATGCTTCATTATGTGCCCAAAAGCAAGAATCCAAAATATGAAAGCACGAGAAGTACAATAAAAATCGAAAATAAAAGTGACCAACATAACCTCAAAATTGCTACCCGGCGAAAATCAGTAACGTGTTGTAAATCGGTAAAACAATAAAAATACGTCTAATACGGGTTTTGGGTGATAAGAAACCCATTTTTTAAAAGAATACTGCATAACCAAACTGACACGGTTGTTAGGCCTAACAAGGTGATATGTGAAAAAACCTTTATATTTTTTTAAAGAATACTACATATCCTAACTGACATGGTTGTTAGGCCAAACACGGTGATGCGTGAAACTGACAAGGATGTTGGGCCTATCACGGTGATGTGTGAAAAAAACCTTTATTTTTTAAAAGAATACTACATAACCTAATTGACACGGTTGTTAGGCCTAACACGGTGATGCGTGAAAAACCTTTATATTTTTTTAAAGAATACTACATATCCTAACTGACACGGTTGTTGGGCCTATCTCAGTGCTGTGTGAAAAAAACCTTTATTTTTTTTAAAGAGTACTGAAACCTTAACTGACACGGTTGTTAGGTCTAACATGGTGATGCGTGAAAAATACTTTATATTTTTTTTAAAGAATACTCAATAAGTTAACTAACATGGTTATTAGGCCTAATGCGGTGATGCATTAAAAAAACCTGTATTTATGTTTTAAAAAAGAGTACTCCAGAACCTAACTGACACAGTTGTTGGGCCTAATACGGTGATGCAGGAAAAAAGCCTTAATTTTTTTTAAAGAGTACTCCATAACTTAACTAACACGGTGGTGCTTTAAAAAAAACCTTCATTTAAAAAAAAAAATTTACCATAACCTAACTGACACGGTTGTTGATCCTAACACGGTGATGCATGATCTTTAATGTATATTACGATTGCCGGCAAAGCCGTGACGGGCAACAGGTAATCATTTTATATTTCTGAAAGTTTATTTTTGTTTATTTGTTTGTTTTTCAATCACACTTTAACTACTGGACCAATTGAGATTAAATTTGGTATGAACACGGTTTAGGTACCTGAGATAAACACAATACTATTCCAGTTTAATTGTACGAGGGTTGATCAAATATAAACGAGACTGACTTTCTAAAAACTTTTCCGTTGGATATTGAACTCTAAAGGGTGGGGTTTCAGGTAGCCTGGGAGGTTTGGGACGGGCGTAGACGGGCAACATTTCCGTTCGGACCCTTCAGTATAAAACTATACAATGAGTAAGAGTGAAGTGCACGTTTCCGTGGAGCAGAGAATTATTATTAAGTTTTTGGCCAAGGAGGGGGGTCAATCCGACTGAAATCTTTCGTAGATTGACGGCTCAATACGGGACAGGACCCTGTCAAGAGCTCGCGTTTTGCTTGGCACAAGGAATTCGCCAAGGACGGAAGCAGTAGAAAACCTCAGCCATGATCGTCGCCCGACCACTTCCGTCACGGACGAAAACATTGATGCTGAACGGAAGCTCCTGGACGAAGACAGACGTATATCGCTGCGATTTATTGCAGATGAACTCCAGTTGAGCTATGGTAGCGTTCAAAAAATCGTTACATCAAACCTGGAACTCAGCAAAGTATCTGCAAGGTGGGTTCCACGAATTTTGACCGACGTTCACAAACGGAATCGTTTGGAGATTTGTCAGCGACTATTGACCCAATTTGAACGAGATGGTGAGGCATTATTAAACCGGATTGTCACCTGTGACGAAACAGGCAAGTATGGAGTGGCGGAAGAGGGCGCCTCTGAAGGCCAAATCACGATCGTCGGCCGGGAAGGTAATGGCCACTGTATTTTTCGACAATCAAGGCGCCTTTCACGTCGATTTCCTCCATCAACGACGCACAATTTTATTGCGATGTTTTAGAGGCCGCAAAAGTCTTTTCGTAGGAAAAGGAAATCTAAACCGGCGAGAAACGTCATTTTTCTTCACGATAATGCCCGACCACATTCGGCGAACACTACGAGGCTTAAACTCGATCAAATTGGCTGGGAACCAATGGAACATCCCCCATACAGTCCAGACTTATCACCCTGCGACTATCACCTGTTTGGGCCACTCAAAGAGGCGCTTGGAGGCCAGCGTTTCGAAAACTATTCTGCGGTGGAGACCTTCGTGCTCCAATGGCTCAATGAACGCCCGAGAACTTTTTACGAAGATGGAATTAAAAAACTTCCAATCCGGTGGGAAAAATGTGTTACTTGTGCGGCAGACTATGTAGAAAAATAAGTTGTATCAAGAATAATTTGTAAGTAAGCAATAAATTCTTTTAAAAAATCAGTCTCGTTTATATTTGATCAACCCTCGTATAATAGTGACTTTTTAATAATACTGTATTTTATTAAAATATGACAGGACCCTGTTTTAGAGTATCGAGTAGCAAAAATGTATATTTCTTGGCCGAAAACCATGAATCATATAATGTAAATAGAAATATATTAAAATGAAATGACCTATTCTGATTTTGAAAATCGACTATAAATTTTATTGCCTATATTATAATTGCAGGCAAAGCCGCAACGGGTTAACAGCTAGTAAATAAATAAAGAGTGATTAAAGGTAGCCATAATCAGAACAGTAAAGTGTAATCATGTGAAACATGGACTGTAAGATCATCATATGATGGCAATTATAATAATAAAATTTAAGATATTTATGATAATAAAATTAAATATGTTATGAAAACAAAAAGCCATATCAGAACAGTAAAGTGTAATCATATCACATCAGGTGAAACACGGACTGTTAAATCATCATATAATGGTATTTATAACAATAAAAATAAATACTATAAGAGTGTGAAGTATGTTATGAAAACAAAAAGCCATAATCAGAACAGTAAAGTGTAATCATATCATATCAGGTGAAACACGGACTGTTAAGATCATCATATAATGGCATTTATAACAATACAATTTATAACAATAAAAATAAATAGGATAAGAGTATAAAGTATGATATGAAAACAAAAAGCCATAATCAGAACAGTAAAGTTTATTATATCATATCTTAACAGGGACTGTTAAGATCATCTTATAATGGCATTTATAACAATACAATTAATAACAATAAAAATAAATAGTATAAGAGTGTAAAGTATGATATGAAAACAAAAAGCCATAATCAGAACAGTAAAGTGTAATCATATCATATCAGGTGAAACACGGACTGTTAAGATCATCATATAATGGCATTTATAACAATAAAATTGAAGATATTATTTATGACAATAAAATTAACGAGTTATGAAAATAAAAAGCCATAATGTCTAAAATAGCATAAGCCATTGCTACAGTGGCATTTATAGCAACAAAACAATGATTGTCAGGTTAAAATATCTGTGAAAGTGACATTACTATTTTGTGCTACAGATATGTGTTGAGTTCATCTTGAAATTTAATTTTTATGTGTGCCGTAGTAGTGCTTTAGTACCTACCAAGGTCAAAGAAACATCAACTTCAAGACTTGGAGTGAGAACCACTTTTAATCCATTTTTTATTTTATCACAACTATAATTTGTAATTCAGTTTATAATATAATTTTTACTTTTCAATTGAAATAGGAATATTTTTACACAAAAACTCTATAAATATAAAAAACATACGGAGTAATACTGAAATGAAAAACCAGGGTGTCTACCAGCTCCCTTAAGCAAAAATCAGGGACTTTTTGGGATATAAATTACAAAAATATGGGACCTTGAATTTCTTCAACATTAGCGGCATTGTGCATAATATATAGTTCCTAGATTAAATACACTAGATGGAATACAATAACTTTAAAAGTAAGTTTTTTGGAAGCCTACTTGAATTTTTGGCTAACAGAGGCACATTCTATTACATACAAAACAGTAAACTTAATGGAACAGCTTTATCAATATAACTTAGTTCAAATGTTACATTGTGCTGTAAGCAGTTCAGCTGTGCTGCACAGCAGTATGCCCACCAGTTAGTGCCTGAAATTGTAATAGGCCTACTTTCATACACTACTTGAAACAGGTTACTGTAAAACATTATTTTCCTTTACTAGGTTATTCTGTGTAATAAATGTAGAGATAAGTTATAAACATACCTTATATTTATAAATGAGAACACTTAAGTAACAAACTCTAGATTTGTACACTATTTACATTTTCTACAAAAAGTCTACTTTTTCAAAATACTATACACATTTTTTAACTTTTTTCAATTTCTTCTCTCACTTCTTCTAATTTATTTATTTATGTAAAAGCTTTCTTTTAGTTTTTCAACTTCACTTTCTTTTTTTCTCTTTAGATCTTTCTTCTAGATGATGAATTTCTGAATGTTTGTCCCCCCACAGCGTAATGATGTGTGAGAAGTCACATAATGAGAGCAATAAAAGTTTGGCTTTAGTCACACTATCACTAAGAAGTTAGACATACATAATTTTATCACCAGTTGAAATACAAGAATTTAACAAAATATTTACAATGCTAGTACTAGGCCCAGAGGTAAGCCTACAAGGCACCTCACTGTGGCCGACTATCACTACAACCACTAACTGTAAACTTGGCTTAGGTCCAGATAGGTTTTTACCGGTAAAACAATATATGGTTTGTTGTTTTCCTCTGCTCATTATTTTCAAATTGTAAATGCTTTCTAACTTTTCCATGGCAGGTTAATAATGAATGAACCCCTGAATATGAAATGTCAATTGATTTTTTGCATAAAATACGAAATGCAGAAAAAACATCTATACCAGTCCGTAACCAACACTTCGTATTTGGAAATCATTTTCAATCCATGAATCTTGGAAACAACATTTTCCTCTACTATGCTTAGGCACTGTTCACTTGACACTTTATGAGATAGGCCTTATTTATACAGTGTAGGTTTTTTTTTAAATAGTGATGCAACAACAAAAATTTTTTGTTTTATTTTATACCACATTATCTAATTAACACATATTCATCCACAAAAAATATTTTTTGTAAAGATTAATTTCATATACGGATTTACCGGTCATGCGCGTTATTATTAACTACATGTACTTACTGCATACTCCTTACAGATTACCTGTTTTTTTTGTTTTGTTTTTGAATTGGTGAAAAGCACATGAAGGCTTTTATCGCCATATTTATTTTTTTGTTGGTTCATTTTCATAATGAAAATATTGTTAAAACGATCGCGTCCATTATTTATGAAATTCGCGATTGTCATTTTTGTGTTAGATTCACCACCTACCAACCGTGTCAGTTAGGTCCTTGGTTTTTTTTGTTTTTTGAATAAAGGTTTTTTTTTATCATTTTTGTAATCAAAAACACGTTACTGCAGGATGACTAGTTCAATTAAATAGATGTTTCACCCAAAGCCATGTCAGGTTATCGAGTATAATTATTACTTTATAATAAGTGTTTTCACTATGCAACAACCGTGTTAGATTCACCACCTAAAAACCGTGTCAGTTAGGTTATTGGGTGCTTTTTTAATTGTTTCAGCAATCAAAAACATGTTTTCTATTTTCTAAATTCTGGTATTATCCGTGACAACTTGATAAAATCCGTGTCTTTTCTGGCACATTGGGGATATCCGGTACTGATAGACACACTGAAAACTATTATGAAGCATGGTTACTGATTTAAGGGACCAAAACTTTTACAGATTAAACAGAATCGTTCGTAAAATATGCAAACTTGTCAGTACTGTACATTAGTTATTTGTTGTACGATATTAAAGCAGAGAATAAAAATATGTTCCTGTGCTTACTTGTAATGATATATTATGATATTTTCAAAACATGAAAAACATAGAAGGGAAGGAATTGATGATGTTATAAAATTATCATGATGATGATTTATAAGATATTAAATTATATAGAAAAGTAGAGAATGATATTTTCTTTCATGTAAAAAACCAACATTGATGATATTAATTAATGCATACATGCAGTAAACCCCAATCAAAAAGAACAAAATAATATCCTTGAGCACATACAGTATATTCCCAGCTGTGGACAGCAAAACAACGAGAAAATTGTGCAGTTGATCATCCGAGAAGATTCCAATAACTTTGGAGAAAGTATAAAAGCTGATTACAGAAATCGTGTACCTTATTCAGATTTCCTTATATAAGCCTTACATATATAAGGCCAACATATAGCCTTATCATATATTGAGCAGTACTCCGCAGCTACATCAGCAGATTTAAAAGTTTCCAAGACGCTGGAGAAATACTGCATCTATAGCTAAGAGTTCCTCATCTTTATTAAAAAATATAGAAAAATAGTTTTTTCTTCTAAAGGAATTTTCTATTGAAAATAAATGTATATACAGTACCAATGACATGAATAAAAAGACAACGAACTTATACAGTCTGGATTACAAAATTTACATTTGTACAAAAATCTTTTAAAAATTACCAGATGTGATTATGTTTTTCAGTATGTCCAGTATTATTTTCAATCTAAAACTTTTTAAATGTACATGCATTTTTAAAATTTTATTAAACTGATGTTCATTACTATTTCTATTCAAAATATACAACTAATTTTTGTTCCAGTACAATATTCTCTTCAAATTTTATTACTATATTTTTCCGATTTTTGGTTTCAGATTAATGGAACTCTAATGTTAAAAGAGTTCAACAGAGTTAATATTGAAATATTTATGTACTTGGGAATACAAGCAACCAAAATGATTATTATTGTTAATTAAGACTTAATTAGAATATTTGATACTTACATTGTATAACCTTAGACAGTGTTGTTATTTAGAGACTGGAGACTAAGGGTTGACAGCTGAAAGAGACAGCCACTAAATATATATAAAAAAGTATTCTAGTATTCAGAAAGAGTGTTTCCTGAACCTAAGTTTTTACTTAACGAAACAAAATTTACTAGTTTTGTTAATGAAATAAAATTTTCCACCCACCAATCATAACAGCTCGTCCCTTAGGATCGATTGCCAAATATTGTCCTGGAACTATTCTTCGGCAGCCACTCTTGCCAAATGTCTCCTGATGCACTTTCTCTAAAATATTCTTTGAAGGCAAATATTCTAGGATTACAATTCTGCCAGAATCAGAACCCACAACAATGTAATCTGAAATTACAAATATAAAATCTGTGTAGTATAATATTAATATAAAAATAATTTGTTATTGGAAGGGACATAAAGGTTGTACTGTTGGGTTGATTCTATTTAAAATAACAAAGACGCTTTCTGAAAATAAAGTCTGCCTAAACCCCTCAAATTTCATAGCTGATAATGCCAAATTTAAAAAAAGGAAAAAAAATTACAGAGTTTGTCCCATATGCAACTAAATAATTAACCACTTCACCATCCATATACCTTCCTATTTTTCACATCCAACAGATAATTTATTTATACAAAAAACATGTTATTTCACCCACTATAAGTGTGAATATAATTGTTAAGTTATCCAACACGACTTTAAATATGTTACTGTCAATGACGACTTAAACTGTTTTTCTTTACTCTAAATAATTGAACAAGCTGTTGTAAAATGAAGTTAGAAACAATAACCAACCCATATATCTTATAACAATTCTTCAGAACCAACGGATAATGTATTTATATAAAATAATGTATTTATATAAAAACATGTTATTTCACCCATTATAAGTGTGGAGATGACAGTCAAGTTATCCAAGTGTTTACATATGTTACTGCAAATGACGAGTCAAACTGTCTCTCTCTCTCTCTCTCTCTCTATTTCAGATATCTGAACAAGCTGTTCTCAAACTCTCAGAAACAGTAATTGTAATAATGCAAACTAAATATGATTATAAAGGTAACTTTGCACTTGAATGACTTCTCTTATCAACCTGTCATAATTTATGGCTTGAACATCAACATTTAAGTCTATAATTCTTGGAATACATTTGACTACATCAATAGCATAAGTTATGACGATTTAGCTATGTACTGTGCATTATAGTGCAATTTAATTGGCCACGGATGATTATACTCGTTATTATACAAGTAAAATCACTTTTAATTAAATGACTTTATAATCCACATTTCAATAGTTAAAAAAGCAGAAAAACATGATATCTCAAAATGCAAGTGTGGTTTATTACCATTTTCTTTTCTTGATTTGATATTAACAATTTCTTTATTAATAACACATTATCGGTGTTTTCCTTGACAGGGGAGATTACATTTAATGGAAAATTAATTTAGTGTTATGAGATGTGTTCAGAAAGCTGTTTTGTTCTATTGCCAACACAGAGCTGCTATTAGCAATCCAAGCATGTGCACTAGTCTCCCTGGTTCATTGGCCGACACCTTTACTGTTTATTTGAGTAGTGTTTCCAGTTTTCTATATGTATTTAAAATGTTTAAAACAATTCATTAAGATCTGTTCTGTCACTCAGTTTTTGAACACAAGGAACGTCAGCCGAAATGCATCATCAAATTCAAGATGTTTAAGGTGAAAATGCAATGACAGATGAAATGGTGACAAAAGGGTTTAAGAAAAGACCAACCAATGTTTACGGTTATCTACGGAGTAGGTAGTCTTCTATTGTCAACGATGAGTCATGAAAACTAATGATTCACAATGCCAATGCTTTCTGATAAATTTTCGCATGATTAATGATCTCTTTTGCATAACATTGTTTTAGACAGCTTAGGTTATCTCAAGTTGTGTTCCCGCCGAGTTCCAAAAATGTGTCAGCGACTTAACAGTGCTTTTACATTTCTTACTCGGTACAATGATGAGGAGTGGACTTTTTAAATCAATCTAACTAGTGATAGAACTTGGGTTTGTCATGTCACTCTGGAATCGAAACAACAGTCAATGGAGTGGAGGCACAATAAATTTCTGAAAAAACAAAAATTCAAAATGTCAGTTCAGAAAATCATGAGTTTATAGACAAAAAAAGGATTCTTGTTGAATTCTTTCCCAGAGATCAAACCTTCAATGTGGCACGATATGGCCAAAGGTTGAGAAACCTTTGGCGCACAATTCAAAACAAAAAGAGGAAGCTAAGCCAACGAATTGTATTACATCATGACAATGCTTGGCCCCATGCTTTGGTGACACTCAAGCTCTTATCTACCATTTCATTGGGAGCAATTTCAATACCCATTATACAGCCCAGACTTGTCGCCATCCGACTACACCTTATCTCAGACATGTGAGCTTGGTGGTAAGCGCTTTGACACTGACAAAGTGAAACACTCTGTAAAGCTGTGGCTGTCATCATTGACGGGATTGTTCTTTGAGGAAGGATTGGATAAGTTGGTCAACAGCTATGACTAGTGTCTGAACACTGAGAGAAATTATATAGAAAAGTAGATAATAAATTAAAAAAAGGTAATTTTTTTTTTCAAAATGGCACTTACTTTCTGGATACACCTTAAAAATAATAAAACAAACTCTGATATTATTGTTGAAGAACATTTAACACGTATATATACAGTTGAACATGGTTATAGTAGCTTTAGATGTTATTATCAACTTTTCATTAGTTTAATCAAATGCTTAGTTTTATATATAGTGTTGAAAGTTTCTTATGTACAAGCAGATAAGAGGAAAAGCCAGAGTAAAATGAGAGTGGTAGGCTGGCAGATTAGCATCTTCATAACTACTACTACTGATAAAGGAATGACTCTTTTGTCAACATTTTTGTCATTCTGCTAAAACGCAAGTTGTTCTCAAGCTTGAGCTGTGTATGTTTATTCTATCCCACTCACGTGCAAAGACAATAACAATAGTACAATATTTGTTAACTTCATTGTTATCTTCTCTAATTTGTGAATCTTTAATAACTGTATTCAACAATAAGCATAAACATGTAAATTACATAAATTTCTTTTGGTGCTGTATTTTAAAATATAAAAAAATTTCTTCACGGTTTTTTAAGCACATATACTGTACCACTAAATATTGTTAACACATAATAATAATGTATCAATGCAACAATAATCTGTTCTATTTCATTTTAATTACTAATATTTAAAAATGATTTTTGTCAACACATTTTTTATATCATTCGGACAAAAAAATATTTCTTTTCTTTCTGGATTTTTTTTTTTTTTTGGTATTTAACGTCCGACTATTGTGCACACTTGGGCTAATGCAGACGATGGGATGATTTATAGTGTATGAAAATGCCAAGCCCTGGCCGGGAATCTAACCCGGGTCCTCGAGGTGAAAGCCTAGTACGCTATCAACTAGGCCACCGAGGCGGTTATTTTCTTTCTGGATTCCTTCAGTGGCATTCTAAGTTCCAAAATAGTCACTTTACTTTGTTCCACCTATAAATAATGAAAACTGAGAAAATATTCGTCATATTTTTTCTTTCATTCCCACCTTTTGTTCCTCCAGTAAGCCGGAAAGCCATAAGAGATCGGATAATGCCGAATATTTCAACTGTCAGTAAAGTGTGAACTTTTCCCGTGTTTGGATCGGGTCGCAGCAATTCAAGGCATTTTCCTCGCGACACTAAAATTTCCTGACTCTTGCTGCCAGAAAAATTCCCGTGCACGGCATGAGTGATGCCAGTTGCCCGCTGCAGGGTTAGGTTATACAGGTACATGATGGAGCCAAATATCCCTGTAACAAGAAAATATGGTTGACTGATTTTTCGAAACATTTTAAATTCAAAATCACTGTTGAATAAAAGTTTTTAGCTGTCTCTAAAATGCCCTCTGCACTGATGTGACAGAATATTTCTTCTATAAAATCTGATTTCCTTATAATAACCAGTATCTAATTTGGTATTAATTATCATTTAAATGTTCAATTTACATTAAAAATATGAAAATGAACTATGGCTGCAGTCCAGTTGATTTTTGTTAACTGCGATGAAATTTTAAAATAATAAAAATGGTGAAATCCGATTTTAAAAAAAGTGTAAGATAAAGAAATTACGATTTTTTAAAATTTGGAATTGCTACCATTTTGCAGGTAATAAATTTAAGCTGTTACTAAAATCGATTTTTGTACAGTCGAATTGGAAATTGTGAATGCCGGACTCCTAACACCTATATACATACATAATTTTTAACATTTGCTCAAAAAATGATTTAGATGTCATGCTTAGTTCTCATTTTTAAGTCACGGATCTGGGTCTTACCATGATGGTTACTCCCAACAGTTCATTTTCTAATGACAATTTGCTAAAAATTGTAAGAAATTTATACTTCACTTGCATAATTCAAAAAGTAATTGACAAAACTTAAGTTTACTTACATCAAACATTGAGGTATTTATTTATCTTGTTTAAAACGAAATAATAGTGGTTTAATCTTGCTTGTAAAGAAATATCTACACAATAATATATTGTTTTATTTATTTATTTTATATTAATAATCTATTATTTTAATTTAAGTGCTTACAAATCAGCTCATAATTCTTTTTCAAGATCTGTGCTGTGTGATGCTCTTTTTAGTAAAAAGCATATACCTTTAAAAAACCTGTTTCTTTTCATAATATTGTTTCACAATCAGATTTCAAAAAAGGCTTGATGTAAATTACAGTAAAATTCTCAGCCTTTAATAACTTTTACAATTTTCCTTCTATTTCTTTCAGCAACAATCGTACAGAAATTTAATGAGTGAAGACAGTAGTACTAGACTTGTTTGGGTGTTTAACAATTTCTTTTTACATCAGCCTTCAAGTACAAAATATAAATTTAATGTGAGAAAGTTTTCCAGTTTTGTAACTTTTATATGTACTTGCCTTAAGTTCTCCTTAACGTTCCAGTTTTAGATCATTTTTTTAATCTTGGGACACAAATCACCATCTGCAACTAAAAATATAAAACAGATGAAATAGATATTAATTTCATTTTGTGATTGTTTAGAATTTAAACATAAACCAAAACAATGATATAAGAAATTACTCTTGACCTCCCATTTTCGTAGTCAATATGCATTTCTATATTGCAAAATGAAAACAAAATTATTGTTTTTGATGCCTTTTAATACATAATTTCATTCTCCAACTTAGCATCCATGTGACCAATTCTTTCACTGACAATGCTTTAGAATTAATTATGTATACTATCAATCTGAAATTAGTTATGTTGAATGTACGTATATTGTTAGTAAAACATGGCTTGTTCATGCCAAATCTTCTTGATATTAAGAAATTAAAAAAAAAATAAAAATATGTAAACCGAGTGAAATATTGAAATGTTATGATTGTGAGTATAAAAGTGAATGATTGATGGTCAAACCTAGTCTGAAGATGAATTCTGTAACACAGTAAGTTTGTCCCACAAAAGTTAATCCTAAAATGTAAGAAGCAGTAATACATAATACTAAAATGTTAATACTAATAGTAACCAGGAACTGATACCAGCTATTACCAGGTTTCTTCCTTTTCAGATGATTAAAGTTATACAGGACTACTTATTAAATAGGCATAGCTTATGCACCCTCTACATGTATCCTTGATGAAGACCAAAATACTGTATAATGTTTAATCAAAATTCGTATATGGTTGCTCGGTACAAAATATTTCCTTTTTATGAATTTTAAAGGACTTCACAGAGGCTGCATGTGAAGCAGATTCAGTCTTGTAGGAATTCCACATTAAGTAAGATACTTAAAAGTGGAAAATTAATTACATGAGTTACACAAATAAACAGTATCAAACAGCATTCCAATCAGTAAAATAATTTTTAATCAAAGACTATCATAAGTCTAACATGTGTTTTGGCATCATGTGGAATCTGTACATTGTGAAAATAATAAACTTTTGGTGTTGGTAAAGATAATTAAAAGTGGAAAATTAATTACAGAAATAACCAGTTTAAACAATCCAATCAGTAAAGTAATTTTTAATCAAGGACTATCATAAGTCTAACATGTGTTTTGGCATCATGTGGAATCTATACATTGTAAAAAAATAAACTTTTTTTATTGGTAAAGATAATTAAAAGTGGAAAATTAATTACATAAACAGTTTAAAACAGCATTCCAATCAGTAAAGTAATTTTTAATCAAAGACTATCATAAGTCTAACATGTGTTTTGGCATCATGTGGAATCTGTACATTGTGAAAGTAATAAACTATTGGTGTTTGTAAAGATAATTAAAAGTGAAAAAGTAATTACAGAAACAGTTTAAACAGCATTCCAATCAGTAAAATAATTTTTAATCAAAGAGTATCATAAGTCTAACATGTGTTTTGGCATCATGTGAAATCTGTACATTGTGAAAATAATAAACTTTTGGTGTTGGTAAAGATAATTAAAAGTGGAAAATTAATTACATAAATAACCAGTTTAAACAATCCAATCAGTAAAGTAATTTTTAATCAAGGACTATCATAAGTCTAACGTGTTTTGGCATCATGTGGAATCTATACATTGTAAAAAAATAAACTTTTTTTATTGGTAAAGATAATTAAAAGTGGAAAATTAATTACATAAACAGTTTAAAACAGCATTCCAATCAGTAAAGTAATTTTTAATCAAAGACTATCATAAGTCTAACATGTGTTTTGGCATCATGTGGAATCTGTACATTGTGAAAGTAATAAACTTTTGGTGTTTGTAAAGATAATTAAAAGTGAAAAAGTAATTACAGAAACAGCATTCCAATCAGTAAAATAATTTTTAATCAAAGACTATCATAAGTCTAACATGTGTTTTGGCATCATGTGGAATCTATACATTGTAAAAAAATAAACTTTTTTTATTGGTAAAGATAATTAAAAGTGGAAAATTAATTACATAAACAGTTTAAAACAGCATTCCAATCAGTAGAGTAATTTTTAATCAAAGACTATCATAAGTCTAACATGTGTTTTGACATCATGTGGAATCTGTACATTGTGAAAATAATAAACTTTTGGTGTTGGTAAAGATAATTAAGTGGGAAATTAATTAAAATTTGATTAAATAATTTTTATAAACTTAAATAAATAAATAGTTTCAAACAACATTCCAATCAGCAATTTTTAATCAAAATACCACACTACAATGCTAGCTTCAGATTGAGAGTGGTGGAGGTCGGTTGTTGCTACGACGACTCATGTTTAGAGTATAGGTCTGAAAAGAATGCCCATGAAAATATAACGCTGGTATGACCAATTGATGCAAAAAATTAGTTGGTTGTTCATAACCTCGTTTTTATGACATGCTGGAGGTGTAAGTCTCGCCAACATATTTTTGTATTGAGTTATCTTACCTTTCAAGTGGAATCCAAGGGGTTCAAACCTTTTCTGTTTTCCAGTTTCTAAATCGAAAAATATCTACTTCCAAAAATTTCAGCAGATAAAAAAATTGTTGCTTATGTAAAATGGAGACACTCACAAAGTAAATAATTTGTTCACAAAGTCTACAAAGTTAAATTGTAATAAAAGTTAATAAAGCCAGATGAGAGTTAATAACTTGAAAAAAAGGGTTCTGTACCTAGGGCTATTATACTATTCAAAAAATTTTTCCCCAGAATAATAAATGTTATTATTATCAATAGCAGTATAAACAACTTGATAATCATAACACAAATATGCTATTTTTTTTATTTCCCCCTCTTCATAAGTTAACTGTTGTTATAAACTTAATTTTGTTAAGTGATAGGTACCAATTTGTTTAAGTTTCTGACTAGTGACTCGAAATCGGTATTCCAAAAGGTATTAATGAAAATTAGAAAGAATTTCATTCAATTCTAATTTTGAGTATGGTACGGTTTTGTGCTACAATGTTTCTCTCTCTCTCTCTCTATATATATATATAGTGTTTTTGATATTAATTGTATATATTTATTTATGTAGATATTTATTTTGTATATATATAAAATTACCAGATATAAACTTATATTGACAGTCTAAATTATTTGTTCATTCAAAATAAAATGGTTAGCAATAAAAGTAGATATGTTTAATACAACCTGAAAAGTGCCAGAAGCATTAAGATAAATGAAATAATATGTTTTCTCAAAGACATTTACTAAACTTGAAAGTAACTTTAAAAAAAAATTGAAACAAAACCATACCACCTCAATTTATTTATACAAACTCTTGAACCATACAGTTCTGCAATTCAAAATTTACTAGTTTTAGTTAATAATGTCCATACATGGCCAAAATCTGATAAAATACTTTAAGAAGAAATAAAAACACATTTTGTTAGATTATCGTTATTTAGATAATTTAACTGCACGTCAGAAAGTGTGTAGGTTATTTAATGTTTAATAACATTACTTACTTATATGTTTAGAACCAGATTTTTGCAGAGGTAAAATAAATACATGCTTACCGATGTTGAACCACTGCTGAAGTACTTGGCATATTAGATGTCTTCTTAAATTGAATGTGTACAAAATTTCATCAAATACCAAAATTTTGCTTTTAGGGATGTTTTTTTAAAATCTCAAAAATGAAATACTTACAAAATCAAATCTCATGTAGACAATGAATTATCTAATTTTTTATTATTCTGAGCACTAAGAATGTGAAATTTCATCGAAAAATACAATATATATATATATATGAAAAAACATTTATATACTACTTTATACAAGATGTTTAAAAAAAAACGTTTCAAGAATTTAGGCACTTATCAAAATCAATGAAAAAGTGTGTATATGCAACTGTCCTAAAATGTTTACTTTTGTATCTAGCAGCCATTTTGTGTTTTTAACAAATAAAAACATCTTTTTAAAAGTAATTATTATGGTGTTAAAATTCTGCATGCTAATAATTAGTAAATACCCACTTTGAGAAAATTAATCATCATATTATGTTCTCATTTGAAAATGACAATCTTTTTAATTCTAAACATCACAACATATATTAATTTTACAAAATAATTTTTTTTTTTAAGGACAAACAAAATATTCTTTGTTCTTGTTTTAGCTTAAAATATAACGGGATTATCAATAAAACAAGATGTTATCATTAATTTGCTTTAATTGTTTAACATCAGATTAGCTTGTTATTTAAACATAATCAGCTATAGGCTAAGAATTAATGTTTTCAGTGTTTTTGTCAATATTTCAGTTTATCAGTAGAGGAAGAAAAAGAATAAAAAAACATTTTGTTCTTAAAAAAGGAAAATTTTTTGTCTTGTAAGTCTATGATTAATAAAATGAAATATCTGTGTGATGTACAGCCAAACCTATGACGCATAGAAATTTTTACCATAAGTTCACACAAGGAAATAGGACATCTCGAAGCCAGATTTTAAAATTTCTACAGATTTTTTTTAAGTTAAATATTTAGTTTGAAATTACAATTAACATTACCTAAATAGGAGATCGTGATGAAAATGTTTCAATTTCATGGTACTGATAGTATTTTATATAATGAATAAAATTTTGAGATACTTGATATGGCAAAGTTTAAATGGCTACCTCACCGTGAGATTTTTTTGATCCCCAAAATAAAATTTGAAATTGAATGGCTGTTGTTTCAGCACAATTGAGGAATCCACACAGAATTGCAGGATGTATTTTGAAGTAGGAATGAAGGAATCATGGAAAAACCTCTAGGATCGCTGTACTTTTTCTCAAGGGGACTATTTTAAAGGTGGAAATGAGGAGTTATAACCAATTTTATTTTTATGGGAAAATTCCCTTACTTTTTGGGTAGCGCCTCGTTAGACAGGATAGGTATGAACATTAATTTTAGTCATTAGGCAGGCTCTTTTACTTGACAAGGACACACTTGACGCAAAGGTTATTTACATGTCCTGTTACTAAGTAGGCCAGATATCAGATATTCTCATGTAGGCTACCAATACGAACAGAGCATCTGTGTTGTATTATCCTTAACAGCTACAGGTTTAGGCGTACTCTACTGGTTCCATTCATTAATTTACATTGTCAACAGCAATTCTTTTACAAATGTAGGCAAATAAAAATTTTCACAACTAGGTATCTGTACTTTTTGAACATAGGACATTATAATACAGTAATTAAACAAAATATTTTTGTTTCCTAGAAAGTTAAGGGTGAAGGTTAAACAGCTGAAACTATTATTGCTTGTGTTTATTACAGCATGTGTTATGTAAGTGATATATTTTGTGACATTTCACATCAAAATAAAACATTTTTTATAAGATTTTAAATAATTGTATTAAAAAATAAATAAATTAGTATATTTTTTAGATACATAAAAATTTATGTATTTTTTAAATTACATAATATATACTATATTTTTTTGTTTTGGCCTATATTATTTCAAATAGTTTGTATAGGATTTTTGCTGCTTGAAGTAATTTTTTCTATTACCTTCAAATTCAACACATAATAAGACATTCTTAATTTAAAATTAAATAAATTTTAAACTGTTTGAAAATTTAAAATAAATATGACTTGAACATTAACTTAAAAAATTAATCATTTAACTTTTTGTTCCTATTAAATTTAAGAATGATTAAGGTTGAATTTTATAAGAAAAAAACAGAAATTGGATTGGATACAATAAAACCAAACGTTTAACATTGAATACAATGTTTAATAACTTCAAAATTATACAAATCATTTAGTGAGTTAATATATTTTCAAATGGACAAGAATACATTATATTACAAGTATATGTCAAAAATTAATAAAAAAACAATCTATTTCAAATTTATCTAAAAAAACTTTCGTTATGTAATTAACAAATGCTTAACTAATGCATTACTAATAGGCATGAACTACTGCTTCTAGTCAACATAAAATAATAAACAATTCTAAAAAATTGTTTTATACATTTTTTACAGTTAAAGAACAAGTGTATGTACATTATAAGAATCTAAAGGCTTATAAGGAATAGCCTGTCATATTTTTACAAAAAAAGAAAAATATTAACCTATTACATGTTCAGATTTACTATTTACCATATTACTGAAAACATTATTATAGGACCAATTCAAAAGGAATACATTAACATAAAAAACAAATTTCACAGTTTATATTTACTATGTGTTTTGTATTACAATTTTTACCAAGCTCATCAGTTTTTAAATGTCAAATGTAAACACTAATTCTTTAAACAGTGCAATCTCAAACGATCAACTTACTGGTTCAAATTTGTACAACTTTATTGATTTTTTTAATAATCTGAATAAGAAAAAAATTGTTTAAAAAAGTGAATTCAAGATAACATGTATACGATCAGAATTCAAAATTAATTTATCTTTATATCATTCACGCTGCAAACTATATTTACCAATTCTATTTTCGAAAAATAATATTGGCATCATTAAGTAATTTTATCTTATTTTAGATAAGTAATTTTAGTAAAATAAAATTGTTGCTCTCAAGCTCCATTTTTCAATATAGTAATTACAGTTTCACTAAAATTAAAACGCAAGTTCAGTTAAATAGTCATATTTTGTTTTAAGAACAGACCTAATTTCTGAAATGGATGATGAGTACGATTCAGTAATTCCATGTTCAACAAAGGAAGATATTTGTTTTACTGTGCTATCTTCTCTTAATTCCTTAAGAAATATACAAACAGTACTTTCTACATCAATGTCTTTCCATGCTGTTTCAACTAAACGTAACAATGTTATCATTTCATTTGTTGCTCTGATCACTGAAGATACTAATCGGTTTGTAATTTCTATTTGGTGTTTTACAGAACCTTCTAATACTTTCTGATTTCTGTTAGTTTCCTCTTCTTTTTTCTTTTTACTTTTCTTACTCAGATTGCTGTTCACTTTAACACGTTTGTAAATCATACCACATAATACAGCGGACAAACACATAATTTCAACATGGAATGTAAGTTCACTTAAAATTTCATTGCGACAACTATCACTATTCCAGTTTTTAATCTTGATGTTTAATTTTTTTAAAATTTCAGTTAATTTCAACTCAACTTTTTCTACAGACTGAATATAAGAGGCTCGATTAATATTTTCGGGCAAGTCACGATCATTCGACAATATTCCAGCAATATTTATTACAACGGCGCTCAAACCAACAACAAGTTCCGTAAAAGATGATTCGATAATTACAAAAAGTCTAGATTCTGGCGGTGCCCCAAGTATATTCTTAGGAAGTCTGGTAGGTGGATTTTCAGATAACCTGTCTTTAACTGATTTAAGCTGGTCAACTAAACTAATCAAAATTTCCTTATATTCATGTTTGCAGTTGTCACTGGTTTGGTGCTGATGAGCTACACCCAAGAGTTCTGCAGCGGCAGAAATTAGTCTCAATAATAATGTTCTTATTCGTAGAAGATCTACATCGTATTGGAAAGTACTGTGAATCATCTCTTGCTTTACTCTCCTGTACAAAGGATCAGCAGTCCAACAAATTTCAAGATCTCTGTTATCATTAAGATTATTCCAATCAGTCTTATCTTCACCTGGAATAATTCTCATTGGACCAAGAATTTTAAGAGTATGTTCAATTGAAGTCGTATGAAATATTTCTAGTAACATCATTTCCGCTGTAAAGAGAGAGTAATGTAGAGAATTAATAAGTCGATCGCGGAATTCAATAAACTCTGAAATTTTAATAAAAGACCCAAATTTATAAAAGAAAGTAAGTTGATCGCCACTATCTTTATAACTAGCAGTAAAAAATTTTAATGTTTGCTCAAATAATTGGGAAACAAGATTGTACTGACCTGTATTAAGAAGAGGCCAGCATTGTAAATATCCAAGAGAGTCTAACTGCATGTATTTTATATCAAGCATTTCAAATATTCTATGAGCTGATTTGCTTAGTCCTAATGCATTATAAAATTTAATAAGTAAAAGCTTAAGTTGATGATCAGAAGGGCTCTTGCTAAGAGCAAATTCAAGGACTAAAATAGCTTCTTTCAAGTATTTAACTGAATATGTTTCCAACCAAATGTCATTTAACACATGTGCTAAAAGAATTAAAAGTTGATTATTTTGCAAAATATCAGTATTTAATGCTTTATCAGCGTGAAGATAATGTTGCATTAAACATGAAATGAGTTCAAGTTTTGCTTCAGTAGTCAGTTCTCTATGTAAACCCAAGTAGCGTCTAATATGTAAGTTAGAAATAAACCTCAACATCTGTTTATCTGAAGTCGGAAACTGTCCAGCCTCTAACTCTACAGATTCCCAAATACGTTCTAAAAATTCTTTCACTTCAGTTTCTTTCAAAAGATCTAAGTACGGCCTTAAATCATCTAAACAGCACTGTTTTTCTCCAAACTGGTCGAAGTAATTAACAAGCAAGTCTGAAAGAGAACCAACGTAACTCTCGGCCTTTTCTCCTTTTACTGATAGTTTCAAAAACAATTCAAGTACAGCTAAATATGGACCCCTCAACTGATGTAAAAGTTTGTTGTTTTCTGTCCCAAGTTTACTTAGAAAATCTACACATGCTTCTATCGTTGAATCAGGATCTTCATTACCGTTACTGCCACTAGAACTGTTCTCTATGCAATCCCTCAGATGAAATACTGTGTCCAAGTAATGCTTATAAAGTCTCCAATTATCCATGTCATCACACAATAGTTTCTTTATAATTTTATTTGCGTCTGTCCATTTCTTCTCCTTCATAAAAAGTTCAACCTTTGTTATTGGCATAAGAAACAACTGTAATTTATCCCCTGGTTCATTCACAAATGTTAAAACTTTGTTCAATTTGTCTTGCATTTCTAAAATACTTAAATATAGGTATAGTTCTTGTTCTGTTTCCACCTTACCCTCTTGTACAAAACGCTCTACCATTTTTTCCGCTAAAGGAAGAACTACTGTTTTCGCTAAATGTGGTTCTGCTTTATTAACCTGCAATACTATACTCATAACTGCCCAAAAATAATATATATTTTTTTGTTTTAATTTGTACAAAGCCATTGCAGTTAAATGTTGTTTTTTGTAGTTTCCAACACGTACATACGCCATAAACAAGTGTGTCAACAATTCTTCACTATTAGGTTCAACTTGAGATGCTACTTCATATAAATCACAAATTATTTCAGGTTTGTTAATTTCTCGATAACATATAGTCATCGCTTGTAAGGTAGATTCATCTTGTGGAGCTTCTTTGCGAACCGATTCTAGAATTTCTTCACATTCAGTTTCTTTACCTAAACGTAATAAAGCTAATGATTTCAAGACTCTAGCACACTGCAATTGCGGTTGTTTTTTTAATACTTTTTCTGATACATGAAGGGCTCTTCTGTTGTTACCACTATCCAACCAATCATAAATAGGTCGCAATCTTCTTTCAATAATACTATTATCTATTTGGTTTTTAGAAGCCATGTTATAATTTAATACAAATAACCTACTACTTTAGTATCAAGTTTCAAATTATTTTTTTTCTTAATATTTACAACTGGTCTTGTAACTAACAAATGTCTTAATATTCTAACTAGAAAAGGATATTGTCCATAGCCTATTATTCCATACTTAATAAGCTTAAGTCATTCTAACCATATTTAAGTAAAAGGAAACAAACAAATATTCATTCCAATTAAATGATAGTTTATAGGCCCTACAATAATTTATATAAAAATATCTGTTTACTTTTCAAAATATTAAACAAATAAACCAATCAAGAATATTATCTGCCTATATTTAAGAATAAGGACTA
Organism: Callitettix versicolor; assembly: GCA_022606455.1. Classification (NCBI taxonomy): domain Eukaryota; kingdom Metazoa; phylum Arthropoda; class Insecta; order Hemiptera; family Cercopidae; genus Callitettix; species Callitettix versicolor. The sequence continues at coordinate 50,317,085 of CM040186.1, forward strand.
GTTAATTTTGTTTATGATTAAAATGATTATAGTTTCCATACACAATCATAAATAAAAGTAATATATAATAAGTCATTTGTAGTTTCTAGTATCACATTTTGTAGATAATAGGTATTCATTTAGATACATTTGAGATTACTTAGTCTATAAGCCCTGTAGGCTAATCAGTCATTTGCCACACAACTGCGAACTGCCACTTCCACATGAAATCTATAAGAAATCATAGTAGGCTACCTACAAAGATAAAAAAATAGTTTTTTTAGTTGCTTTTGTATTAATTACAGTATTTTTTTCTTTGTTACACAGTAAATTGATACTAATGTGTTATAATATGCTATTCATAGCCTATATATATATATATCCTTAATTTATGACAGTATACCCTACTATAAAAAAAGCTTTGTTTAATTACAGATGCTGTATTGTTTAAATTATTCTAAAAATTCAGTCATTTAATTTTAGTAAGAAAATAGGCTAAATTATAAATGCATTTTTACGTTTTCTGTTTACAAAATAGAGCCTACTTGCTTCAATTTACAATTTGTATTTATTGTAGGTTAGTATTAAATATTAGATATATGATTATCAACAAATGTAATGACCAAAAAGTGGTTTTTCTTTTGTAATTTTGGAAAAAGTTGTGATACTATAATAATTATAGAAAGATATATGTATATATCTATTAACTTAATTACTGAACTGAAGGTGCTTTCAGAGGTTGCTGTCCAGTACCATTTGTAACATTGTTTACATTTGTTGTGGGTAGTATTGGACCAGTAGAGTTTGCCTGACCTGTAGCATCAGCTTGATTTTGAAGCAATCGCATTCTTCGCCTAGTATAATGTTGCCATAATAAAACTTGCTGATCATCAATAAACTTTGCACACTGAGAGTTTACAACTTCACGCCTAAAATGTTCATATTGCAAAAGGTCTAAAAAATATAAGCACATGGGGTACTTCAAATATTTTGCATATTCTGGTTCTTTCCAATACAGCAAGTACTTAAGATAATTAATAAATGATTGCTGTTTAAAGAATCCGCGTTGTGCAAGAAAATTTAAATAGTTTGGGTTAGCTAAACACTGTACAAATTCCAATTCAATTTGAAACCTAAGACGTGCTTGTTCTTCACTTTCAGGGCCGCCTTTGGCTGCCATGTTGGCGGTTGGCGTGAAAAATGAGAAGCGGCGTAAATAACTGTAAAATTACCTTAGTACTGGGATATCCTCTGTAGCCGACATCAAAAGATATTACTATTAAATAAAAAAAAAACTTGTGTGAAAAACACTACGAAATTTACAATACTAAGTACACTCTCCTTCTACTCCTTTTCCTAAAAGTTGAGTAAGTAGCAAGCAATGACCGAACAAAACCAGAGCTACCTTTATTATAACATCAATTTTTGACGGAAGAAACAATCGAAAAGTTATCACAGATGAAACACCTTTAAACTTCATAATATAATGTTGAAATAATATAATTATATAATAATAATAGAATATAATATAATTGTAGAGATAAGTAGTTTTCTATGGTCATACGAGGATAAATGAAATTTCTGATATTAACTAAAATTTCTTAATAACAAAAAATAAACTAAATAACGTTTCATAAATTCATAATCCTTCTTAAATTTTACTGTACTTTTGCAAATATATGTAGGTTCTTACATAATAGTGAAAATTAAAATTTACTAAATTATTTCAATAGTAATATATTGACAACATTCAATAATATTAAAAAAAATAGTTGTTGTTTTAATTTTTTTTCTGAGTTGACTTATAATTCGTGATCGCAGTGAAAATGGAAATACTAACCATAGATAATATAATACCAAGATAATATAATGAGAGCTTGTATTATTTCATTGAATCAGAGCTTCATGTATTACACTTTACATAATATGTATATTTTTATGTTGTCTCTCAAACACACTTATATAGTACTTACTCATAGTAATAGTTGTAGAACAGATACACACATAATCGAAACCTGAATTCATGACGTCACGTCGCATTCATCAACGAGTCAACTTTAGTAAAGCTAGCTAGAATAAAAACTATTGAACTTGTTCGTTTGGTGGTTTGTTTCGAAAATTGTGTTTTTTATTTTATAAGGTTTCTTCGCTTAAAGTATTTAAATCTGTTAATAATAAGAGGAAGTGTCATGATCCTTATAGAATCTTGTGAGCTATTTTTCTAAACTGGACAATATAATAGTTTGGGAGTGGTCTATTCAATCGGCCAAATCTCGTTTTGCCCTAACCTAATATTAACTTGATTTATTTGTTACAATCATGAGTGAAATGAATAACCTCGATCGTCAGATCGAACAACTTAAAAAATGTGAAATTATTAAAGAATCAGAAGTTAAAGCTCTATGTGCAAAGGCAAGAGAAATATTAGTGGAAGAAAGTAATGTTCAGAGAGTGGATTCTCCAGTCACAGTTTGTGGTGATATTCACGGTCAGTTTTATGATCTCAAGGAACTTTTTAAAGTAGGTGGTGATGTTCCAGAAACCAACTACCTTTTCATGGGCGACTTTGTTGATAGAGGGTTTTACAGTGTTGAAACATTTTTATTATTACTTGCTCTAAAGGTTCGCTATCCAGACAGAATTACTCTTATTCGAGGAAACCATGAGTCACGCCAAATAACACAAGTGTATGGTTTTTATGATGAATGTTTGAGGAAATATGGAAGCATTACTGTTTGGCGTTATTGTACTGAAATATTTGATTATCTTAGTTTGTCAGCTATTATTGATGGCAAAATATTTTGTGTACATGGAGGTCTTTCTCCATCAATACAAACATTGGATCAAATTCGAACTATTGACAGAAAACAAGAAGTCCCTCATGATGGCCCAATGTGTGATCTACTTTGGTCTGATCCAGAAGATACTCAAGGTTGGGGTGTCAGTCCTCGAGGAGCAGGGTATTTATTTGGTTCTGACGTTGTAGCTCAGTTTAACGCAGCTAATGATATTGATATGATTTGCCGTGCACATCAACTTGTAATGGAGGGTTACAAATGGCATTTTAATGAAACAGTACTTACAGTTTGGTCGGCACCTAATTACTGTTATAGATGTGGAAATGTTGCGGCAATTTTAGAATTAAATGAACACTTGCAACGAGACTTTACAATATTTGAAGCAGCCCCGCAAGAAAGTCGTGGTATTCCTTCAAAAAAACCTCAGGCAGATTATTTCTTATGAGAGCAAGCTTTTTATGAGGAATGTATGGATGACTTGAAAAAAATCTATCAGAGTGTTTAGTGTTGAATAGGTTTAATTTTTAACACTTGTTTACATTTGTGTAACATTATTTAAGTTATTTGTGTTAAGCTTTCAGGCCAAAATATTCATGCAGTAAAGTTAAAAATATTTACAATTTATAATTAAAAAATATGATGGACTTGTGAAAATAAGAGGTCTATGTATAAAATGTGTTGAAAGTTTTTTAAGTTAATCTCAGTCATAAGTCATTTTCATTTGGTAACTATGAAAACCATATTATATCAGTTTTCATGTTTTTTTTTTTACTAAAAGGCTTTTATTACTTGCCCATTAGTAATAACCCAAAATATATAAATGTAGAAACAACAGGAAGAAAATGACCTGAATAATCTAAAAATCTAGCATGCGAAAGTAAGTAGCCTAATGTGTTTTTCATAGCCAAAACAATTTAATAAGTTATGTTTCGTAATAATAAAAATATATAAACTTTTTTCTTAAAAAAAGTAATGAAGAACCTAACTTGATACGGTTGTTGTGTGAAGAACCTGACACAGTTGTGTAACTGAACTTGTATGCATAATAACTATTAATGTATTATCAATGAGATTGTGATAATGTGTATGATTATTAACTCACTTGATTTTGACTTGCAGTGACCTTGGCATAGTGAATGCTTGAATCCATGCTTGATGTAATGTAAACACGCTATGACCATCACAATATGTAGTAGTTCCCTTAAATGTAGCATAAAATTATAATTTATTATAATAAATTTAATCTTCCACAGGTCAATATCTTTTAATTTAATTGTGTGTGTAATAATAGAAAGAAAAAACAGTATTCAAAAATCATTACTTCAGTATGAAGTGGTTAATGTCATAAATACCGCCATTTTAAACTTGAAAAATAATTGGTTAATCTAACATTCATATTTTATAATTTTTTCTGTAAACAATTATAAAATTACTAACCTTTATAAAAAAAATAAAATATAAATATAAGTTATACCTAAATTCTATAGTACTGTTTTTTTATTTGAAATAAATAGGCAGTTATTTTATTTGAAAAGTGTTTAGAATATTTTGTTATAGTTGTTTTTCTCATTAAGACTTTTTAAAACCAATTAACATAATGAGGTTATTAAGTACTTCAGATTTGTAAATTGCGCTCAGTACAGGTAAAAGTTATTTGCAAAGTGATACTTTCCTCATGGTAGTTTTATTAAAAATTGCATAAAAACCTTAAAAAAATTACTTGTAAGCTACAAATTTCTAAAATAAAAAAATATTTATTAATAGCTGTTGTATTATTTTAGAATATAATGATGGTATTAATGTACAAGTGTATCAGTCAATAGACCATTCTTTTTAATGCACTTGATTCGTTAATGTTGTGTTCTCAGGTTAAGAATATGTTACTAATATTTCTTATGGGTGTATAAAAATAAAATTTTATTTATGTAATGCTTCAGGTCATGAGAAAAGTGTAAATTTGTTTTTAACCATATAAGAAAATCTTTTTTTCAAATTGTATAGGCTGCTAAAATATATAATTGTCTTATGTTGATATTTAAATAAATTCAAAAAAGCCAGTTTTAATACTGGTTTGTATCTTTGATTAATAGAGCTTAGTGGTTGATGTTGCTAGGAAACTGTTTTGTTTCTGAACTGTGCACGTTAAGTTCATGGGTTCATGACACGGTTACTACTGTTTACCTGTATTGTTAACACTGAGCCCATATCTTCATTAATCTGACATTAAAAGTATGAATGTTATGGGGAAAAATGATTATTCTCTGAAACACATTTTTGTATATTTCAGAAACTACTGTGTAGAAGTTAAAGATTTGTGGATGTATTCTAGTTTTGAATTTTTTGTATAAATCGTGTGTATATACTAGTATATAAAAATTAAATATTTCTTATACTAGTGTAGTACTACTGTGTAATTTTTTTTCTCTAAAAGGTAACTTTTTTAAAAATTTGACAAGTAGCCTAAATTTCAAATTTAAAAAAAGTATATGGTTATTAACTGTTTTTTTAAAAGGAGGCAATTATAAGCATTTTTAGTAACCTGGGCCGATCTTAACTAAGGTTTTTGCAAAAAAAAAAAAAAAAAAAAAATAAACATGATGTAGCAATTGACTCTTCTAAATAAGATTATTTCATTTTTCCCACATTTTGTTGCAAATATATATATATATATATATATATATATATATATATATATATATATATATATACATACATAGTACTGTATCAGCAACGTAGAACTATTTTAACATGTATCATGTTTTAGGGCTGATTTTGTGGGATGCTTGATGTGGTGAACTTGTTTATATTAAACAGTATATTTTCTGTGTTGCATCATATTAAATTAATTATAATTAAAAATTATACTGTGTTTCCACTGGAATTGAACTGTGCACCTTGCGTGTGTGAGCCAATGCAATAACTACTACACTACGTTAACTATGAAAAAGTTTGACTGATTTAAGTATATAAAATGAATCGTTAATTAATTTTTGTAGTTATATTAAAGGATCAGTTGTTTTACATTAATTTGTAATGATCAGCTGATTTCATTGGACAGCTGATAGGCTATAATGTTTCATGTTATGTTGTTGAAAATTATGTTAATTTGTCGTGTTTCCAAACAAATTATAACGATAATTATCGTAATTAAAATAAAAAAAGGAAGAGAAGACTTGATACATGATTTTTATTTTTAGTTCAATAACAGAAATTTTTTACTTAAATTATATTTGTATATTTTTGTGAAGGCCTCTTTTTCAGAGCAGATACATCCTTTTTTACAGAACACTTTAATTGTTTATGTAAAATTTATTCCCAAGTAACTATTTTTATTGTATCACCTGTTTAAACTAGGTGCAAATAAACATTATAACTACTGTAGTAATGCAATTAATATTATTTTAAAGATAATTAAAAATATTACTACTTAATAATCACAAACATAATAATTTAATAATTAATAATAATTTAAATTTATAGAAGAAATTTAATTTGTATGCAATTATTATCAACAATTCATTTAACTTGCCTTGGTTTTTTATCACATTGTACATTTTTTAAATTTTTTGATATGTGTTGATGGCTATTTTCAAACATAACATATTTGCGAAAACTATGTGCATTTTGTGAGCATATGTAAAATATTCCCTATACATGTATTGCTACCAACACAGCTGTGTAATTTGAGCATATAAATAACTCTAGATGTAGGAGGTGAGGGGGGCACGGTAGCAATTCCTGCCATTCCTAAAAACATCGACTTGTTGTGACACTGGTTCTGAAATAATCATCAATGACTGGTCTTATCAGTTAATAAATAAGTGGTTCAATTTGTGTGTGGTAAACATTAGTTATTGACAATCGAATATAATAGCTGATGTTAATAGTAAATATAAGCAGTGATGTTTTTACACAAGTATGGTATACTGAAAGTGGGCAGAATCCTGCATAGTTGTCTCAGTATCAAACAATTTTAATTCATGATGTAAAACAGAAATAAACATTTAAGACAACACAAAATAAATTTTGGGGTTAAATATTGTATACACAGTTATTAAAACAACCATTAATTAAGAATGTTAATAATTAACATTCTGTACAAACTAATTTAAAATTATTATTACTTGATGAATTATTCATACTGTTGTTATTTCTTTTTCAGACATTTGTCATCATTTGTATATATAAAGCAATACATGACATTTTGAGAATGTAAACAAGAACAGAGTTGATTCACAGTCACAGAACATTGTGTATTTATGTTTTATGTATGCTAATGTCAGAATAAAAAGTAAAACTAATTTATTTGCACTATTTAAATAGTCCAATACTTAAGTATTGGAATTTGTAGGTGGATATTGTAATTTTAAAATGTCTGGTTTTTAACATAACATTTGAAATTGAATGTTATTAACGGTGGCAAAAAAGTGGGTTTCATTTTACTATTTATCAAAGTATTATGAAGGCATATTATAAAAAAGTGCCTAATATTTTAACTAAAATAAGTTTGTATAATAAACATTGTCTGAAGTTAACCTATGTGTTAGTTTGTAAGCTTTTTAGGGCTTTAGAGCATTCAATGTTAGTTCCAATTTCAATGTGTGTGGCAACATTACCTGTTCCTCTTTTTCATTTTTAAATTACATTAGGTTTAAATTTTATTCTTATAAATTTTAACTATATTTAATATGTTGTTTTTTTTTATAAAAATTGATTTGGTATTTGTTAAATGTATAATTTGATAGATAATAAATTGTATATAAGGTACTGAACTTGTATTTCTCCCACATTTTTGTCAATAAATTATTTTATTGTGTAATTTGCTGTTGTTTTTTTATAAATATTAGTACCCACTTTATTTTAAATAAGTGTATGGAAAATATTAGTACCTACTTTATTTTAAAGAAGTGTTTGGAAAAAATATGTAAATGTAATACTTTGTAGTAAGTATTAGTGATACATAAGATTTATTTAGACAAAACATGTTTGAGATTTCTATAATTATATTAAATTAATTTTTAGTAATTAAATACGTTCAGATATTAAGCCTGGTAAATAAAAATGTTTTTCAAAAGTATTGCTATTAACTATAATAGCACATAGCACAGAAATTTTAAATAAGCAAAGAAAATTGAAATTTTATATTTTTCACATTGGGATTTTTTAAAATTATTTCAAAACTGAAGACAAAAGCCAATTATTTCTTAGGAATTGTGAGTTATTAGTAACTGTACACCCCTGATATCAAGAATCAGACTGACAAGATGCTACATATTACAATCATGTTATATGATTGTAAATAGCAGTTGTGATAACAAATTCGACAATGAAAAAGCTCAAAGCATTAGAAATACCAATATACAGTAAATCTCAATTAACCCTCAATTTCTATTACCTGTCAGGTTAATTCTGTTAACTGGCATCTTTAAATAGACTTCCACAATAAATAATAAAAGTAACCTTCTAGGCAAACAAAAGCATTAACTGGATTCATCGTATTTAAAGAACAGGCGATAACATAAGTAAACATTGAAAATCAAAAAGTAAAATATTCTATCCTACAGTATTACCTAGTGGAACGAGATAGGAACACTTCAAGTAGTATTGGCAAATTCCAAAAGGGTGCATGAATGTTTTTATTGAAAGATAAACACACACTATTTATAATAATACCATTCAGCGTATAAGTCGATCATGTGAGTTATTTAATATTATTCCCTATACATGTATTGTTTTATAGGGAATTATGTTTTAAAAACATAATTTAATGTATTAAAGGATTGCATGTAAAATATATAATAAAATAATTAATACATAATTATATATTCCAAAATAATAGTAAACATTCACTGCTATAAACAGAGGTATAGTTTGTATGTTATTTTTACTGATCATCAAAAGTACTGATGGTCTATTTCTGTTATCTATCACTCTCCCCCCCCCAACGGTTCCAAAGATGATGGTTAATCAAGACTACTATATTTATGAATTTTGCTTACATTCTGGACAGACCTTATCAGTGATGAGTGTTTTGTGTTTACTTAGAAATGTGAGAAATTCCATTTATGCTTAAATTGAATATTTTGGACATATAATGTGACATGATAAATATCTACTCTTTCAGCTAACATTAAAAGTTAAAAAACAGTAAAAGAAGACCTGGCGGATGTACACCTGTGGCTTCGTAACCAGTGGCAATGGTGCTGATTCTCTTCATTGGAATGTTTTAGAAATTAGGTCATCAAAATTGCTATGATAATCACCAATGTAATAGAGTTGATATGGCACTATAAAAAGAACTAAAAACATCAAACAATAACTGCAATTCCAACTTTTGTAGAGCAGGTGGCATTTTATAAACGAAGGTGGAGGAATAAAATTAGGAAAATGTATAAAGCTGCACTGAAATAAGCAAATATTAAACGGTTTGATAAACTTTGCTTTAATTAATAAAATTATTTACATTTTGTGATGTTTCTTCACTCCAAGTTATTTCAGGTACCTATAACAAAATAAAGACAATATAAATTATCACTCTGATCTTGTATACTCAGTCAGATACTTGAATAGTCTTGATCAATAAATACTAAGGATGGTTGCATTTACTTACGCTGTATCGAGTAATGACTGGCTTCTGAGACTATACTTGTTGTTTCAAAAAGTACTATATAAATTGTTTTAGGCTTGCTGTAATAAAGTATTACTAAAAAATTATTGGAAAATCGTAATTGTCAATTTGTAAACAGTTGTGAATATAAAAACATATATTCTATTTTTAGCAAATTTTAGGAAATGAGCTATTGCAGCAACATCATGGTAAGACCCAATTCATGGACCTTGAAAATAGCACTGGTCCAGATTACTTTTTGAAGGGTTGATACTAATTTTATATTCAGGATATATCTGTACTAATACATAAAGCAGAAAATCAATGTTTGGATGTCTGAAATATTTAACAGATATCGAATACCTATTAACTTATTGAATACCCCAACAATAACTTTAATTAGTCATCTTGGCGAGTTGGTTTGAAAAAATTAATAAAACTGACATAGCTTTTATTGCATTTTTTAAAAATTGTGTCCAAATAAGAAAACACTTGGGTACTGTTTTGTTTTTCCATCCACAATAAACAGTTGCTCTGAGCTAAATTTCGATTAAAAATCATTATGTTAATTTAATCTTTCTTTTTGATTACTTACTGTTTTCAAAAAAAATGTCCAAAATGTTTACAAAGTTGTAACAAAACATGGATATTCAGCTTGTGTGTGTGTGTGTGTGTTTTAGCATATGCTTGAGATAATTTGATCCAAATTTAATTTAAACTTCGCATAAAAATTAATTTTATTAGCTTCAACAAATTCGTTACCCCGAAAAATCTGTTCAACAGTTTGAAATGCAGCAGCCATGGAATGTAATTTTTCTGAAATGTTTTAAAATTCGATCACTTCTTTGTCTTAATTTTTTTTGTAAATCTGATTTTGCCCCTCACAATTGGGTTTAAAAACTGCATAAATTAATTTCCATTGATATTAAGAAATTTAATTTGACGGAAGATAAGAGTTTTTGTAATTTTCAATGTATTTAATTTGAAAGAAATTCTAATGCTGATTATGATGGTGAAGTAACAATTTCGAAAAAAGGTTAAGTTAAACCAAAATTATTTTTTGAAATTAGCTTCCATCACATCAAAGAGAGGGCTGAATGTTGTGATTAACATCAATTTGTTAAACAAAGTTGTCAGTACAAAAATATAAATCTTATTTTTTAAGAGTATCATACAGCCTGTTAATTTATGCAAAATCCAGTCATGACAGAATACATACACATTGCACTGTGTATTCAGGTTATATTCATTTCATTGTAATATATGGTTTCTTAAAAAATATTTTCTTAACTGTGAGGTACTGTACGGTACAAGTGAAAATTTTGATAAATACATGGTTCATCCTATTTCAAGACTTCTGAATTTCAAATTGTGTATATATTTCATGTTTAAAATTAAATAAATATAATTTAAATTGTGCTAGGATTTAAGTTGATTATGACAAAACAGAAGGCTTGGCTAGACTATTTGTTTATTAGATAAGACCTTACTTTATTACAACACTTACTTTGCAGCCCAATCCGTTCGTCCGCTCACTCTATTCCTAGCAGTGGGTAAAGTATTCATACTACTTCCACCAGCATACAACTTGTTCTGCGCAAATACATCCTGCCGTGCTGCCAGAGGCTTTTTTTGATGTTGCTCACTGAAACCACAGTACATATAATATGTGGTGTTATACTTTAGAATATTGTTAAATTAGGTTAGATTCAAACTATAGAGGAAGGATAATACCCCAGGCACTGCGCTCAACAGACCTATTGTACAACTACACCTCTTGAGTGTAGCAGACTGATGCCCTTAATAAGTTCCAACAATCCACTGACTAGCTCATTTTGCTGAAGATCCTTAGGGTCCTGGAAACCAAAAACCCTAGCTTCCTCATGCCCCCCTTAGCCTCCACTAGCAAGGGATGTAATTTATTTTGTTCTTTTGCCTTCATTTTCATTAAAGTTCAAACACATGTTTTTCTACTGACACGGACACTTGTTGTTATGCATGGATGTCTGGTACTATACGTATCTGATTAAAAAGGCTCTACTGTAATTATAAAAATCATTTTGTTGTTTGTATTCATGTAAATACATAAACATTTTCAATATTAACAATTAATAATGATTCATTTAAAAAAATTTTCATTCACTATTAATAAACGGCAATAAATATAACATCAGTCTAAATAGTATTACCTAATGAACAGCTGTGTTGTGAAATCATTTATTCAGGTGAATTTTAACTTTACAATCACTACAGTGTAACTTTCTGTTGCATATTAAACTTTACGTTTCCATAACTAGAATAGATTTTTAACACGAGTTTACAGTCAGTAAAAATAAAACTTAATGAATGTTGCTGAAACTGGGCAACAGATTTCTGAAATATAATTTTATAACTACAGTAACAACCTAATACTGTACTTACTTATTTACAAAGTTTGTTGGTTGGCCTACGACGTACCTCGCCACAGAGAGGTAATGCTGTTTGGCACTGATTTTCTTCCGAGGTGGAGGCGACTGCGGCCTGTTGTACCAGTCTTGGTTCTCCTTCATGCCTCGGAGCTCTGGTATATTTCTATTGCCGCTCCTGGCAAACATACTGTTTTTAGGTTAATGTAACATTCTATCAAAAAAGTGCAAGATGAAAGTGTAATGGAAACTGTATCTGAGCATATTTGAATGTTAAGTAATGATGCCAGGAGAATGAAAACTGGCTGGTTAGCCTAATCTGGAACAATAATATGTTACCTCATCATGATGTTACCTGCAATGTTAACATTGGATAGATGCATAGAACATGCATAGGTAGAACCTGTGATACATAGATGCATCATCATTAAATTTCTTATTTCTAATACCAAACTAACTACTAAGATTAATGGAATATTAATGTGCTTGCTCAAAAAATACCATTTATATTTAATCTTACCTCATATTAAATGAAAAATAAAATTAATCCAATTTATTTAAAGTACAGTCAATCCTGAGTAATTTGTACATGTTAATAATTCAAAATTCTGGATAACTGAAAGTTTTCTATGACCCTCTAGAGCTTTCTATTTGATACAATGTAAAAATATCAACCGTAATTCAATAATTATTAAACATTTTAATTGGATGAAATGAATTTATATAAATTATTTAGCTATGTAGAAATTTTGAAAAAATGTAACTGTTTTTTTTTTTTAATAGAAATCTTAGCCCTGATTTAAATGCCTGCCCTTGTATTTCACCCTCTTTGTATTTTGTCTATTCATTCATCAGAGAAGTTTTTTAGTTTTTAAGGTAGAATAGTAGACATGTTGCAAGATGTGCATACAAGTTCAAATCTAGTTCCTACTGTTGGTATTACATCAATCCCAAGTTTTCATTAGTCTAATTAGCAAGGAAAAACTACAAAAAACATATTTTTTTTTGTTGCAAACCACACTTCTATAACCATTTATGAACACTATTCAAAATGGTGTTTTTCATTTGCTTCTACTCATTTGACACTAATCTACAATCACTTTCTGATTATCAGCAAAATTAACTGATTCAAGAGCCACTGATCAAAAAAGTGATACTAATCAAAGTTAATTTGCAAACTTACCCAATAATATCAGCGAATTCTCTTTCGTTGAGTGTGACTTGATGCGGGATCAGTTTAACTGTATTTCTTGTCGCAGAGTTTTGAGTCATGTAATGCTGTGGCCTGACTCGCTCGTTATCATTGATGTTGCTCAGTTTTTGTCCTACTTGAAAATACGCCTGCCTGTGAAAAAATAATCATTTTGTGATGTAAAATAAACATTAAGTAAAAATGCTTACATAATTAAGTAAATTGTTCAGTGTTAACTATTAGTATTCAATAAATGAGCACTCACAGTAATAATTTAAATAAATATGATAAAAAAATGTTAAAACCAACACTTTCTGTTTATTTAGATCTGGACAGTAATTTTGTATTTGTGTTAAACACAATTTTATAGAAACACAGCTGTACCATGTAACTTTTTTTTTAGAATTCATCTGAGTTAGAAATAAAATTTATAAAGCAAAAGTATGTCAGCTAAACTTGTTCAAGTACTTTGGCAAGTAGGTCTACAAGATACAAATTACTGATACACAAGTTGTTAAAAATTAAAACTGATTTATTAATCTTAATGATAATAAAAGCTAATTATTTCTTTTAATGAAAAATCAAAGAATATAATATTAGTATTGAAAAAATATAACTATTAAAGGCAAAATTATCAGGGCTAAATTTTCACAAAAACAGAATTATTAATAGTGAATACTATCAAATTTAAAATAGACAAAATGTTAATATTAGATTTACAATTTTTTTTGTACCTGACAAGTTTGTAACATGTACATATAGTCACAAGTTCATTACACTGCACGTTTGTTGTAATTTGCAAGTCCAAAACTTCCTCAAGCAATTTTGGCTTAAAGTTTTTTTTCTCAATGCCCCTACGAAATTTGTATTTTTTTTTATAGTATACGATGCTTAAAAAACTCAATTGTATTAAATTGATGAATTAATTCTTGTAAGAAATCTGTCCTTTTTTTCTTTGACTAACGTTCACACAGTAATGGAGTTCACATAGAAACTGACTTACCCTGGTTCTTTGTCATATTTCCTGTAATTCATTTTTCTCTTTCTGTTATTGGTTAAAACAATGATGTTCGTTTAACATTCTAATATTACTTCAAATATATGGCTTGGCTTATATTACCATCATTTCAAAACAAAATTATTTAAGTTTCACTCTAGTGATCACAGATCATTATTTCCACAATGATACATTAATGTTATAAAAATATATACATATGAAAACATAAAAGTTTATCTATGTTACTTCAATTTTATTTCTCTAAATATGTTGTCACCTACCTCAGTGAATGTTGAGCAGTTGGGCGTTTAGATGGATTCCAGTGTAACATGGCTTCTAACAAGACGATGGCATCTCTACTGGCATGAGGAATCAGAGAACTCATTGAGGTACGTCGGAATTGTGGAAACTTGAAGTTCATCGCTGCTGCTAATTGATGTCCTTCGTACCACTCACGCTATAAGAAAATGTAAACTTGTGTTAATATACGGGGTGAATATTAATTTGTAATACAGGGTGAAGTCAGATACTCTTCTAATTTGGCAAATAAACTAATTGTATACAGTAAAATTAAGGTTAATTGTTTTAGCAATCTTGAGGTACCCTAAATGGACCTAACCTTTCCTTGGTTTGTTGTCGAGTTAGATCCTGTCATCCAAAGACAAGTTGGAAAAGTGTACAATGAAGGCTGCCTGGCTAAAGGGCCCTTAAGTTAATTATAAGGACTCTGGATATTATGGTAGATGACTTCCAGATATAATCATGCCTTACCTACCCAAATGAGGCTATGTATGGGTGGACATTTTATTTCTCTTGCTACATGTGGGATTCGGATGGCTGGAAACAAACTCCTTAAGTCTAGATAACTCTGTGGAACTAGTAAAAGTGGCCTGAAGGAGTGAAAGTTGCATGGAGGGTGAGGAAACTGGAGCTCTACTTGACCACATCGAACGCACAAGTAACGAATTGCAGCAGATTTTAGGGACGATATTTTAGAAGCCTACTAATCTGCATTGGGAAAGTTAAACATCAGTAAGGTCTGTTTCAAATCAAACATTTGTTGTTAAACAAATGTCTATTGGGAGCACAAACTGAGAAGAGAAAAAGCAATACGAAAAAAGCTTTTAATGAAGTGTAGAAGCAGAAGATCTCCTAGGGATCAACCTTGCAAACACAACCCTTTACAGGCTGCAATTACTGAACTGACAGGAATTGTACTTCAAGACTGGAAGGCATCAGCCAAGAACATTAAGATCTTGAGGAAAAGTTAACTCAGGAAAACCATGGGACTTATTACAAGGCACTGTGGTCTTAGGAAGCACAGGAATAGGCTAGGAACGTATTACAGAGAAACCATATGTAGGTTATGCAGGAAGGAAGAGGAAACATAATCTACAACTATGAGGTTCTTGCCAGCAGGAAGAAAAACATGTTTGGCTTCTAGGACTCTGAAGATCTCTAGAAGAATGAGCTGATCAGTGGGTTGTTAAAACTTATTGAGAGTATCAGTTTACTGAACTAGAATCCAAGAGGCATGACAGGTTTTCTGGTCATGGTATCAGGGCCAACTGAAACCCGTAACTTCAAAAAATTAATCTTCATATGGTAATAGTGTGCTCAAAATATTTAAAGACCAGTTATGATATTAATACTTTATCAGTGACTTATAAACCTCGAACCAATAATGATGATAATGATTATACTGTGGATTTCATTTTAAAACCTCAAAATAAATAAACTTTACAAAACATATTTGCATAGTCTTGATTATTTGATAATTTAGTCTTACCTTATCAGGGGTACCAAGGATTGAGCAAATTTTAAATATCTGATCGATTTCACTGTTGCCAGGGAAGAGAGGCCTGAACGTATAAAGTTCTGCCATTATACAGCCTACTGCCCACAAATCTATCGGCGCAGAATAAACCGTTGAATGCAACAACACTTCTGGTGCACGATACCATCTGTTAGCAAACAAACATACACGTTTCGTTAACTGTACAAAACTATAAGCACACTCATAACTTACTTTAATTTTTGTTTGTTTTGCGTAACTGATTTCAAAATCAATATTAAAAGCTGCATAAATTAGTATTCTGAATATCCAAAATACATTAAAATTAAGAAATTTGACAGCAGTATAAATTAAAATGCTAATATATGCAGATTTTAATGCTGATTATGAGGGTGAAATCAAAATTTTAAAAAGGGTGAAAAAATACTTCTAAAATTCACTTTGATTATGTCAGTGAGATAGCATTTATTAAGTACTGTATTTTATGGACTTTTTTAAAAAGTCCATAATGGACTTTTTAAAAAAAAATTGCCGCCAAAATTCAGGTGCGCCTTATACTTGAAATTAATATAAAAATGTTCAGTGTTTGATTTAAAAATCCCTGCCGGTCTTAAAAATAGCCATATATTCGAAGCCGCAGGAAACCTATCTCTTTTTGGCAACATTGGATTCAACTGGCAGCAGCAGTGCACCGATGCGACGAACATGAGTTGCCGGAATCCACATGCTTGCTTACACTGTCTCCCTCCCATCCACAAACCCAAAACACTGTCTAGCCTATGATGTGTCAATTGCAGTTTACAGTGTCAGTGAACTTGAACTGAAAGTGATTTGTGTTATCGGTAACAGTACAATATCTTTGTTAGAAGCTAGTTTTGTAATGGAAAAAAAATAAAAGGTATTCATACAATGTGGGCTATAAATTAAAGGTCAGTTTGGTTTTATAAACAAAGAATTTTTTTTAGTCTGGCTATGCAATCCAATAATAAAAAAAGTACTTTTTTACAAAAATTGTTTAAAACTTAAGGAGTATCGTATAGTCAGTAAAATACAGTAACAGTTTATGGCATCGATTCGTAAGAAAATCCTTTTCTTTAAATGTATAATTCTTGCATGAAGGCTCATTTCATTACCTAGTAGAAACGTAATCAGTATATGGCGGGTTCGATCTTATTTCTCTGGCCAAACCAAAGTCAGCAATCTTGATCAGTTCCGGTCCACAACACAACAGATTTTCAGGCTTCATGTCTCTATGAAAGAAGCCATGCCTGTGCATGAATGCTAACCCTTGTAGTACTTGGTACAGAATGTTCCGTATTACAGGCTCTGGGAATAACTTCTCCCTGAACAGAAGAAATATGTTTTACTATATTATGTATGAGTAGCGATACTTATAATAAGTTTAATTATTTATTACTAACATTTTTTCCCCAGCAGAAAACCATAAAGTTTATCGTCACCATGACACGAAACTGAAATTTAATAACAGTTTAACACCACATTATGGTTAGAACATGTCTTCAAAGCAAAAAATACTAATCAATTTTCGTATTACTTTCTTGCTCAAATTTATGTGAAAAATGTGCTATAATCAATTGATAACTTTAACAAAGCTACATTTCATGATCCATAAATTTCCTAAAAAAATTCATTTAGGAATTTCAATTACATGATACATTCCAACTAGAATTTCTACAGCTGTATCAACTAATATGTATTCCATAAATTTGTGGAATTTGTAGAAAGTTATTATGAATCACCATACTTAAATCTTTTTTCTGTAAAGTGCACTGAGCTATTATTTAAATTAAATTAAAATATAATTTTAGTTTAACTTAATACATGAAATGCAAATATCCTGACTGACTGATCAATGCACAGCCAAAACTACATTGGCTAGAAACTTGGAATTTTGAAAACACATTCTTTTTTTTTGAAAAACCATTTCTAAAGAAACCCTTGTTCCTTTTGCCCCCCTCCATATAAGATTTATTTATGTTCATAACAACTGTTGAATAAAAACAAAATTATAAATAATTAGTTTTAATATTGGTTTCTATGGTAACAATTTAAATAAGTAAATTTAACAAACACAAATTTCAAGAATCCCTGAAGTTGGCAAGGCTATTCCATAATTTATATTTATTTATATTAAAACAGAATTATAACATTTTTTGATGCTGATTTATTCTGTTTTAACATATAGTTTAGACTTGAACTGAAATAGACAAATGATCTTTACTTTATTCATACATTCACAGCCCAATATTTCCGACTCACCTGTCTTTCATTAGTTGATACAGATTTTCCTTCATGTACTCGAAAACAAAATATAGCGTGTCATTCTCACGTATAACCTCTTTAAGCTTTACAACATTGGCATGACTCAGCTTCTTGAGTGACTGTAACAAAAACAGCATGCAAAGTTACAATGTCACTCGATGCTTCCCTGTCACATCACTTACATTTAAAATACTGTATTTCAAGTAGAATCGTGCTAGGCCATACATATTTTGATCAATATTTAAAAAAACCTTTTAAATAAAAGAGACACCTTTGTGCCCGTAACCTTTATACCTGTCATACTACTGCACAAACTTTTCACAAGTTGCTGTTTCCACTAAAAATCCTTTAAGTAAAAAAAAAACAACATAAAAACGGAATTTCTTATAAAATGATTCTGAACATTTTTGAAGATTTATGACTTTTAAATCAGTGCAGTCAAGAGGTTCATTTCAGTTAGACGTCTGAAGCAACACTCTGGTAGTTTTCAAAGCATTGGAGTAATATTCAGATTCCTTTATACATAAGCAAAAAATGTATTAGTATATATAATAAGTCTTAAATAATAATAAGATTCCGTCTATAGAAGAACTATACATAACTAAATGTATAATGTTTCATTACAGTTGCTTGGGTTCTATCTATCGCACCTAAGCTAGTAAAATGAGGAATAATGATATACTGCCTAAGCATAGAAAAGCAATATTTAAGAGAAATAGTTTATACACTGTTGTAAAGTATAATTGTTTAATGAATGTAAAAACCTTACAGTTTCTAACAAAACTAAAAAGAGAATGATTCTGGAGTATGTTATACATAAACTGTATAACTCGCAACACAGTGATTGTTGAATTTAAAAAAAAATTATTTAGATGAAATTGATGTATGCTAATGTAAGTTTCTATGTAGCGCTTAAACAGGTGATGATTTGAAAAGCTTCTTTAGTTTTTAATTTATAAGCTAGTTTTGTAAGTTTAACTCCTGAGCACAGTGAAGTTTTTCTTCACTCTTTCAGGAATATGTATCTCCTCTATGGTGAGATGTATTTTATGCTAAATAAATATGTTGTATATAAAACAAAGACCGGCAGACACCAAAAGCGGAGTGTAGCTACGCTGAGCTGAGCCAACTATGCGGAGCTAAGCGGAATGAAAATGAACAGTAACTGGAAGTGGACTTCAGTCAGTTTAAAGCTGTAATCTAGGTAACAAGAAATAATAAGTTTTAAGATGTGGTCAGCGTTTTGGGGAAAGCAGTCAGCTTCAAAACCGAACTAAACAGAGTTGAAGCTATGCAGAGCTGAGCCCAGCGATGTTGCTCGACTCCACTAAGCAACATTACGCTTTCAGTAACCGCACTTACATTAAAAAACAGGTTCAGTTTTAAGTGCATAGTCCACACCTGGCCTTAAATGAGCTAATTTCTGTTATACACATTTCAACCATGTTTATAACAGTATCAGCATTGACTTTTTAAAAATTATTATATGACCTGACTGGCATGATCCAGACAGGTTTCTGTCTTTCAAATTTATATATTATTTTAGTAAGAAAGGACCAGCATAATTAGTAATTTATTTATTGAATTCTATTAAGCTAATATGGCAGATTTAAGTGTAACGAATGAGAGAATTTATGTAATTTTTTATTACAGTTAGTATATGTATTATATTAATATTTTAATTTCGATTTTATTTATTGTTTTAAGAGAAGTTTTTTAACTTTGTTTGAATGAAGGATTTAAAGATATATTCAGTATCATAAAAAAACAAAATAAAGTTAAGTTATGTGGGTATTTTTCAGTCTTTTTCTATTGATATTTTCTAAGGAGCAAATAATTCCTTATATATTAAATTTTTTTGGCCAATTTTTATATTTTTTGTTTGTTTATTTTTGTAATTAGTATTTCTTTTTTCAATTAATTTAATTGATTTTAATTTTGTTTTTTAATTTTTTTAAAAGTTGCATTAGTTTGGGAGTGTATGAGGTTATAATTTCAGCATGATCTTCTTTTATTTATTCTTTATTTGGAGGTTTATGGGTTGTGGCACAAACATGAAGCAGAATTAGCAATAATTTTATTGTTTTTAATTTTTTTAATTATTGCACATAATTTTATTAAATTCTATTATTTTCGAAATTTAATTTGGTTTTTTTAATCATTTCCTTTATGTATATGTTAAATATCTTAATGTTTAGCTGAAACTAATCGGTCTCCTTATGATTTTGCTAAAGGTTTGTTGATTAACAATACTTGTTTGTTGTTGATATGTAGTTATACACAATGTTTATACAGTCCATTAATAATACAGCAACTGTATCAAGAATTAAGTGTGAAAGATAGTTCTTGGCAATGAATTAAATAATAACTCCCTCACGATGTTCTCTGTACATTCAAGCTGTGTGCAACTTGATTTTATAAGACTTGTTAGACTGCCTATTCAGGAGTACCGAGTCATTCAAGTCTAAACAACGAATTCATGCATACAATGCACACAAGTACGTTCTCCGAAAGTGCTTTTCTTAAAAACCACTAAAATAAATTAAACTCTGTTTAAAACTTTAATAATGGATTGTAATGAAACTTTTCTTCATTTTTCATTTTTAACCTATGCAATCCTTTTGTTATTATACAAAAATCAAGTAATAACAACAATAATAACTTAATCATTACTTAAATATTATAGTGCTTGCAGGAATTTCATAGAAGATATGACCTGTGTTGTCGTAATAAGATTGTTGTATTTTCTTAATTTCATACTCAATTAGGCTACAGTCATATGGTCTGCAAATTTTGTAATAACAAAAGAGTAGACTGCCCCCCCACAAAAAATGCTTCAGCTCTCAGGTACTTTTAAATTTAGAAATTAAGCTCTGATGTAGCAAATTTAAAATTCAAGAAATGTTCAGTTTAAGGTGAATGAAAAAAAAAAACAAAATCACAAATATGGCAGAGTTTAATTTCAGTTTTTAGTGAACTTCTATTGGAGAGGTTCAATTATTGATAAGACCCACACCTTGGAACATCAATCCTACCCTCTTGATAACATTTGCAGTGCCATTAAATTTTTTTATATAAATATGATAGTAGCGTTCGCAATTTTGATGTGATTTGGCTCAAACTTGACTTGAAATCTTTTGAACTTTTTCAAAATGGTCATTATAAATCTTACAAAATTATTTTAACACTATTATTTTTCGGAAACTCGCTTCCATCTCATCATGGACTCAGGTGTGCCATGGTTATTGTCAATTGTTCCAGTACTAGAATGTTTTGGATAGATATCAACCTATTCTTTAAGTGTTCATAGAATACTGAAGACAATTTTAAAACCAAAATGTTACAAAAATTTAAAATATGGTCCTTCAACAAACTTTAGGGGAGAGCGGGGTAATACCACGCAGTGGGTAATGACACGCACCTGTCTTCAGCGATGCCTGTAAGGGCTAGAAGTGTGTAAAGTGCTACAATCTGTAGGCCCTTAGGTCTATTAGTGGCCAGTGTATGAGAAACTGCCAATAGGAACAAGTGTGTTATTATAAAGAATTTTTTCAAAAACCTTCAATTTTGGTTGAATTGATCAGGAAAGTTTGCTTCAAGATATTTATTGAATGAGTTTAGATTCAGCCTTTTCTTTATACATATCTCGAAAGTATAATTGTTTTAAAATAGTACTTATATTAAACAATGTTTGTTTGATGCTTGTGTGACGAGTATGATGATTTTTTCCACAATGGCGACATGCGGGGTAATGGCACGTGTCCGCGTGGCATTACCCTCAACTGCGTGTCATTTCCTCACCGTGCGTGCTAATACCCGAAAGTACTATCTTTTCAATTTTACATATTTCTACTGAGGTACTTTGTTTCATTTCCAACTTTTACTAAATCATAATGTCGAGTACCTTCATTTTGAGTTTGTTTTTTTGAAAAAACCTTACTTCTCCATGGATTTTGTGCGTAATGCTACACATCTTTTTATTAAAAATAATTTTATTAAAAAAATGTTAATGCCCTCTTTTAAAATTAAATTCAACTTATATTGTTACAGACCTAAAATACACCATTTTATTTAATAAATTTTAAATTTAACTTTTTTTGTGTTGTGAAACACATTGTTGGCACTACAGTAAATTAAAACCTGTAATGAGAAGTCAAACTACTATTGAGATATAAATTATAATAAAAACATTGTTTAACATAGGTTTAGTTAAGACTGTTCTTTACGGCAGCAGCTAACTGGCACAGTACATTATGTTTCCGTACAATTTGATGAAACAAACCAGAGTAACCTCTAAAGCAGCATGGACTGATGAGCAACTTCAGATGGCCATTAAAGCAATCAAAGACGGCGCTAAAATAAGAGAAACAGCAAGACATTTTGGTATTCACGAAGCAACGCTTCACACGAGAATGAAATGTGGTCTTATAACCGGTGGTCATAGAATGGGGCGAAAAGCTGTATTTTCTGTAGAACAAGAGAAAGAAATAGCTCATCATCTTATTCTGCTATCGAATTTGTTTTACGACATTACTCCAATTCAACTTCGACGAATTGCATATGAATATGCTAAAAAAAAAACAACTTAAGAATACTTTTAATGCAGAATACTTTTAATACAAAAATGGCAGGTAGAGATTGGGCTGATGGATTTTTGAAGAGGAATCCACAGTTGAATGTTCGCCAGCCGGAAGCTACTTACTTCTCTTGGTAGAATCCAAAGCTATAACTAATGGAATTGAATTAGTGACTCCAGAAGAAACACAAGCAGAATCATTACAAGCAAGCCATGTAAAACAGCAAGAAATAGAAAACGTTCCCATCACTGCAATATCCCCAATTCCTATTAACAAAATAACGGCCCTGAAAGTCAAAGAAAAGGAAAAACCAATATCAGATTTTGAATGCAACACCCCGAAAAGAAGCTCTTGAAGAAAGAGATAAGAGAAAACAGAAAAGGCTTAGGTCTAAACTAGAGAAGAAGGGGAAAAGCTCGAATGAAAAAAAAATAGATAGCACTCATAGGAAGAAAAAGTCTCTTTTTCAATGAAACAAGCAGTGAATCAGACGATAAATTTATGGAAATATGTGAAACCGATGACGAACTAATCACAGTGGATGATTTAGCTAAAATGTTACCGGTAAAAAATAAATCGGACAATGCATGCTTCTTGTGCCAAGAATTTGAAAAAAATGAACTGTGGTTCAGATGTGTTTTAGTGGTGTAGACTGTGCAGTAGATTATAAGGTGACATTGCATTAATGATAATGATAAAAAAACTGTAAAGAATAACTAAAAATATAATTTGTTTAAAAATAGGTATACTTAAAACCAATTTATACATCATTGGTGTCGTTTAATTACGGCATGTTCATGCGTGCCATTACCCGAAACCTAAGGGTAATGACACGCAGCGCAATTTTTTTTTAATTGAATAATTTGGTGAAAATGAATACTGGATATAGTAATTTTCTAGTTCCAATGTAAAGAAAAATGTATGTTTTATATGTTAAAATGAAAATAAATCTCAAAATTGAATTTTAGAACGATTACTAAACGAAAATGTTAAAGTGCGTGTCATTACCCCCCTTTCCCCTACATGTCAAATTTTATCGAAACTGATTAACACATTTATCTAAAGTTATACAGACCGACATACGAGCTGAAATCCAAGTGAAACCCACTTTTTTTATCAGGTGACCTAGAGAGAATATATCAATGAAAATTTGATGTTTGAGTTTTTCACTATCACAATACATTCTACAAGCTTCATAATTTGTAAAGTGAGTGGGTATATGCATTATTACTCACAACTACTAAAAGTATATTTCATCATGATTAATGGATATTTCATGATCTTAGGTTATAGTTAGACACACAGCTGTCTAACAGAGATAATTTGAAGTGAATTTCCAAAAAGTAACAATAAATTTTAACATGTATCACGTTTTAGGGCTGGTTATGGTGTTGGATATTGCGCAATGCGTGCCAATGTCACATTGCATATAACAGTATATTTATTGTACTGCATGCTATTGTATAAACATAAAAATATAATTGTAACTACCTCTAAACAGCTGATTTTGCACAATAACTGTTACTTCAATATCATTTCAAATGAGGTTTTGTTTAAAATGAAGAACAAAGATTAAGAAAAAATGAATGAGAAAGACTACGACGATCAGAAAATAAAACGAAAAAAATGAAATTAATGATGAAAATTTTACAATTAACAAAATAGTTATAACTGAAGAGCAACATCAACTAATTAATAACAAAAACGAGAAATCAAGAAAAACATGATACAATATTTACGTTTTTGGTTCGGTAAAAGAAATTTGTTTATTGTCCATTTTTTTAAAGATCAGATCTTAATGAGTTTTATAATCTTCACAAATTACATTAAAATACGGAAATAAACCATTGTCAGATTTCATTTCACATTTTGAATGAAATTTGAACATTAAAAAGCAGCCATTTTATGCATACTTTTAGAGCAGATTATGATGGTGAAATCAAATTTTTTTAATAAAGTGTAAAATACATTTTGAATTTTTTAGAAATGAGTGGCTACTGTTTTAAAATGGTTGACCCAATTTTTGTTTGGGTATTGTAACAAACTTATCCATGTTATTGCAAAAATAGTTTGTTTTTTGTAGGAAGTTAGTTTAAATAAAATCAGATCTAAATTGAGAATGTAAGCATAGAACACACACACACACACACACACACACACACACACAGCTCATTTTCCAATGAAAATTTGGCAATAATTACAATGATAATGTAATATTTAAACCAAATGTAACTTTACAGTTAGGGAACAGAAAGAGGGCAATAAATTACTATGCAAATAGCTACCCCCTCCACTTGCCCACAGTCCAAGTGTTACATTGCATGCCTCTTATTGCTAAAATATTCACAACCTTGAACCTATAACTCTTTTACATCACTCCAAGTGTTATCCGGCCGTGTTATTGGTCGTTTCACTCAGGCAACCTGTAATTTGTACAGTGCAATCGTGTTGTGCGCAGAACCTAATATAATATTGAACAGACATTCATAATTTCTATCTGTACTCGTCCTCAAGACCTAATTATTATTGAAACAAATGCTAAAAGTAGGTTAAAACTAATGTAGGTTATTTACACAAAAATTCTTAAATATTTTAGCAAAATTATTGATCCTTCTAGACAAAATTCGCTTTACAAATGTTGGTTTATAATAGAGACACATAAGAATTGCTGAGCAATATATTATAAAATAAAGTGTGTAAGGAAAACATCTACTTTGTAGCGAATTTCTAATGGAAAAATTGAACTATTGAGGTGGTCATCATGGTAAGACCCAGACAAAGGATATTGAAATGAGCACTGATCCAGTTCATTACTCAACAAAAGCAATTCAAACAGTTCCAAAACGGCAGCTAATTTCAAATCATAAAAAATTCAAGTTTCATTTTCGTATTTTAAACATATACACAAGTAATTTAAGTTTTAAATGCTCATATGTGCATATTTTTATGCTGATTATGATGGTGAAATTAGAATTTAAAAAAATTATGTTAAGATCAAAAAATTATTTTTGGAAATTTGTTTCCACTACAAGATAGCTACATGCTACAATTATTTTTCATTTTAAATGTGCAGTAAACACAAATTTGTAAACACAAGATTTGTAACTCAAACCTTTGAAGCAAACTTGAAATCAAATAAATATTAAGTAAAAAACAGACAACCTCAGACACATCAAATTCCTGTAATTCAAGAGTTTAATTAATTTATTTTATTTCACAATTGCTACACTGACAATGTATGGCATATATTTGAAAAATTTCTGGTAACTAATTTTGAGAAACAGTTCTTAAACGAATATTTGTTTAGAAATAACAATTCATAAATTTTATTTGCGTATTTAAGGACTAAATACATCTGTAGTCAAATGTAGATGAGTAAAATTTAATCAAAATCACTGAAGCCAATTTCTTGTAAAATATAACTTTTAAAGGTTTAAACTAAAAACTTAAGTTTTAAAGGTTTAATACTAAAAAAGAGCTTCAAAACAAAAATATTTGAAAATTAAAAAATTGTCCTGAGATATGAATAAACGATTCATATAAGTGAATCAACTACTTCAAGTAGTGAAAATTTTAAAGATTTTTTTTCTTTAAATAAAGGTGTTGTATCACCACCATGTAAATACCGAAAAAAGTAATATAATCGGTAGTGTAAACACTTCAGACTGTTAATAATATTACATGTATCAAGATTTATTTAACATTTAGAATGTTTATAACTATATTTCAAATTCGAAAGTAATTATTATTAAAGTAAAGTAAAAGAAGTAATATTATTCTCAAAAAGTAATGTTTATCTACGAGGTTAATTAAAAATTATAAGATCAACTTGGCTCTGCCCAATACTGTTATGCGCACCAAACCCCGTTTTGTCTTCCATTTATTTTTTTCATTTCATACTCTATTGTTACAAATATCACCACTTAATACAAGCTTTTTCTTTCCGATAAACATGTACCTTTCT
The DNA here is from genome assembly GCA_022606455.1 of Callitettix versicolor. Lineage (NCBI taxonomy): Eukaryota > Metazoa > Arthropoda > Insecta > Hemiptera > Cercopidae > Callitettix > Callitettix versicolor. The sequence goes on from CM040186.1 coordinate 50,343,682, forward strand.
TAGTTGTCATTTGTAGTTCTAATGTCATCTGTACTCAAATTGAAATAATGAAAAAGATAAATATTTTTTTTTTTAGTTTTTCATCTTAATATAAGCTATAGATAAGCTAATCGTTTGATTATAATCAGCTGCAGCATAAATACAACAACTGATAAGGTGAAAGACAAATATACGTGTCTTTCTACATAAAGGATTGTTGTGTGTAACCTTTGTAGCTAACTAGAACCTTTTTAAAATTTTTTGAACGAGAGCCCAATCGATGTGGCATAAGTCCTCAGTAACGTATTTAAAGAAATAAATTGAAATAACATAGGTAACTCTAATTTTTCAAATGTATGTATTAGTTTATACTAATAATGTATCATTTTATACATTAATAATGTATAATGAATTAATAATTTCATTAATGTATCATCTATGAAATAATGATCTGTGAGCAATAGAGTGAAGCTTAAATAATTTTGTTTTGAGATATTGGTACCAAATCAAGCATCATTTTAAGAGAAATATTGGAGATTTTGATGATCATAAGGTTTTGACCAATCACAGAGAAGAAAAATTAAGTGTGGGAATCAAGACATAGAACCAAGGAAAGGCAGTCCTCTACAGAACCTCAGTATCGATTGCACGATAGTCATTACAAGCAATAAAAAAAAAAATCTTTGAATTATAATATAATCAAATATTCCAAGCGTTATGTAATATTAAAATTATAAATTTCATTGTCAAACTGAATGTTTGGGTACAATGAACTTTAATAAGAAACTTTCATTGAAAAAAAATCAAAGACTTTAAAAGAATAAGAAACATGTGGTACGATTGTGAGTGACTACGCATCAAGGAAACATTGAAACCAACACAAATATAATTAAACAATACTTTTAAACATTAATAATTTTGTCTTTTTAATTATTTGATTAATTAATTAATTAATTTGTGATAATGGTCACAAATTACACAAACAACAATGACAACATTAGATATTTATAGCTTATTTGTGTTGTTTACCTAACTTATTACAGTTGTGAAATAATTTTCTAAATGAGAGCTCAATCGTATTGTTTTAATCAAGCAATGTTTTAATCTTTCATAAATCATAATTTGACTATTAGTTTTTGAAATAGTATTTTTTATTTCATAGTAGAAGGGTTTTCCAAATAAACAAATTTCTAAAGAATCACAATATGCATTATTTAACATGTATAAAACCATCAAAAGGAGTTTTGTAGCAAATGCGTGTTTAACCGACAACACATATGTCAAACAGATAGCCCTTTAGTTTAGTCCATGGCGTATTGATTTCAATAATGACAGTTTTTCTTGTTTCAGCCTTCTTGTAGACCATCCTCTCAATCATATTTTTTTAGAACTGGCTTATTTATACCATATGATCTATACAGCTGACCGAATTATCCAGTGCTTGATCTCAAAGATAACAAACACAGAGTACTTTTAGGAAAAAAGATCTATTATCTGAACCTTAAAATGGATATAGTAAAATGTACAATAATTTATTAGCATTGCACATGAAAATAAACTTCGAACACTGTAGTCCAAAAATTAATAAATTTTTGTTTCATCACCGAAATCAGCATTTAAACCTGCATAAATTAGAATTTTGAGTCAAAAACTGCATCAAGTATGAACAATGATTGTTATCAGATTTATTTTCATAATTTATCAAATTTAAAATGCTAATTTACGCAGATTTTAACTTTCATTATGATTTAAAAAAGAGTATGCATCTAGTTTTGTGAGATTTTATTTATTTATTTCCAAAGTTCCTAAAAAATTATACAGTATAATACAAAATATGAAGGAACTATAGGAGACATAAATGCCCGTACATAGGTTGGTCCTTAAAATTAATTCCTTACTTATATGTAAATACTTTTAAAAATTGTATCTCTCAGTACTTTATTATAAAATTTATATTTAACGGATATGTAACATAAATTTTTTTTGAACGGCTGACATTTTGCATTTTAGCAAATATTGCCGAGCAGTTACTAACTTGTCAAAGCTTACTACCAAAACAGAATTTTGTTAAGTTTGAATCAAATCAGACTGAAATTGCAACCACTAAATGGAAATTCACTAATAAATGATACAATGAAGGCTGGCACAAAAACATTGGTACAGTTCAATGTACCGGTGGTGGTTTCTTTGATAATAAACAGCACAGTATTGCTCAATTAGGTTAATGGTATGGGAACCATTATTGAATAGGGTATTATAATCAATGGAGCGTCCTGCCATCATACTTTTAGTATTAAACCAATAACATTAAGTACAAAATTATTGGAGAACAGAGCCCAGAAACAATTATATAACGCTATTAGGTGTCTAAAATTAAGGATACATTACACAATGTAATGTACACCCCTCCTAATTAAAATGTTCACTTTTTAACACTTATTACGATAATAAAAAAAGTTTCATTATTCATTCAGAGGAGAGATTATTTGTAATTTTATGATGACTAAAATTAAATTTTTAAAAATTATTAAAAAAACAAAAATTAATTTTATGTATCAGATGACTACTAAAAATTCTGGATAACTATATTTAAAACAAGAGAATCTTAGGGCAAAAAAGAGCTTAATCTGTAACATCCGATAAGAAGACAATTTTGTACAGTTTACAAAATTTAATAAAATCATAAAAAATTACATTGATTTATTAAATTTTACAAAATTATAAAAATTTATAAACTTATAAAAAATGATAATAAGGAAAATTTTAAACCCATTTTTCTCGGTAAATAAACACCTTAGAGCAAAAAGGAGCTTAATATGTGACTTCAAAAAAAAATCATTTAAAAAAAATTAAAACTCATAAAATCATAATAATTTATAAATATTCCTAAAATTATAATTTATTAAATTTTATAAAATTAAAAAAATTTACAAACTTATAAAAAGATATAATTATAGAGAAATTTTAAACTCATTTATAAACAACCTACAGCAAAAAAGAGCTTAACTGTGACTTCTGAAAAAAAATTATAATTTTCAATAAATATTAAAAATTATAAAATTTCATAAAATTATAAAAATTTATATTTATTCACAAAAAAATTATTTAATTAAATTTTATAAAATTATAAAGTTATAAAAATTCACAAATTTAACATTGCTTAGTCTGGTTCAGTGTAACAATGCATTCGAAAACATTAAAAGTAAAATATTTACTATAATGTGTGTTGCACTTATGTCCTACAGATGGTGCTGTTTATAAAAAAAGCATATTTTTATCTGTCACAGGTCACATCTATATAATAGTAAGTACACAAAAACATTCACGTATTCAAATGCAATTGTGTCAAAATTTCAAAGCAATCTATAAAGAATTTTCAGAGATTTAACAACGGACTGAACAAACGGACATTTACATTTATTTATATAGATACAGAGTTAAACAATCATCAACTGACACTATTTTAACAGTCAGTAGTTTCTGTTAACCATCAGTCTGTCATTAAAAGTTAATTACAGTAATTAAATATTATTGTACTGTACATTTTTTTATACATAACTCTTAGAAAAATAATAAAAACAACAAATAAAGAATTAGTGCAAACAAAAATTAGTACAATACATACTGTACAGGAGCCAGACTGCTGCAGTAAATAATCTTAGCAGCATTAAATTATTAAATACATTGCCGAGCAGTGCAGGCATGTAATTGGGCACATTTTTAATAAGCCAGTCAGTCATGTTCTGGTCGCCTACTATAAACTATTGCTCATGATGTCAGTTACAAACAATGCAATTGTGGCTGATAAACTGTAATGATTGGTGATGTTTACATTATTTGTTGGTTAATGAGTAATGATGGCTTAGTTGTTTCAGCACATGATTAAGACAATGTAATTATTGATTAATATTGTGAACTATTGATTAATATTATTGATTATATGCTATTCTTATTCACCATATGATTATAACAATATAAGTTCTCAATATTAGTGATTGTAGCACTTATATTTTATTTTATTGCAGCACGTACATCCAGTTCAAAAACGTACATTTTAACTTTTGTTCATATCAAATGAATGTGGAGGGTTGTTTTTAAAGGTTTTCTGTTATCTACCTATTCGATTAACTGATCTCTGTCCCGACCTGATGGTTATTTGAATTTTCACTGTATCTAGAAAAAAAAATATAATACCAAAACATTCCATGACATTAAAAAATAATTACTTATAAATATGTGTTTACACATCGGTCTGGTTTTACGATATCTTCAGACAACTTTACTTTAATTTTTCTAAAACATCGACTCTTGATTAAATATAGCCCACAAATAAAACTTACAGGTCATAATATCTATAACAAATCTGGATTATGCACTATGAAATAATCCATAATTTATCAATTTGGTTCAGTATATTTTGCTCAAAATTCTGTGATTTTTATTAAGACACCTAACTAAAGTCAGTATACAATTTTGAATGAAAGGCATTTACTGTATACTGTCTGGCTGTATAATGAAAGGCTGATACTGTCTGGGACAAAATCAGAAAAACCAACATAAACTGTGACTGCCTGCCTTCAGATTAACAATGTCACAACCTATTTCCACAACAATGCGGTCTGTTTTTAAAAGATTTTTACAGAATTATTCACTACTGTCTACACTAAAAACATATTCACTATTTTATGTTATAAAATATTTTATTGACGACAGTAGTACTGAGGCAGACGTAAGGAAGTTTTACATTAGAGGTTTTATTAAATTTAATTTCTTACCTTGACTTCCCTCAAGTTCATTGCTTCATCCCAGGAATAGTATTTTCTTTTCATTCTGGAACAATCAAAACCCAAAATATTATTGAAAGAGCTACACTGTAAAAAAAAAAATGTAATAATTTCAAAAATTCATCTCAACTGCAAGATTTGCATGTATCACGACCACTATGAACTAAAAATTTGATTAACATGAATATTAGTTTTTAGTGCTTAAATTTAGTTCAAGCGATGGAACTAGGTGCTTCAACTACTCTTGAAGGTTTTTTTTGATAGTTCCAAAAGAGCACCTTTGATTATAAAGAAAATGATGCAACACACTACACAAACTTTTTACCATCCCCTTCAAAAATATTTGGTATCAACGTAACACTGGATAGTCAGCCTAATGTTTCAAAATCGGTTTATCAGATTTTGCTCAAACTTTGGTTGTATTAGAAACAAAAGATATTTACAGTTCAAAAATAAATTTTAAATTTAAACTTTGTACCTACAAAAATGATCACAATTTGATTAAAATGTGACATAACCATTTTCCAGTTTTGTTTTATATGGGATTTTTTAAAAAAGAAATAATATCCCATTTATTTTATTCATGAATGTATAGACTATATTTGAGTGAAATTTCATTAAAATCATTACAGCTGATTCTAAGAAAATCTAATTTTTAAGCTCAATTTACATACTTTTTATGTATTTTTTTGAAAGCATCTGAAAAAGCCAAGTAACATAAAGTTTTGGTAAGGAGTTACATCTCTCTACAAAATCTAAATGAATGAAAAATTGTGCAATTCTTTATTTAACTTTTAATGCCAAAATAGGAAAAATTTACAATTAATTCAGATGATATAACAAAGCTTTTTTCGACCTAAAATAGGCTTAAAAGTTTAAATCAATTCAAATTTTATTACTTTGTTAAGTTTTTAGCCTTGTTTTTTGTTCTAACACTGTTTAAACTTGGTAAAAAAAATCTAAATTTAAACATGTTGATATTTTTTTCAAAATGGCAAATAAATATTTAAGCACTTATCTTTATGGTCTGTATTTAAAACCAATGGCCCTAGTAAATTTGCATGTGTAACACATCCTTTTCTTGTAAACAATGTCATTGATTGCTATAAAATTTGGCCAAACTGGTTCTTGTAGTGAACAAAACCTGGGAAAAGTATAGCAACTGTTGTTGTTAGGGGTTCACAACAAAAAATACATAGTGGTAGTTAATGGGTAAAATATTTTTTATTTTTATTTATCTAGTGTGGGGAAACATTTGAAATTAGAAGTGGTTCTGAATACACAGCTGAGTCATGACTAACCGTCATTCTTGGGACCGTTGAGGTGACGTATGACAGAATAGTCCGCCTGTACTTTTGGCAATCGATAAAAATAACATATTGTACTTTGTTTATAGCGCAGAATGTTTTATTAATATTATTTTATAAAGTGTAGCAAAATTTAAAATTTCTATTTATGTACAAATTTTACAGAAATAGGTCTTTAATTCAGTAAATTAACTATACTTAACCTTTTGACAAGTATTCACTTAACATATTCAAGAGCACTAAGCATACCATTTAAGAGTCCTCATGTGACTGTTACATGACCAACTTATATGCTGAATGGTATTATCATAAATAGTGTGAGAATGTTTAACATTCAACAGAAATATTCATGCACTCTTTCTTAATTTGTTGATACTATTTGAAGTATTTCTATTTCATTCTACTAGGTGATGAGATAGTTCTTAGAGTGTCAGCTGCCGTCATCTATGTTATAAATAAGTCTTGTCCAGTTTAGTGTTTTTTATGTCTGAAAGGTTACTTTTATTATTTATTACAAATTATTTACTATAGAAGACTGTTTAAAAAAGTCACACAACAGAACTAATCTGAAGGTTAAAAGGGTGATGGGATGTTTAATCACGAATCTAGTGTGAATGGTTTTTGCATATAAAGAGTTTATATTCATTAAAATAGTTTATACAGAATACAACTGTATTAGATGAAAGAACTGTTTTTCAAGATGTTTTGATATTTTACACATTTTTGTCTTATAGACTACAACAAAAGTGTGATTTAAAAAAAATTCACCAACAACTTTACAGTTATTTTTTATGCAATTCAACCTTTTGCAGTATGAATGATAAAAGTACTATGGATAAAATAAAGTACAATTCAAAAGTCACTTTTGTGTTTTGTACATTTAATATGTTTCAAAAGGAGCACTTTAATCTTATGACACTTTGTGCGATGTGTTTTGTGCGCTGAAGCAGTCCAGTCTGCTTCAAAGCAGTACAGACAACATGAAAATCAGCTGATCCATTCTTGATTCTGATTCATTCTGCTTTATAATTCTTAAAAACGTTATAGTTCACATTACAACTATCGATACTAATTTACAACGATAAGAAACAAAGCAACTCAGTATGTGCTTAAATCTAAGTGATTGTCCGTCGTATTTAGTCTGTTTTCAATTTTTTTTATCAGAACATTTTTTTGTGGGGGTAATAACAGCAATGAAAAATAATAACACATACATTTTAAGTCTTTCGTTTAAACCTTTTTAAAATAATTTAATTCAACGTGAAACAAATTTGTATAACAATTTACAAAAACTATAACATCTACTATAGTAACAAACATTAAGTTATCCAACTTTACTTGTGTACAGAAAATAACAGACCTTTTAATGGCAACCTTCTCGCCAGTGTCTATTCTTTGCCCCAACACCACTGAACCGTATGTCCCATCTCCTAACTGGTTTAAGGTTATATATCTGTTCATCGTGAAGTAAACAACACATTGGCACTGGTTAAGGTCTTCTCTCCGATACAAACACCTCGTGACTGGGAGCTGGAACACATTTGCATATGCCTTATTGATTGGTGTGCAAAGTTGGGGAAAAATCAATAGCCACTCTTGGCTGTTCACTCACCTGCAGACCAGGTGGAAACAAAGGGCTGTTAGTTACACTTGGTAAAGCCAGCGAAGCATGACAAATGGCTCAGCAGCCTGCAGCTGCACTTACGTAACACTTGAATAATTACTAGTGATAATATAAACTGCATATTAGTACACCATAAACTTCAAAATACAAAATTAACACACAACTCTAATAAATTTCAATAATTACTGAAAAAATCAATTGCACAAACTTTTTCATATTCTATTATTTTTCTGAAAATTAATTAGCAATAAGCAAACAGAAAGTCAAACTAATTTTTCAGTTGATTTCTGCTCAAATTTTTGTCACAATTGAAGATTAATAACTCAATTCAGTGTACCAAATTTGAAATTAAAATAAATTAATTAAATAATGAAATCCTTAAGCTTGAAAAAAAAATAGATCTTGCAATGAAAATTTGTAAAAAATGTACAAAATGTTGCAAAGTACAGGCGAATAAACATATAAAAAGCACACACATATACACTAAATGCAACAGACTGGCTTTGGATATGCTTACAAAAGCAAAACTAAGAAATTTGTTTCTATAATCAGAGAATCTGAAAACAGATGGGTGCTAATCATAAACACTTTTTGATTGATTTTTTTCCACAATCCACAAACTTTCTATATTTCTGTAAAATAAGAAAAAAACATGTACAATTGCATAACATATTACTAATATAAGTAAGAACACTACAAAATGGAAACATGACAACTCAATTTTATAAAAAATTAACAAGATCATAAACATGACAGCGATAGGTGAAACTAAACTTTCAGTTAACATAATTTATGAATGATGCTTTTTGCGCGGAGTAATTATATACAGGAAATTAATGTTTTTGGAACTAGGTACTGAAGATAAATTACCATAGACATGAAATACAAAGTTTGTACTGGATTTATGTTCATACAAAGGAAGTTATAAATTATGTACTACTTATTAGTGAATTTCCGATGTAAAATGAGGTATTAGACACATATTCAGCACCATGAAACTGTTTGTGTGTGTGTGTGTGTGTGTGTGTGTGTGTGTGTGAGAGAGAGAGAGAGAGAGAGAGAGAGAGAGAGAGAGAGAGAGAGAGAGAGAGAGAGAGAGAGAGAGAGAGAGAGAGAGAGAGAGAGAGAGCAAAAAATAAACAACTTCAAAACTCTGGTTCTAGAAAAGTTAGAAATATGGAATGAACAGTAATTCTTTAGGAATTGACCTCTTCCTCCTCTATGATGAATAAAAAGTCTGGTTTTATATAAAAATAATCTAAAAATTCATAAAATATATAATTTTTTGTCTGAAACTACTGCTTACAAACAGTTTTATGTTTTTATAAAATAGAGAAAAAATAATTAAAATTCACATTTTTTGCTTTTTTACACAATTATTATGGTTTGAAATTTTAATTTAAAAATGAAAATATTACATTTTGGGAAAAATGGAAGGTGATTAAATATCAAAGACAATATAAAAATGCTGTTTATGAATTAAAATTAAAGGGAGGGGAATTTAATTGTTTATTATTAATATAATAAACAAATTAAAAGTCACAGATATTACTTTTTAAATTTGAAAATGAGGAGTTAAGGATTAAGAGAAAGCAGGGAAGGGACTAATTAGAAGAGGGCAGATGGTTAATAAACAGGTAGTGCAGACGGGGGTGGGGCTACGTGGGGAGCTTTAAGCAGTTTAACAGAACAAATTAATGTCTAGAGGAGTAGCACAGGAATAAGTTTTGATAATGATCATAATCCGAAACATATCAACAAATAAAAAATTTACAAAGCTAGGAAGAAAGGCCTCAACAAAACAGTTTTTTTTAGTTAGTAAACTATCCAGAGATGATTTTGATTATGATATCATATTTTGGAATATAATACTATCCAGATTAACATGAAATGTAGGCAAACATTAGTAGCTTTCTTATTTTCTTTATATCGCATGAAAAATAAAAATGATTGGATTTACTCGAAACCATTTCCACTGAATCATTCACAATCATACTATACTACAAAAGCCATTACAAAAATTTCAATTTCATTATATTATTCTCCAGACTGTAATTAATACAAATATAAGTTACCTGTTTCAATCAACAATATCTTCAATAAACCATCATTCAATCAACAATATCTTTTTTTTGGTAATCTCGGTTTCAGTTTACCATATAAAAAAGGTGAAGATTTTTATTTCAGTACCTTTAACCGAACGATTTTATACCTTTATTTTCTATGTGACTGGAAGATGCATTAACACAAAACCACAGTCATTAAAAAAAAAAAAAAAAAAAAAAATGGATTAAACGACAAATATTAGGTAATCTATACCTATATATGTAACGATTTCAATCAATGAGAGCAGAGGGACAAGTTGAGACACCCGAGGCAAACATATTCTTGGTGCCCTATTTAACAAGTACATGGAACTTGGACTTTTAAGAGGAAAAGTAAAAGGTTGTTGTTTTACGGATTTTTAGATCAGTTTATTAACATAATAATCATAATATAGAATCATCAAAGTGGATTCTATTACTATTTACATTACAGAAAATGGATGAACATGATTTTGATTTGATCGATGCCATCCATATTGAGCCTCTTCATTTCTAATGGCACGAATTTTTATTGCGAGATCTTTAATTTGTGTTGATTGTAAAAACATGTGTTAGGCCTAGGGTAGCTGGCCATGCACACCCCTCCTCTTCGGAAAGAACTACATCAGAGTAAATGATCTGTAAAGAAAATATCTAGAATTCTTTGGTTACATATACCTACTGAAATACTGTAATAAAGTACGGGTAATCAGCAAGTATTATATTATTATTATTATTTTTTTTTTTGGTGTTTAACGTCTTACTATTGTGCACACTACGGCTAATGCAGACGGTGGGATGATTTTATAGCGTATGAAAATGCCAAGCCCTTGCCGGGAATCGAACCCGGGTCCTCGGGGTGAAAGCCTAGTACGCTATCCACTAGACCACCGAGGCGGCTAAGTATTATATTAAATTCAAATAAGAATTGCAGACCTTATATCTTCACATCATATTTAAGCACCATGTATCTTTAAATTTTCTATAAACCTTACTCAACAACTTGACTTAAAATAAATATTAAAATCATAAAAGCAGATAGTTTTAATATAATTTAAATATGGTAGCTTCGCCTCAGGTTTCTAAAATTCAACTTTTTGGTCAAGATCTTTTGTGAGTGCTATCGGCTCATTCCTCAAACAAATCCATGATGATTTCTTATTTCCCCAATAACGTATACGGCTAGGAGGATCATAAACCATAATTGGAAAGTTAAAAAAAAAAAAAAAACAGTTAAATTTGTTTAAACTGATACTGACGGGATAAATTAGTTTAACATTTTATAGCTCCCTTTCCAGTTCACCCTGTTTTTGCAAATTATGAACATTAAAGCCTACCACATATCTTAAGGAAAAATAGCCTATTTTACAATGGAGTTCACTTAGCTAAAAAAATGGTAACCATTCATTTTACACATTTTTGAAATATAATTTCAATCTGTATTAAAATTTACGACACATGAGCAATTTAAATGTTCTAATTTTACCAAACCATATTTGTTATTGGGTTCACTTTTGTATTTTCAATTAAAATTTAAATATATAATGCTAATTTATGCCAATTTTAATGCTATTTGCATATATACAATAGGCGGCCTCTATCTACATAATTTTATATTGTTTTTTGTCTTCATTAAAGTCTGAAATTTTCATGGATTTAATTCTCTACGAATACAAATTAAATGGTTATGAATTTTCCAGTTAATGTGGTTTGCTATAGGCCTACTATTTATTATCATAATGTTAATTAATCCATTTTAAGTTAAATTAAAAATTAAATATGGCCTAACATAAAATACATCGGATACAATTTATTTTCACAAAACCGATTGTTTCAGTTACATTTTATTAAAACCTATACATACTTTTTACTTGTGAGATTCAGTTTCCTTAATTTAAATTTCAGATTTCTTTGAATGCTATATACTTCGAAATCATTTTGATTTTTCTGTTAACAATGTAACCAAAAGCTATTTCATAAAAATGATCATGTACATTCAGACCTTTTTAAATCCATGACCACATAGATTTCTTCAAATTGTATTTAAAAAAATAAAGATGGTGGTAGTCAAGGTTTATTTTAATTTTTCTTCAAATTTTTTTCTTTTTCTTTCTTTTTTTCTTTCTAAAATTTTTCTTTTTCTTTAAAATTCTGTACACTGATTTAAATTACGATTCTTCATGTAGGACTACTATTACAATCTGCTTAAATGATTTTCATATTTTCAGTCTTACATTTTCACTATTACCAACTTTTTTTAAATCGCTTGTCATTTAAAACAACAGATTTGGTAATTAATTTTAGTAATTGACTCATGTGATGGTGACAAGACATAAATGTTAATTCGAAATCTTTTACTAGGCTATAAAAAATATGTAATATAAATTTAAAAAATGGTAAAATAAATTTAAAGTAATTTTTTTTTATCCCGGTTAGACTACTGATGATTGGGGTTTAATGTAACACATGGAAAAAGCCAATGCCAGTAACTAGAGTTTAACATGTGTACAGGTCGAAGTTCTAATAAATTACAATAAAATTGCACTTTAAGGAATTTTGTCAATTTTAGTAATTTTTGCACTAAAACTCTTCAAATAATACCCAATATGAATAATCCAAAATATAGAAGTGCCCGAAACAACAGGAAGTTACAAAAAAAGTGAAAATAAAAATGACAAACATAACATCAAAATGATTACCGTGCGAAAATAACAAACATGTTTTTAATAGCAAAAACGATAAATTTCATGTGTGTTATTAATAAATAAATGTATGCTATTAAAAATGAGAGGAATATGATTTTTTTAAAAAAAGAACTCCATAACCTAACTAGATTCGGCTGTTTAGTGTTTAATGAAATGTGTGTTATTAACAATGAAAAGGATATATACCTTTTTGGTTTTTAAAAAAAACGACTTCATAACCTGAATTGACTTGGCTGTTTGATGTTTAACTGTTTTATGTATATAAGTAGTATTTCTAAAAAAAGTATTAACCTTTGTCAGTAGTGTCAATTGCTGCAGCTTTGTAAAAATTGTGAATCATTTGGTTATAATTGTCATATTTATACTTAAATTGGAATTTAGCTAAATATCCAACTAAGTATTTTTTTTTTTTTAATGCCAAATTGTGGGATTGTTTGTAGAACTGCATGCCAGCATCTTTCGATCATATTTATGTGTGCATCAGTTGCAAAATCAATGAAAGTGACAAGTGGTTAACTGTAAGATGGGTGAAGCCACTATCAGAAACCGAAACTGTTGGTCATGCTAAATTTCATACTTACCACAAAAAAAGTAGGCCTAAAATAACTAGAGTGCTGATTGCCAATCACACTAGAGTGCTACTTGGTAACACTGTAGCCTAATTAAATTACTGTGAGTGGAAGTTTTCTGTCAAAACAGCTAGTACAGTCTCTATGTACTGAGTAGGTTACATTGCATAAATTCATTTAAACTAAAAATAAAAATGTTTTGTACTGATAACATAACTTTGTCAAATAAAAATGTGCTCGTTTTTAAAATAAATCATACCAGCTAGCAGGTCCAATCCAAAAATGAGGTTTTTGCTACCTTGAACTGAAAATCTGCATTTAGTATTGGTTTCTTTTTTATGATTAAACCGCCTTTACCCCTTGTCTTCCTTCTAACCTATAAACACCTTCATCCTCATTTTCCATGCCACAGCATACTTTTTCCACATGTTAATTGAATTATTATTGAGTTCAAATATTTGATATCATGTTGAATTATTATGTTGATATGAAAACATCATATCAAATAAAAAATTATTTAATAAATAATTTACTAAACAACATTACTTCAAAAATATTTAGCTCCTATGCATTAAAATTATTACATTCCTTACATCACTATTACACTTTACGTTGGCAGTAAACAAAAGTGAAGGTATGTGGTACCTATTAGACAAAGTTGTAACTACTAGAAATTACTAAAAGTAGTAAAATTGTGAAATGTTTTTAAGAGAGAACATATAAATACTGTTTTATTATTTTGTTACAAAAAAAAAAACAAATACAGTATACACATTGAAATATTATTTTGAAAAAGTGAAGGCGTACTTTATCTAGCAGCCAAAGTCTAAGTACTTTTATTATTATAATATAAAAATATTATCTCTTAATATCTAGTGATAAAATATGAAATTATTTCATTTTGAATTAAATTTTTAATATTTAAATTGTAATTAAGTTGTTTGAATGTTCCTGACATCTGTCGGAAAATTACAAAAAAATACTTTACGGAAAATTACAAAAAAATAATTAAAAAAATAATGAAAATAAATTATCTTGCATTACCTTTTTGCAGTTTGTTGACATTTTACGGTAAAATATAGAGTAGGTTATCGGTAAAATATAGAGTAGGTTATTCAGGTTATTTTAAAACAGTATACCTTACAACTTTACTGTGTTTAGTAATAATTTTAAACAACTAGTAGTTATTACTTCAACTGCTAATAGCATATGCCTTCGTTTATTCAAAATTATAAAAACGTTTTTATTATTTTACTGCTTTTAGAGTAATAATTGATAACAAATAGTAGTTATATCTTTATCTGCTAGATAACGCACGACTTCACTTATTAAAATTATAAAAATTTTATTCTAGAATTTTATTGCATTTAGCAATACTTGTAATTAATTAGTAGTTACAAATTTGGCTAATAGATATCATATGCCTTCTTTTTTTAAAAATAATGTCTTAATATATAATTACATAAATTGAGATATTATTTTCAGTCAATGTGAAGGCCTTTCTTGTCTAGCAGTAAATGTTTGGAACAGAATAACTAAAGTTTATTGCAACTATTATTGTTTCTTTACTTGATGTTGAGAAAATGAAGAAATACTTCCAAAAATCAAATCTAATTTGTTACAACAGCCATTTTCAAGGGAATATTTAACTGATTTATAAAGTGAAATGTAAGTTGAATTTAGTTTAATGTATTAATTCTATGAAACCTAACTTTGGAAGAGTGATCTTATAGATTTTCACCAATTCTCTTTGCTTCTGAATCAGAATTTTTGGTGATGTTTGTAGGAAATTGTTTTCCGAATAATTTACTAACTTTTATCTTCTTTCAATCTCAGATAGATAAGTTTCGAATTTTTAACCTCACTTACACTTTTAATAGCTAGGAAATGAACCAATGAAAGGGCTTTACAATATTTTCACTTACTGTATATAACTATATTTCACAACATATTGTTAATTAATGTTATATATAATTATAAAATTCAACAATGGAGAACATTCTGCCAAAATCTGTTAAAAAAATGTTGATTTCATTTTCCTAAACTAGGATGCCTAGGCAATCAACATTGAATTGGTCAAAGAGAAGAGTCAAGAAAAACTTTAACTTTAAAGAATATAAATTAGTGATAGACATAAACAACTATTGATAATTACTTCTTGTAAAAAAATTTCAAGTTTTGTTAGTGTATAGTACATAACAAATTGTTAGGAAAAATTATACACATGAATTTTTAAAGAATAAAAGGCTTGTAGATAAGTAACCTTGCTCAGGAAGGGCAAGGCACACACAGGAAATAACATACACTTCCAAAAACACTGACTCTCATTTAATGCTACTGTTTTTTCTTCAGTCTATAAACAGTTATTACAATTGGTTTCTTATTGGTAGTAAGGAAATGTTTTCATTATTTATTTTCTCACAGTTTTATATTTTGAAAGCCTCTCTATTAATTTGTTTACACTGGCTGGTGTTCCATGCTTGGCGAGTACAACTTTGGCCACAGTAAGATCAGCCCATGAAACAAAATGCAAACAACTGTTTCGAGTCATTTTTTTGTACAAAATCAAAACTTACTGAAAATTTCAATAACAAAAAGTAATTAAGAAATGTTGAATGGTTGAATTTGTTTCATATATTTATTGAAAATATTATTAAATTGGAAAGGATATTAACTGAAGAGACATATTATTAGATTAAAACATGACAAGTCTGCGTAAACTTTGCTTGTGAGAGAGTTGTGTCCTCCATGACTGCTCTAACAAGACTGAAGAAAAGAATGACTGACTTACTACACCACCTTTCAGACTGTCAGTCTTCAATCCTTTCTGTGATTGAAGCTCGGATTGCAAAATACTTGGAAATTCATCAGTCATGACCTTACACCTTGAATCAGAGTCAAGCTTTGTTCTGAATTACATTCGGAATAAAGACCCACTTAACACTTTGGAAAGTAATGTTATTCATAGTCCTATACTTTTAATAAGCAAATTGAGAAAGAATGTTCGAGAATGGACTAAGCCAAGTAAATTTTTATAAAGGGTTATTTTATTATTTAAAGTTATACTATATTTAGTGGTATGGAAGTCAGACACTGTGCTATAAAAGTAAGCATAATTTAGGCAGAGTCATTGTATTTTCATACCCAGCAGTAGTTGTGTACATACGACATTTCTAAATTGTTCATGTATTTTTTTGAATGCTTTCCTTAATAAAGTTAGACAGTTTGACTATAGATTAAATATTGTTCCAAAATTGTTTGAACACCACCTTATAACAAAAGAAGAAGCTTCAGGTGTTCTAAAGCTCAAAGTACCGAGAAACACCAACTGAGACTTGACTATATGCCACTTCCTTTGGCCACGACCGACTCGTAAAGGTCAGGCATGAAAACTACAAATAATATGCTATGTATATACAAATACAAAAATACATCCAAAAAATTGAAAGACAAATATGCCAAAGACAGATATTGGAAAGACACTTAAGAATGCCAAGATTATAGGCCCTAATATTGAGTTATGCTTATCAATGGTTTGCGATACCTTACAAGAAAAGAAATTTAAAATGCTTTTCTTGTTATATTTTTTGTAAATTTTAAAAATTGTCATTTGTATTTATAACAAATAAACTGTAATTGATTGTGTAACTTTTCTGATGTTTTCCCTTTATTTTATTTTCTGTATAATGAGACTCCATACACCAGCAAATTAGGATGTTCTAAAACGTTATTTGGCTACTCCTTAAAGAGTTAACAATCCCAAATAGGTAAAAACTGGTGTATGTTGAGAGACTGACTAAATATTTAAAAACTACTAGCTATGAGTTTTGTCTTGGGTCCGTAATCATATCTGATAAAATTATAGTAATGCATGTTACAAGTATAATGACATGATTATAAATCGAGGCAGTAAAATATTCTGTAGCCAAGCAAGGGTATTATATTACATTTACAGTACTGAAATTAATAATATGAATGAAAATCGTCCTAACATTGTTAACTTTGCTAGCGCAATGAATTTAAATCAAGTAGATGGGAGTAGCCCAGAGATAGTATAATACAAATAAGGAACAATGTGAGGGAGGAAAGCTATTTACCAACACTTTCTTTTTTAAAAACTTTTTGTGCACATCCATATTATGTGATTACCTTATGATTACCATGAAAAACTGGATAAACGTTAAGAAGTAATGGTAATGGTGTAAGAAACTTACCTGTAGAACAGAATACTTTATATAAAAGTCTCTCTTGCAAACAATAATCACTTTAAGAAATATTAATAGTTAGCAAATTTATTATAAACAAATTATTTACACTAAGTATCTCTACTTGCAGGCCTACATTGACTCAAAATATAAATAGAAGAATAATGTCATAAAATCTTTGTCTCATAACATAAAAAAAATAATGTCATAACATATCTCTGGGGCAATTAAAAAATCAACCATTAACATAGTATCGTATTTTCAAAATCAAATTGAAAATTATTGTATGGGACCAATGTGTCCTTGAAAAGACTGAATTAATTACTTATGCCTTTTATTACTTTATTAGTGTTTTCTAAATAATGATATATATATATATATATATATATATATATATATATATATACATACATACATACATATATATATATATATATATATATATATATATATATATATATATATATATATATATATATATTATATAGACAATTATTGTAAACTTTGCTAGATTTAGTGTTAGACTTAGCTATATTTAATGCTGACAGTTTAGCTTTTAGCACAGTAAGCATTTTCATGTACCTAGAGAAGAAAGAGCAAGAGCTCAGTGTTAATCGAGGTTTCACTCAGTTCGCATCTCAATGCATATGAGACGAACTTAAATAATTATAATAAGTTTTAAGTGAATATTAAAGTCTTATTGTAATTAATAAAAAGTTGTTTTTTTTAAAAAGCGACATCCTCGAAACCATACCATAACTGGCGCAGTCGGTAGGACACTTCGGGAAAATTAGTGCATATAATTTTTCTTCAGTTTCAACTGTTAACCGAAGTGTCGAACAAAGACCAACCGTTCAATTTAATAAGTGTATATTATTAAATTGAACACAACCAACCGGCAAAGTGAATATTTGCAACCGTAGAGTGAACATCTACATCCGAAGTGAAGTGAAGTGTTTGTGCGAATTTTTCGTGGCAAGTGCGCGTAAAATGAGCAAAGTATTTTGGATCTTATTGTAAGTAGATCCCACAAAATAGTTTTGTATACTATATACCTACGAATGTATGTTACATCAATTTTATTAAATAATTAACAAACAAAATAATTAAATATCAAAGGTCAATTTGTTAATTGAATCAATTGAATATTTTTAAAGATAAACCAAACATAGGTTATCATAAATAATTTGTAGCATTATTTTATAAGTATTATATTTTATAATTTGATTTTTAATTTTAATTTTGATTTATTTTTGTGTGTAGTAATAACTAAATATTACAATGTCTATCCCAACACTGAAGAAAGAATACCTGGACATGATTCCAGAGTTTAGCGGAGAACCAACCATGCTTAATAGATTCATCACAATATGTGATAAAATGGTCAATAAATTCTTTGTAGCTGATAACTTAGAAGATTTCCAAAATTAATATTTGTTATCGTCCATATTATCAAAATTAAAGGGGCAAGCTCTTGAAATGGTAGTTAATTCTAATACTTATGCTTGGGCAGATGTAAAAATAATTTTGCTGACTAGTTATTTTGATAAGAAGGATTGTTTTACTTTGAATCTTGAAATGGCAGAATTAAAGCAAGAAAACGGGGAATCACCTTTCAAATTTTATGAAAAGATTCAAAAGCTATTAAAGTTACAGATAGCATTTTTTTGTAAACAGAGAACCATCCGCTAGGGATGTTCTATGCAAGTATGCACAAAAATTAGCATTACGTGTTCTGTTAAGGGGACTTCAGGAACCGCTAGGGTCCCTCATGAGAACCAAAAACCCCACCTCACTTGAAGAAGCACTCCGTATGCTTACAAACGATTTCCAGTTTAAAAACAACAAATTATTCCAAACAAACCGTTCCAACATTCTACCAAAAAAACAATACATGCCAATCCGTAAACCAATACCTAATCATCAGTTTCAACAAAACTCTTACAAACAATTGCATCAACCAGCACAACCAAACTTTAACTATGGACACAGACAACCTTACAATCAGCCACAAAAACATTTCGTAACTAATAATACTCCAAAAACAGATCAAAGTTATCAACCCACGCCAATGAGAATTTCGACTAGACAAACGGGAACCGCGATCAGACAAAATAAATTATACCAGATGACCGGCAAGTAGGTTGACCAAGAAAGCGATGACCACGCGATGTACGAACTGACGAGGCAAATACCTAATATTTCCTTATCAGACCAGGATGTGACAGACTTTGAAGAAGCCCAATTCGATGACGAAAATTACCAAAATAATAGTAATTTTTATACCGAGGAAACAAACGAAGTTGACAACGCATGCAGTTTAGAACAGAATCATTTTTTTAGGACTTACTGTAATGAAGAGCGATTTTCCATAATGAACATCGACACAAATGAATTACCCTATTTCTATGACCCAAAAACCAACCTAAAAATTTTGATAGACACAGGAAGCACCAGGTCATTCAATAACAAACTCGAGATATTGTTAATACATTGGGTTTATATTTTGCAGATTATTCTTCGTCTACTTCCTATAGCAATGGTTTTTGTCGTTTCAAAAATACTCAAGAAGCAATGCCATTCGTCGTTGGTACGTCTGTTTCTCCTTTGAACGCGCCCTTCTCAATGGAAGAGCTGGAATCTGCACTGTCATACTCTTCAGATTCAGCACCAGGCCCTGATAACCTTGTATATTCCATGATTAAAAATCTTCCAACATCGGGGAGGATTTCCCTCCTGAAGATATACAATCGTATGTTTGAGGAACACTCTTTCCCTGATGTTTGGTTGGAAGCAACAGTGATTCCTATTCTTAAGCCAGGCAAAGATAAAACTGATCCAAACAGCTACCGCCCTATTTCTCTTACAAGTGTGCTATGCAAGCTAGTGGAGAAAATGGTAAATCGCCGTCTTGTTTGGTATTTAGAAAATAATAATTTACTCTGTAAGGACCAGTGTGGTTTTAGGCAAAGGCGATCTTCCATCGATCAGTTAGTTTTATTAGAATCTGCAATCCAAAATGCCTTTCTGTTACGTCAAACACTTGTTGCAATATTCTTTGACCTAGAGAAGGCATATGATATGGCTTGGAGAAGAGGAATACTAAATACATTAAAATCATGGGGTATACAAGGTAATATACTAGGTTTTATTAAAAATTTTCTCTCAAACAGATATTTCAGAGTACGCCTTGGATCTACATTGTCAGATCGTTTTCGGTTAGAGAATGGCGTCCCGCAGGGAAGTGTACTTAGTGTGACCTTGTTTGCCGTTGCTATCAATAGTATAACTACTAATGTGCGGTCTCCTGTTCGCTGTTCTCTATTTGTGGATGACTTTGCAATTTATGTTGGTGCTAGAAGTTTGGCCACAGCTGAAAGAACACTTCAGCTTACAGTAAATAGATTGCAGTCATGGACGAATTCTACTGGGTTTAAATTTTCTGCCGCTAAAACTCAATGTATTGCCTTCAGTCGCCGTCGACAGATCCGAACTCCTTCAATATTTCTCGATGGTACAGAAATTCGGACCATTCCATCTGTTCGATTTTTGGGGTTAATATTCGACCAAAGACTATCATGGAACCCTCATTTGCGTGATTTAAAGTTACGATGTAACAAAATTCTCGATATGTTGAGGGTGCTTAGTGGTTCTCGATGGGGCGCTGATAGGACCTGTATGCTGATGTTTTATCGTGCGGTGATTCGTTCGCGAATTGATTATGGCAGCATTGTATATTCGTCTGCACGACCATCCGTATTAAAAAAAATAGACCCAGTCCATCACTCTGCAATACGACTCGTCTCTGGAGCCTTCCGTTCTAGTCCCGTTGTAAGCATTCTAGCCGAGACTGGGGAACCTTCACTCTTTCGACGGAGACAGAAACTACAGTTAACTTATGTAAGCAATTTATCATCTAAACCTTGGCACCCTGCTTTTAATACAGTTTTCAAAAATCAATTGGTGCGACAGTATGAAACTCGACCGAATGCTACTGCTCCTCTTGGTATTAGAACTTCCCGTATTTTTGATGACTTACGTATTGAACTACCCCAATGTTTGAAAGGTCCTTTTGTCTTGTCCCTCCATGGAAAATCAATATGCCGACCTTTGATTTCTCCTTGTGTGCATACCAGAAAGACAACACTCCTAACATTGTGTATCAACGTGAGTTTTTCGACTGACTAGTTCATATCCATCTGCTAAATTTATTTTCACAGATGGCTCTAAGATGAATAACAATGTTGGGTGTGCATTTTACTCACTGGACGAAACGTATAAGTATGGATTACCCTCAACTTGTAGTGTCTTTACAGCCGAACTCTTTGCCATCTTAAAGGCTCTAAACACTATTGAATTCGATAGTTTGCATTACGTAGTTTGTTCCGATTCAAAAAGTGCACTCCAGGCAATCCAGGATATGTATTCGGTAAACCCTCTGGTTCAAGATGTTCTGTGTTCTGTCCATAGACTTGAACTACGAGGTGCAAGAGTATCATTTATCTGGATTCCTGGCCACTGTGGAATATTTGGAAACACTGTAGCGGATAATGCGGCAAAGGAAGCAACTTTTCTTCCGCCATGCACTCAACGTGTAATCGTGTCTGACTTCCTTTGTCACGTAAAACATTTAATTCATCTACAGTGGGAAAATGAATGGGCAGCTACAAGCAGTAATAAATTGAGGGTAATTAAAAGTACAGTTCGTCCTTGGGGGTCGTCAATACGTGCAAGTTGCAGAGAAGAGATGGTGATCACCCGCCTTCGCATTGGTCACTCCATGTTAACGCATGGATTTCTGATGGAACTCGGGGACCCAAATGAATGCGAATTCTGTAGGGAAGCCATCACAATTAAACATATACTGCTCGATTGTGATGGTTTTCAAAATGTGCGTGTTTTGTGTGGTCTGAGCAACTGTTTGCAGACGATATTGGGAGATAGTGCCTCGGCCGTTGACCGGGTTCTAGACTTCCTTCATCGTCTGAATGTTTTAAATAAAATTTAATTTATTGTATTTGTAATTTCTTGTGTTATTTTATTTATTTATTTATTTAAAAACTTTATTTCTGTTATGTTTTGCATTATTTTACGAATTGTTATTAAATTTTATTCATTATTTATTGTTATTTAGTTCTTAAGTGTAATATATCTATACCTGTTATCTAAATTTTTAATTTATTTTTACTGTTATAGTTTGTTGTTGTTGTTTTTTTCTTAAGTAAAATTTTGTTTAATTAATTTTTTTCATCCTTCGTGACGGCGATGATAACCTGAACGGTTTTTCGCCGGAAAAAAAAATGATTTGTCTATCTGTAGTCCAGTTTTGGCGACAAAGTTTGAATGGTCGGTATTACCTGATCTATATGGCAGCGATCATACTCCTATTAATATTACCTTCCGTAACCTCCCCGTTATGGATCAACGTTTGCCGCGTTGGATTATTAAAGAAGCGAACGTTGGATTATTAAAGAAGCGAACTGGGAAGAATTTTCAGAGATTCGAATCACCAGATATTGGACATCGTATGTGTATCAATGACATAGTAGACAATTTCACAAAACAAATTTTATGTGCAGCAGAGGAAACTATCTCCAAAACCTCCCCACACCCACCACGTCCACCAGTCCCTTGGTGGAACGATGAATGTAAGGAGGCCATACGCCAACGTAGAAGAGCTCTTAGTGGATTCAACAAAAGTCCGACGAGTGAAAATCTCGAAAGGTATAAAATTCTACGAGCCAAGCTGTAGAATTTTCAGGCAGAGTAGGAAGGATTCTTGGACCCAATATATCTCAACAATATCTAGGACAACGCCTCCATCTATTGTTTGGAAGAAACTTCTTTCTGTTTCTGGTTCTAGTGCATCCAATTTATTGATGGGACTTAAACAGACAAACGGGGAAATATTAACTGATTGTTCCGATATTGTAAATCTTTTAGGGTCATCTCTTGCAAGCTTTTCTTCTTCTACCGCCTATAGCAGTGCCTTTTGTCGGAACAAAAATAGCATTGAAGCAGTCCCGTTCACCGTCGGCAAATCTGGAGAATCTCCTTTGAATAGTTTGTTTACTTTGCATGAGCTAGAACATCGTCTACTAGAGATTCAGCTCCCGGTCCTGACAACCTTGTTTACTCCATGATTAAAAATATCTTCCAACGTCAGGTAGGCTTTCTCTCCTCGAGATATACATCCGGCGGAGGCAGCTAACGTGAGCAGCTGATGGGCTTAGCGACCCCACCATACATCTAGCTCATTCTACTCTCACTCATTTACTCCACACACACACACACAACACACATCCACAACACACTCTCTCACACAAACACATACACACCCGCAGGGGGGTGCATACTAGCTGCACCTAGTGAGAGGACCTAGACGAAACTCGCGGCACCCGAGTCTAGCAGACACACTTACAGCACTATAACTGTAAGTGTAAGTGTACAGTTCGTCCTTGGGGGTCGTCAATACGTGCAAGTCGCAGAGAAGAGGTGGTGATCACCCGCCTTCGCATTGGTCACTCCATGTTAACGCATGGATTTCTGATGGAACGCGGGGACCCACCTGAATGCGAATTCTGTAGGGAAACCATCACAATTAAACATATACTGCTCGATTGTGATGGTTTTCAAAATGTGCGTGTTATGTGTGGTCTGAGCAACTGTTTGCAGACGATGTTGGGAGATAGTGCCTCGGCCGTTGACCGGGTTCTAGACTTCCTTCATTGTCTGAATGTTTTAAATAAAATTTAATTTATGTAGTTGTTATTTCTTGTGTTATATTATTTATTTATTTTATCTAAAAACTTTATTTCTGTTATGTTTATGCATACTTTTAAGAATTGTTATTAAATTTTATTCATTATTTATTGTTATTTAGTTCTTAAGTGTAATATATCTATACCTGTTATCTAAATTTTTAATTTATTTTTACTGTTATAGTTTGTTGTTTTTTTTGTTGTTTTTTTCTTAAGTAAAATTTTGTTTAATTTTTTTTAAATATATACTTTCATTTTTCTTGACGGCTATGATAACCTGAACGGTTTTTCGCCGGAAAAAAAAATCAGCCTTTTGTTCAGTTTTGAGTTTTGTAAATGAAGATTGCTGCGATTTCAATCTGCGCTTCATAGCTTCGAATTTTTCTGTCCGCAAACTTCCTGTATATCTTGAGTAATTTTGAAAATGTTTTGTTTCATAATGACGTTTAATGTTATATTCTTTGAGAACGGCTATGCTTTCATTGCAAATCAAACATAGCGCCTTGTTACTGGACTCAATTACGAAATACTGAATGTTCCACTGATCTTTGAATTTTCTGCATTCACTATCAATTTTTCGCTTCTTTTCCATACTACTAAATCACACACAAAAGCAACAATTCAAATCAAAATACTGTTAGAAAGATGTCTTGAACTTAAACACGCACGAACACGTTTTAAGGAGGTACGCACTATTTTATTTCACAACAGTGTCATAGGAACTGACTTGTGGTTGCGCCACTAGCCTTCTTATATATTCCAATTACTGCCATCTAGAAGTGAGTGGAAGACACCAGAACTTTCTCGAACCAACGAGATTATTCTGTACGTGCTAATAGCGCCATCTGTTAGCGATAGAAGGTACTACCTATTTTCGCTTGTGTCCACCAGATGTCGTGTCACGTTACCCTCATGGCTCGTACTCTACGACTAATCTAGAAATTACAGATAATGACAGGAAAATTAATAATATGCAGTGTTGCCGTTTTGCGGACTTTAGTCCGATTTGCAGCCTTTTTTAAACGTTGCGTACTTTTTCGGACTTTTTTTTTCATCAGTGGACTATTTCACTTTTTACCACCGGCAACAATGATAATATGGTTTTGGCCCTCGGAACTTACTGGAGTAATCAGTATGGCCCTAAGGCTGGAAAGTTTGGAGACCCCTGCTGTAAACAAATAAAACAATAGTGCAAATAAAATACATAACTTTTTTACAATCAAATTAATTTTTTAGAAGAGGCTCAAATAAAGTATGGTAATTATAGCTCATAAACAAAAAGTACAAGAAGTTATTCTTTCAAAATTTAACTTTGAAAGTGAAAGAAAAAACCAATAAATGCAGCAATCGGGGATTATTTTCAAGTAAAAGATTGTAGTTTGAAAAAACTAATATATTTTATTTTCAATGTTATAGGTTTTTCTATATCATTTTTCTAAAATCAGTTAATAAGTAGAAGAAAAGGGATAAGAAGGATAGTACTTAGAGAACATTTGCGTTCTTCTCACCTGTAAAAACCCTGACATTCGGATGATTTTTCATCTTTGTTAGAAGTTTTCTGTGGTATGCTTCCTGGTCATTATTGGTCCTGTGATGCTGTCCAAAGACGGACAGATGTTGCAATCCCAACACTTGTAAAGAATGGACACACTCAAACTAGTGACAATCAATTAATAATAAAAATAAGTGTAGTAACGTAGATAAGGAATGGCAGTTTATGTTTTAATATTGACGAAACCAGTTGACTGTTGTATAAATTATTTACAGAAATACAATTTTTGCAGAATTACCCAGCAATTATAGTTTGTAGTTGTAAAGTAAAATAATTAATATGAAATTCTTGAAAGAACATTTTAATATACATTGAATCCAGGTGCAGTTAACGTGTAATCAAAGAATTGACTAAAATTATTAAAAATGCCATTGTTTCCGGCATAATTTTTTATTCCTTCAAATCAAGTAAGTATCGATTCTTGTGGTAACAATGGCAGTGCCATTGTCATTTTTACTGCCTTCTTAGCAATTTCATTCGAGTTCAAATGAATTCAGGTAATCCAAGGCTCCTTGCCTTGCGTCTCATGGCCTGTAACGTAAAAGAAATATTTAATTTCTATACATAAACAGTTGTCATACATAAAGTTTTTATCACACCATGTCTTTCAGTAGAGAAGCCCTTTGTCTTGATAAAAATTTACAACTATTAATTTAGGAAATATTTTTCGAAAACAAGTATTATTTTCACAGTGTTATATTTTAATACCAATTTAGGAAAAGTAATAAGTAATTTTTAATTGGAGGTTAGAGTTATACAAGGATAATTAAAACAATTGGAGGTTAGAATGAAGACTACTTAATCTAGTTTTGCTAATCACTTAAAAATTAACAAGGTTTCAGATTTTCATTTAAATACTCAATTTTAAATATTACACTTTTATTTATTCGGCTTGACAAAATTGCAGGTGAAGAAAACTATATTTTAAATGGTCATAAACAAATGTACTTACATTTGCATAATGAAACCAACAGCCAACTAAATTGCTGTTGGAAAAAGTTTGATGTAAAGCCAGTTGAAGACTTTTTTCAAAGACTGTTATAATGATAGTTGGGTTCAAATCTGGAGCAAAATGTTTACTAATATTAAACGCATTTACATATGCTTGTATATTCTATTTTTCCATTAAAGTGAAGAAAACTGGAAATGCCTGAAAATAAACACAAAACTTATTAAATCTCTCTCTCTCTCTCTCTCTCTCTCTCTCTCTCTCTCTCTCTCTCTCTCACACACACACACACACACACTAAAGAAATAAATTGAAAAATATCTTTAAGAAACTGATTACTTTCCATAGCTTAAATACATGTGAGATATATGCCTAGTGAAGAAATAAATTATATTTCAGTTGAACTTCCAACATTTTGACGAAGTTGGTAATTTTTAATTAAAACACTTTTTAATATGTCCAATATTGATAATGCAAAATATAAAAACACATGAAAGATGGTAACATGTTTTTCACTACACAGCAATTAATGGTATTTTAACAGTATAATTTTTGTTTTTCTTAAATAGTGATTTTTGAAAAAGAATTTTTTTCGTTATAGGAATTTTGAGTTTATGTGGGTCACTTTTATATTCGATTGTAATTGTACTTCCTGTGTTGTTATATTTTGGATTATTATTTTTGGGCATATAATAAGCGTTTTAGCAAAAGTTTTACCATTTTAGGTACTGCATGTGATGTTAAAAACAATGATGTCACAAAATTATTACTTTGTTAAAGTCTCAAAAGTTCATAAATACCTGAATCTCTATTTGTAAAACCTTACTATAGAATTCTCTGTGGTACTTACATGGTTGAAATGCATCGCCATTACTGTTAATAGCTGCCTTGATGGAGGGATGTTAGGTCGCACCTTGAAAGTTCCATCAACATGTAGCTCTGTACATCTGCCCACTAATGAAATAAAGGTTGGAGAACCAAATACCACATTAGTCCCTCCTTCTGGATCTACAGTTGATTCTAAAAAAAAATGTTCCATTTGTAATCGTACGACTATAATGAATGTTTTCCTCAGTTCTTAAAAATAACGCGAATTGTTACAGGGTTTGTGGTATTACGCTTGTCCCTTCTCGCCTTGCTTTATACAAGGATGAGGGTAAATTTTCATATCCAATCCTTGTTGATACTTCCAATGGAACTCGCTGGCGGAGGCAGATGACGTGAGCAGCTGATGGGCTTAGCGACCTCACCATACCTCTAGCTCATTCTACTCTCACTCATTTACTCAACATACACACAACACACAACAACCACAAACACTCTCTCAAATTGAAAATGTAACATTAAAAGCAATAATTTTGCAATAAATAAAACACAGATTAAAATTCTTAAAATGGGATTAGATCTATGTCCATCACAAGTACCTAAATCTCAGGTCCAGTAAACAGTAATTAAACATAACTACAGTTAACACATGCCACAAAACTAAATACTACGTTATTATGTTGGGCTGGGTAAGTAGTATAATGACGTTTTTTAAAACAGGAATAGGCCTATGTTTATCTCAGATACCTAAACCATTTTCGTACCAAATTTCATCTCAATTGGTCCAATGGTTAAAGCGTGATTGAATAACAAACACACAAACTTTCAGAAATATAATATGACTAGCTGTTACCCGTTGTGGCTTTGCCTGCAATTATAATGTAGGCAATAAAATTTATAGTCGCTTTTCAAAATAAGAATAGGTTCATTTTGTTTTAATATATTTCTATTTACAATATTATACGATTTATGGTTTTCGGCCAAGACATATAAATTTTTGCTACTCGATACTCTAAAACTGGGTCCTGTCATATTTTAATAAAATACAGTATTATTAAAAAGTCACTATTATACAATTAAACTGGAATAGTATTGTGTTTATCTCAGGTACCTAAACCGTGTTCATATCAAATTTAATCTCAATTGGTCCACTGTTAAAGTGTGATTGAATAACAAACAAATAAACAAAAACAAACTTTCAGAAATATAATATGATTAGCTGTTACCCGTCACGGCTTTGCCCGCAATCGTACATGTACATACATTAAAGATCTCGCATCACAGTGTTAGACCTGACAACCGTGTTAGTTAAGTATGGAGTACTTTTTTAAAAAATATAAGGTGTTTTCCTGCATCACCGTATTAGGCCCAACAACCGTGTCAGTTAGGTTATGGAGTACTCTTTTTAAAAAAATAAATAAAGGTTTTTTTTTAATGCATCACCTTGTTAGGCCTAAAAACAATGTTAGTTAGCTTATGGAGTATTCTTTAAAAAAAAAATTAAAGATTTTTTCACGCATCATCACTGTGTTAGGCCTAAAAAAATAAAGTTTTTTTTTCACACATTACCATGATAGGCCCAACAACCATGTCAGTTAGGATATGTAGTATTCTTTAAAAAAATATAAAAGTTTTTTTACACATCACCGTGTTAGGCCTAACAACCGTGTCAGTTAGGATATGTGGTATTCTTTAAAAAAATATAAAGGTTTTTTTACGCACCACCGTGTCAGGCCTAATAACCGTTTTAGGTTATGGAGTATTCTTTTTTAAAAAAATGGGTTTCTTGTCACCCAAAACCCGTGTTAGACGTATTTTTTTATTGTTTTACCGATCTACAACACGTTACCAATTTTCGCGCGGTAGCAATTTTGAGGTTATGTTGGTCACTTTTATTTTCGATTTTTATCGTACTTCTCGTGGTTTCCGCGCTTTTATAGTTTGGGTTCTTGCTTTTTGGCACTAATAAAGCGTTTTAGTAACAAAAATATCGAAAAATCCAGATCATGCTACACTACATATTTACCATTTTTTCATATAATGTAATTACACAAATATATATATATATATATATATATATATATATATATATATATATACTACCTTACAATTAAAGTATCCTAATAAAATTGTATATGCTATATATTCTGCACTCTGCGTCAAAAACATTGAAAAGTCTTAAATGCGAAACACCAGATTGTGATTATTTGATCTAATGAAACTTAAAATAACAAAAATACAAAAAATAAAGCATACCAGACTTTCACAAAGAGAAAATACTTACAATTATAGTAATTTTTAACGTATCGTAATCTGCACTCTTTTTTACATTTAATATTGAAAATTCAACACAAAGTAACAAATTAGAGTCAGTTTTGAAAATATTTCAACTAAAATAATTGAAAATGTAACATTAAAAGCAATAATTTTGCAATAAATAAAACACAGATTAAGATTCTTAAAATGGGATTAGATCTATGTCCATCTCTGGTGCCTAAATCTCAGGTCCAGTAAACAGTAATTAAACCTAACTGCAGTTAACACATGTCACAAAACTAAATACTACATAATTATGTTGGGCTGGGTAAGTAGTATAATGAGGTTTTTTTAAAACGGTAATAAGTCTATGTTTATCTCTGATACTTAAACCATTTTCCTACCAAGTTTCATCTCAATTGGTTTAAGCGTGATTGAATAACAAACAAACAAACACACAAACTTTCAGCAATATAATATGACTAAGAATTAAGAATTAAGATTAAGAAATATAATATATATATATATATATATATATATATATATATATATATATATATATATATATATATATATAGATGTGTTCAGAAAGTAACTAGAATTTTAATTTTTTGAACAAAATATTTATTTATTCTTCTACATTGATGTTGTTGCCTTCAAAATAGTCCCCATTGGAGATTATGTACTTGTGCCAGCGCTTCTTCCAATCCTCGAAACACTTCTCAAACTCGATCTTTGAGATAACCTTTAGTTCTTTCAGCGTTGCGCTTTTAATGTCATCTACGGCTGTAAAACGACGGCCCTTTAATGTTCTCTTTATTTTTGGAAATAGGAAAAAGTCACATAGAGACATGCCTGGCGAATATGGAGGCTGGGGCATCGTTACAGTACTTTTTTTGACCAAAAATTCACGAACACTTATAAACTTTGCCAGTATTCATATTATACAAATATAAAATATAGTATAGCACAGAAGTTTAAATAATTTTGCTATACAAGTGATTTATAATCAACTGATAACTTAAACACAAATATTACAGAAGCAATGTCAGACTGTTACAAGACAACCATATCTGTGGACTCTGTTGGCCATAATGAATCAATTCCCTAAGACTAACATATTAATTGTAAACAATAAATTGAAATCAGCAACACTCAGATATTAATTAATATTATTGCAGCTATTTATTTAGTTTCCTAGAAGAATAACAAGTAATTATTCTTATTCATCATGATCTTAATTAATCACGTAAATATGTTTCTTTTAATCATTTCTATTTTAATGATAGAGATGTTTACTCTTCAAGGTTAATATAATTTTATTTACTGCACTTGGCTGAAGGCAAGTTTAGAAGTATTAAGCCTTTTGTGTAAGAGGCTAATGTCTTTATGTCTACAGAGTCTCGTTATAATTTAGGATTTTTTGTAGGGAAGTTGAATATTACAAAATTACTACGACAAAAGATCATTGTCCGTGCTTTCGTACAAAACGATGAACTTTGACGTTTTATAAGTTCGTTTTAAAGTTGTTTCATATCAGAGTTGGTGCTGAACAGGGGGGGGGGAGAAGCCTACCTTCATCCGACTGTGCGTGACCATCACAAACACATCTCTTGGTTTTAGTTGACCAAACTCTTATAAGGGGCACCACAGTACTATCTATTAAACTATAGTTAATCTGTCTGCCGCAAGATGGCACCAGCAGCGAATACGTACATCTTTACCATTAGGGTTGTGGCTGTCCTAATATGTATATATTCAATTTCTTCAACTAATCTCTTGCTTTTAGTTGACTAAAACTCTACTGGGGGTCACCACTGTACTACTACTAATTCAACTATAGTTCAACTCTGTGCCGCAAGATACAGCCCAACAGCGACACGTACATCTTTCCCATAATAATTATCGTTGTAGTTCGTACCAAGGTATATAGATACACGCAAGGTAAATATAATGTATTCTATTTACCATGATCGAATCTAGCTCTGACGTAGTGTTCAGTAGAAAACTGTTTGTAATGTTAGTGTTAGTAACTGTATTATAGTAATTACAATAATAATTCCTTATATCTAACATTAATAACGCTGTTAATTACTTTACGTACTGAATTCGCTCATTGTCAAAACGGAAACTTTTTATTTTATACAATATTACATAATATTAAAGTAAATTATAGGTCCATAGGGTTTGGAATACTTGTGTGGTTTATTCGAATTTCAAGCTCCAAAAGAAGTTTTTGGTTTGATGGACCCATGTCAGCAACGAACCCACGAACTCTGAAACCTTTTTCCTCTATTTTTGTAACTACAGCATTAAATAAAGCTTTATCCATAGGTGGGTCAAAATCGTAAAATACAGGCTGCGTCCATTTACCCATTAGACACCTTACCACAATAACTTGAACGTAATTGTGTGGTCCCCTTAAAACGTCTTGTACACTATCGTAACACACGTCAGATTTTATTTTCATTTCGTTGTAGCTTAACATGACATCTTTTTCAGCTTCAGTAAAAACATTCGCATGAGATTTCAGAAGATCAAAACTAATATTAATAAAACCTGGTGATATTTCAATGTTTGATAACCGCCGCTTGATTGTTCTTTCACTGGGTAGGGGATATTTCAGATGGTTTTTTACAAAGTCAAAAGATTTCTTTGAAATGCAACGTAAGGTGACGGCTTTGGAAATATCATCGGATGACCAGTTAGAGCATGCAACTTCCTCTATCACTTGAATTTGATTATCAGAAAAAATATTCTTAAACTTAGTAACATTGCTTTGTAAAGCTACATTTTTATTTTTAACCGAGGCCAGTTCTTGTAATGCAAGTTGAATTTGTTTCTTCAAAAGTAAATTTTCATTTCTTAAACATTTCATTTCTTCTACAGAGGCATTATTTACAACGATATTTGTATTAAAATTACTGACTACGGAAGGGTGGGTTTCATCTACAGAATTACACGTTACAATTGCACCAACGTCATTTCCATTTCCAGGTAATTTTCCTGGTTTCCATCGGTAAATGATTTCCATCGTACTCGTCAATAAGTTTTTTTAATGTTTCTTGGTTTTCACCAATTCATAAATGTAAGGATTAAAAAAATCATTGCAGCTCGTTCAGAATTGATACATTTATTTTCAACGGTGGGAATGTTAAAACGTGGAATGGCACCGGATTTCAGACATTTAAAATCCCTTTCGAAATCATCGTCATTAAAATGAAGTGAACAGACTTTAACATTATCAAAATTAAAATGATCTGCTCGTTTACACTCATGAACCCACGCTTTTCTCAGGCCTTCGTCTTTTGGAATTCTGTGAAATGTAATTCCTTTCACTTTCTCTCTTCGTCTGCATTAGCCCAAGTGTGTACAATAGTCGGACGTTAAACACAAAAAAAAAAAAAAATCCTTTACAATTCTTATCATTATTATAGCAATTGGCAATAGCACAACCAGGCATTGTTATGAATACACAATTATACAACAGCAAACAAAACAAATTATGTATTTTTTGGGATTCAAAACGTAGGCTACTTAAATCTTTTCTTACACTTATTAAACCTCGACCACAAAACACAATTATCACTTTTTATTTAAAACACCTTTTTTTATTTACACAAGAAAGACCTTTTACTTAAAACACAACACTCACATAAACACACCGAATCTCCAACTACATTTACAGAACATCGCATTGTTAAACGGTAAATTACATAAAGTAGCAGTCACCATAAATAGAATTGTATTTACGGTGGTAGCAGAGAAGAGTTTCAGTGACGTCACGTGCGAGGTAGTCTACTGCGCACACCCACCGTGGCCCCTACCGTGTATCTACGAGGGTGGTCTGATAAGTTTCCGACCTCAACATGAAGATAGCAGCACTCGTCGGTGGCAGCACTCGAATTTCGTTGTTCATCTGTTGACAGTTACTCACCAAAGTTTTAGCCATTTTGGACGCGCAGTTGTTATGTAACAGTCGTTTGAGTGAGTTAATGTGAGTATTTTTATGAAAATGGACAAAATAGAGTATCGAGCTATCATTAAATATTTGTTTTTGAAAGGCAATACGCCTACGCAAATCAAAGATGAGTTGGATTTTGTGTATGGGGACTCTGCACCATCATTTACCACAGTGAAATTTTGGGTAGCTGAATTTAAATGTGGCCGTTAGAGCTTGGGAGACGATGGACGGACGTCCAAAAATTGCAACTACCGACGAAAACATCGCCAAAGTTCACCAAATAGTGCTAAATGACCGCCGAATTAAAGTGAGAGAGGTAGCAGATGTTATGAACATGTCAAAAGAACGTGTTTGTCACATATTAAATCAACATTTAGACATGAGAAAGCTGTCTGCGCGTTGGGTGCTGCGTTTGCTCACGTTAGACCAAAAACGTGTTCGAATGAACATTTCCAATACTTTGTTGGCGCAGTTTAGGTGCAATAAATCCCAGTTTTGGCGCCGATTAATTACTGTAGATGAAACTTGGATACACCATTATACGCCCGAAACAAAAATATTGTCCAAACAGTGGACTGCAAAGGGGGAACCGGCTCCAAAAAAAGCAAAAACTGTTTTTTCGGCTGGGAAAGTGATAGCGACTGTTTTTTGGGATAATCATGGAGTTATTTTAATCGACTATCTTCAAAAAAGAAAAACCATTACAGGAGCATACTACGCATCATTACTTGACAAGTTAAAGTCAGAACTTGCGGAAAAACGGCCACAATTGCAGAAAAAGAAAATCCTGTTTCACCAAGACAACGCACCGTCTCACACCTTAGCAGTTGCCATGGCGAAAATCCATGAATTACGGTTTGAACTGCATGACCATCCGCCTTACTCACCAGATCTAGCCCCAAGCGACTTCTTTTTGTTCCCTCATCTAAAAATTGCGCTCGGAGGACAGAGATTTTCGTCAAATGAAGAGGCGAACAATTATTTTGAACAGTTATTACAATGAACAATTATTTTGCAGAGAAAAAAGCCGAGTACTATTTGGACGAGTTACAGAGATAGGAGCATCGCTGGGAGAAGTGTGTAGAGGTACAAGGAGACTATATTGAAAAATAAAAAAAAAAAATTGAAAACATGTCTTGTATCTTTGTTAGGTCGGAAACTTTTCAGACCACCCTCGTATATACCGTGGTTCGTACTATTCAACGTCAATGACTGCATGCAAATGATGAGTGTACGTAGTTTTAGGAATACGCATGAATCATCCATTAAGTTATCAAGTAACATTTTTGTGTAATATTGTGTACTGCAAGGTCTACTGATCGTATACTGAACAAGCTATTCAATTTTACTGAATTTACCATCCTTATCCTTGCGTCGCTACAAACTAGCATTATTAATTCGACGTCATGCAACGTCTAGATTTATTGAATATTCTATTTTTAATCAAATATCATAATAATTTTTTACAAGCAGTCTCTATATACATTGTTTTACTTAATATATCATTTAAATAAATGTTTTAGGGTGTCTGAAAATGTTATCAAAATAGATAGATTATATTAAACATTTATTTTGCTTTAGTGTAGAAAATTCTCCTGCTTAGAAACTAGTTAAATTAATTTGAATTTTAACGAATTTGCAGCCCAACTTCTTCAGAACAACATGAAAATTGACTAAAATAATTCTTCCAGATTTTCTACACTTTTTAATCCCCACGTTTTAATATTTTTTCTCATAAATATGGTGTTTGAATGGGCTTAAATATTCCAAATTGGGTCAGTGGAGAGTAGTTTTATAGGGCGATATTAAGATATTTCAGCATTAATTTATGTCTTTATTTAAGTACGCTTGTCAATGGAAGTCCATTTTAATCAAATGTAACGTTAACAAGTCCTGAAGTATTGAAACTTAAAAAATATATACAATATTATAAGAAATTAATCTTCTGCAAAATGTTGATAATACTGTATATTCAACTGTATAAGCTTTAATAGTGTTATAATGGTTGGGCTGGCTTGTAACGTAATGGCGCCTATTCATAGTTTCAATGTTTATTTTTAACAGTTATCTGTATAGTAAAATAGAAATATTTGTGTTTTATCGAAAAAAACGTAAGTTTATATAAATTCATTGTTGTGCTATTTCCTTAATTCAATTCGGAATGGTTTGAAGAAGCCTTCAAACAATGTTTTTGTATTCTTATTACTAATGTGTGTGTGTGTATATATATATATATATATATATATATATATATATATATATCTGTGTGTGTGTGTGTGTGTGTGTGTGTGTGTGTGTGTGTGTGTGTGTGTGTGTGTGTGTGTGTGTGTGTGTGTGTGTGTGTGTGTGTGTATGTGTTTTAGGACATTCACGTTCAAAATTTTTGGTTCTCAAATTTGATTCAAACTTAGCACAAAAATCGATTATTGGTAATACGTGGGACAAAATCTTTAACCAGCAAAATTAGCTGTTAACCATCAAAAATTTTAAAATGTTGATTATTCATAATATAAAGTTTTTTTCTTGTCCGATTTCACCATTGTAATTAGCGTTGAAAACTGCATAAATTAACATCTTGAATTTTTAAAATTCTTAGACATTTTTTTAACAGCGGTCAGAGTTTATTTTTGTGTTTTTAACGTAATTTGAAAGTTGTAACTGCTGGTATGTGCAGCTTTTAATGCTGATTACGATGGCAGAATCAGAATGTCAAAAAGGGTGAGAAAGAAAAATTGTTGAATATTATTTAAACGTTGCTATGTGTCTGTGTTAGAAAATAAAACAAACAGTTCAGAAATATAACACAAAATTTCTTGCTTTTAATTATATTTTTCAACAAATCCGGTTTATATCCTTAAAAAAACTCTAGAATTTCTTAATTTCATATCTTTTTCATTTGTCCTAGTATTTTTCTATAATAAATTACTTCAGAAATTATGTTTTACAATTTTATTATTACTTTATTTTGCATTTCTGAAGTATAGTATAAGACATTTTTTTTTTTTTGGTAAAAAGGACTTAACAAGAAAATCCTTAAAATAATAATCATTTTTATGGATTAAACATTAATAAAACCAAGTTCATGGTAATTAGTAAAGAAACAGTTGGACTTAATGGACAACATATCTAAATGTTTATTTATGATAATTATCTGTATAGAAAAGTAGAAATATTGGTGTTTTATCGAAAAAACAATGTAAGTTTACATGAATTCATTAATTAATAATTAATTCAATAATTTAGGGTTGTTTTCTTAATTAAATTCGGATATGGTTTGAATAAAGCAGCTTTCAAACAATATTTTCATATTATTATTACTATTTCTACTACTTATGTAAATTAGTATACATTTACAGCATTGCACATAAGCCTTTCAGAACAAAACCTATTAAAATCAACTTCATATCTTTCTTTAACTAAGCGAGTTCAATTTGTTAGATAAAAGATACTGAAGCGCCTGCAAGCAGCGGCGTCGGCAACAAACATATACACACGGTACAACTCACTTTACGGAACTAGTCTCAAAGTTAATATACAGTACGGAATCTCTATCTTATTACACAGGTCGATCTCTAACTTATAACACGGTACTGTCGAAGGAAAAACGATTCTCTAAGTTAGTAAATCTCTAAGCTATTACACCTTCCCATTTTAATAATGTTATCTAGTTATGGTGTTTTTAATTTTAGAATGGTATTAACAATATTTAGATTTAGTTTCACCTCCCTGTAAGATATTTTGCTGAAAGGCGATGACAGCCTTTATTCGCCAAAAATCTTATTAAAAAAATATTTTTGGCAGTGTTTTTTAATGGTATTTTAGCTATAGAGTTTAAGACTCGAGTAATAGCTGACGCAGACGATTGTGTGACATGTCATAAATTTGTTTAAATATTTTTGTATTCAGGTTTTACTGACTCAGCTACTCTACGTTCCTAGTGATCAGTCAACGTGCCTTTATTGCATGATATTACGCTAATGAACTAACCTATTTTACCACCATTACATGATGTAGCACAGTTGTAACACAAACATGAAAATATTAGAGAAATAATATAATAACTTGTAGGATTTGTACATGTAGAAAGTTACAACATTGTGAAATTGTTTTTTGTATTTTGTTTATTTTTTTTAAAATTCAACTTCGCGCCACGGCGATGTTCATGGAAAAAATATATTGCTACATACATATGCCGCTCAAATAGCTCATTTTGCCTTGGAAATTCCCTAATATGTAACACCAATGCAGTAATGAATTGGTAGCTTCAACTACTGTACATGTCTGCACTCTAGTAGCTATGTAAAGAACTTTCATTTGCTCATGGCGTTTTGGCTAAAAACAGAAACACAGCGGTTGACATTTACAGCAAAGTATTAATAATATTTCCTAAAATTTCAGATTAGTATCTGAAACGCTTCTCAGGAAAATGTTCGTTTAATGTGAACCAATTAATATTGATAAAAAAATTTTAAAGAATAAAAAAAATTTCTGCCAATTTACAGCCGTACAATAATTTGTGAGTATGATGTTGTTTTTAAGATATATAGTTAACTAGTTTAAGTCATATATCTATAACTATTATATTTTGTTTTATTTATTTTTGCTATTAAGCCTATAGTTTGTTGTTTTTTTATTAAACAAATTAAAAAATTTTTTTTTACATTTCCATGTCGCATGACAGCGATGGAAATCGGTTTTTCGCCAGCAAAAAAAATCGATCATTTTTAAAGTTATCTTTTACGTTTTTCGCTTATAAAAATTTAAAAAAGGAAAAGGGTATTTTTAAGGCAACTATAAATAACCGACTGATGTCTGCTCATACCATCACCGGTTAGAGATTTATTGTCCCCTCCCGTTTTCTCTCAATTTTCTAGCCTGAGATCTAGTAATGACCTTTTCGTTTTTAACTGTTAAAACTGCAGTTTTTTAAAATTTAAGTTTATTTTTAATAAGCGTTGGAACAGAGGCCATCCCGCACACTGGTTTGCCTGATATGATTGTCCGTTATACTGTCACTGTATTGGCGAGTGGAAAAGGATGATCACGTATTGACTGTTGATATAATTCGTTCATTATTCCAGTCCTGGTTCGGACCATTGGTTCTAGATCGCAGGATGTATGCAAGTTTAGTTGCGGTGGTAGTTAACTCGGTCGATTTCCACCCGTGTTAGTTACGGAGTGTTGAAACAAAAACTTGTGCCCGCACTCGGACGGTTTAAGTGTGCCACCAGCTGAAAGGCTGCAGACAGAACTGTTTGGATATGGTGTAGTGGTTTCATTGAGACGCCTTAGATGCTGTTTTCCAAAGTATTGTGAAATTAATATTAAAGAAAAAAATGTTAGAAAATGTTTTGGTGTGCGATAGAAAATATTGTTGCGAAAGCTGAATTTCATTTCGATTTTTTCAAGCTTTTCTTCTTCTTCTTCTTCTAAATTCTTCTTCAGTGTAAAAAAAGACGGAAGTTACCCGTTTTCGGATTGGACACTTATTACGCATGGTTTTTGTAGTACGACGAGGACATCGACTTCATTGCGAATTTTGAGGAGAACTATCGCAGTAAGACATTGATTTTAATGCTTTAAAAAGAAATGATATCGAAATATGCGACATATATGTGGTTTATGTAGCTATTTTTTTATCGTCAATGAACTATTTTTCAAATTCTTTGTAATTTTCCACTCATGAAATCCTGGGCCTAGAATGTTCTTGATGTATCTCTATGTGCAAGAGCTATCAATAAATGTAGCGATTAATACAATTTTATCTGTTACCTTAAACTTTTCGCTTATCTGCACCAACCATTGTGAAGAATGCGACATCATACCGGAACCAATATATCGACCGGAAACGGTAATAGACCGCAGGTAATCACGTTTTTTCCTCTTGGTCCACTGAAGGCCACGTCGCGCTCGTATTGTCCTCAGACCACGTGCCATATTGAACAGGTAGAGTTCGGAATGAATTAATTATTGTGACAATGTGTAGGGTGAGTAGTGAATTTTCCCGTTTCAAGTTGCATCTCTGACGAAGTTGCAGTTTTGATTAATTTCTCTTTCTGAATAACAGCCAAACGGTTTCTAGTGTTAGATTTACTAATGCGTCATAACTGCATGTCAGAAAATAGTAAAACTACTCCAAAAGTATTTTAAACGTTTATCGGAAGCTAAGCGATACAAACTGTGAAGCCAGAGGGCTGTAGCAAAGGAGCTTCCACTGAAATCTGGAAGCACGAGATCTTTGAATCTTCCTCAGTTACACCCAAAGAGAATTTTTCGTAGTTTATATACACACATGATACACAATATACACGATACGTATTCACTAAACCCTCAGGATTAAGATATTTTTTGCTCCATCCATATTCTTGAACTACGAGGTGTCGAAGTAACGTTTTGCTGGGTACCTGGTCACAGCGGGATAATTGGGAACACTAGAGCGGATATTGCGGCAGAGGATATTCTGCTGCCGCCAAGCACGCAACGTGTTATTCGTTCAGACTTTATTTGCCAAGCGAAACATCTGTTCCATTCGCTTTGGGAATGAGTGGGTAGGCGTGATTTTGAGGTATGATTCGTCGGTCAGTGACCGAGTTCTAAATTTTTTTACGTTGTATAAATATATTTGAACTACTTTAAGCTATGGTATTGTTGTGTAGCGTAATAATGTTAATTTATATAGCTAAATTTTAAAAAATAGTCGCACACTTTGTATTATATTATTTGTTTTTGTTTTTCACAATTTTGTTCTTGTTATTATTTTTTGATTAAGTTCTTTTTAATCAATTTTAAGCTACCTAATTTTAGTGTTTAGTTTGTGTTTTAGTATATTATTAACAATATTTAGGTTTAGTTTCCCTTCCGTGTAAGATATTTTTCTGGACGGCGATGATAGCCTTCATGTGCTTTCCGCCATAAAAAAATTGCTTCTCTTAAAAAAAGGAATCTTTTATCTCAAATCTTCCACAACTATACCTGAAAATCACACTTTGTATTCTAGAAACACACGCACTATACAACTGTCCAATATTTTTCTTTTCTCTTTGGAAAGGATTCTTTTCCTTGAACGTCTTCTACAACCATTCCTGAAGATCATACTTTGTACTTCGTATTCTAGGAGCACACTCTGTATAGCTGTGTACATTTATATTTTCTCCTCGGAAATAACTTGAACATCTCTTGTTTGTAATCTAGAACACACAGTCTGTGTAATCACCATATAGAGCTTTTGTACTCACACACACCCAAAGATTTGGAAAAGATATAATGTACAGGCTACGAGTGAAGGCTAATAGTTAATAAACGCCAGTTTAAGTAACTCTGTAGTACAGTCCCCTATAAATATATCTACGTGTTTAAGTTTGTTAAATATACATTAAGTACATACTATAAAGCAGTGCGAGTATGTGCCACGGGCAGAGTTGATGACCTTGGAACTTTCTTTCAGTGCACTTGCCTCCAGCCAAGACCAGTCCAAACAAATAATTCTATTATTGTCTTTTAATACTTGGTAAAGCTTTCCGATAGTTTATTCCACGCTCACCTGTGTTTTATTCAAATGACTACAAACTAGTGTTTCGAGAGGTTACCATACTGTCAAGAATTTCAGGTATTTTTGTTTTGGATGTTTACTTTCTAACTGTGTAAAGGAAGTTATTCCAAGTAGAAAAACTTAATGAAATTGCTTTAAAAAAATATTCGTTGCAGAATCGCGTATAAACAGTGTACAGAATTAATAGTGTTCAGCAACTCTCACGGTAGAAAGTGTGGTGATTGTTGAAAAAACTTCTTTGAGAATTTGTTGTCTTTTCGCTGTGCACATTGGTCACGCAGAAATTTAAACAGTCGGTCTGGTTTATACATCTCAATGTCAGAATTTTTTAAAAAGAATTTCAAAAGTTTATTAAAATATTTAAACGTTTTTTTGTTGGTATATCTGGGAGCTTGTTGCATGTGTGCTGGCGATGTGTTCTCATCTGCTGACTTACGAACATAAGATACTATTCTTGAATTAAATAACTTTCTTGCACATATCAACAGTTCATTCTTTACATTCCTTTGTCTACTGAAGTAGTTTTGTCTTCATAACCTTTATCCGTTATCTTCTGGACGGACGATGATAGCCTTCGTGTGCTTTTCGCCAAATATAATAAAAAAAGTAACTGCTTCTTTTTAAGCTACCGTGCAATCTTTCCCACTGCCAACAATCTTCTAAGGACCAAAGCAAAGCGTATGCAGTAGGAAAATGAATGGGCAGATGTAAGTAATGACAAATTGAGGTTAATAAAAAATACTGTTCGGGTTCGTGCTCAAGCCCCCCGGGGGACCCCTAGGGTCATCCCTGGGTGCACGAGAAGGTGTTGGATTCGTGGGGGTAGTGGTGGTGTTGGATAGTAGATGTCTGTCTTCTTCTTTGATCTTCTTCTGTTAAGTGGGGATGGTGGTAAACCCTCGTGGTAGTGACACCATTTCCTTTAGGAATTTATTGCACTTAATTTAGTAGTAACTGCCAACAATCTTCTAAGGACCAAAGCAAAGCGTATGCAGTAGGAAAATGAATGGGCAGATGTAAGTAATGACAAATTGAGGTTAATAAAAAATACTGTTCGGCCTTAGGGGGTCGCCAGTACGTGCAAGCCGAAGGTAATGGGTACCCGTCTTCGTATTGATCACTCCTTGTTGACACATGGGATTCTGATGGAACGCAGGGACCACCTTAATGCAAGTTCTGCAGGGAAACCATTACAGTAAGACCATTGCTCGATTGTGATGGATTTACAAAATATGCGGCTTATGTGTAGATTGGGCAATTGTTTACATGCGATGTTGGGGGGATCATGTCCCGGCCGTAGATTGGACTTCATATTTACTTTATCGTGTAGTAAAAGTTAATTCTATAACGTTATTCTATGGCCTCTATACAGCCTTGCAACAGATTATTTATTTTTGGTAAATTATTGCAAGTATGTTTTGTTTCTTTAATTTACTCTTGTGAGGCAATTTACAGCCCTACAATAAATTGTACATTTATTGTTTTCAAGATTTACTATTGTTAACTAGTTTTAGGAAAATATTTACAAATGTTATTAAATTTTGTATGTATTTATTTATTTCTATATTATTGTTATTATTACTGTTCTAATTTTAACTGTTTTTTCCAACGATTTTGTTGTTCTTCAATTTCTAATTTATACTTCGGCGATGATAACCTTTACGGTTTTTCCCCAACATAGTAACAGCTGAAAGATCCCTTCAATTCGTAATAAATAGATTGCAGTCGTGGACGAGGTCTACAGACAGGCTTTAAATTTTCTGCTGCCAAAACTCAATGCATTGCCTTCAGTCGCCATCGACATATTCAGTCACCTTCGATATATCTTGGCATAAAGCTTCGAACTACTCCATCTGTTCGATTTCTGGGCCTAATATTCGACGAAAGGTTATCGTAGAACCTTCACCTACGCGATTTAAAAGCCCGGTGTAACAAAATTCTTGCTGTGTTGAAGGTTCTTAGTGGCTCTCGATGGGGCGCTGATAGGACGTGTATGCTTATGTTTTATCGTGCGGTCATTCGTTCTCGAATTGATTATGACAGCATTGTTTATTCATCAGCGCGACCTTCCGCATTAAAGATATTAGATCCTGTCCATCATTCTGCAATCCGTCTTGCGTCTGGTGCTTTTCGTTCTAGTCCCGTTGTGAGTATGCTGCGGAAGTTGGTGACCCTTCACTCTCGCAACGGAGACAGCAGTTGCAAATAAGTTACATAAGCAATTTATCATGTAAGCCATGGCACCCTGCTTACAATATTGTTTTCATTAATCAGTTGCTCCGACAATATGAATCTCGTCCGCATGCTACTGCTCCGCTTGGCATTAGGTCTTCCTGTGTTTTTGACTACTTGGGTATTGAGCTGCCCTCAGTGTTTGAGAGGACTCAATGTTTTATTCCTCCATGGTGTATCCCTATGCCAACCTTTGAGTCATCATTGCTATCTTTTACAAAACATAACACCCCCGATATTGTGCATCGCCAGGAGTTTCATCATGTTCTTCAATCCTACCCATTCAGTGAAATTATTTTTACTGATGGTTCAAAACTGGAGAACAACGTCGGTTGTGCATTTTACAGAACAGGCCAAACCAAGAAATATGGATTACCCTCAGTCTGTAGTGTCTTTATTGCCGAATAATTCGCCATCCTTAAAGCTCTGAACTCCACCGTTGAATCAGATTTTGTGCATTATCTGGTGTGTTCCGATTCTAAAAGTGCACTGCAGGCTATACAAGACATGTATTTAATAAACCCTCTGGTTCAAGATATTTTGTGCTCCATCTATACGCTTGAACTACGAGGTGTAAAAACAACATTTTGCTGGGTACCTGGT
Organism: Callitettix versicolor; assembly: GCA_022606455.1. Taxonomy (NCBI): domain Eukaryota; kingdom Metazoa; phylum Arthropoda; class Insecta; order Hemiptera; family Cercopidae; genus Callitettix; species Callitettix versicolor. Next base: position 50,387,630 of record CM040186.1, read on the forward strand.
CACAGTAGTATAATTGGGAACACTAGAGCGGATATTGCGGCAAAGGAAGCTACTCTGCTGCCGCCAAACACGCAACGTGTTATTTGTTCAGATGTTATTTGCCAAGCGAAACATCTTCTGCATGCGCTTTGGGAAAATGAATGGGTAGCATAACAATGAATGGGCAATAACAAATTGAGGGTAATAAAGAATACTGTTCGTCCTTGGGGGTAATAAATACGTGTTAGTCGTAAGGAAGAGGTGGTTGTTACCCGTCTTCGCATTGGACATTCAATGTTGACGCATGGATTTCTCATGGCGCGCGGGGACCCACTTACATGTCAGTTTTGTGGTGATATCATCACAATCAAACATTTACTTCTGGATTGTGATGGTTTCAAAAGCATGCGCCAAATGTGTGGATTGGATTCCTCTATGGAAGCAATTTTAAAAGATGATTCGTCGGTCATTGACCGAGTTCTAAATTTTTTTACGTCGTATAAATGTATTTGAATTACTCTAACTATGGTATTGTTGAACAGCATAACAGTGTAAATATGTATATATAATTTTTTTTTATCTCGTTTTAGTTTGTATAGTGTTATAGTTTTAGTATTAGTTTAGTTTAGTATTAATAATGTTTAGTTTTAATTTCCACCCATCCCCAATGTAGGGCATTTTGCTGGACGGCGATGATAGCCTTCATGAGCTTTTCGCCAAAAGCTGTACTTAAAAAAATAAAAAATAACCGGTTTTTCCCCGGAAAAAAAGAAGGAAACAAAACAAATGTATCAAAGTTCCACTGGCTCTCAAAACCTTATTACGGTCAACAGCTGACAGTTCTTGATTAATTTTGCTTTTCCTTATTTATTGATCCTTTGTTGGCGTGGTTTCTTTTTCCGTATATTTTCCTTTTCTTGTGGGAAAAAGGAACATGTTCTCGTAAATCTTCACGATATTATCCAATTATCATGCACAGTACCTAACCCTACTACAATCACTGGCAATCTGTCCGAGTCATTTGTGTGTTTTTTGTGTTTATATTTAAACAAAATTGAAAAAAAAATTCTAGAAAAAAAATAGAGGCAAAATAATTTTATTTTTTAAGATAAAATGGTTCTTATTAATCCATTTTTAACAAAAAATCATTTTTTGTATGTTGAAAGATAACCTAGTTGTAGTTAAAAAACTCGAAAATGTCTACAACACCCAAAACCAGCCTAAAAATAAAATATTTTTAAATTTTAATACTTTAAATATGCCCGATAATAAAATCCATTGCTCTTTGAATACATTAAACAATGAAATGTGACAACTATTTCGAATTGGCGACTGATAGTAAGTAAGCTTCAGTTATGCTAAAAAAATACCACTTCAGTGGTTATTACATTGTCAAATATCTGTTTACATTAAATTAGTCTGCACAGAGCGGATTTTATTTCTTATATTGTTTTTTCGACAATACTTTGCGACTTAACTCACGCGAATTTGAAAAAAAAAAGTTTCAGCCGTTATATGTTTAAATTCCGTTTTGTTTTGTTAAATTAAAACCCAAAATTATGTGTGTAAACTAAACGTACCACTATCCAATTTCTACAAGAACCAAATCGAAACATGTTTTCACAAGGCATTAAAGTCTCCTGTAGGCTACTATTAACGAAATAACAGTTTTTTCCAGCTGATGACTCTGAGCATTAAATTCACTATCGCATGTCTTTAAACGGCCTTAGTACATAATAATTTGCTCAGCTCGGCAAACCGTTAACATGTAAGGTTAAAATAAATAATACTTACATGAAATAATGAGAGAGATGGGTTCTAGCCTTGGCCTAATTATTGAGACTGGCTACTCGTTAGGTTAGGCAGCTTGAAGGTCTGCGGGCACAACGTCCGCCCTGGCGTATTTGTATTTAGTCGCCAGGAATCCGTTTGTAAAAGTATTTGTTGTAAAGCCGGATATACTGGCATTATATAAACTACACGTTTTACAGTTTTAGATATGCAAAAAAACCACAAAAGTTTATTGATTTATCCAATTTGTTTACAAAATCAAAACAAAATGTAGGAATAAAAAATAATGGTGGTTTTCATTAAAATTTATTTTATTTGCCTAACCATTACAAATTGTTGACTTGCAGATAACATAGCCGGCGGAGGCAGCTGAAGTGAGCAGCTGATGTGCTTAGCGATCCCACCATACCTCTAGCTCATTCTATTCTCACTCATTTACTCAACATACACACAACACACAACACCCACAAACAAACTCTCTCACACAAACACTTACTCACCCGCAGGAGTGCAGACTAGCTGCACCAATTGAGAGGACTTGGACGAGCCTCGCGGCACCCGTGTCTAACACACACTTACACTCACAACACTACACTTACGATTTAAACACTTTACACACACACGTACATTTAGGGATTTGCTGTACTTGTTCCGTTATGTCTGGGAGTGGCAATACTGCTTGGTTTCCTTTGGCGGGGCCAAGTAAGTGGAAACTGATGTGTGCCTAGCACTGCAGAGGACCGCTGATGGGACAAGTGCTAGGACCGAGCAGCCTATAGACGCCTGGCAAGCACATGGGTGTTGAATTATGGGTGTCGGAGCTATGATTGGGTCTATCGAAATAAATGGTTGCATTCTGTGAGTATATAGAGGGCAGCTGCCAGTGGAACTTGGGTTTGGGGAACCGTAACGTTGTACCGGAACCCATTACTAAGATTCTGGAGTGCTGAAGATATGTACTTCGGCTCCAGGATATTGGAGCCCCCCCAATTTATTGGGGATTCTCGCTTTAGTTCGAGTATTCTGGGTTACTGGTGTACCATTTGTTCGAGATATTAACATTCATGAATCGCTCGGAAAAAAAACCATGGAAAATCAAAAAATCAAAATCGCCAAAAATGTGTCAAAGAGTTAAATGTGTTAAAGGTTCGACTACGTCCAGAAGGTCTGATAGTAGTACTGAGAGTGTCAAGAATCTGGGAGACAAGGAAATGTGTGCTTGTACCCTGAAGGTCTCATCGCCTAGATTTTTGATTTTTAAAAATTCTGAGGATGGGAAAGACCTGTCCAAAGTGTCACCTTTTATCATCAACAAGGCAATTGTGGGTAGAGCAGGTCCCGTGGCTTCCATTAAGAAGCTGCGAAACGGGACGCTGCTTGTACAGACGAACAGCGACAAGCAAAGCAAATAGCTATTAATTATGACGTCGTTTTACGAGACGGTCAAAGTTTGCGTGGAGCCCCACAGATCATTAAACACAGCTAAGGGAGTGATAACATCCAGGGATCTCCTCAATGTGGAACTAGAGGAGATCAAGTCAGAGTTAGCAGAGCAGTCTGTAATTGATGCGAGTCACATTATGCGCACTCAAAATGGGCAGAAAACACCTACTGCCTCAATAATCTTGACTTTCGGAAAACCTTTAATACCAGATCATATAAAAGCCGGGTATCAACGGCTTTCAGTATGGCCCTACGTCCCAAACCCTAGACGATGCTTTAAGTGTCAGGGCTTTGGGCACGTTAGTTCAACCTGCAGGAAGCCCGAGATATGCGGAAATTTTGGTTCTAACGGCCATCGTAGCGAAGATTGCAAAGAACATCATAAATGTTCTAACTGTGGCGGCGAGCACCCAGCTCGTTCTTTTAATTGTACCAGGTTTAAAGACGAGAAAGCTATTCTCGCTATCATGGCAAAGGATAAAGTATCCTTTTCTGAAGCCAAGAAAACATTTAAGAACTGCAGAACAATAGGCGAAGGTAAATCATTTGCTGCTGTGGCAGCTACGTCTAAAACATCTTGCGCCAATTGCGAGGAGCTTAGAACACCGTCAAGGCATTGTCGGAGCAAGTAGCTCAACTGGTAACTCAGATTTCTCGTGGCATCACTCCTGTTAACATGTCCGAAATATCTAATCTCTCTTTTGGTAACTCTCTGATCTCTACTAACGAAAAAAACAATCCTTCTGTATCAGAATTGTCTCGTATTCAACCGTCTGATTGCGCTACTAATGAAGTGAAACCCATTCGCAATGGGAAACGAACTATAAAATTACTTGTGCCTAAGACAATAAAATCTGTACCGACGAAATAAATCCAACTACTTCCGACCAAGGATTGTATACCAAGCCACAAGTTCGGAAAGGAAATAGTGAAAAAGTCCCTGTTGATCTAAAGTACTTTTTGAAAAAACCAAATACGTGCCCAGCTGTTGTTGATGAGGAAAACACCACCAAGATTAAAAGAATTAAAAATAATAAAATTAAAAATTCTAAGGAAGCATCTTCGAAAATACTTCCTTTAAAATATAAACACTCTTCGGAGTCGGACATCAGCTATCACAGTAGTGATTCGATGTCCTTGGACTCAAATAAATCCAACAATGATATAAATGACACATCCAAGGTAAACCCTATAATATATTAGTTAGTCATTTATTTACATATAAATGTCTGCAAATTTAATCAACCATAACGTGATACAATGTAATATAAATGGGCTACGAAGCCATATTGAAGATTTGAAAGTTCTTGTGAGAGGTATGTCGCCTTTAGTTATGTGTCTTCAAGAGACGCATCTACACGAATCTTACTCGTTTAGTTTTAGGGGTTATTCCATTTTTAGGAAAGATTTCATCACGGAGGATAGAGCGAAAGGTGGCGTAGCCATTCTAGCTCATAACTCTATCGAATCAGTCCCTGTTAATGTAATGACACCTTTATAAGTTGTTGCCATACAGACAACCGTCCCATTCAAACTTACCATCTGCTGCTTTTACTTGCCGACGAGTTACGATTTTGCAAATAATGAATTGTATGATTTAATATTCCAGTTGCCACCACCAATTTTACTTACAGGTGATTTTAATGGTCATCATACCTCCTGGGGCTCGTTATCGTGTAACTCTAGGGGAAGACAAATTGAAGCAATCAGGTCTAATTTGGATTTATGCGTTCTAAATGACGGTTCCCCTACTCATTTATCAGCAGCTTCTGGCAGGTGGACTGTTGTAGATTTGACATTTTGTAGTCCGCGTCTGGCAACAAAGTTTGAATGGTCGGTATTGTCTGACCTATATGGCAGCGATCATACTCCCATTAATATTTCGTTTTGCAACTTCTCCCAAGTGAATGAACGCCTGCCGCATTGGATTCTAAAAAAAGCGAATTGGGAGGAATTCGCAAACAGATTTGTGCCACCAGACATTGATAATAATAGCTGGTATTCCATAGTGGATAACTTCACAAAAAACATTTTACGTGTAGCAGAGGAAACTGTTTCTAAAACCTCCACACATCCACCACGTCCACCTGTTCCTTGGTGGAACGAGAAATGTAAGGTAGAAGAGCTCTGAGGAGATTCAACAAAAGCCCATCGGATGAAAATCTTGAACAGTATAAAATTCAAAGCTCGTAGGATATTCAGGCAGAGTAGAAAAGACTCTTGGACCCAATATATAGGAACAATATCTAGGACAACGCCTATATCTAGGACAACGCCTATATCTGTTGTTTGGAAAAAACTTCGTTCTGTTTCAGGCCCTTTACCATCCACTCACTTAATGGGTCTTAAACAAAACAATGGAAAATTAATTTCAAATTGTTACGATGTCGTGAATATTTTGGGGTCTTCTTTTGCAAGATATTCTGCTAACACTACCTATAACAAAATTGCAGCAGAAGCAATGCCGTTCACCGTCGGTCCATCTTTAGATTGTCCTTTGAATAGTTCGTTTACTTTGCAGGAGCTGGAATCTGCACTGTCATCCACCACAGATTCAGCTCCAGGTCCCGATAACCTTGTATACTCCAAGATTAAAAATCTTCCAAAATCAGGCAGGCTTTTACTTCTTGCCATATACAATCGAATATTCGTAGAGCATACTTTTCCTGATGCTTGGTTGGAAGCTTGTTCCTCTTCTTAAACAAGGCAAAGATAAAACTGAACCAAGTAGCTATCGTCCTATTTCCCTTACCAGCGTTCTTTGCAAACTGCTAGAGAAAATGGTAAATCGTCGTTTCGTTTGGTACTTAGAAACAAACAATCTACTATCCAAAGATCAGTGCGGATTCAGACAGGGACGATCTTCTATGGATCAATCAGTTTTATTAAAGTCTGCAATCCAAAATGCTTTTCTCTTGCGTCGTACGCTTGTGGCTGTTTTCTTCGACCTAGAGAAAGCAAATGACATGGCGTGGAGAAGAGGAATTCTCAATACCTTAAAATCATGGTGAATACAAGGCAGAATTCTTGCCTTCATTAATAATTTTCTTTCTGATAGGCATTTCAGGGTGCGACTTGGAGCTACGATGTCGGATCGTTTTCACTTAGAGAATGGTGTTCCACAGGGGAGTGTACTTAGTGTAACCCTGTTCGCAGTTGCAATAAATAGCATAACCTCTAATGTACAGTCCCCTGTCCGATGTTCGCTATTTGTAGACGATTTTGCTATATACGTGAGCACTAGAAACATGGTAACAGCTGAAAGATCCCTTCAATTGGTAATAAATAGATTGCAGTCGTGGACGATGTCTACAGGCTTTAAATTTTCTGCTGCCAAAACTCAATGCATTGCCTTCAGTCGCCGTCGACATATTCAGTCACCTTCGATATACCTTGATGGCATAAAGCTTCGGACTACTCCATCTGTTCGATTTCTGGGCCTAATATTCGACGAAAGACTATTGTGGAACTTTCACCTACGCGATTTAAAAGCCCGGTTTAACAAAATTCTTGATATGTTGAAGGTTCTTAGTGGCTCTCGATGGGGCGCTGATAGGACGTGTATGCTTATGTTTTATCGTGCGGTCATTCCTTCTCGAATTGATTACGGCAGCATTGTTTATTCATCAGCGCGACCTTCCGCATTAAAGATACTAGATCCTGTCCATCATTCTGCAATCCCTCTTGTGTCTGGTGGTTTTCGTTCTAGTCCCGTTGTGAGTATGCTTGCGGAAGTTGGTGAACCTTCATTCTCACAACGGAGATAGCAGTTGCAAGTAAGTTACGTAAGCAATTTATCATGTAAGCCATGGCACCCTGCTTACAATATTGTTTTCAATATTCAGTTGATCCGACAATATGAATCTCGTCCGCATGCAATTGCTCCGCTTGGCATTAGGTCTTCCCGTATTTTTGACAACTTGGGTATCGAGCTGCCCTCAGTGTTTGAGAGGACTCAATGTTTTATTCCTCCATGGTGTATCCCTATGCCAACCTTTGAGTCATCATTGCTATCTTTTACAAAACATAACACCCCCGATATTGTGTATCGCCAGGAGTTTCATCATGTTCTTCAACGCTACCCATTCAGTGAAATTATTTTTACTGATGGTTCAAAACTGGAGAATAACGTCGGTTGTGCCTTTTACAGAACAGGATAAATCAAGAAATATGGATTACCCTCAGTCTGTAGTGTTTTTACTGCCGAATTATTCGCCATCTTTAAAGCTCTGAACTCCACTGTTGAATCCGATTTTGTGCATTATCTAGTGTGTTCCGATTCTAAAAGTGCACTGCAGGCTATACAAGACATGTATTTAATAAACCCTCTGGTTCAAGATATCTTGTGCTCCATCTATAGGCTTGAACTACGAGGTGTAAAAACAACATTTTGCTGGGTGCCTGGTCACAGTGGTATAATTGGGAACACTAGAGCGGATATTACGGCAAAGGAAGCTACTCTGCTGCCGCCAAGCACGCAACGTGTTATTTGTTCAAATTTTATTTGCCAAGCGAAAAATCTTCTACATTCGCTTTGGGAAAATGAATTTGTATCCTTGGGCAATAAAAAATTGAGGGTAATTAAGAATACTGTTCGTCCTTGGGGGTCATCAATACGTGTTAGTCGTAGGGAAGAGGTGGTGTTACCCGTCTTCGCATTGGACATTCAATGTTGACGCATGGATTTCTCATGGCGCGCGGGGACCCACCTACATGTCAGTTTTGTGGTGATATCATCACAATGAAACATTTACTTCTGGATTGTGATGGTTTCAAAAGCATGCGTGAAATTTGTGAATTGGATTCCTCTATGGAAGCAATTTTAAAAGATGATTCGTCTGTCATTGACCGAGTTCTTAATTTTTTACGTATAAATGTATTTGAATTACTCTAGCTATGGTATTATTGAACAGCGTAACAGTGTAAATATGTATGTATGTGTTTATATATATATATATATATATATATATATATATATATATATAATGTTTAGATTTAGTTTCCCCCCACCCACCAATGTTGGATATTTTGCTGGACGGCGATGTATCCAGAAACAGAAACAAGGTTCTTCTTATTCCACGAGATTTGTGATATTTAGTTATTTCTGTTGTAAGCGAATTTCCATTGTCTTTTTGAAATTTTGTTTTGAATTTTGGAAAATTCTCTTACTCTGAAAAGCCTTCATGTGCTTTTCGCCAAAAGTTGTATTCAAAAAAAAAAAAAAAAATGCAGATAACATAAAAATGTGTAACACTTCATAACGTAGTAAATTGTAAACGATCCAAATTTGACCTTTTTCGAAACTGGTGTTCATCAATATAGTTCAGTTAATAGAGCGAAATTTTCATGAGGAAACGAGGAACTTTAATGATAAATTGAAACTTTTGAGAAAAATTAGATATTTATAACGATAAATTAAATGAGGGGTCGTTATTAATGATAAATAGAAACATTCAGAAAAAGTGACATGGATTTTTGTTGGACGGCGATGATAGCCTTCATGTGCTTTTCGCCAAAAGTCTCATTAAAACAAAGTTATAACGACAAATTAAAAATATGGGACTTTAAGACTAATAAATTGAAACTTGACATTTATAATGTTAAATTGCAGTTTTGAAGAAATGAGGAGAGGTTTTTAATTTATATAACTAATTTCTTTCCTTTTTTAACTAGTTACACACTTTGTTATTATATGAGTTGTTTGTGTTTTGCACTTTTTTATTCCTGTTAATCTTTGTTTGATTAAGTTTGTGTATTTTAATATCTAGTTTTAGTGTTTAAACAGTTTATTTTTAGTTTAACGTTAACAGTATTTAGATTTAATTTTTCCTCTGTGTAACAGATTTTGCTGGACGGCGATGATAGCCTTCTTGTGCTTTTCGCCAATACAGGAAAAAATAGATTATCTTATAACTTATTCCATGTTCTATAGAGCAAAAACATATAATTTAGTCCATGTTGTATTCATCAAAATCATATAATTCAGTCCATGTTGTATGAAACAAAAACTTATAATGTAGGACATGTTGTATAGAGCGAAAACATATAATTTAGTCCATGTTGTGTGAAGCAAGAACATATAATTTAGACCATATTGTATGAAGCAAAAACATATAATTTAGTCTATGTTGTACAGAGCAAAAACATGATAATTCAGTCCATGTTGTATGAAACAAAAACATATAATTTAGACCATATTGTATGAAGCAAAAACATATAATTTAGTCTATGTTGTACAGAGCAAAAACATGATAATTCAGTCCATGTTGTATGAAACAAAAACATATAATTTAGTCCATGATGTATAGAGCGAAAACATGTAATTTAGTCCATGTTATGTGAAGCAAAAACATATAATTTAGGCCATGTTGTATAGAGAAAAAAACAGTAATTTAGTCCATATTGTTTAGAGCCGAAATTTAAAGCACTTTACTGTTGTTCAGGAGTTGGGACATGTTTAACATGAGAACAGTCCTAAAAATATTGTTTAATGATAAAGTAGATGTAGTTAAGACATGTATGGTCTCTTTTCGCAGGGGGCGATTTTGTATCTTTCCTAAATATATTTTACAATTTACAAAAAAAAACCTATCTGTTTTTATGCATAAAAGTTTTCTAATATTATGCTTTGAAGTATGAAAATATTACACGGAATTATTCAGTTTCAATAGAGAATGGTTGCTGCAAACTGAAAATATTAAAAAAAAATCATAGCCAAGTATAGGGATTGTTTATTGTTTTTTTAAATTTTAACTAGAATTGTCGACGTGTAGAAAATATGAAAACATTTTCAACAGAAAATAAAATTAATCATTCATGCGAATTTTTTAAGTCAATGAATTTTCCGCGTGAGCGCGCGCGCACACACACACACACAAACACAAAAACACAATTTTAATTAAAATTCAACAGAGAAATATAGTATAAATTGTGACATACATGCGTGCAAACTGGACAGCCTACTCTAATTTCAGAAGGGGCCAATATGCCATGCAACAGCACATTATCCCTACTTTATAACTGCACGTTTCCAGACTGTTTGCATATTTCAAAACCGCAATTACCTTACGCTAAAAGGTGATCATCTTTTACTTTATAAAACACGTTTTTGACATTCAACTGTATACAAAATGTTATTGTTGCGTCACGTGACCTCAGCGCTGTGCTAGGATTGGCGGATCCGGGCGTGACGTCACAGTAAGCGGCCAGCAGTGCGCGTGAACTGTTACGGACAGTTGTGTGGATAACGTCGAGAAGAGAGGAGAAAGTTAGTGCTGCGGTGCGGTGAAGAGTGTAAGGATTAAGTGTGGTGACAGTAACTGATCCAAGTGGCCGTGTGTTTTTAGTTTTTTTGCTTTTTTGGATTTTTGTTTGGATAATTTGGAACGATTCTAAGGTAAGATTCAATATATACGTAACTTTAAACAAGTTTTGAGGTTATGGTAATTATTTTCTAAAAACAGAAACAAGGTTCTTCTTATTCCACGAGATTTGTGATATTTAGTTATTTCTGTTGTAAGCGAATTTCCATTGTCTTTTTGAAATTTTGTTTTGAATTTTGGAAAATTCTCTTACTCTGAATTGGATAATTTTGTAATTGGTAATCTCTTTCCAATACTGTTTTGGGCGATGATAATCTTTCAGGTTTTTCGCAAAAAAAAAAAAAAAAAAAAAAAATAAAATCCATTGGCTCTGCCATCATGGTAAGACCCAAAACCGGGATCTTGAAATGAGCGCTGATCCTGACCTCTAGATCTCTTTTTGAGAGGGAGTTAAAATGAATATATCCAGTATATAAGAAAAAATATACGTACAATATATATTCGCAAGTTTAGTCCAATTTTATTAAAACGGCACAAAAATAGATATTTTAATAGCTTGGACATGTCCGTTATCCAACGAGTTTCTTTTAACAGTTTCAAAATGGAATCCATTTCAGATCTGTAAAAATTTATAATTTTTTTATCTTAAATATTTTTTAAGGCTCCGTAATTAATCAGTGTTAAAAACTCCATCAATTAGAATTTTGAATTCTCAAATTTCTTTGAAATAAAAAAAATCAATTAGACAACGGTCAGGGTTCTTTTTGTATTTTCAATGCAAGTTAAACGTGCAAATATATGCAGATTTTAATGTGGTTGATGATTGGGAAATCGGAATTTCAAAAAGAAGTAAGAAAATGGAAAAACAAATATTTTTAGAAATTCGTTTCCCTCACATCAGCGAGACATTACGTGCCGCGATTATTTCTGTTTTCCCCAGTGTAGGAAGTATGGTGTTACAAAAGATCGATTTTAAATTTTGTCGGATATAAAAGTTTATTTGAGTTCTGAGAACAAACAGGTAGTTTTAAAATCTAAATGTGTGTTCACGGAAAGAGATTTAGGCATTTCGGAAGTTATCGACCTAAGACTGAAAATCGGCTAAGCTAATCAGATGTTTTAGTTTGGTAATTAACGGGCACCGTTATTTTTGTTTTGTTTTTTCGCCAAAACGCGTTATTTAATAACTATATGAAGTATAAAATTGAGAATTACCGTAAGACCGAAACAATGGAAAAAACTACCTGCGTAACCTAACCAAATACTATTTTGGGAAAAGTACTAGTGTAAAAAAATTATATAATTTATCGTTGTAAATTAAATGTTTCTAGGAGCAATACTACTTAATTTAATAATAAAGTAGGCAATACAGTAGAAGAAAAACAATACTTTAATACAATGCCAATTAGTTACACAATTATCTCTAATTTTGGCTAAGAAAAACATCGGAAGTAAATCGAACCCAAAATCACGTTCCTGAAAGTTTGTACACTATCTTTCGCGTTAGAAATTTTAGATTCGATGTATTGTCCAAACTTCTTCTGTCCACTTAAAACTCAGATCTGTGTGCCGTAGATTTGGCTGTAGGTCCTACATCACTCGCGGCAAACACTTATTGATATACGGTAACCTACAAATTTTTCATGTTCTCACTCTTAAAAAGTATTGTGTAAATAGAATGTAGTGAAAGAAATCGTGTTTATAAAAACAGAAACGCCAACCGTTACTGTTTGTCCGTACTTGGTACGGATTCAGAAGGCAAAGTACCGAGTTACGGAGAAACACCAAAAAAGTTGCCGGTTTAACCGCATTTTTAGAGTTCCGAGAGTGAATAGGTGGAACTGTAACAGTTCCAGTTACATCCGAGGCCGAATATGTGGAACGGGTACGGTTCCAGTTGCATATCGGCTATGTTTTTTATTTACTGCATTGGCAACTATTTGAGGGACATATTTTAAATGATCGTAACAGTTCCACATAGAACGTTATATAACTAGATCCAGTGCAATCCAGCGATGCAGTTCAGTTCCACTTATACTAAACGTGGATAAAATATAGCTTGTATAGGCCTAATATATTACTTGAAACCAATATGGCCTAACTTAGTTTGTTATAAATATAGACCTTTACATTTCTTTTTTTAAAATAATGCCATACCATGATTTACAGTAAATCACGCGTGTTATACCGCAAACAATAACATATGGGGCGACTTAATTAAAACCATTCGACGATAAGCTATCCCGTTTACTGCATTCCTATAATATAGTCTTTGGTTATGATACAATTTGTATTTTTAAAGGACGATTCGTCGGTCATTGACCGAGTTTTAAATTGCGTCGTCTAAATATATTTGAACTACTTTAGCTATGGTATTGTTGTGCAGCGTCATAATTGTTTAATTATCTCATGTTTTTTTCTGGACAAACAATGATAGCCTTCTGATTTTTTAAAAAATATTAATTTTGTTAACTGGTTTTAAATAACTTTTATTTTTGTTTTTGTTATATTTTGTTGTTGTTTTCATCACATTGTTATTCTTATTAAAATATTGTTTGGTTAAGTTTATTTTAACAATGTCATATAGTTTTAGTGTTTAGTGTTTAGTTTTGGTTTTGCGTTAAAAGTTTATGTATTTTAACAATGTTATCTAATTTTAGTGTTTAGTTTTAACACTAAAATTTACTCTTGGGTTAGTGTTAACAGTGTTTAGTTTTAGTTTCCTCTCTATATAACAGACATTTTCTGGCCGGACGATTTGCTTAATTTTTTCATGTGCTTTTCACCAGAAACCTAAAAAAATGTAAACTAAATTAATATTGATAGGATTTGTTGTTAGAAAGTACATTTGTTAGCAGCTCCATTTTTTGTCATCTCACAATTTTTGTGATAAGCCGACCTCAAAAATGTTACATATTCGTTTTTTACGATTTTGATCAAATAAAGTCCAGAAATACAAACAAAATTGGGTTTCGCATATCCCCAGAACATCCATTTCTGGTACTGTTGAAAGAAGTAAATTCAGTTTCACTCGAATTTCGGTCGTGAATGAAACTCAATCCTTCAATTTACATGAAATTTGCGCTTTGGAAGTAAATCGGAAATTAAGTAAGGATGAACCCTGGCCGACGGCATATTTGTTTTTTTCCAAATTGCACAAACCATAAATCCCTTTTATTTCATATTCTATACACTGACTTTAGTTATGCATTTTCTTAATAGTATTGTGGGTTTAATTAGGCAGATAAATTCGACGTGGAATTTTGGGTAACAAAGTATGTAAGAAAGTTAGTGCATCGTTTTTGCTCCGTGTATTTAAAGTTGTTAGATTTAGCGTTTTATAAAATATCAGTGAAATTAAATTTAAATAATCAGCAACTTTCGATTCTAGGATGGGAAATTTCACACAAGTCTGCTTTCGATTTTCCGCTCTGAATATTGTTTTTACTACTTTTTATTTAAATTCTTGATTTTCAAACAAATTTATTTATAAAATAAACAATCAACATACATTTAATTAAACAGGTAAAATCACAAGTATAGCTTATTTATTCGGTTTAAAAAGTGAAATCTAAATAACGGATATGTATTAATTAGCTTACTACAAAGTCGGTACAGTCGTTTCCAATTATCTTCGGCGACAAAAATTTAGTGAAACAAACATGATGTATACTTTGTCTTAAGAAAAAGTTTAAAAAATATTAAATGTAATTTTTACTTATTAAGTAGTACACCAAGAAAAGTTAGGATCAACAAACAAAATCTATGGGTTATCTTTAAAAACAATCTGGGTTTCGAATGCGATAATATTAAATGTAATTTTTTTAAACAATACACACACTGTTATGCAGTAATTCTTTACATCACACATGTTATAATGTATATGATTAAGTTTTCCATTCACGATAAATAATCAGTGTTAAATTTCAGATATGTATATGAAGTAGCTAGGTCAATGATATGTGAGGCGATAAATAAATAAGTGTAATAGGGTTTGTTGTTTGTCTGTCAGCTCGTTAAGCAGAGTGAGTTTCCATACTGCGAATCATTCTTTTTCATTTACTCTCTATCTAATTAATCTGCAAACGATGGTTTACCTTAAATGATTATTTAAAATAAAATTTTCAGTATATAACGTTTTTAAAACGGACTATAATTTCCTCTAGCTCATACAGATACTGTACAGTATTGTCCTGAAAATTTGCGATTGTGAATTTTGCGAATAGCTGTGAAAATACTTGTAAGATTTGAAACGAAAAAATTTTAAGAATAACCATTACAGTAAGAAAATATTAAGTTTAAATTTCTGCGAAAGTTTTATTTCACCCCCTTCTGTTGATGCGCTTACATTGAGGTACGTTTTTATGAGGTAGTGTAAGCCCTCGTACTTTGTAAAAAATACACCCTGCATTTACATTCAAATAAATCATCCATTTTCAAATAGTGATTTCTGCTGGTCGGTGGTATCTTTTGCGAGCAAATATTTTAAATTTGTACAATAAAACTATGTGTCTAGTGATAGAGAAGTGCTTATATTTATGATAAGATGGGCTGGTATACATAAAATCCAAAGAGGAATGTTTAAGAAAAAGAAAACCTCATATTGAACCGAACAGGTAAATTCTGATGCAGTTGCTGAAAAAAAGGTTTCCTAATTTTACAGCCTTTATAATGTTGGGGAACTGGGTGGTCGATGTGGTCAGTCTACTGCGCATCTAAAGAATCGTAGTTAGAGCCGCATTGCTTTTCCCTTACCGTTACACTGATCCCTAGGCTAAAAAAATCACATCTTTCGTATTTTCTTAGTTCGACGTTTTGTGAAGAACAAAATAGTTAAACTATACAGAAACAAATTAAACAATCAAATCGGCCAACAAACCAAAAATAAAACATTAAAATAGCTTTTGTAAACACGCAAATAAACAGGAAGTATATGCAATTTTTAGCTCATACGAAATGAGTAAAGGAATCTTTGAGCTGATATAGTGTGTATGAGGTGACGTATCATGATTTGTCAGTTTGATTTGTATCTCATACAAGTACGAATATATGTACATCCTAATAATGAATCTTTAAAATATAATTGATTTAAGTTTGCTTCCTTCACGGAAGATGCGTTATCCTGTAACTGATGATAAAAAATTGAACTAAAAATTTTTTAAGAGAAAGTGAGGAATTCAAACTAAACTCACTTCTGCCCCACTCTTCCCTTTAAAAAAAATATCGTTACGTGATTTTACTTTACTGAAATCGGTTTCAGTGACGTTAGCGAGAGATGTGCATGTACTGATTGCTCCTATAAAGTGCAATTTTCTGTACTAATAATAATAAACAGTTACTGGTTGGAAGAGTTGAAGGAGCTGATGTGTGCACACAGATTGTTGAGGTTAGGTTACGCAACCAGCTGTCGCCGTCTGGGCGTATCCCGTCTTCTGCTCTCAAGAGTCTCGTATTAAGATTGTTTTACCGTACCGCTTGGCAACAGTCAAACTTGGCACACCATTTGTTCGACAGGAAAGTTTAAGTGATCGCGGCATGCAGCTGCCTCGCTGACGGTCCTATTGCCAAAGCGACTTTACAAAAAATGTTTTCCTTTTAAAAATTCTGATTTCACAATCACAATCAGTGTGCATTAGGATTTTAAACTTTCAAATTATACTGACGTTACTAAAATGAACACTGCCTTTAGAATCAATGTTGAATAATATGCTAATCTATGCTGCTAGTTAAATCATATTAAAAAAATATTTAATTTTTAAAGGTTTGAAATGGCCGCCATTTTGAAACTGTTTAACAAATTTTGCTTTGTAACGAACTTGTCTAAGCTCGTTACCAAAATTACCAAAATCGAATTTTACGCCAAATTTTAATCAAATCTCACAAATTATGAACAATATTTCTAAAATTTAACGACCCCCTTAAAAATGATCTAGAAGTTAGAATTGAGGCTTATTTTAAAGTGCTTTGAAGTTCAATATTGTTGAAGGTGCAGCTTCAATAGTTCACTTTCATTCCTGTTAATATTTGTTTAAGTTTTTATATATTTCAATAACGTTATCTACTTTTAGTGTTTAATTTAAATAATATATTTGTACCTTAAGTACAGTATTTAGATTTAGTTTCTCCTCTGTGTAGGATATTTTTCTGGACGGCGATGATAGCGTTCATGTGCTTTTCGTCAAAAGCCTTAATTAAAAAAAGTTCATTTTCCAATAAAAATTCGCTAATAATTCAAAAACTGTTTAGAACTTTTTGTCGTGCGTCGTTTTTCAAGTCAGTTTTCGAAGAAACCCGATGGCGGTCAGAGTTTTCAGATTTTCCTTCGAAACTTTAGTGTATTTTATAACAAATTGGTGCATATACAAATTAGTGTATTTTATTACAAAATGGAAAATATATTTATTTGTTGTTCCTTGTAATAAATTGTGTTTAACTTTTGTTGTATTTTTGATTTGTTGTATTTGAATTGTTGTATTTTTAATTAAATTTTGTGTCTGCTGTTTTATTTTGCTTATTCGTACAATGGATTTGGTAGGGCCTTCATTATATTGCAGATAATTATATAATTAATTATTTTTTTTGTCTAGAGTAAAATACCTCGGTGTTGTCTGATGGTCTATCGTACATTAATCATGTTTTTCAACCAATTTCATTATAACGAACTAAGCAATTTTTTCGAAAGTATTTGACGGTCAAAAACTGTTATTTTGATGTCACCTTCTTTTAAGATTATTTTTTTCTTCCCACTTTGTTATATTTTTTGTTATTTTTCACTTTTTTATTTTTGTTAAGTTTATATATTTTAAGAATGTTATCTAGTTTTAGTGTTTAGTTTTGTTTTCCCCTCTGTGCAATATTTGCTGGACGTGTGACGATGACCTTCATGTGCTTTTCGCTGAAAACCTAAAGGGAAATTTTGCTAGTCCGGATGTGCTCAGTGGTCGCTAATTTTAAAAACCTCGATTCGCGATCTTTTACCAGAAAAAAAAACTGTTATTATATTTAGCTAAATTTTTGTCAGGTCCTTGCTGCATATTAGACGTTTATATTTTCTATTTTGTCGATAGCTTTCAAACCTGTGATCTGTGATTTAGAGGAAATAATTTAATGCTAGAAGTTTTTTCACACATATTTAGATTAGCGTTTAAAAGTTCACTACTGTAATCTCTACAAACACATTTTGAAGATTATTAAGTTTAGGCACACGAAATATTTCCTTCCTTTTTTTAATTACCGCGATCAAGTTTCAGAACAGATCACGTTGAGAAAAGCTTGATCATTTATCCTTCTTCCTTAGAACAGGAAAGAAAGCAGCTCTCACATTAAAAAAATCGAGCGATTGGACTTTGACCCGCGCAAAAAGGTCAGATCCAGGTAGGAGATATTGGGCAGGCTAAGATTTACAACTTGCCTGACCAGTCAGTTACACGGTAATTAATTATAAATACAGACAGTCGAGTTCTTTCTATGTGGTAGGTTAATGAAAAAGCAGTCATTTTGTTTTTTGTTCATAATTAGATTAATCAGTTTTTGCAAGTTTAACAGTAAATAATAACAAATTTTTTTCATCAAATTCAACCGTTTTTCTTTGAAAACATAACGTAACAATTGGGGATTTTTAGGATTTGTTTCCTGTTCAATAGGCAACTCACACGTAGTGTAAATAATAATAATAATAATTAATACGCACACGCGTAAATAATTTGTTAAATTATTTAACAAAATAATTTAATCAACATTTTTCAGTTTCAAAGCGAACACATAACATGCACCTCCTAGTACGGAATTTCAGTTGATTAATGAGCTATTGGATATCACGGCAAGACCCAGAACCCGGTTCCTGAATGATGTTAATATGCGATTTGAAAAGACTATTCGTCGGTCATTGACCGAGTTTAAAATTTTTTTACGTCGTCTAAATACATTCGAACTACTTTAATGGTGTTGTGCAGCGTTTAAGTAATTTTATATGTCCCATTTTTTTATGATATTAATTTTAACTAATTTTAGATAAACATTTCTTTTTGTTTTTGTTCCTCTTACCCACTTTGTTGTTATATTTTAAATTGTTTTTCACGTATTAATTCTTGTTAATTTCTTATTTTGTTTATCTTCTTTATGGGCAGTAATAGCCTTCATATGTTTTTCGCAAAAAAAAACCAGACCCGGTTTCGTGTGAGGTGAACACCGATCCTAACATTTTAAAGAGTCGTTAACAACTTACAATTATTTTATAAGTTCATACTCGACGAGACATTTAGTTTATATTTTTTAGTTATATTTTTGCACGTGAAGAAACTTTACCACTCACCATTTCCCGTTCGAGTATTAACACGGTTTTCCTAGAATTTGCATATTGCTTTGTTCTGAACGTTTTGAAATGAAATCAAAGAGGACGCTAAACAAGCAAGTGATAACAGTTATTTTTTGTAGGTCATTTCCTGTGCAATTGTACGTTCCGCTTTCCCGATTGTGTGTTATAAATACAGTACAAGGCAACGCAGATAGGTCTGTGCTTTTCTTGGAGATTTCAACGCGCGGTGTGTCAGGTGGTCACCTGGCTTTTATGCACAGTACAAGGTAATGCAGCGATAGGTTCCTTGCTCTTCGTGGAGATTTCAACGCGCGGTGTGTCAGGTGGTCACCTGACCTGCCAGCTGCTTCTCTACTCGACTTCCTTTTTATATACAGTACAGTTGGTTTAACATCATAGCCATTTTACTTTGGTGTTTATGGTCTTTTAGCTCTTTGTTATGAATACGCGATTAGAAAGTTTAACGACAGATTTCGTAAGACTCTGTACTGCTTAGTATTTTCCGAGTTACAGACTTGTAAAAGTTGTGTATACTTTTGTACCCCAGGTGAAAAAAGATCCCAAGGTTTTTTAGTAGTCTTTATTGATCGAGAACCACAAATTTTTTAAAATTTCAAATGCATATTGGTGTGAATATTCAATGGTATATTCAAATGGTATTGGTGTGCATGTAGTATTGTTAATTTATATACCAATTTTTTAAAAACTAATTACAAACTTATTGTTACGTAATTTGTTTTGATTTTCACGTTTTTATTCCTGTTAATTCTTCTTGATATTTTTTTTATTTATATATTTTAATAATGTTATATAGTTTTACTGTATATAGTGTTTAAGTTTTATTTTTTGTATAGTATTTATTAACAATATTTAGATTTAGTTTCCTCTCCGTGTAAGATATTTTGCTGGACGGCGATGATAGTCTTCATGTGCTTTTTGCCAAAAGCTTTAATTAAAAAAAAATATATTTCAAATGCAACAGAAGGTAATAAAATTCAATGTTTGAAGTGCATCGTGAATCTTAAATTTCACCGTCACTGATTCCAAAAGTGTTTTCCTTGAGTATCTGTGGACATCGTCAGGAACCAAGATATTCACAGATTTCGGATAAAATTTAGCAATAGGTGTGGTTTGTTCATATCGCGGGACATTTTTCATTTAATTTTTTGTTGAAGGATTTTCTGAAAATCATCTTTAACGATATTGATAACATTTTCTTGAAATGTAGTCCTGAATACCCGCACAAAAGGCTTTGGCCTTGGAAAATGTATTTTGGTAGTATTAAAACACTGGCAAATCGGAAATATTTTTCAAAATTGGTTGAAAAGATTTAGCTGAAATGTTTTCGTATATGAAGGTATATTGTCACAAAAATCAGTGTGGCAGGTCAATGCTATGAAAGTCTTTGTGAGAAATGAAAATAATGTACTACGGTTTGAACGTAAATAAGCAGGGAAAACAAGCAAAAAATGGGTATGGTCTTACCATGATGGCTTAAATAGCTCATTTCGCATGGGAGATTCCCTAATAACACAGTTACCGGAAGAGTTTCCACTAGCTTTGTTTTCTGTTGGGTTAAAACAATTATTATCAGTAAATTAAAGACCGCGCTGATTAGAGTTAACACAACCACTTCCGGCGGCCGTACACCAGCACTTCCTGTGATAGTGTATGGTTTGTGTAAACACTGAGATGTGTGTAGTGAAAGTCAAGCACATAACTTAGCCTAGCATAACAGATTTGAAATTAATTTTACTTTCTTGCTGCGATGGAATTTTAGTTAACATGAAAGTCGGTACAAGTATTCCAATACTGTTCTGTTCAAGACGATTATTGCACTTCTTGTTTTTGTATCGCTGTTACCCAATTTTTCGTTATATTATTTTGTTTTTTGCATTTATAGTCTTGTTAAATGTTTGTTTGATCTACCTATAAAATGTATATACCTATATTTTAACAATGTAATCTAGTTTTTGTGTTTAGTCTTAGTTTCCCCTTTGTGTAATAGATATTTGCTGGACGAGCCTTAATTTGCTCAAAAATCTAAAACTAAAATAAAAAAAATACAGCGCCTGCATGTGGTACACTAGCCTAAATACAGTGGTATATCGCACTGCCGGATTACTGGAAATCACTGATAAGGATGCATTAAGTGGCAGAAAGCTATGTTTGGTTCTGTATATGTATGTACTGAATTATACTCTACATTTAGTGTTAAACTAAAACTACAATAAAGAAAACTTAAACTTAAAATACAGTATTACATTGTTTTGTATCAATAGTATACATTATTCCATGAAAGTGTAAGGCATAAAAAAATTCACATGATAGGTTTCACCCGTATTACAATATTGTGTATTTCAATAAATTGTGTATGCGTTACTTTTAAAAAGTTATTATTATCAACTAGTTTTATTCTAAAGAAAGAGTTCTGTATATTCTTAATTTCAACGAATTTAAAAAAATGAAAATATTAATTTTTCAGTTTTTAGCGCTGATTACGTTCATAAAATTTAATTTCAAAAAAATTAAGAAACAGATTTACGAATTTAAAAAAAATGGAAATTACCGCCATTTTGAAACGACAATTTTCGCTCTATAATTTATTCAAGCTGTCAAAATTTGATCGAAAGTGAACGTGCTAAAACGCGCGCGGGCACACAAACAGATTGTGTATAAATATATATAAATTTTAACGACACATCAAAAAGTGATGCAGAAGTTTTATTTATAAAGTTTTATTTATAATGATCCGTGCTCATTATTTCAAAGTTACCATTATAGGTGCACATTTTTCCAATGTAAATCCACTAATAAAACGTTACAAGCTGTTAAAAGATCTCTCGTAAAGTTCTTGAAAGTCCTCATTGGAGCGATAAACCTGTCATTTTCGAAATGATAACGTTCTAGCTATAAATTAATTTTGTAGGCGTATAAAATATTTGAAGGCATCTCTAAGCCCACCCCTAAGTTTATCTGTCCGTTCGTCACCCCTATTTTACGACATATTTGTCACATTCCTGGTGATCCTATACAAATAGATGACTTGTTCCTCTCACAGTTCAGGCTTGAACTGGTAGGTCGATATGCAGTTCTACAAAATGTTCTCTTAAATATTTAATTCCACTCTTTTATTTTCATTTTGGTTCTTTAACCAAAGTGTTTTATTAGGTTCAAAACATTACACTTTTATTAGGTTCAAATCAGTATACTCTTATTAGGTTTAAACCAGTACACTCTATTAGATTCCAATAAATATAATTTTATTATTAGGTTCAAATTAATACATTTTTATTAGATTCAAAACAATGTAGTTTTATTAGGTTCAAATTAACGTACTGTTATTATGTTAAATTAACAATTATTAAGTTCAAAGCAACGTAATTTAATTAGGCTCAAATTGATAGACTAATATTATGTTAAATTAACACTTTTGTTAAGTTCAAAACAATATACTTTTATTAGGCTCAAATTAACTTATTTTTATTATGTTAAATTAACACTTATTAAGTTCAAAACATTATAAATTAGGCTCACATTAATATACTTTTATTAGTGTTAAGAATACAGATGACTCCGCTATTAGTTAAGGTAAAAGTATGTTTGATATCTCATTTTGAAGGTCTTGTTTGTGGGCATGGGTCCGGGTTTTAATTATATATTTTTTGCTTTGAAAGAAACAACTCGTATAAAGTTAGATTTGCAGAGGTATTACTCAGAAAATAGTCAGTTATAGCTGTTATAACCCGGGGAACCAACTATAACATTTGTCAGTTTTTTGGTAATATCGCAAACACTTTCTCCTAGATTGTTTCAAAAGCATTTATCAAATGTGTGGATTGTGTGCTTCTGTGCAAGCAGTTTTAGAGAACGATACTTCGATCACTAATCGAATTTTAAATTTTTTACGTCTAAATATGTTTTATCTACTTTAGATATGGTATTGTTTTGCAGCGCAATAATTTTATTTTACATAGCCCAATTTTTTTAACAAGTTTTAGAAAGAAATTTGGTTTTTGATCCTGTTACCCACTTTGTTGTTATATTTTTTGTTTTCATATTTTATTCGAGTTAAATGTTTGTTTCGTTAAATTTATATATTTTAACAGTTTTAGTTTAGCGTTAACAGTGTATAGTTTTAGTTTCCCCTCTGTGTAAGAGATATTTGCTGGACGATAATAGCTTTCATGTGCTTTTTGCCTAAACCTAATTATACCTCTTTATGTACCGTAAACCTAATTATATATCTAGGTTTTTTTCTTTTTTTTAACTAGTTTTCAATAAACTTTTGTTATTTCTTTCCTGTTACCCAATTTATTGTTTTATTTCTTATTTTATTTTATTTATTTCCATTTATTCCTTCACGGTACAAAATTTTACACATGAGAAGGACCTTTAGAGGGCATTAATACCCGTATATAGGATGATCCTAAAAATTAAGATCACAAAATATCAAATATTTTTGTTTTTCACATTTGTTTATTCTTGTTAAATTTTTGTTTAGTTATGTTTATATGTTTTAACAATGTTATCTAGTTTTAGTATTTAGTTTAAATAGTTTTAGTTTGTTTAGCGTTAACAGTGTTTAGTTTTAGCTTCCCCCCCCTGTAAGAGATATTGGTTGGATGGGAGATAATAGCCTTCATGTGCTTCTTGCAAAAAAAAAGTTAACGTTTGAATCAGTTCCAAAGCTGTCACGGGTGATGACGTCACTGTGTATTGCCTGCGTTCAAATGTAATTAGTTCAGTTATCAAGCGCTCGCTAGCTTAACTGTACAGTAGTTGGTCATCGGCCTAGATGTCGCAGGAAATCGTTTCTGATACTGTTACTGTGCCAAATACATTTTTAGCGATACAGCTGCATCGCGCGGTTATTTCAGTCAATAAAATAACCTCGGAATGTTAAGTACATTTATCTGTTCATGCGTTATGCCTTTTTATTTTATCTGCATTTTTATCCATTTGTGGAATGTTTTGAAGCGTATTAGAAGATTTCACCCGGAGAAATATACTGTTCCTATCTTTATAATAATCCTTTTCAGGAATGGTTTTATCTTCTTTTCCTTTTAGATAGTTTTTTTATTTACAAATTCTCAACTGGCTTTAATATATATATATATATCATAACTGGTATTCATGATATATAGTAGTATTGTTTTAGTTTGTGTATATGTCACGATTTTATATTTGACAATTTGTTATATAAAAGGCTAAATGGTTATATTGTTTTGTTTAGATGGGGTTTGGTTATACAATATTTCGGCTATTTAAAACTAAGTTGAACATTATCATACGTAGAAGTAATATTGAATCAATTTTAAATTTGTTAAGTTAGTAAATGTCAATACCTTTATCAATCAATAACCTTTCTTTCAAGAACGTTCTAAGCGAATTTTCATGGGAAAATTACACATTTTTAGCGGACATTATGGTAACACTTTTAAATAAGCACCGATCCTGACTGACCATAGAGGGAATCATTAAACATTATGTGTGTGTGTGTGTGTGTGTGTGTGTGTGTGTGTGTGTGTGTGTGTGTGTGTGTGTGTGTAAAAATTCTTAACGTTTTTATTAAAAAATATTTTTGAAAATCTGATTTTACCATCTATTAGCATTTTGATTTTTCAATCTAGTTTTAGTATTTAGTTTATATAGTTTGGTTTTCATTTTCGTTTAGCGTTAAGTTTTAGTTTCCCCTCTGTGTAACAGATGTTTACTGGATGGGCGATATAGCCTTCATGCGCTTTTCGCCTAAATCCTAATTTAAAAAAATCAACGTTTTAATCAGTATGAAATAATAATACTGTAATATAATAATACAGACTATATTGTTACCTAGTTTTAGTTTTTAGTATATCTTATACCACATCACCGTCTGGACAGGCTGTAATCTCTTCCTCTCTCTCGTCGTATAGCCGCGACGCAACCACAAAGACCTACAAAATAATCTCACAAAAAGAATGCTTTTGTGTCATACACGGTGAAGTAGTTCTAACAACTTGTTATCACAAAGTAAACTTTGTCGGCCAAGATAAGCAAGCGGATCGGGGTTTGGTTTATAGTTCCGGGAATTAAAAGTGGCTGCGCTGGGCTCTAGGATATAGTGTTTTGATAACATATAAAGCCATAACTTACATATATACAGTATATGACACTGCATTGTTGTAGTTTTGGACAAGTTTATCGACCGCTAATTTTAAAATTTAGTACGGAGGTATCTTGTATAAAGCCCGAAGTACAAAGCCTATGGTATGTAAGATTTTTTCCCATTCAGTTCCATTTCGAGATGGCATGCTTTGATTCATCGTTGGAAGTATAGCTGCTGGTTATTTTTTCTGTAATACTGGTTGCATGGCAAAACCTACCATAATTTTGACAGCTTCGTGGAGAAAGAGCGTAACATTTCCAATGAAGTTGGTCAGTAACATTGGTAAATATAACGGTTACTGGTTAAATTGATGTAGTTAAGTACAAATTAAGTAACTGGTAGCCGTAATATGTATCTAGTGGTGTTCTGCTGTTCTTTGAATTAGTATACTGATTTCAATGCTTGTCTTCGTATGACAGATCTTTTGAATGTTCTTTGATGAACCTATTTTACTTTTTCATATGCATATATTCAGTATTGGATTTCTATGGTAAATGACAACACAATACGTTATACTTGAATCCTTTAATGTTTAATTTAAACTTCTATTTCAACAATCGAATTTTTAATTTAAAAAAATATTTATTAATTATATATTTTAATAATTTTATTTATTTTTAGTGTTTATGGTGTTTAGTTTAAGCAGTTAGTTTTAGTATAACAACAACAATATTTAGATTTAGTTTCCCCTCCGTGTAAGAGATGTTTGCTGGACGGCAATTATAGCCTTCATGTGTTATCGTCGAAATGCTTAAGAAATGTTTTTACTTTTCAAAACTGTTTATTAAAACTTTATACCATTGTTATAAAAATCGCAGCACCGCTTTGGAACTAATGTATTAGTTGCATAACAATAGTTAAAAAACCGAGCCGAACAATACCTCGGAAGTACCGAACAATCGCCGCGGGTATGCCACAAGTCTGTGTGTTTGACCCTATTCTTTATCTTCCCAGATCCGTTACTCTGTGTTTTTAACGACGCGTTTACTATTCGGTAGCCACTTAACCTCACTTAATCCGTCGGACCGATTCGTCGAACTGGTTTCTTACCCAATCCGGCCGTTTGCGTCACTTCCAATCGCAATTAATTAAAGCTACATTTCTTTATAATAACCTGCAACCTGTACTGGTGAGTACAAATGTGACGCCATCTTTGGGTTTATTGTGCGCGCAAGGACTATCGACAGCGATTCAAGGTTGGTAAATATATATCTGACTGTATTAAATGGTTCGCTTTCTATTTGTGTTGGCGACATCATGAAGGCTGTTTAAATATCGATCGATAAACCCGGGTAGTTCTGCAATCGTACTGGCAGAGTATGAAAACAATATATTAGTTATATAGCCTATTGAAGCTATTCTGGTCCTGGTCTGCGTTGCGTAGGTTGGCAGCTCTGCAGGTGATAAACCGGTCTAAATTACAGAGTTTTTGCGTTACTACCAATTCTTTAAATTCTTTAGCCACTAAAAGGAGAATATCGTAAAATATTTCATTTTATTTTAGCGGATTTACTTTAGGTAATGAGTTTTCGTGCAATTCAGACCGCGTATATTAATGACAATACCGATATATGTGTTGGCTTTTTAGCGTTCGCAATTTTTAGTCCGACGTTCAAACTTGGCAAAAAAATGATTTTGGTAATGGCTTGTTCTGTTCGTTACACAGTATAATTAGTTCATCCGTTTCAAAATGTCGGCCTTTGAAAATATTTTTCGTTTGTTACATGTGTTTTTATTGTTTTTAGTAGAATATTTATTACATAAATACAGTATAATTTGTCGGGGTGACGGATGGCAGAATAGAATGATAACAGAAATAATCGATAAAAATAACATGCTGTACTCTGTTTATAGCAAAGAATGTTTCGTTATTATTTTGGAAGTGTAGTAAAACTTAAAATTTTTTCTTAACTGTAATTATGTATTATACGACTTTTACACAGTCTATATAGGTCTCTAGTGGGCTACATTAAATTACCCGTAATTAACCTTTTAAAAAGTATTTACTTAACAGAGTACGCAGTAACGTTACGTGACTGACTTATACGCTGAATGGTATTATCGTAAATAGTGAAAGTGTAGCCTTTATCTTTTAATAGAAACATTCACGCATTCTTTACGAATTTATTGACATTATTTGAAGCGTTTCTATCTAATTCTTCTAGGTATTATTTTTTTTTGCTTTTATACTTACATACTTTATGCCAGTTAGACTAATGAGGACGAATGATCAGCGTTAACGGTAAGGGAAAAAACGGGAGTAACTGCGTCTTGAACTAAGAACCTTGAGGTGCACCGTTTAGAGGCGCAGGTAAATCGTGTCCAGTTACAGTATAAAAATGTCAGCTTGACGGTTAAATAGATGACGATTAATCGAGACTTTACTGTACATTTTTAGTGTAATTATTACTTTTAATTCGTTTTTGTTTTGAGAGTAAATCAACTTTGGGTTTTAAGTTTTTTTTTTTTGTGTTTAACGTCCGACTATTGTGCACACTTGGGCTAATGCAGACGATGGGATGATTTATAGCGTGTGAAAATGCTAAGTCCTGGCCGGGAATCGAACCCGGGTCCTCGGGGTGAAAGCCCTGTACGCTATCAACTAGGCCACCGAGGCGGCTAGAAAAGGTTAGGTTCAACAAACAAAATCTATAGGTTATCTTTAAAAACAATCTGGGTTTCGAATGCGATAATATTAAATGTAATTTTTTTTAACAATACACACACTGTTATGCAGTAATTCCGCACTGTAACCTTAACATGTTATAACATATAGGATTAAGTTTTCCATTCACGGTAAATGATCATGTTAAATTTCACTGGGTTTTAAGTGCTTATGTTCTAATTTCACTTAAGAATGGGAGATCTCGAAATGTGCATTGTTCATATTCGACAAATGGCAAAAATAAATGACTACTCAATCGTTAATTGTTATGAACTTTAGAAACACAAATATCGTAATTCTGTTGCACTTAAAATATTTAATCAAACAGGTTTTAAATAAACTATTGTTTTTGTTTCTGTTACCCACATTCTTTCAAATTTTTATTGTTAATTTTGTTTTTGATATATTTTAATAATGTTATCTAGTTTTAGTTTTTAGCCTTAACAGCGTTTAGTTTTAGTTTCCCTTTCTGTGTAGCAGATATTTGCTGGACGTGCTATGATATACTAAAAAAAATCTATAAGAAACATTAAACAGAAATTGAATTTGAATGATTTAAGTTTTATAGAATATAACCAGTACTAAAGCCACATTTTATGGAAGGATGCGTAAGGAAACGATTTTTAGCTCTTTTGGCTTCAACGTGTAGAATTTGTGTAACTTCCAAAAGAAAACATTTATTAATATAGAACTAAGAAATGTAGGTTATTTTTTGATATTACGTAATATAGTATTCAAATAATACATTTGTAATAGACAAGTAAGTTTGATAAGTAATTATAATTTTAATTGAGAAATGTTTAGGGGTTTTTGTGAAATGCCTGTAGGTAACTTGTAAGTACAGTTGTTTACTATTGTTAACACAAAACTTGTATTTTTGTAAAAATAGCCTCCAGATATTGCATGGCAGCTGGACTAATGAGGACGAAGTATCGACCTTTAAAATTGTATCTTGTTATTTTTCATTATTACAGTTTAAAACCCCACCATACTTTCACGAACGTCGAGCAGATGTTTTTCGACCGGTCTATAGCAGGGGATAGATTTAAACGCATCGCATTCTGACCGTCTGTGGACTATAAATGCGCAAAACAACTCACACGACGCGCTAACAAACTAGGTGACTTTCATTCCCCACGATCACGTCTACCACTTTTGTAAGCATCGACTTATCAGTTTTCAGGATGTCCGAATGGAAAGCGGTCTCTGGTCGACGCCATTTTATTTCGAAACTGGAAACTGCAGTAATTTCCTATTGTGTGGACGATAGAAGTAATTCGATCAAAAGACACTTTCTACGTGATTTGCATCGCGAGAAAAACTTTTCTGAATTGAAAGGACACTGAGAATTGTTGAAAAAAGTATTTGTTAGAAACGATATAGGGTTGTGGCCACAGAATATATCTTGTTAAGCGCTGTAGTTCGTTTACGAATTTTTTTTAATACTAGGCGAAAAGCACATGTAGGCTATCGTCGCCGTCCAGCAAAATCTCTTACACGGAGGGGAACTAAATCTAAATACTGTTAATGCTATACGAAAACTAAAAATAATCTTTAAACTATTAAAACAAACTATATAACATTATTAAAATATATACACTTAATCAAACAAAGATTAACAGGAATAAAAATGTGAAATTTAAAGCTGTTAAACGACCGGCACCATAAATACATTTACCAAATGTATCCTAAATTTTCTACTAAGTTTATATCAGTGCCGACTGGCGGTAGGAGTGTTTTTCCCCTTGATTGGTAACTTAACCGTTCGATAGCTTAAGCAGGAATGTCAAAGAACATTTGATTGAACAAAAAGTAAAAAAAATTAAACAAAAAATAAAGTAAAATACTGAACCAGTAAATTTTAAGTGAAATAATAAACTTTGAATAATAAAAACAGTAAAATGAATAACAAATTAGTAAATTTTAAAAGAATATAATACAGTTTATTAAATGATGCATCACTCGCTACATTTGCTAATCACCGGTTTGATAATATGGCTCACATAGATGTTCAGTGAGCAGTGTCTGGTGTCGTGATACGAAAACTATCGCGTTTAGAGGAAATATTCTCAGCTGCATTTACATCTTTAAATCGTGTATATTTTATGTTTTTAAGATATTTATTTTGTTTGTTTTATTTATTTTTATTATTTTCTTTTACGTTACCTCTAAGTTTTATATTTTTGTTTTTTGTTCTGTTACCCACTTTGTTGTTATATTTTTTGTAAAGTTTTCCACATTTTTATTCCTTTTAAAATTTTGTTCCGGTTAAGTTTGTATATTTTAAGTGTTTTCTGGTTTCAGTATTTAGTTTAAACAGTTAAGTTTTAGTTTGCCCTCTGTGTAACAGATATTTGCTGAACGGGTGGTGGTAGCCTTCATGCGTTTTTCGCCAAAAACCTAATAATAAATATATATTTTTTATTTTAATTTTGCATCACTGCGATTACAGCTTTATGGTTTTTCGCCGGAGAAAAAAGAAAAAATAACAGCTGTTAAATCTGCATTGTTAATAACCATTAGCATTTTAGGGAACAGGTTCAATATGGGCCAACATACGCTTGTGTGGAGACATCGCAATCACACTAGCGTAAACAAATGGATTCTGTTAGAGACTTCAATGCCGCGTTACATTTTTAAAAGCAACGTGCATCTTATCTGAAATGTTCTAGTTCTGTCCTTTTAGGTGTCTAATGTCAGCTTTAATTAATTTGTCATTAAATTTAAACAAACAAGTTATGGTAATCATCCGTTTTCAAGGTCTTGCCTTAAACACTGATTCGGAGTTTTAATAAAACCGGCAATTATGTCTGTGTTTTTTCTCTTTTTTAAAATTTGTAAGCCAGTTCGACTAATGAAGACGGCAGATCGGTGTAACTAACACATGGAAATGCCAACGGCAGTAACTAGGCTCGAACCTGTATCATTCTTAAGTCTGTTAGGTTATTTAAAAGAGCCAGGCATTTAAATACACAACGAAACGCGCGTGCGTGTGCGTGTGTGGTATAAACGAAAATCTTTATTATTTTAAAAAATTTTGGGATGTTTGCCATTTTTAAACGGTTAAAGAGATTTGGCTGGATAACGAATTTGTCATAAATATTGTTGTAAATTATCATCGTTATCATTAGGCCTATAGATTTTTGTGCCAAAAGTCAAATTGGATCACAATTGGAAAGGATAGAATGAGTGTTTTAGAACACACAAAAATTTGAATTTCGTAAAAGCGTTCTAAAGGGGTTCTAGAATCGACGCTTATTTCTAATTTCCGCGTCTGGATCTTACCATTTTGGTGTTTTTTGTCAATTTGCGCACGCACGTACGATTATCGTATTTTCTATACTCAATAGTTACTGTAAAAATATAAAACTACGTGAATTGACATTTAATTGCAAAGCACACCCGCACAGATGCTATTGATTTGTAATTCACCCCTATGACCTTGACATAAGTTAACGGTGGTAACGGTTAGGAATGTATTTACTGCTGTAGCAGCTAGCCTTGGTTGTGTGGCGTGTTTATGGTCGTGTCTTGCTTAGCCTGTAGCACGGTAGTTTATGTATTAATACAGCACGTTATAGTTCCTTTATCAGAGATTGTACAAAGGGAACCTTGAAGGAAACTCAAGGACACCTTGACCTGACCTTTGGCAGCCGGAACTTGGTCAAACGCGAGTTTTTACTTTTACATATCGTGCAATTTAATTTTATATACGCTACGAACTGTGTAAGTAAACTGGATTTTGAAGATTTAAAAGTAAAAGAATTTCTGTCGAATTTGTTTCAGATTCTTCTACTATAACAGGGATTTTTCCCCTAAATTTATGAATGTTATCTGACCTTGAATCTTTTTAATTCTGAACCAGGTGAAACTGATTAGAATTTACTTACTACTGGTAATAACAAAAAGGCTGACGAATTAGGGAAGAAGTATTCAAGAATTCCATTCATTTTAATTATTAATCTGAAAGTCGGATTTTCTCAAAAAGTGCTATAGTATGTAAACAAAACTTATTGGTCGCTACATAGCCGAATGTCCGATGAGAGACCTACAGAAAAACCTCGACTAACGCCCTAATTTATCAAAATTGTGTCACCCCTTTTGAAGATATAAAGAAAAAAGTTATGGGTTCTGTGTTAAACGAAAGAAAATAAACTCTAACCGTAATTTACTGTCCAACAGCAAATTGCTTTTTGTTTTTGTGATAATCCGAGTTGATTTTTGAATCTGTGTAGTTTCTATGTAATAATTGAATGTGAGAAAGTTAGGATAAGTTTTGTTTTTACAGACACGTTTCAGTTTACTTCTCGATTGGATTTGATCTCGTTATACTTATAGGTATAACTTATAGGATTATACTTAAGGTAATACTTATTGGATTTGATCTCGTTATACTTATAGGTATAACTTATAGGATTATACTTAAGGTAATACTTATTGGATTTGATCTCGTTATACTTATAGGATTATACTTAAGGTTATACTTATTGGATTTGATCTCGTTATACTTATAGGTATAACTTATAGGATTATACTTAAGGTTATACTTATAGGCTTTGATCTCGTTTGGATGATTAACTTGTAGGTTAAAGAAAACAGTACAGTAGCACTGTCATAGAATTCAAGTACGTTTAGTCATCAATTAACATTTACTGAAAAATTAAATAACATAACTTCAAAGCTAGTGAACATTTGATTAAATTGTTTATTTCAACATACGAGAAATTTTAAAAAGACGTACGTCTTTTCAGTGAAGTTCCTGCCTTTTCAAAACTTTTCATATATTTTTCGAGATGCGAGTTCTGTAGGGAAACCACTGCATTAAGACATATATTACTTGGTTGCGGTGGTTTCCAAAATATGCGGTTTAGATGTAAATTAGGTAGTTGTTTGCAGACGATATTGGGAGATGATGTCTCGGCCTTTGACCAGACTTTAGACTTCCTTCATCGTCTTATTTCATCAACTTCATCGACTTATTTAATAAAATTTAAGAATACGAGTTTAATAAAGTAGGGCTTTTTTACAACCCTAAAATTAATTGCTTATTTCGGTTGTTTTCTTTGTTAATTAGTTTTAAGTATGTTTTATATTTCTTTAATTTATTATTGTTTTTATTGTAGGGCCCATTTACAGCCCTAAAATAAATTGTGTATGTTGTTTTTAAGATATATTATTGTTAACTAGTTCTAAGTAAATATTAATTGTTATTATATTTTGTAAGCTTTTATTTTCTTATTTTAACTTTTATTGTGTATTTTCAATTACAATTTTAAAAAAAGTTAGTTGTGTTATTTCACATTCGTTCACAGCGCTGATTTTTTATTACGGCGTGACTTCACATTTTTATTCCCGTTAATTTTCTGTAAAGTTTATATATTTTAACAGTGTTATCTGGTTTTAGTTTTCCCTGTGTGTAATAGATATTTTCTAGATAGACGTTGTTAGCCTTCATGTGCTTTTCGCCAAAACCCAAAATAAGTTTTGTCATGCAAAACCGGTTGCCGTTTGCAGGCAATAACGTCGGCAACAACTGATGAACGCAGATTAAGCCGTGCTCGTGCAGTGTTCTACGCTCTATTTAAACGATTCATTTAGGTAGAAAGTAAAAACCACGATTTGTCCGATTCTATAAAATACTTTCACCCGAGCTTAGTGCAACGAGTGTCCAACTTTTACCGGGTGACCCCGCAGGGGGGTGCAGACTAAAAATGACCTATTGAGAGGATTTAGACGTCCCTCGCGATACCCGAGTCTATCACACACTTACATTTACAACACTATACTTTCAACTTTAACACTTTACACTCACACTTACATTTAGGGAGGCGATAATAGACTCAATGTGCTTTTCGCCTTAAAATAACAAAAAAAAAAAAAAAAAAAAAAAAATTTCCCGGGTGAGGCTTTGCAAAATGCAGCCCATCAGTGCGAATGACGGACAAAAATCTTGCCCCCTTTAACTTAAATTTATATTTTAACTGTTTTCCAACAGAACAAAATTACTTATTGTTTTTTTTTTTGTTACCTTTTTGTAAAATTATATTTAAATGTAGGATTGGTGGGTTGTTTGTCATCCATTTCCGTAATATTGTGAAACAATATTAATATTGTATAACAATTTTTTTCATCTGTATGTCATCACTGAATGTTATTGCCATCTCATTTTAATGATGTGTCCAGTTCGCATCCGAATTGCTTTTGAATATTTCCTACGTTAAATTTTTGAACAGGAAAACACTATAAGCGTTAAAAAAGGGAAAAATTTAGACGTCAAAACTTTAAAATGAAAAGTCAATTTTGATATTACGGCAAAACATAAAAGACAAATTGGTTTTAAGTTTCAACGTGCTAGATCCATAATTCATCTTATTTCAAAATCACCTGATTATAAATTGTGTAGCTTTTGGATTTGTAATTTTTACCAAGCGTACAAATTATACGATACTTATTATAAATGGTGCGTTATTACTTTGACTTGAAGAACAAAAATTGTAGGTGATTAAAAAATTTTTTAGTAAGAAGGTATTTCGTGTGTTACCTCATTTAAAGTTTAAAAAAGTTATTTTTACTTGGATATGTGTGTATATAGAGGCACGTCACAAATATGAATCAGTGGATTTGAAACGCCAGCCACTTCTATTAAATATTAATTAACCAGTATTTATTGCTTTCAAGTAATTGTAAAAGTGAACTAAAGTAAATTAGTTTCAATGAAATGAACGGAAAATTCAAAGAACTACAATTAAAAGATAAGCACCTGAACTGAACGTTCATCTATTGTTTTACACTTTCTGTTCCACCCATTGAATTCTGAACTGTAGTCGTAGCATTTATTAAAGACGTGATCCGGACAGTTAAACTGATCGCTCCATGTCCCTGGGGCCGGCGCCAGACTCGCCGAGCGACGAATGTTCGCCTAGAGGCAAGCATACGCATACACACGTGGAGTTCTCGCAGCAACCAATTTATCGTGTGCACAGTGAATGGAGTTATATATATTTGTATGCTTTGTATAAAGATAGAGCAAAGTTCAGTGTCGTCAGCCAATTTCGAGTATTTGTAATGGCTTTTTGTACGAATTTTGGGAAGCTTTTAACGTTATATTTTCGTCTGCATTTAAGGCTTCGTCCAGGGTTCAACTTCATAGAAAGGGTTTTGGCTCAGTCATAATTGGTCTCGATGACAAAAGTCAGTATTTCATGATTTTGCTCATCAGACCCAAAATGAACTTTCCGTTTTAAAATTTAATGTAGCTGCGCAATTTAAGGCAGCAAGGATTCGGGTGCTCAATATTTTCGAGCGTAATCAATTTTTTAGGTGCTTAATATTCTCGAGCGTAAGGAAGTTTTAGGTACTCAATATTTTCGAGCGTAAGGAAGTTTTAGGTGCTCAATATTCTCGAGCGTAAGGAAGTTTTAGGTACTCAATATTCTCGAGCGTAAACAAGCTTTTAGGTGCTCAATATTCTCGAGCGTAAGAAATTGTTAAAGTGCTCAATATTCTCGAGCATAAGGAAGTTTTTAGGTGTTCGCTATTCTCGAACGAAAAAAGTGTTTAGGTGCTCAATATTCTCGAGCGTAAAAACGTTTTTAGATGCTCAATATTCTCGAGCGTAAGGAAGTTCTTGGATGCTCAATATTCTCGAGCATAAGGAAGTTTTCAAGTGTTCACTATTCTCGAGTTCTCGGAATCCTAAAAACTCTAAGGATTCGGAATGCCCAATTTCTAAGATTTTTGATTGGATCTAATTCTTATTTCGCTATACGTCACCTGCTTCCTGACAGTGTGCGTCTTCGTGCTGTGGTTTGTCGAGCGTGGTTGTAAAGGCTGTACGAAGGCTGCAACTTTTCCATTTTATTTTTGACCATTTAGGGTAATCAGCTTTGAATGTTTGTTCATACTTTTTGGTATTTAACATTGTCGTGTATGCAAAAATGTTTGGATATTCATCTGAGCACGTAGTTGGAGACCAAAAATTTATCCATGTGGTTCTGATAATCTTATATCCCAAACTATATTTTTAGATTTTTTTAAAACCGCTTTTTAATTGTTTCTGACGATTTTTATTGTATTAATAACCATTGTTGTACAACTGTTTATTAGTGTTCCAAATAACAGTTATTGGTTAGTACAATAATGCAAAAGGAAATGAAACTGAAGCAATTACTGTTAGGAGATGACCGTTAGAGAAATCCTTCTCGGTGATGGATGTCAAGTATTTTGTCTTGCGAAGTGTTACATTTATCGAGTAAGATGTATTCGTCGCAGCTTCGTACAATGAGCTAATAGAAAATGTTAAACAGCTCGTGTCCCGTATTCATTCACAGAAATACAAATGTTCTGCTAATATTTATGTATTCTAAACTTATGGTCTTCAGACTGTCTTGAAATTAGCGGATTTCCATTGAAAAATGAGCTTAACTTGGTCAAACCCAAACCAGGGCCATCTCTTGATTTTGCGTAGATAAAGCAATATTCGACGTTTCGATAGTGTGGGTATCAACGTTTCGATTGTTCTCAACTCCTTGACTTAAAACTTTACATATAGTAAAGTTATTTCTAATCTCTTAATATCTTTATATTGTATGATAATACCTTATCTGGATCTAAACTTTCGTCTTATCTGCTCTTAGGTTAGATCCCTTCATCTCAAACCGATGGTTTTCCCGTTAGAACTGCATGGCTGATGGATGCGAGTCTTGATACCAGGCGGCTGTCCAGATTTAATCTAGCCCTACCTATGCATGCGGGATTCTGTTTGGGTGGACACTTTATTTCTCTAGCTTCTTTTAGGATTTTTATGGCGGAAACAAAACTACAAGGTTCAGAAAACCGAGGAAACTGCAAAAGTGAACCTTGGGGAGTAAAAAATGCACGGAGGGTGGAAAACTGGGGTTGTATCTAATTCCATGGATTCTACAAGAAATGAATTACAGCAGTGGACCTAATTAACATGTAGTGGAAGAAGTTAAGGAATAATTTTAACCATCTAAAATCAGTAAGACGACGACCATCTTAAACCAGATTGACATTGTAGATGTATAAACGCCAGTCGGGAGTAGAATATCGCCAAATTAGAATAGCAGGCGGTAGCAATGTGGCTTGTGAAGAAACCTAGAAACGGAAGACCTCCAAACGACTAAATATTAGGTGTAAGAAATACAGCCCTTATAGGGCTGCGATAGCAGCCTTTACTCATCTTATTTTCTCTTACTTTGAATTGGATAATTTTATAATTGGTTATCTCTTTCCGAGCCTGTTTATGGCTATGATAATCTTTCTGGTTTTTTGCCCAAAAAATTAAAAAAAATCTTCATCTTATCTGCTCTTGGGTTAGATCTTTTTTTATCTAAAGCCAAGGTAATGTTGGGTGTGGGAGCTTAGTTTAAGCATGCGGATTTTATATACCGAGCGACCTCCAGTTTTAATCTAGCCTAACTATACATGCAGGACACTGTAAGGGAGAACACTTTATTTCTCTAGCTTCTTGTGGGATTTTGATGGCTGGAAACAAAACTACATGGTTCAGAAAACTAAGGAAACTGCAAAAGTGAACCTTGGGTGAACAGCACGGAGGGGTGGAAAACTGGGGTTGTATCTAATCCCATGGAACCTATAAACATTGATTTACAACAGACTGTAGGGAAGCTCAGTGGACCTAAATTAACACGTGAAAGAAGTTAAGAAATGAGGTTAACCATCTCAAATCAG
Organism: Callitettix versicolor; assembly: GCA_022606455.1. NCBI lineage: Eukaryota > Metazoa > Arthropoda > Insecta > Hemiptera > Cercopidae > Callitettix > Callitettix versicolor. The sequence continues at coordinate 50,425,006 of CM040186.1, forward strand.
TAAGGCGACGACTTATCTTAAATCAGACGTTTGTAGATGGATAAACACCGGGAGTTCTATATCGCAATACGGGAATAGCAGACGGTAGCAAAGGGGCTTGTGAAGAAAAAACCTAGAAACAGAAAACGTCCAAGAGATTAAACATTACGTGTAAGAAATACATCCCATATATATATATATATATATATATATATATATATATATATATATATATATATATATATATATATATATATATAGAGCTGCGATATCAGCCTTTCATCTTATGTTCTCTTACTTTGAATTGGTTAATTTTATAATTGGTAATCTATTTCTGATCCTGTTTTCGGCGATGATAATCTTTCAGGTTTTTCGCCCACAAAATTAAAAAAAAAATATAATAATAAAACAGTAACGTGAATCATTATTTAAGAATTTATTTAAATATTTTAAAATATTAACTACAAATGTTTAATTTAATTACCCTGAAAAGTTGTTTAGAGTCAGTAAAACGTTATAAGGTATTTTAATAAATAGTCTTGGAGTTAAAAATTCGAAAGTTTTTTTTGTGTTTTTAAGTTCAATTCGAACGGCGATAATAACCAGTACGGTTTCTTCCCGGGGGAGGAGAAAATCGAAAGTCAATAAAAATAGACAATTTATTGTTAATATGTGCGAAGTATTCAGCGATACAAGTTTGCAATATTCTTTTCCTTTCTCCATACTTACTTTTTTTTGCAACTTATCGAACACTTTTGTTGTTATATTATTTGTTTTGTTTTTCACATTTTTATTCCTGTTAATTATTCTTCATTAAGTTTATATATTTTTAATCATGTTATTTAGTTTTAGTATTTATAGTGTTTAGTTTTATTTTTTAGTATACTATTAACAATATTTACATTTAGTTTCCCCTCCGTTAAGATATTTTGCTGGATGGCAATGCTTCATGTGCTTTTCACCAAAAGAATTAATTAAAAAAAACTGATTATTTCCTTCACAATTTTTCCATTTAATTTCGTCACGCCAAAGTGGTTTATACGATGCGCTTTACTTACACCTTATTAAATGTAAAATTAGCGATTTTATAAAAGTAAAGAATGACGCAATCGGCCGCAAGTTGTTCCCGTGAATATTGGAAAGTCGAGATGGGTTGCATCACTTGAACCAGGCTCGCGATGGTTACATAATGGTCCGCCTTCACCATTAATCCGACCTATTGGATTCCGTTATAACGTGACCGATGCAGAATGTGCGTCACTGGACGCTTGGAGCACAGTGTACGCGCGCTCACGTGCACTCCAGTAAATGTACATTCTTATACAGCGACAGTTCATTAAAACAGAGTAGAATTGTATACAATTAAAATACTCGTAGTTTCGTACAAGACGTTATGTACCCGAATTTACAAAAAATAAATTTTATAACGTCCGTTAACTAACATTTTAATATATTTTTTGTTTGTTTACTCTGGAAATGCAAAAATCAATTTCTGATCATCCTATACTTTCATTACGATTTGTAGATTTTTTTTATCATCGTAATCAGCGTTAAAATCTTTTACTGCCTGTGACAGGGTTTCCCAACCGATGGCACGCAGCCACATCAAAAATACTTTTGAGCCAACGAGCCTAGTTTGCCTAACAGGAAATATTGTCCTGGTCATGGAGCGGCAAAGAAAACAACTCTTCTGCCGCCAAGCACGCAACGTGTTTGTTTAGATTTTGCCAAGTAAAGCACTTATTTCATTGGGAAAATGAGTGGCCAGCTTTGCGCAGTAACAATTTGAGGGTAGTTAAAAATATTGTTCGTTTTGGGGGTCGTTAACACGTAAAAGCCGCAGGGTGGTAGTGATTGCCCCTCGTATAGGTCATTCTTTAAGGCATAGCTTTCTCATGGGACGCGAGGACCCATCTATATATCAGTTCTGTGATATCAGTTCTTTTGGATTGTATGGTTTCTCAGCATACGTTGAGAGGATTGGTGTGCCTCTATGGAGGCAATTTTAAAGGACGATTGACGGAATTTTTAATTTTTTACGCCGTTTAAATATATTTAAACTACTTTAGCTATGGTTTTGGCAGAGTAATAATTTTTACTTTATATATCCCATTTTTTAATATTTGTTTAAGTAGTTTTAGATAAACTTTAATTTTTATTCTGTATAAAATTTTATTGTTATATTTTTTGTTTTTCAAATTTTTATTCTTGTTTCATTTTTGTTTGGTTATGTTTTGTGTATTTTAACAATGTTGTCTAGTTTTAGTAATTAGTTTTTGAAACACTTACTGGAATCGGGAGTACGTTTAAAAATTAGAAAACATGATGCGAATCGAACGCCACAGTTATAGACAATTCACTTTCGCCTGATAATTAAAGACGTCCGATGTTCGCTAAAGCCATGTATTCACGCATTTCCATACATCGATTTCCTCGCAATCATTCTGTGCGACTATCGATGAAAATCCGTTATATACATTCTGGTTCACAGTACGAGGCGGTAATTGCTGAAATAAAAGCGTGAAATTGGACAATTCACGGAGTGTTTGGTCGTGAGAGTGAGCATTGGTATAGGCGTGAATTAGGCGCGATGTGTTTCGTGGATCGATCACCGTTAAACGAAAATAGTTCGAACAACGGTGTGGTCGGGACAGCGCTAAGAAAAGCAAACAATCGTGGCACGGCGATGCGATGAAATGGGATTTCCAAAAGTAAAAATATCGACACAGTAATTTATTTTTTCTAAAAATTCTTGAAACCATCTTTATCAGTGTTAAAATCGTTATCAACTAGCCTTTGTAATTTTCAAATTATGTCTACGAACATCCCCGCAGAGGGGTAGATTACCCTTCACCGCATTGATAATTCTTCGTTAACACATGGATAGTGCACAGGGATCCACTTTTGTGGTGATATCGTCACAGTCAAACACTTTCTTCTGCACTGTGATGGTTTCAAAAGCATGCGTCAAATATGTGGATTGGTTGCCTTTATGCAGGCAATTTTAAAGAACTCGTCGATCATTGATCGAATTTTAAATTTCTTACGTCGTCGAAATATGTCCCAATTACTTTATCTATGTTTTTTCGTAACGTGTTATACAATTTTATTTTATTTATTTATTAGTGTTAATTAGTTTTAGATAAACATTTGTTTTTGCTCCTCCTACCCACTTTGTTGTTTATATTTTTTGTTGATTTTCGCGTATTTATTCTTGTTAATTTTTTACTTTGTTAAGTTAACACATTTTAACAATCACAATCAAACATTTCTTCTGGATTTTGATGGTTTCAAAATCATGCGTCAAATGTGTGGATTGGGTTCCTCTATGAAGGCAATTTTAAAAGATGATTGTCGGTCATTGACCGTCGTATAAATGTATTTCAATTACTGTAGCTATGGCATTGTTGAACAGTGTAAATATACAAGTTTTTAAAATTTGAAATTAAAATATTAAAAGAATATTAATTTTATTTAAACTATTAAAATTAAATTAAATATCTGTTTTGTTTTCAAATTGTTATTTCTGTTAATCCTTCTTTATTAAGTTTGTATATTTAAATAATGTTATCTAGTTTTAGTGGTTATAGTGTTTTAGTTTTTAGTGTAGTATTAACAATGTTTAGATTTACGAGTTTCCCCTCCCATGTAGGATATTTTGCTGGACGGCTATGTGCTTCATGTGCTTTTCGCCAAAAGCCGTATTAAAAAAAAAAATGTTTTTTTAGTTTTTTTGTGTTTAGTTTTAATCCCCCCTTTTGTAATATAATATGCCGGACGGGAGATGATAGTCTTCATTCTCTTATTTTGAATTTGGTAATTCTATAATTGATAATCTCTTTCCGATTTTGTTTTGGGCGATGATCAAATTTCAGGTTTTTCGCTCACAAAGTAAACCAACCTTAATAGCCTATTTAGATTGTTTAAATAACAAAAAAAAATTGCTATTTAAAAATTTTGAAATTGCTTTTAACGCTGATGAAGATGGTGGGTGAATTAAAACAAAAATTCAAATAAGGAAAACAAATTTTAAGTACTGGATATTTTATTTGCGGAACTAAATTAAGAAAACATTCTTGTAATTAAATGAAGATTCATTACTGAAATAAAAATACCAAATGTGAAGTATAGAGTGTTTTATGTGAGTAGATAAGCCTAAACGAGGTGAAACAATCACAGATACAGTAGGAATATTTAACACTCTGACTTGATAACATGTTATAATTTATTCCAGGAAAGGAAGTTGTACATAGCGCGATGCAGTGCGAATTTGATAGCGTTTCTGAGATTACAAACACCAGTAAAAAGTGTATCCAGTAAAAACCAAATTTTGTACCCAGTAAAAAGTATGACAAACGTTGACATAGTCGGGTAAATTCGACATCGCCGGTGACGATACTGCTCCCAGTGACCTGGTTGCTTGCTTTCTCGCGGGCTCGGACTTTAGCGACAATAATTACATTTACCGGCTTTCCAATCCTGTTCTGCAGAGCGGTCTCGGGCAATAGGAACACGTTGCCGCGATAAATCAATCCGCAGTGCGGGTCAGTTACTGACAGTTCCTCTGGTTTCGTTTACTGCCAACTTTCTCGCATTCGAATTATACGAAGATTTTATAATCATTCAGTCTAAACGAAATTGATTCAAACAGATATCGGCACATCAGAACCAAATTAGACATTTTCGGTTAAAAAAAAAATTGACAATCATATACGAAAATTTGATTTTGGGAAATCGAGACAAAATTTCGGATGCCGACTATAATCCCCTTTACCAGCTTTTATAGCGAACCCTTCTGGAAAAAGGCTTGTCCGATGTGGTGTAAGGCTCGTCTCCGAACTTACGTACCTCAAGGTCGTAGGTTGGAGACTGTAATTACTGCAGTAAGCTTTCCAATCCCTTGTTCTCGTTAGTCTATAGGTGTTAAGAAATAAAAATTACCCTTAAGCCTTAAACAGTACATTTGATCAAAAACGGTTTTGAGAAAAATGATTTTGTTTAGTCTACAATGGTTTGAAAACTGAGTCTAATTCGTTTTACAGCATTCGTTAATTTCTGTTATTGAACCAAAAATAAAAATCATGTATCATTTATTCTTCGTTTTTATTTTAATTAAGATAATTTGTTCGAACACACGACACATGATCTTTATTTTTGGTTCGTTAACAGACATATTTTTTTTTCTTGGTAATTATAATTATGTGTGTTGTATAATTTTAATATAACATTTATTTCTTATTTTTTATACAATTTCATTTTATTGTCTTTATTTTCTAATTCTAATTTACATTTCAATCGATCACGTTCATTTATGCTAATCTTTATTCTTCTTTTAAAATTCTTTTTCTTGATTTTTAAAGAATTTATTTTATTATTATTTAATTTAATATGATATCTGTGTCACGCGACGTGCAAAATCCATCACAGCCAGCCATAAAACATGATACATATTAATAAAATTCTATAAAATTGTATTGAAAGTTACTCAACAAAGTTGAGTTGTATTGAATAATGAAAAGAAAATGTTATTGATGAAAAAGTTCAGTCCACTTCGAAAGAAGAAAAATGTAACTATCATATCGAGGTCGAATTCAACGCCAAAGTGTACAACGATAATAGACGTTAACGGTAGTGCACGCATGCGCTGTAAATGTTGTATTAATATTCAGAACGGGTGCGTTAAACAATACCGAGGAAGGACCTACCCAGAAACCTACAATTGGGTGTGTACAGCCTAGATTCTGTCGTAGAGTGATAAAAAGTTAATTTTAATTTTCATTTTTAAGCCTTCATGTGCTTTTCGCCAAAAACCAATATAAACAACGCTCTTATCTTTATAACGTTTTTATTAATCTTAATAGCCTAGGGATATATTATTATGAAAACTCCATTGGACTCGCTCCACAGCTTCCTCTTGACAGGTTTTCCATACCTGCGAGCCAACTACTGTAACAGATAGACAGCAAAAACCATAAAAAATCTTTTGCAAAATATACCATAGTTCTTCTTTGCTACCATAATCGATAACTACTCTAATTTACTTGATTATTGAACATGAACAAGTATAAATTTCCCAACAATCACCCTATGGCCGGATTATTAATGGAAAGTAGAACAAAAACTTTCAGTTTACCACTGTTTTGGTTACACCATGGTCGAACAATGGAATACCACCGACTCAGTTTTGAAAATTAGGACTAACGATACCAGCAAACCGAGTGCAATTAACAAGCCGTTAGTCGCTCTATACCGCCAGATGGAAGTGGGTAGAGGTGTGTAGGTGGTATTAACAAGCACCGAAGACAATGTGATGGCGGCAGTAGAGGTGTGCTTAGTATTCCTATAACAAAACAGCTGCAGCAGCTCTGAAACAGGTTCCACGAAGCAGTTCTAGCTGCAGCTTAACAGTTTGATTCAGGAGAACAAATTGTAGTCTAAACATCATTGGTTTCCGGTACAACTGAAAGTAACTTTAAATTTATTTATATTAAAAAAAAATGTAGCTGAACTTAATACATTAGAGATGGAGATCCAAACTTATTTGGCATTTAAACTTAAGTTATATGTGCTTATTAACCACATAAACTTAAGTAAACAATGTTTTAAACATTTAAAATATTTTTATTTTATAATAAAATGGATTGCAAAAATTAAATAAAGTACAAATATAGGACGTAATAAAAACGAAAATGCAACAAAAAATATATAAAATAGATTGCAGAAATTATACTGTACAACATAATAAAAATTACAATGTAAGTAATTCGTACTACAAAATTATACTTACAGGTTCGGTCGTTCATATTTAAATAAACCAATTGCCTCTATGGAAACAGTTTTAAAGGATGATTCGTCGGTCATTGATCAAGTTCTAAATTTGTTATGTCATATAATTATATTTGAACTACTTTATCTATGTATTGGTATACAACATACTTTGTTAATTTATATACACCTTTTTTACACATTTTTGTTGTAATATATTTGTTTTGTTTGCACAGTTTTATTCCTCTTAATCCGTCTTTATTAAGTTTATATGTTTTTTTAATAACGTTATTTAGTTTTAGTGTCTAGTTTTATTGTTGATATATTATAAATAATATATAGACTTAGTTTCCCCTCCGTGTAAGATGTTTTGATGGATGGCGATGACAGCCTTCATGTGCTTTTTGACAAAAGAACTAATTTAAAAAAAATTCTCTTCTGTCACTTAAAATAATTTCACTTTAGAAAACAGATGTTCGCAAGGTACGGATGTACCAACAAAGGTCGTCATTTATTCTTTAATAAGGGCGGATAGATTTGGGTAAAAGAGGGCGTGGGTCCTTGATTTGGTTCATATATGATTCATGCAGTTTTAAACAGTACTAGGCTTACCTGTATTATTTGATGTAGGTGCTACACTTCACTCTTTTATTTCCGGATTCTACTTAACAATATAATAAAAATAATCATAAAGAGAGAGAGAGAGAGAGAGAGAGAGAGAGAGAGAGAGAGAGAGAGAGAGAACGCAAGAAATAAGTACAAAAAAGGCTGGCAAATAGTTTCAGTGATAAATAAATATGTTACTGTTGTGATAGTTATGAAAGAAAAAGGCATGGGAAGTATAAACAATTAGCTGCGCACCGCATTTTGTAATTCTGATCCGACAGTCCGAATGTCACAGCTGTTCCAGAACCGTTTCAGTTGTGAAACGTTCCAACGAAGCAGTTGCAAGCTGCAGCTTCCCACTTCTAGGCGACATTGATTGTAATTCCAGCTTTACTAAATCATTGGTGCGAAAACATTACACAAACTTTACCACACATTTGGCCGTATATTCGCAAGTCTGTGTACTAAACTTGAACTTAAAGAATTTATGGTTCGGGACCAACCTGTCATGGTTGTTTGTGTTTTTTTTTATTGGATACACTTTAGTTGTAGAGTTACATAAGAGCAAAATCTGCTCAGCACATATAAACTGTCTATTATGCAGACACAGATTAAAACTATTCAGAAACAAACTATCCAGATACAGATCAACTGTCCATATAAACCAATTGTTCAGGTATAGATCAAAATGTCCAGAAACATGTAAACTGTGCAGAACAGATTAAAACTATTCAGAAACAAATTATCTAGATACAGATCACTGTCCATATAAACCAATTGTTCAGTTATAGATCAAAACTGTCCAGAAACGTATAAACTGTGCAGAACAGATTAAAACTATTCAGAAACAAACTATCCAGATACAGATCAACTGTCCATATAAACCAATTGTTCAGGTATAGATCAAAACTGTCCAGAAACATATAAACTGTGCAGAAAAGATTAAAACTATTCAGAAACAAATTATCTAGATACAGATCACTGTCCATATAAACCAATTGTTCAGGTATAGATCAAAACTGTCCAGAAACATATAAACTGTGCAGAACAGATCAAAACTATTCAGGAACAAACTATCCAGATACAGATCACTGTCCATATAAACCAATTGTTCAGGTATAGATCAAAACTGTCCAGAAACATATAAACTGTGCAGAACAGATTAAAACTATTCAGAAACAAACTATCCAGATACAGATCAACTGTCCATATAAACCAATTGTTCAGGTATAGATCAAAACTGTCCAGAAACATATAAACTGTGCAGACACAGATCAAAACTATTCAGAAACAAATTATCTAGATACAGATCACTGTCCATATAAACCAATTGTTCAGGTATAGATCAAAACTGTCCAGAAACATATAAACTGTACAGAACAGATCAAAACTATTCAGAAACAAATTATCCAGATACAGATCACTGTCCATATAAACCAATTGTTCAGGTATAGATCAAAATGTCCAGAAACATGTAAACTGTGCAGAACAGATTAAAACTATTCAGAAACAAATTATCTAGATACAGATCACTGTCCATATAAACCAATTGTTCAGGTATAGATCAAAACTGTCCAGAAACATATAAACTGTGCAGAACAGATTAAAACTATTCAGAAACAAATTATCCAGATACAGATCACTGTCCATATAAACCAATTGTTCAGGTATAGATCAAAATGTCCAGAAACATGTAAACTGTGCAGAACAGATTAAAACTATTCAGAAACAAATTATCCAGATACAGATCACTGTCCATATAAACCAATTGTTCAGGTATAGATCAAAACTGTCCAGAAACATATAAACTGTGCAGAACAGATTAAAACTATTCAGAAACAAACTATCCAGATACAGATCACCGTCCATATAAATCAGTTGTTCAGGCATAGATCAAAACTGTACAGAAACATAAGCTATGCAGACACAGATCAAAATTATTAAAACAAATAAACTCGCCAGATACAGATCAACCGTCCAGATACAAATAAACTCTACAGACACAAATTTACTGTTCAGACATTGTTTGTTCATAGATCAAAACTGTCAAGATACAAACCATCCAGACATAGATTAACTGTCCAGAAATAGGTACAAACAGATCAAAACTGTCCAGATACAAATAAAATACCCAACACAGATCAAAACTGTCCAAAAACAAGTACTTGCAGAAACAGATCATAATTGCCGAGAAACAAGTCAACTATTCAAAAACAGATCAAAACTGTCCGGAAACAAGTAAACTATCCACATACAGATCAAAACTATCCAGAAATAAGTGAAATATCCAGATACAGATCAACTGTCAAGAAATAGATCAATTGACAGATAAAAACTGTCAAGAAACAAGTAAACTATCTCGACACAGACCAACTGTCAAGAAGTATGTCAATTGTTCAGATGCATAGATGAAAACTATCTAAAAACAAAATATCGAGAAACAGATATAAAAATGTACATAAATAAATAAACTATCCAGACACAAATCAACTGCTCAGACTCCTATCAACCATTCAGACACTTGTGCAACTATTTTTCCGCTGCTTAACCTGATCAGAGTCACCTCAATGTGAGTAATGTTGTAATTACAACAATGTAATGAGGAATTACATTGAAATCACGATTGAGTTTGTTGCAAAAGACTGTGATCAATTTCAAAACTTAGGTCTTTACCCACGACATTAAAGGTTGATACTTCGATCAACGTAACATTTTTACGTGAATAAGTTTGACCAAGTTTAATTTTGTTGTTATTTATAAAGGCCCCATCCACAACCCTTCAACAAAAAGTTGCATTTTCTGTAAGTTGTAAATACTTATGCTTACTAACTAGTTTTATGTAAATATGTGTTTGTTTTATTACTATATTTAATTTCATAAAGCTGTAATCGCCTACATGTACATTTTGCCTTTAAAAAAATACCAAACCGGACTATCAGTAAAAAGTTGTTTTCACGTCAATAACTGAATGTCAGTACAAATATCTAATGTTTATGCACTATTTATTTAATTTCCTGTAATAAATCTAATGAAACGGATCATAACAATACGGCTTACGGAATATTTTCCAGTACATTAAACGGTAAAATCAGATTAGTACCGTATTTTTCCATCAGATGTCGTTGCAGTCAGCTCTGTTTGCTAATCATTCGCGTAAACTGTGCTAAGTAACACAGTAAAACAATAAGATGGACTTTCTATTTCCATAAACATTTCTGAGATGTAAAGATTGGATTGTTTCCGTCGTTGCACGAATCCGCCGTTTGTGCTTCGCAGACATTTCCGCCAGACGATTGTTTTCCGATAGCTCTTAAATTCTTTTGTAACGATGGCTCTACTTGATGACCTAAACTGTTAAGTAGGGTTTTGTAAGGACAGTTAGAAAAATGTAAAATCGCATGTTTCCTTCATGACCTCTAAGAGATAATTAAAAATACTGTTCGTCCTTGGAGAGTAGTTAATACGTGCTAGCCGTAGAAAAGAGAGGATTTCTCATGGGACACAGGGACCTATACCAGTTTTGGGTTTTGTGGTGATATCATTACACACACTTTCTTCTGGGTTGAAATGGTTTCAAAAGCATGCGTCAAGTGTGTTTGTTGTTATATTATTTGTTTTTAACATTTCTATTCCTGTTAATCTTTGTTTGATATATTTTAATAATGCTATCCAGTTTTAGTGTTTAGTTTTAGTTTTAGTTGAGCATTAACAGTATTTAGATTTAGGTTTCCCTCCGTGTAAGAGGTTTAGCTGGACGGCGATGATAGCCTTCATGCGTTTTTCACCAAAAACCTTTTTAAAAAATGGGTGCCTCTATGCAGGCAGTTTTAAAAGTGATTAGTCGGTTATTGATCGAGTTTAAAATTTGTTTACGTGTCGTTTAAATATATTTGAACTTCATTAGTTATGGTATTGTTATGCAGCGTAATAATTTCACTTTATATATCAAATTTTTTTTTAATGTGTATCATGTTTGATTGTTTGTGACGTTGGATTTTGCGCGTCGCGTGATGCGAGTGCACAAATTTATATTTTTAGTTATAGGAAAAAATCAGTTGTTTTGTATTAATTCGTAACGATCAGCTGATTTTATTGAACAGCTGATAGGCTATAAGTTTTGTGGTTAAAAACTAGCTAAAACGGATGAGAAAACATGATACATGATTTTTAGTTTTGGTTCAATAACAGAAATTAGTTTTTCAAAATATTAATTTTGTAAACTAGTCTTAGATAAACTTGTTTTTGTTCCTGTGACCCACTTTGTTGTTATATTTTTTTGTTTTTTATATTTTTATTCCTGTTCAATTTTTGTTTGGTTAAGTTTATATATTTTAATAATGTTATTTAGTTTTTGTGTTTAGTTTCAGTTTCCCCTCTGTGTAACAGAGATTTGCTGGACGGGCGATCATAAAGGCTATGTGTTTTTCGCCAGAAACCTAAAAAAACATGTTCTTTCCACATAAATAATAGAAAAATAGTAATGATATATTCTACATGTAATATTATACAATATATTCTATATATAATAGAAAAATATTCTGAAATGAATGACCGATGAAACTAGAATACTCAAATAAAGACCCTGGGCAAGTAAGGAAGTAACGACGTTCTCAAATCCCATGTATGGCAATAAGACTAGCATTATACAAACGGATGAGCAAGGCTCAAATTAGATATAGTAGTGTATACCTTAGAGAAACTTAGCATAGGAGAGATAAGCTACTGATTGTTACGATAAACCTTTCGTAGCTTATTATAGTGAGAAAATAATAGTCTTAATACTCATTGTGTTTGACTAATAAAATAAGCTCAAACACCGCTTCGTGTCCATTAATTTTTTAAAAGAGAAACGCCGCAATAAATGAAATGTATGTCATGTGTTTAATAATGTAATAATTGACCGGATATTGTTGAAAAACAGTATAGCTTCCGGTGCCGGTAACTTTTGGCACCGTTGGACCATTGAAGTCGGGTTACGCCCATGACAAGCGAGTAACGGTAATACAGTGTTATTTGCATAGTCTCAAGGTAACGCAATCAGGTGAGGTAACTTGACAAAAATATAATGACAATAAATTTATGTAAATTGACTGACGATTATCAAACGTGGCTTCCAGATTTGGTTAACATAACGATATTTGTCGAATGTACCGTATTTATCGAATCTCTTTCGGCCTTCAGCCGCTGACCTGTGGTTGGCAACTCGTAATTCTGTATACTTCAATATAATTATCAAACATCTTGTTAATTAAAACAATTGATTATAGTATTCAGTTTAGTTGTTGTATTCCTTGTAATCATACATATAAATGTTTTAAAATTAACAATTAGTATATTATGATTTACGAAATAACAGCTGTTTACGTAAACATTACCCCCCCGGTATCAACATAGCGTAATAATTTTAACATGTGTCACGTTTTATGATTGTGATGTTGGATTTTGCGGGACGCGTGATGCGAGGAACATGTTTATATTTACATACAACAGTATATTTTTCGCGTCGCAAGTCTCGTATTAAATTAATTATAATTAAAAATTACCATTTCCGCCGAAATCGATCCGCGGACCTCGTGTGAGGCACACGCGATAACCACTACACTACGGAAAATAACGAAGTTTGACCAATTTAAGTATATGAAATGAATCTTTAATTTAATTTTCGCAGTTATATTAAAAAATGAGTTGTTTTATATTAATTCGTAAAGATCAGCTGATTTCATGAAACAGCTGATAGGTTATATAAAGTTTCAGGTTATGTTGTTAAAAACTATCTATGTCGTGTTTTCGAACAAATTATCGTAATTAAAATAAAAATAAAGAGAAAACATGATTTGTATTTTTAGTACAATAACAGAAATTGTTTTAGGTTATTTATACATTAGATTTTATGGTTTTCCTGTATTAATAAAGAATTTGTGTCGTATACAGGCGAAAAACTAGTTTAATTTTTTCAAGTCTTCATTTTTATTTTTTCTATCGACTAACTTGTTAAGACAACTTATTTAAAAAATACGAGATAATCAACAAACGAATAATACTGTATATATACTATACTGTATATTTGTAACAATACTAAAACTAATTGATAATTAAAAGTGATCCAAAAAAGAATTAAAAAGTGAAGAAAAGGGCCCTTTGCATTAAAACTAAGAAAACCAAATTTTATTAAGTATGTCCTTGCGTTGTAAGAAGGTTAGCCAGACGGTTAATGGCCAAGTGATCATCTTCCAATAAAGGAAGGACTTTCTAGGGTTCAGTTATGAATGTCCCCTTTCTATATTCCTGAATTGCTCAGTTACAGGGCCTTTCCCAATCATAGTCTCTTCATAAAGTTTAGGATTTGAAGGGGATTCAAGGTAACTCCTCAACTTGTAATCGGTGACATCCGAATTCATTATTTAGGTACTTGAAGATGTTTGCTGTGCTAATTTCCTTTTAATTTTCCTACCACACTTCTTACGGAGGTTTTGCCCCATTTGACCAGCATTTTGTTGTGCAGTGATCTCACCGCTCATTTTATTTACATTCTTACTCCTGGAAACATGAATAACTGGGGAAATTACGTCCGCCCACTCAGAGTCCTGCATGCACAGGTAGGCTAAGATACACTAGGAGGTCTCCCAGGGCTCCGACTGATACACCATTAGGCCGATGCCGCACATCGAATCAGCAAAGTTCGTTTTACACTGTAGAGTTACCCAGGTTATGTAGAGTATGGAATGTGTGTCTTGAGTGACGAGTGAGTGCACTGAGAGATCGCTAAATCCATCAGCTGCAAAAATCGATGCATATTTTTAAAACCATCACAATAATAAAGAATGTGTGGATTTTTGAAACACATAAGAATGTTAATGAGAATAATAGTTCAAAAACCAGAATTTTTCACAGTAAATAACTTGGAACTATGACTACCTAAAGCGATTATTAAATTAAACTCGGTGTGTAAATTATAGCTGCAAAACATCCTTAAACGTTGCAGGTAGATAGTAAAACACTTTTACCTGCCAGGAAGGGATGATTAGTCTATAGTTCCGCCCCTTATTAAGTTAGTCCGTCTACGTTTTTTTCTTCTATAATCGCAGCACGTAGCTGTTTCTCTGACATGATAGAAGCTTTCCAATAGTATTAAAACCACATTAAAGAAAAGAACATCTTAAACCCTGACATCAATAAATTTCATAAATATTTATCTTGCATTCTTTAAATCTGATTCACCGTTATAATCTACGTTAAAATGGGCAAATTTTCGTGTTTTTAATGAACTTTGAATATTTTAAATGCTGATTAGTGCAGATTTTAACCGTGTGATTTTCGTTGGGCAATACAAAATTAAGGGTAGTTTAAAATAGTGATCGTTCTTGGGGGTCGCCAGTAGTTTTAAGGAAAGTGGTTACCCGTCTTCGCATTTGTCATTCCTTGTTAACGCATAGGACCCACCTATATGTCAGTTTTGTGGTGATCATCGTGTTGGATATCATCACTTTCTTCTGGTGTTGTGATGGTTTCGAAAGCATGCGTCAAATGTGTGGATTGGTCGTCTATAAGCAGGCGATTTTTTTTATCATTGTTAAGTTAATATAATTCAACACAGTTATCTGAGTTTGTTAGCGTTTAGTTTCAGTTCCCGCTTTTGTAAAAGTTATAATAGCGATGGTAGTCATTATACGAAATAATTAGGCTTTAAATCGTGATCAGGCTGTTGTTTGTATGGATGAAATTTAACTTCATGTTTTCTTTGTACGCTCCGATTTTATATTTGTTTACGTTTTGCAGCGCTATTTTTTCAGTTCACGTTTCCGTCCATTCCTCCTGTGTTTATAAACACCGTTGCATAACCTCACTTCTAAACCGAGGCGACCGTTCGACAGTTAAAAGTCACACTGCTGTACGCGAACAGAATTACGTGCTACAAAGAAACATCCACATAAAATTTAAAGAAATAGTTCGTGCCAGGTTAACGGCCAGCATCGGTAGTTTGATGAAGATAAATCGTGCATAAAAACATTAGAAAACTATTTTATGTTGATTAACGTTAATTAGGACGGTGAAATTTGATTTGAAATAACGCAGTTTCGAGTGCTGGACGTATTTTTGTGAGTGAAGATCTAGTTCAAACTATTATCAAAATCGATTTTACAGTAAAAATTAGCATGGTTTTAATACCGAGTTTGTGGTATTACAATGATGGCCGGTTGGTTTTCAAAATGTACGTGTTATGTGTGGTCTAAGCAATTGTTTGCAGACGATGTTGAGATATAGTGCCTCGGCCGTTGACCGGATCTTAGACGTCCTTCGTCTGAATTTTTTAAATAAAATTTAATTTATTTGTTATTGCTGTAGGACCCTTTACAGCCCTGAAAAGTTTGTATTTGGTATTTATTAATTTATTTTTTAAAGTGGTTTTTATTTTGTGAATTAGTTTTGGGTACGTTTGTATATCTTATTTTGTTTTTGTTGTAGGGCAAATTTACAGCCTACAGTAATTTGTATGTATGTTGTTGTTTTTAAGATATACATTATTAACTAGTTTTAGTCAATAACTATAACTGCTACTATATTTTGTTTTCTTTATTTTTACTATTATAGTTTTTGTTCTTTTTATTAAACTAATTTTTTTAAATTTCGCGTGACGGCGATGATAACCTTATTGGTTTTTCGCCGGCAAAAAAAAACATCATGGCTGGTCTATTGGAAATTCGCTTTAGTACACTTCGACTTCAAATACATTATCCCTACATTAACTAGTTTTACTGATTATAGTTTTATAGCGTGAACAGTATTTAGATTTAGTTTCTTCTCCGTGTAAGAGGTTTTGCTGGACGGCGATGGTAGCCTTCATATGCGTTTCGCCAAAAGCCTTAATTAAAAGCCTGACATTTAGACAATTTAGAATACATTTTTTGTGCGTCTAATAAAAAGTTTTAGAGTGCAAACATTTTACAGTTTGGTGTTTTAAACTGCGGCACAAGTTTGTAACGCTATATATCTATAGTAAAGAGGTACGTTTATGTCCATTTCATCGACCTCGGTAAAGCACTCACTATCTTGTTACACATTAGTCGCGTGAAAGTATACAGGCCAGACTTAACGACTGTTTGTTATTCAGCGTTAAAAGAAAGTGCTTGCTCTTACACGTGTACGCAGTGGCCGTAGGCCGACTTGTTAGTTCATTGTTCTCAACAATTAAAACATAATGAGGAGCAGTTTACATCCTCATACAAGTATTGTGTGTTAGTTTACGTCATACTTTGTACAAATATATTTTTTAGTTTGTCGTTCCCTTTGCTAACTCAATGAAATATGTGCAAAATGTTATACCGAGGCGTTATCTCGCCGTTATGGAAGAGATATTCCTAATAACCATTGAAACGAATAATTTGTGTAAATAAAAAAAAGAGCAACTTTATATAGTTTTGTCCGACTATGGAGACCTTCAAACCGTACAAGTCGTTGGGAAGAGGTGATGGTTACCCGTCTTCGGATCACTGTTTTGATCAGCACTGTTGTAGATATAGACACTTCAATATACAAAAAAACACGTGTAATAAAACAATAAAAAACGTATTATACAAACACCACAAATAAGAAGCACTGTTGCAGATTTAGCCACTTTAATATACAAAGAATACGTGTAATAAAACAATAAAAAAACGTTTTGTACAAACACCAGAAATAACAAACACTATTGCAGATTTAGACACTTCAGTAAACAAAAAAACACGTGTAATAAAATAATAAAAATGTTTTTTAAAAAGACCAGAAATTACAAAACACTTTTGCAGATTTAGACACTTCAATATACAAAAAAAGTGTAATAAAACAATAAAAACGTTTTTTACAAACACCAGAAATTATAAACACTGTTGCAGATTTAGAAACTTTAATATACAAAAAACACGTATAATAAAACAATAAAAAAAGTTTTTTACGAACACCAGAAATAAGAAACACTGTTGAAGACTTATACCATTTAAGTATATAAAAAAACAAGTGTTAAATCAGGGCTGGGTGAGAGGGTGGTCAATATGGCCAAGACGCGGGTCAGTCTGCTGCATCTGTGTACTGCGCACATAAAGCTCGTAGGTTTGAGAATTGCAGTTACTACTGCCTTTCTGTTAACGCTGATCCTTCGTTCGCATTAGTCTGTCATAAAGTATGGGGAAGTACGTTAAAGGAAAAAATTGTAACGAAAATTTGGAGGAAATATTTAAAACTATATGGTTTGTTTAAAATGATTTATCAAAAAAAACTCTTTTGCACCTCTTCCGTAACAGGCTTAAATTAAAAGTCTGATAACTTTAACCTTTAACTGATAACTTTGAGGGTAGGTGTAATGTAGTACGCACTTTGTACGCAACACTGGATAGAAACCAACTCGATATGTCGTTAATAAATCTAAATTTTTATAAAAATATCAGACCTTGTAAAATCAAAGATTAATGGGTCGAGTGAAAGGTTCGCTATCGACTGCCTTGGCACTAATGTTAATCTGGGACAGCCGACAAGTGGGTGTTTAAACTCCGGTGCGCTACCGTGTCTGTATCAACGGCACCCTGCTGCCGCCGAATTTTCAAAAACTGAAACCATTGCTAGTTCTAAAGGATTTTGGGATCAAATTTAAATTATCCCATGTTTACGTATATTATTCATATGATAATTCAAAACGGAAAGTACACGGTAATTAATGTTGGTAAAAATTAATGATTTTCTAGTTAAAGATTTGATTTCCTCGAGATTTTTAAACAGATTTTCCAGTTAACGATTTGAATTTATAAAGATTTTTAAACAGATTTTGTAGTTAAAGATTTTATTTTCTCAAGATCTTGAAACATATTTTCTAGTTAAGGATATCATTTTCTCAAGATTTTGAAACAGATTTTCTAGTTAACAATTTGGCCAAGCTAATATCAATAGAAATTTATCTCCAGCTGTATTCTTGTCACAAATACAACGTGGGGGAGGGCAGTTAATTTACTATTCGGAAGACCAACTGGTAATCGAATGAATCCAACATTGTAACAATGATACCGAAAATAATTAATTTCTATACATAAGAAATCACAACATTTTATTTATATTTTAGGCGGTGAGTACAATATTGTTAAAGTTTTATGATCTGCGTTTACATGAACTAAAAATTAACAAATATTAATGAACGAAAACTTTCTATTAGCGATTAACTTGGCATTGAATACTCCTGAAGTAGTACTTAACTGGAGCCCAGAATCCAATCCCCCCCAACTGCCTTGTAACAATGATCTTACAACCATACTATTACTTATGACTTTAACAAGGCAAACTACATAAAGAAACTTCAAGACCAGACTGAGATAATATAAAGCTGATAGGTTAGCAGGTAAATTACACTTCCTGAAGATATGCGAACAACACTATAAGCGCAGTTCCCTGGGCGAAGACTGGACAACACTGCGTTGCCCTCAAGACTGAGGGTTGAACCTTTAAACTTAATGAGTAACATTACTAACTAGTACAGTAGATCACGCCGTATATTTTCAGTTCATTGCCTCATCACCGCTCCAAGACAGCGCTCTGATGCACTCTTAACTTTTCCTCCATTTTAATCGGTAGACGTAATATTTAGGAAAAATGTCACTAGACCAGGTTCGTTGGAAATTGTATGCGCTTTCTTCATGAAGCAGTCTAAATTATGTTAGATGTTCAGCCAGTATTACAGGAAATAGCCAGCAATTACACAAGGAGTCGTTAAATCAGAGAACGCCATCTTGAAAATGAAGCGAATGGGAAATATTGTAATAAGCCGTTCGGGCTTTATACACGGTACCTTCGTAACAAATTTCAAAACAATAGCAAATGTGTTTTTTTTCAAACATGCACTTGTTATCGGTAAATCACGACGCAATTTAAAGTATTGGTTTTAGTGTCTAGTTAAACAGTTTTAGTTTTAGTTTAGCGTAAACAGTGTTCAGTTTTAGTTTCTTCTCTGTGTAACAGTTATTTGCTGGACGGGCGATGATAGCCTTCATATGCTTTTGCCAGAAATCTAAAAAAAAATTATAAACTAAAAATCACAGATAATTGTCCGCAGGTTCTAACCAAATCCCTGTTTTCGCATTGATTTTTTTTCAAAATAACATATATGTGTTTTAGTCTGTGATTTAAGGGTAACATTTCTAACCAGTGTCACAGACTGCCTTGACCCCGTTTAGGACAGTCCTATTTTCGCCTCCCGTGTATAAAATGTCTGAAGTTCTGACAAAAGCATTCGCCTTTTCGTGACGGAATCGAGTGCAATTTGCATAGGCAGCGTCTGTCAGCCTTGATACCGAGTTTACATAACTGGAAACCAGCTCCTGCGGAGAGCCTACTTAGTCACTTTCCTGCAGAACTTGTTCTGTGCGATATCTCTCAGCCTCTAGCCACTAATCCTACTTGCTGGTTCTTATAAGTGGTGAATCTTCATCAACAACCACTGTCTGCAGTTTCTATAGCATTCAGACGGTTTCGTTTCGATGTTTCAGGGAATCTTCAACACATTTTGGCACAGCTAGACAAATCAACATTAATTTTATCTAGAGTTTTTTTTTATTGACCAAGTTTTAAATTTTGTACGTCGTTTAAATATATTTGAACTATTTTAGCTTTGGTATTGTTATGCAGCGTAAACAATGTTAACTCGCAGTTTCAGATAGTTTTGTTTTTGTTCCTGTTATCCACTTTGTTGTTATATTTTTTGTTTTTAACATTTTTAATCCTGTTACATTTTTGTTTTGTTAAGTTTATATATTTTAACAATTTTATCTAGTTTTATAGTTTAATATAAACAGTTGAGATTTAGTGTTAACAGTGTTTAGTTTTAGTTTTCCCTCTGGGTAACAGATATTTACTGGACGGGCCTACGTGTCCTTTTCGCCAAACACCCAAAAAAAGGACTTACGTTTTCATGTTTAAGTGGTTTAAATAAACATTCGAACATAAAGTACGTTTATTCACCAAAATTTCGATTCGGAACTTCAGATAATTTACTGAAAAACGGAAACTTCAGGTTACAAAAAAAAAAAGGTCAAAAAAATTAACATTCATTTTTCACAACTTCCATGGTGCATGATGTCAGGGTTTGTTTTCCTTTTTTTCCTATTTACTTTCGGATTATTGGTGTTTAAGTGACCTCCGTTGAAGTGGAATATTATCAGAATCAGTGGAAAAACAGATTTTTATTTGTTTTTGATAACAAGATCTTAAAAAAGATTTATTTTTTAATTTAAAAATTAGATTTTAAGTGTGGAAAATTGGTGCACAAGCTAAGTTTCAACGAAATCTGTTAATTAGTTTAATCACCATCTATGTGCACACAAACTGGTGCTATTGTTTTGTTTAAAAGTTATTTGAACGTGATTTAAAACCGTAGTGTTATTGGCAAAGGGTAGTTTATAACTGAATTTGAAATTTGAAGAATAATTTTCAAACTGTATAACTTCAACAGTAGTAGGAGCAGCTAGGACACCACCTGTTTTTCGAAGAGCATGTCAAAATACAAAACAATGATTAAGTAGAAAAATGGATTAAGAGAAAACAGACAAAGTAAATACTGCTTTTTTTGTGGTCGAATTACGTAAATTCAGTACAAAATCTAATTACTGTATTGTTTTTTTATAATTTTTTTTGGAAAAGTCATAATTTGGCCTCTTTGATTGGCTCTTAGAGATATATATATATATATATATATATATATATATATATATATATATATATATATATATAATCTACATTTAAAAATTTACAACGAAGTCAATTAAATCGTGCTTTCAATGATGTACAAGTAAAACTGCATTTTACCGCAAAGCTAATTGTTAACATCAATACCAACATAGATGTTTTCACAATCTTCGTATGGCTAACAAAGTGGTATTTGATTGTTTTCGGGGACCTCTTCACTTAAGGATAACGCGAAGGACATGTGTAAAACAGCCGGCAGCGCTGAAGTAACACGTCCTGTTCGGTCTGTCACACCTTCTGTTCCATTTGGCAGGACACGGGCATCACGTCCTGGCCGGCGTGTCACTATTTGACCTATTTTACGAGCCAAACATTTCTTAGGCAGTAGGAAGCTCGGGTTTCCGGCATCGCTGTTCCATAACCTTCTTAACAAATATATAGTACGCAGTTCAGGAGGATTTAGCGTCAGACGATTTTATAAATAGGCTTTTTAACAGTTCTGAAACGCATTATTCATAATTAGTGGGAAGACGAATGGCAAGCAGCAGAAAACAACAAATTGAGGGTAGTTTAAAAGTGGTCCGACCAGGGGGATCTTTCGTGCAAGTCGTAGGGATGAGGTGGTGGTCGTAAAAAATCAGTTTTATATTTATTAGTAAAGATCAGTTGATTTCATTGAATAGGCTATAAGTTTTAGGTTATGTTGTTAAAAACTATCTATGTGATTGTAAAATATCTGTTTTTTATATTACTTCGTAACGACCACCTGATTTCATTGAACAGCTGATGGGCAATAATAAATTTTAGGGTATGTTGTTAAAAACTAGCTATGTGATTGTAAAAGATCAGTTGTTTTATATTACTTCGTAACGATCACTTGATTTCATTGAACAGCTGGTAGGCTATAATAAGTTTTAGGGTATGTTGTTAAAAACTGGCTATGTTATAGTAAAAGATGAGTTATAGTGTATTAGGATCGGATACTCTTTGCTAAAGCATGGATTTTTGATGGGTGGCCCCACAACAATTCGGAACCCACTACAATTCGTATGGCTTTAAAGATATTCGACGTATGTGTGAATTAGGCGATTGTTTTCAAACGTTATTGGAAGATTGTGTCTCGACCATTGACCGGATACTGACATTTTTGCATCGTCTGGATTTTTTTAACAATATATAATCTATATAACTGCTATTGTTGTAAAACCTCTTTACAGCCCTGCAAAAATAAATCAAGTTGTTATTTTAAAGGAAATTTTCTTTAAAACTAATTCTAGGTGATTTTGTGATTTTTTTAGTTTATACTTTTGTATTTATATTTTTTACGTATTTTAAATATATTTGAACTACTTCAGCTATAGTATTGTTGTACAGCTTACTAATGTTAATTTATATATTCTATTTTTTAAAACTAGTTTTAGAATAAGCTTTTTTTATTATTTCCGTAATACACTTTGTTATTATACTTTTTTGTTTTTCACACTGTTCCAGTTATATTGGTGTTTCATTAACTTTATATATTTTAATAATGTTATCTAGTTTTAGTTATGACAAAGTCAAGGTATCTGTGGAACCTCACAGAACCCTGAACTACGCCAAAGGAGTACTTACTAGTCTCTACTAACTATATCTATATCTCCTCCATGTTGACCTGGAGGAGATAAAATCAGAGTTATCATGCGCGTCTGTTACAGATGTTAGTCGCATAATGCGCAGTGAAAAGGAGCAAAAAATACCCACCGCTTCTCAGATCTGGACATTTGGAATGCCAACTATCCCTGATCATATATATATATATATATGCCGGATATCAATGGCTTTCAATTAGGCCGTATGTTCCAAACCCTAAACGGTGTTTTAAATGCTTTGGACACTTCAGTTCTACATGCCAGAAGTCCGAGATATGTGGTAATTGCAGCTGTAATAGTCATAAAATAGTGGTGAATGTAAAGCGGACCCAAAGTGTCCTAATTGTGGAGGTGATCATCCGGCTCGTTCTTTTAACTACCCTAAGTTCAAAGACGAAAAGCTATTCTCACTTTAATGGCAAGGGATAAAGTATCATCTTCAGAAGAAAAAGTTATTCTAATTTTCAAGACCAAGAGTTGAGGGTGTGTAAACATCCTCTTGAGTTGTTGCGTCCAAGAGCAAAACAACATCCTGTGACAACTTCGAAGAACCTACGAAAACCGTAGATGCTCCTGTAGGTAAGTCAACTCCTGGCTCTGATCTCTACTAACGAAAAGAACAATCCTTTTATATCAAAATTGTCTGGTCTTCAACCGTCAGATTGCTCTACTAATGAAGTGAAACCCACACGCAATGGAAAACCAACTATCAAATCACTTGTGCCTAAGAGAGTAAAATCTCTACTGCCGAAAGTAAATCCAACTACTTCCGACCAGGGATTGTGTACCAAGCCACAAGTTCGGAAAGGAAATAGTGAAATAGTCCCTGTTGATCTGAAGTACTTTTTGAAAAAACCAAATACGTGCCCAGCTGTATTTGGTGAGAAAAACACCAAGATTACATGAATTAAAAATAATAAAATTAAAAATTCTAAGGGAGCATTTTCGAAAAAGCTACCTTTAAAATATAAACTCTTCGGAGTCAGACATCAGCTATCGCAGTAGTGATTCGATGTCCTTGGACTCCGATAAATCCAAAAATGATATAAATGACAAATCCAAAGTAAACCCTATAATATATTAGTTAGTCACTTATTTACATATCAATGCCTGCAAATTGAATCAACAATGACGTGATACAATGGAATATAAATGGGCTACGAAGCCATATTGAAGATTTGAAAGTTCTTGTGAGAGATATGTCACCTTTAGTAATGTGTCTTCAAGATACGCATCTACACGAATCTCACTCGTTTAGTTTTAGGGGTTATTCCATTTTCAGGAAAGATTTCATCACGGAGGAAAGAGCGAAAGGTGGCGTAGCCATTCTAGCTCATAACTCTATCGAATCCGTCCTTGTTAATGTAATAACACCTTTACAAGTTGTTGCCATACAGACAACCGTCCCATTCAAACTTACCATCTGCTGCCTTTACTTGCCGCCGAGTTCCGATTTTGAAAATAATGAATTGTATGATTTAATATCCCAGTTGCCACCACCAATTTTACTTACAGGTGATTTTAATTGTCATCATACTTCCTGGGGCTCGTTATCGTGTAACTCTAGGGGAAGACGAATTGAAGCAATCAGGTCTAATTTGGATTTGTGCGTTCTAAATGAGGTTCCCCTACTCATTTATCAGCATCTTCTGGCGGGTGGACTGTAGTAGATTTGACATTTTGTTGTCCGAGTCTGGCAACAAAGTTTGAATGGTCAGTACTGTCTGACCTATATGGCAGCAATCATACTTCCATTATATTTCCTTTTGGAACTTCTCCCAAGTGATTGAACTCCTGCCGCGTTGGATTCTAAAAAAAGCGAATTGGGAGGGATTCGCAAACAGATTTGTGTCACCAGACATTGATAATAATAGGTGGTATTCTATAGTGGATAACTTCACAAAAAAACATTTTACGTGTAGCAGAGGAAACTATTCCTAAAACCTCCACACATCCACCACGTCCACCTGTTCCTTGGTGGAACGAGAAATGTAAGGTAGCAATTCGTGAACGTAGAAGAGCTCTGAGGAGATTCAACAAAAGCCCGACGGATGAAAATCTTGAACAGTATAAAATGATACGAGCCAAAGCTCGTAGGATATTCAGGCAGAGTAGAAACCTACATGTCAGTTTTGTGGTGATATCATTACAATCAAATATTTTCTTCTGGCTTGTGATGGTTTCAAAAGCATGCGTCAATTGTGTGGATTGGATTCCTCTATGGAAGCAATATTAAAAAATGATTCGTCGGTCATTGACCGAGTTCTTAATTTTTTACGTCGTATAAATGTATTTGAATTACTCTGGTATAAATGTATTCTGCTATGGTATTGTTGAATAGCGTAGCAGTGTAAATATTATTATTATTATTTCTTTTAAATATTAGTTTTGTTTACAAATTTTAATTTCTGTTAATAATTTTTTATGAAGTTTATATATTTAAATAATATTATCTAGTTTTAGTGGCTATAGTGTTTTAGTTTTTAGTTTAGTATTAACAATGTTTAGATTTAGTTACCCCCCCCAAATGTGGGATATAGCAAATGTGGGATATAGTTTGCTGGACGGCGATGATAGCATTTATGTGCTTTTTCGCCAAAAGCTCTGTATATATATATATATATATATATATATATATATATATATAAATTTAGTGTTTAGTTTTAGTATATCGTTAACAGTTTTTGGATTTAGTTTCCCTTCTGTTTAAGAGAAGTTTACTGGACGACAAACTTCATGTGTTTTTCGCCAAAAACGTCATTTGAATAAAGGCCAGTTTTGCTTTACAAAACATTGCGTATAATTTATTATGTTTTACTATATATATATATATATATATATATATATATATATATATATATATATATATATTTACTAGTTTTATGTAGACACACACACACACACACACACACAATTTATGTATTTATACACTATCGTAATGAGCATTAATAACTGCATAAATATTTGATGGCGATCAGGGTTCATTTTCGTGCAGTGTGGCTAATACATGCATATTTTGATGTGGATCACAATAGTTTAAATCAGAGTTTCAAAAAATTATTTTTTTTTTTAAATTCGTTATAATCACGTCAGCGAGACAGCTTAAAATCTGGTGACCTGAAAACGTAAACTTCACCAAGTGCAGCGACAATATAATTGATTGCATTTAAAACACTGTATCTTCAGCTTGCCTGCCAACTTAAAACTCCATAAATAAGTACAGCGATAGTGTTTTTGTAGTACACAAACTTTCCCGAACGTTCGTGTTTTCTGTAAAATCAGCAACACTGTAAAGTTAACCGTTTAACTTGGCGTTGCAGGTTGATGAAGTGACGAAGTGAAAATTAATTACGCGGCCAAAGTAGGCTGAGCTCCAGCCTCTCCGCAGAGCACTTTCTAAGACAAAAGGTACCGCGGCGTTGACCTTCATTCTAGCTGCCAGTCATCCTATACACTTGGGCACAGTGCATTTCGAATTAGAAATTTTCCTTAATTTTGCAATCTTTTAATCGTCTCAACTATTTACTTTATCGAGATTATTACTTTTTCACTGAAAAAAGTACGAGAGAAAGTATTTTGATATTAAAAAAAATCGAACGTAATAATTTAATGGATGAGTAATTTTTCTGATTAAAAAAGTGGTTTTGGTGCATGTCTCTACGTCTGTATAATAAAATTTGAATGCGTTTGATATGATTTTGTTCAAGCCCTTTATGGTAAAAAAAAACTTAACTCCTACAAATCCGGTTGTTAGATTCCGTTTCTTAATTTTGGTCATTTATGAAGTGTAAAATTCCCCTTTTAAAATAAATACACTAAAAAAATATATTCAGATATGAAGAAATACGGTTGCAATTTTCTTTTAATAAATTAGTTAATAAATAGTAAAACTGAAATCACGTGACTGTTTCGTGATCGACTTAAACGCTGAATGATATTATCGTAAATAGTGTGACAGTGTTTAATCGTCTATGCATGCACTCTTTCAAGTTTTTATTGACACCATTTGAAGTGTTTCTATCTCATTACACTAGATGATTGGATCGTTTATTTTTCTTTACGTTCAAGTCGTAGGGAAGAGGTTGTGGTTACTCGTCTTCGTATTGGTAATTCCTTTTTGACACATGGATTTATGATGGAACGCGAGGACCAAACTGTTTATAATCTTTGTGTATCACACATCACCGAACATATTTTGCAAGTTTGTAATGGCTTAAGGAACCTGCGTCAGCTGTGTGGATTAGGCAGTGCTTTAAAGGAAACTTTAAAAGATGATGCTTCGGCTATTGACCGAGTAATAAATTTTTTGCGTCGCTTAAATATATTTTATAAAATTTTATTAATATTATTATTGTTGTTATATTATTTTTCCAAGGACTATCCCTGTATGTATTTTATTGTTTTTAACATTATAATCATTTATTATATTTTATTCAAAATATCCTAATCTTTTTACTTTTATGACGGTTTATTAACTATTATTAATTCCTGAAATTTAGCCATTTGAAATTTTGTTTTGAACTTTGCCAAATTCTCGTACTTTGAATTGGGTAATTTTATTCTCATCCTGTTTAGGGCAACGATAATCTTTCAGGTTTTTCAAACACAAAATTAAAAAAAAAGTCAACTTGATTTGTTTTGAATGTGTAGGTTTATTATCATTATTATTATTATTATTACTGAAACTTGTTGCAAAACTATCGATCAGTTTACACTTGACAAGTAAAGCAAATTTAAGTTAACCCATCGGCGTCTGTAGGCACTGTTTCGAAACTGAAATCGCCAATAAAATTAAAAGAATACAGACGTCTGAAGACACCGCAGTAACGTCGTCTCATTGGACATCCAGTGGATTCAGTAATTTTATGAACAGTTTACAAGTTGCAAATATTTACAGGAACACATAAAGTGCCGTAGATGGGAAGAACGGCTTGTAAACATCTTTATTCTGCAGCCGGTTTGTCCCGGACTCGTTGCTTGCCTTGGTACTACTTCTGCATAACCTACTGTACGCTTTTATTTACTTTCAACAAACTTCCAAGTTGCCGAAATCGATTTTTATGACAAGTGAATCAAATCGCCCACATCGTAAACAGAAATTCCTAACACTGAATAGAAAACTACAATGGACCAAAGTAGCAAACCAGATACTGGAAAATAATACGTTTTTTCTGCCAAGGAGGGCCTATTTAATACGAAAAGCAGCTCTATCTTGCGCTATGGCAGCAAAAGGTATAAAAAGGTAGAGAGAGTACTTATATGTTTTCTCGAGGCTCTTTAGATTGCCACAATATACGTTTATTGGTTTCTTAATGTTAACTGCTTCTCTCAAATTAAGTGACAGATTCTACAAAACATTTCCAAAACGTAAATATCAGTTATTTTTAAAATACAAAATATATTGCATTTTAATATTTTGCTCTAAACGTGCAGCAAAAAAGTTTTAAAATAACACATTATTCGTCCAATTTGGTTGAAAATAATGACGTAATATCCCGAAAACGAAATCGCTAAGGGAATTAATAATATAAGATTTCTAACTCTATCGAAATTGTAGTGCGTGTGTGCGTGCGTGCGTGCGTGCGTGCGTGTGTGTGTGTGTGTGTGTGTGTGTGTGTGTGTGTGTGTGTGTCTCGTTCGCGTGAATACCCATTAAATAGTGATTTATAGGTTAGTATCTGCGTTAATTCAACATCCAAAAGCTGTATAAAAAAAACGGGCCCGGGCCTTACCATGAAGTCAAATGAAAATTCTCTAATAATTGGCTGTAGAACTTGTGGAAGTACAACAATGACAAATGTCCTAGGCCAAATTGTAAAACGCCTGAGTGTTAACACTCACTCACTGTATCGAATCTTCAAAAAGTGAGATTGAGGTTAGGATCGCATTTTTAAGTTCTCGAGTAACTTCAATAGCTAATTTTGTAATAGAATTTCGCTAGCGATTGTTTGGAACACGTTTGAAAGTACAAACTAATGTGTACCAGTAATTTACATTGTATCCACTGTTTACGCACATTCCCAAGTGACTGCTATGTTTATCTACCCAGCGCATCTGTTCCCAGTTTATTTCGTCCGTTTTACCGACTAACGACTGTAAAACGGTTCCTCCGGGTGTTTGACCGAAGAACGATGTGGGAACGCCGAGTATTTGCCCTGTTGTGTACCGTAACGCGGGCCGCAGGATACCATTCTTTGACTTTGTTCCTTTCACTAAAAACACTCCGGCTAGTAGGTTCATTTGAAGAGGTTATGTGCGACAGCCTCGAGTGTTGTTTCGACTTACACGTGTACCGCTGCCCTGACAAGTAGTGAGTTATAGCCGCCTGGGTTATTCATACTGATTAGTGCGCCTAGAACAACACAAGCGGGTAAACATAGTAAAAGCAGATGTGTTTTCAGTGACAATAATTAATTTAAAAGCGTGTTGTTAGAACGAGAAAATGGATAGAATGGAAAATTGAAAACATTGCAAGCATTTTCTCTTACTCAATGTGCTTATCTAAGAAACTGAAAGGAAACACTTGAACAACAGTCAAAATATTTATATTTCCCTCGAAAATATCAAAAATCGATTAATCAAATTTTGGTCATATTTGAACATTTAAAACACAATCCAATGTACACCAAAGAGAATGTATGTACACGTTCCGCAATAATTTTGAAACGCGTGTACAGATTTCAACCACTTACTTGTGGTTAATTAATTAATTAATTAAAGTAAAAAAATGTTGTGTGACAAAATGATGAACAATAAAACAGGTCCAAAATTCAAAAAGATCAGTCATTAGGAGATTAAGGCAATTGCCGATAGTACCGATGACATAATAAAACTGTTTAACAGAAAATTCTGTGGAGAAACCATCACAGTCAAACACTTTTTCGTGACTGTGTGATTATTTGAGAAACATGCGTAAAATATATGGATTGGGAAACTATGCAGGCGATCTTGGGGGGGACGATTCATCAATCATTGTTCGTGTTTTAACCTTCTTAAGACGCTTTCATATATATGAACATATTTAAGCTTTTTTTGTAATTTTGTAGTATTATTTATTTTTTCATTCTTTATATAATTTTTTTATATAGTTTATATTCTTGTTAACTAGTTTCAAGTAATTTTATCGTGCTTCATAATATTTATTTTCTTTCTGTTTTATTTGATTAGGGCTACTTTACAGTCCACCTTTATATTGTTTTGATTTTATATTATTTGTCCTTGTTAGAAATGTTATCTAGTTTGTAAGTAGTGTTAAGTTTTATCGTCATTTTTGTGTTTCTATAGTAGTTGTGTTTAGGCAATAATAGTCTTAATGTGCTTTTCGCCTTTATAATTTATATAAAACAAAATAATAAATTGGGATAAATACATAAACAGCTAATTTGACACAATATCAATGTACATAGTAAGTCGTAAGTCGAAAATCAATTCGTTGGTAATTCGTGTACTTTGTAGAACCTTTATAATTCTGTGCCTTCTTTCACGTTGGCCGTATATTGTACAGGCTTCCCTCCATATCCTCAATCCTTTCTCATTCGTCTACCTCATTTCCTTTCCATATTATCGGTGTCCTTTCATCATGTCGTACGTGCCCTAACAGTCTTAGCCGCTCATAACGCAAGAACTGAAATCATTCTTTTGGTTAACTTTCTCTTTTTCATTTTATTCGTAGATTAACGTTGCCCTCGATCCGTTAGCCCTTTACGACCAATTTTAAAACGCCTCAACTGCAGGTATCAACGACCGGCCTCCATTCACACTCAGGTTGTATAATCATGCGATATATCGCACTCACTAATTGTAACATATCGAAATAGAAAGGTCGATCGGGTCTGACATGAAAGTAGTCTGAGATTATAGAGCTGACGGTGAAACGTTACGCTCCAGCGCGCCTCTCTAGTTTCGGAAGGTATTTGCATGTACAGTACTTTTACTTCCTTTCCAAGGGCTAAGCCGTGTCCCTAAGCGGTCTTGTTAGATGTAGTGCAGGAGAGACGCGCTGGCAGCGCTGTCGTGATCGTGTACAGAAACAGCTGGTGAACACGCATGCTCGCCTCTCTCTTTCCGGCTTCCTTTATTTAACAAGGTTCCATTAATACTCGTATTGCACAAATTGATGACGTATATTCGTGTAAAATTGGAACTAGACTCATGTGTGCACTCTGGATCCGAAAGCAAACTTTCTGCTGACTGTAGCCTTTTAGTATTTAAAGTAGTACTTAAAGTTAATCGAAAATTTAGTAATTTACTTGTAAAAAATGGAGCATCTTAAGAGATGTAAATCCAGTTGTTACTCCCAGTTACCATATTATGAACTATATTCTGTAAAATCATGTACTTCAATTCCTCGAAGTTATCTAAATCTAACTGTCCATCAGTCTGCGTATCCCAGGATACAAGTCCTCAGATGTGCGTCGCCCAGTGACGAGTTCAACCTAAATTGTCATTGTTCCTCATACCATTGAGCATTTACTCAACCAAGTATTACGTTTTGGAAGGTGTTCAAACAACCACTCCAAAAGTCGTGGTCCGGTGGGGTAAACTGCTGATGGGCTTAGGAAATCCTACCGTTCCTTTAGCCCGTACTACTCTCATTCATCTACAGAAGAGTCAGCAAGTAATTCTGAAGCAATTTTGGTTCACTAGAGCTAGAAAATCGTGAAGAGTCATAGTCAGTGCTGACTTTGAGAGTGACGTCGAAGCTAAATTTCTGTATGTCAGTTTTGTGGTGATATCATCACAATCAAACACTTTCTTCTGGACTGTGATGGTGTTAAAACCATATGTAAAGTGTGTGGATTGGGTGCCTCTAATGTAGGCAATTTTAAAGGATGATTAATCGAGTTTTAAATTTTATCCCAGGTGTATAACCCAGGTTTTTCCGTTTTCTTTTTTTTTTAACTAGTTTTGGATAAACTTTTGTTTTTGCTTCTGTTACCTATTTTGTTATTATGTTTTTGTTTTTCACATTCTTATTCCCTTTGATTTCTATTTAAATTTATAAATTTTAATGATTTTATCTAGCTTTAGTGTTTAATTTAAACAGTTTAGTCTTAGTTAGCGTTAACGGTATTTAGTTTTAGTTTCTTCTCTAACAGATTTTTGCTGGACGACGATGATAGTCTTCCTGTGTTTAAGCCTTATTTAAAAAAAGTCTACATGAACATCCACTGAAACTTACATGAAAACCAAAACTTAGGAGAGTAAATATTTGGGAACAACTGTAATTCCTCCTTTGAGAGAAATGTGGGGAAAGAATGGCTCATATGGTTTCAGTCCCGCTTAAGCAGAGATGTTCTGGTATAACGTTCCTAGTTTTGCCAAAGAGACAAATCTATTGGACTGAGCAACTGGCTTCAGTGGTGCTAGGAGAGTGGTGGTATATAGTGCATATCCAGACAGAGGTTATCGTACCAAGAAGACAGTGGGACACTTCATGATCCTCAGGAGAGAGTTTGTCACAAGGTTTGTTCGAAATATAAGTAAAGAACGAACCTTCCAGTATTCAATTAAGATCGAATAAACGGACAATGTGTCCCATACTCAGAGGACTAAAGGTATGCCCGGTATAATTCGTTCAGCTAAGGGAGCTCACAATCCCAATATGGCCGAGTGCCTTCTTAATGAAATATCTCGCCCTTCTGAAAAATCGTGATTTTCAGTTACATTGTAGATAAGTAAAATTATATTTCTATTGGAATGTTTTATTATTACATTACCACAAGTATGAGATATCAATACGTACATATATCAGTGAAGACCTTTTGCTATTGACTCTGGATGATTCTAGTATACTCGCTTTGAACGTCATTCGTGGATGTCCGGTGAAAGTGTTGCAGGATTCGGATTAGTGATAGGTAGCAAGGAGCGTGAAGGTTTAACCTGTTGACCGTGCTAATCTAAACATAACCTAAGTTAACAAGAGTACAACTTTGCTTGCGTGCTAGACTAACTAGCTTCAAGCGGCTGTACAAAAAACGTCCCAGCATAATTAAAAACGAAATGAACTTTGAACTCCGGTAAAGTAATATTTAGAACAGGAAATATTTCCTCTTCTTGTTTAGGTGCTAAGAAATTCAATTATACCTCTTTTAAAATAAATAATTTGTGCATTTAAAAAAATACAATTTTAGGCTACTTTAAGACGTATTTGCAATTTGTATTTTGATGTTTATAAACCATCAGAAAAACAGCTTTTTGGTCAAGGTCTTTACAAATTATCTTATTTTTGTTTCAGGTGAGGTACTATCGAATGCATAGCGAGTGTTGTTTTGAGAAATTTAAAGTGAGTCCACTAAACCAATAACATTTAATTAAAAAACATATTTTAATACGAAAGTTTTACAAGTAGAAAATAATAACAGGACACATGTTTCCGAACTACTATATATTTTGCAATTTAAATACATAGCTTTTTTAGTCCTTCACAGATATAATTTCAACTCGTAATTAAAAAAAAAAATATTATTGCAAATGAATTTAGTTATACATCTAGTAATTCAAATTTCATAAGTAAGGAACTTTTACTAGAGATTTTCATTTGCCCAGTACTATTTTATATAAACTAGTGAACATTAAACCAGAAGGTCTGGTTTCACACTGCCCCACTTGTATCCAATAGTCTTCGCATCTCAGAGCGTTCATGGTGCGAGATGCGTTCTCCTAGTTACACTTCATACTTTTTTTGTTTTCAAAAGCACGCGTCAAATATGCGGATTGGGTAACTTTAAGCGTGCAATTTTAAAATATGATTCGTCGGCCATTGACCGAGTTCTAAATTTTTTTCGTCAGTTTAAATATTTTTAACTGCTTTAACTATGGTACCCACTTCGTTCTTATACTCGTATTTTTTGTTTTTCACACTTTTATTCATGTTAATTTTTGTTTGACTAAGTTTATATATTTTAATAGTTTTAGTGTTTAATTTAAACAGTTTAGTTTTAGTTTTTATTGTAGCGTTAATAGTATTTAGATTAGTTTCCACTTTGTGTAAGAGATGTTTTTGACATATTTACAAAATGCTCTTGTGTTATTAAATTTACATATTTTTAAAAGAGTTTTTTAGTTTTAGTTTTCTCTTTTGTATTAGATATTTTTTTGGACGGGCAATGATGGCGTTCATGTGCTTTTCGTCTAAAAAAATTCGTATTCTTTTCTTATGTACCAACGGGTGTCAACAGTGCTTGTCAGTACCTTATTTTGAAAGGTTTGAATTTTATTTATATTTTGACTTGTTTTGTACAGTCCCAATGTTGTACTTTATAAGTCTATATTGGTTTCTAAAACTTGCTGAAAAAATTATGTTATTGTTTACTAGTTTTTAGGTAAATGTATGGTTGTATTATTAATAGTGTAATTATGTTACCTACTTACGACTGCTTTAACGTTTTGTTCTTTATTTTTTTTTATTGCAATTTCGTGACAGCATTACAAATGGAAAAATACAAAAATATTCGCGTTCTTTATGAGACTTTATTTTAAAGTTAGTTACTGGAATCACGCTTTCATCACGTGAGCTACTTCTTGTCGAGATGATTTTTTACAAACTGTCCTTATTAGTAGCTCTTGGAGATCTTACAACCGGAGACCTCACTTGACGGTCTTGACACCGCTTTAAAAACGAGACAGCCTCGGTAAGATCGAAACTAATCCCGAGTACGTCCAAGTGAAGCGACATGTGTTTCATATTTTACAGTCGTTTTAATTCACTACGCTCAAATAATGCCCGAAAATTAATTAAACTACCATAAAATCACTAGAAAGTCGAGTGAACGCAAAGCGCGTGAGAATGACCACAATTAGGTACCGTCGCATATGTTGGTCGAAAACGTCGCTCGGAAACTGGGC
Source organism: Callitettix versicolor (assembly GCA_022606455.1). Lineage (NCBI taxonomy): Eukaryota > Metazoa > Arthropoda > Insecta > Hemiptera > Cercopidae > Callitettix > Callitettix versicolor. The sequence goes on from CM040186.1 coordinate 50,459,529, forward strand.
TGTTACGGTTTCCGTTCATTTCTCTTTCTACAATCAAATCCTTTTCCTTTTGTTTAGTTTCGGAACGCCGAAAAAAGCGTAGAAAGTGAACGCGCAGAGGTCCGCTTTTGTTTTCTTTGTAATTAAAACTGAGAAGCGAAAGGTGTAAACAATGTGTGCGAGGTAAGTATTTGCATGTGAGCACCGGTGCCCAGGGCTGTCGGCCTACAAACCCAGTTTTCACTTCTGCGCATTCACTCTCGTATGCATCTCACTTTCTTTTTAAATAATCATAAATTTTACTAATTTCATGTAAAACAAGCTAGTCGTCAAATGGAAAATGTGAGTGTTTTGGGGAAATTTCGCGTTCACACGTTTTCGTTTCGTCAATGTCGACGACCTAAAAATAATTACATTTATTTCGGCCTAGGTTAGATTAATTTCCAACTGAACTTGTGTAAATTATTGTCGATCGCTTCAGTCTAAAAACACAATAAAGGTCCATTTATCACTAGATTACTTGCTAGTAGCATCCAGCTATTTTCGAATTTCAATTGATAAACGACCTGTGTTTACCTTTAGAAATACTTTAGCTGTGATTTTGTTTTAAAGTATTATATATATGTTTTTAAGATAATATTTTTGTTAATTAGTGAATATTTGTTTGTGGTACCTACCCACTTTGTTTTTAACATATTTTTTAAATATTTTTGTTAAGTTTATATATTTAAACAATGTTATCTAGTTTGTTAGTGTTTAGTTTAATTACCCCTTTTTGTATTAAATGATATGTCAAGTTTTAATAAAGAATCAGTAAGATTTTTTAATATGATATTCATTTTGTTAACTAGATTTAGGTAAAAATTAGTTCATTTTCTTCTTACCCACTTTGTTATTATATTTTTGTTGCTTTTCACATATTTATTTTTGTTAATTTCTTATTTTTTAAGTTTATATATTTTAACAATGTTATGTAGTTTGTTAGTGTTTAGTTTTAGTTTTCTCTTTTCTGTATTTCTTTTTGTTGGTGTTTTAACGTCCGATTATTTGTAATGAATATATTGAAGGTTCGTTAATTGTACGTTATTAATATAGTACGCGCGCGCGAACACACACACAAATGTTTTTAATATATAAACAATAAACAAATAAATTATTTTAAAATTCGTTATCGTTCATCCTGTACTTTTTATAATAAGACAATAAGGTGGACATTTCTCGTCTTTACACGCTTCTAACGACAGTTGTATAAAAGTCAACGACACGATACTAGTTACACAAGGCCAAGTCTAGATATGGAATTATTGCGTAGCGATGACAGAAGACCAGTTATTGAACTCAAAGGTAAAGAAACAATGCCGGAGTTAATATATGTACCACATTAACTTGGGCGAGGTAAGAGTTAGACAAGTCTGCAGTTATGTTAGGTTATATTTTCATAATAGCTGAAGGTCAAATGCGAGGTCTGTTGGAACAGATCTCATAACACTGAAACATCTTTTGTTTACGATGGTTCCTGAACTTTGCTAATTTTCTGTATGCCAGTTTTGTGGTGATATCACAATCAAACACTTTGGGTGCCACTGTGGAGGCAATTTTAAAGGATGATCGTCGGTCATTGATTGAGTTCTAAATTTTTTACTTCGTATAAATATATTTGAATTACTTTAGCTATAGTATTGGCGAACAGCGTACCATCAGTGTTAATTTATATACATTTTAAAAATATTATTTTGTTTTGTTTTCACAATGTTATTCCTGTTGATCCTTCTTTATTAAGTTTATATATTATTTATTAATAATGTTATCTAGTTTTACTGTTTAGTTTTAGTATAGTATTAACAATGTTTAAATTTAGTTTCCCCTCCGTGTAAGATATTTCGCTGGACGACGATGTGGTTTTCGCCAAAACCTAATTATAAAAAAAATCCAGAAATTTGCGTAATGTGGTTTGGACAATTGTTTTAAAGCGATATTAGTGCTTTGGCTATTGACCGGGTACTGTTATTCCTGGATCGCCTGGATGTTTTTAATATTTTATTTTAAAGCTGTTACTGTTTATATTGCTATATATACATTTTATTTAAAATACTTGTTCTTAACTGGTTTTTGTTAGAAATTTGTTATTATTATTTTCTTTAATTTTTATTTTCTGTTGTTGTTGTTGTAAGGCAATTTTACAGCATTACAAGGAATTGTGTTTTAAATTAGATATTTATTATTGTTAACTACTTTAGTTGATGCATGTTTTTATTCATTTTCTGTTAGTGTTATAAGACCATTTTAAAGTTCTACAATAAATTGTGTCCTATGATAACCACAAAGGTTTTTCGCCGGGAAAAATCTGAAGGTCTGAGCAACTTTAAAATATAATGGGACAGTAGATGGTTTGACGTAAAGACCTTACTTGTCTGAATTTAATGAATGTAGTATAATACAGTTATTTATGCGTAGGCAGTCGTGGGAAATAACTAATTAAGGGTAATTAAAAATACTGTTCGTCTTTCGGGGTCGTCAGTACGTGTAAGTCGTAGGAAAGAGGTTGTAGTTACCCGTCTCTGCATTGGTCATTCAGTATTAGCACATGGATTTCTCATGGAACGCGGGGACCCACCTATGTCAGTTTTGTGGCGATATCATCACAAACACTTTCTTCTGGACTGTGATGGTTTCAAAACCTTGCGCCATATATGTGGATTAGGTGCTTCTATGGAGGCAATTTTAAAAGATGATTCGTCGGTTATTGACCGTGTTCTAAATTTTTTACGTCTTATAAATATATTTGAACTACTTTAGCTATGGTATTGTTGTGTAGCGTAATTTTGTTAATTTAATTTATATACCTATTTTGTGTGTGTGTGTGTGTGTGCAAAAATAATTCTAGTGATTTTGTTACTCTTTGGATATTCACTTCCATCAGACTAGCGAGACAGCTGCTTGCAGCGATTACCTCGAATTAAAACAACAAATATACAGGCGCTATAACGAATACAAATTATTTAGGCTATACAGAAAACGAAATATGCAAATTAAATTACACTAAACGACGCACTGTTTATTCTCGGCACGTAGCTGGACATTTAACGCCGTATAAATGCACTTATCGCGGCACGTAGTTCAGTAAATGTCACTCGGACCATGTTGGACGTGACCCTACATACGGTAATTATACTTTCTATTCAATATCGTACGTAAATATTACCACCTCGATTATTAAACTACTGCCACAGCTCAAGTGGCACAAGGGAAATAACGTGCCTTTCAGCTGCCTAAATTACCTCCGTTAATTATTGGATAAGATTACGTACCTTCTCTCGGGTCTAAGTGTCCGCTACTTTCCTCTGTAATCGAGCAGCCGGAGTCGGGTATCGATACTTTGGGAAACGGCGAAAGTGCAGCGAGAATGTAGGGCTCGGTAGTAAGTTACACGTTACATTCCTGTGTCATATGTGTACTGGAAGTAGAGAAGCGTGTCTGAGTAGTGATTAGGTCAATAGGCACTATACGAGTGTACACAAAGTGAGGTATCGCGATAACAATCGATTTTAAAGATTTTGATCGAAATGTCCGTTTTTAGTTCCCATAAGGCCTTGAGTTGTAGGGCAAAATCAGTCGATTTTACAGAATTTGTTTGAAATATTCTTTTTCAGCTGCTATAAGTCCTCAAGTTATAGGACAAAACCAATCGATTTTAAATAGTCTATTTTGATCGAAATATCCGTTTTCAGCTTCCATAAGTCCTCCAGTTATAAGACAAAAATATCGATTTTATAGATTTTAATAGGAATATCCGTTTTCAGCTTTCATCCTCGAGTTATGGGTCAAAATTATTAGATTTTAGAGATTTTAAACGAAATACCCGTGTCAGCATCGGTAAGTCTTCGAGTTACAGAACAAAAACAATCGAGATTTTGATCGAAATTTTGTTTGTAGCTTCCATAAATCATAGAGTTGCAGGACAGTATCAATCGATTTTAGAGATTTTGATCGAAATATCCGTTTTCAGCCCTCATAAATCATCGAATTATTGGACAAAAACAATCGATTTTAAAGATTTTAAACGAAATATCCGTTTCAGCTCCTATAATGTCCTCGAGTTATAGGACAAAAACAGTCGATTGTAAAGATTTTTTATCGAAATATCCGTTTTCAGCTCCCATAAATCCTTGAGTTGTAGGACAAAAATCAATCGATTTTAAATATTTTATTCGAATATATTTCTGTTTCCAACTCTTATAAGTCCTCGAGTTATACGACAAAAAGAATAGATTGTAAAGATTTTGATCTAATAACAGTTTGTTTTTAGCTCCCATAATTTCGAAAGTCCTCGAGTTGAAAACAAAAACCTAAAGATTTTGATCGAAATATCCGTTTTCAGCTCTTAGAAAAGTTAAAAGTCCTCGAGTTAGAAAACAAAAAGAAACGATTTTAAACATTTTGATCCAAATATCCGTTTTAAGCTCCTTAAGTCCTCAAGTTATAGGACAGAAACAATCGATTTGAAATATCCGTTTGTATTCAGCTTCTACCATTCCAAAAGTCCTCCATTTGAAAAAAAACAATCGATTTTATAGATTTTGATCGAAATACTCGTTTTTGGCTCTTATAACCTAAAGTGTTCGAATTTTATGAAATTTTTTCAAAACTTCTTTTTCAAATCCTCTTTTTATTAAAGAAAGCCTGGTTTTGAAAAGTCGTTTCTGACATTTTCTCCCACAAGTTTAATCTATAAATGAAAGCTACGGTTTATGATATAGTAGTTTCCTTTTAACAACGAAAAACATCAGTTTTAAGATATTACCTTAATGTCCATATTATTTACGATTTTGAGCAAATTTTATTCAAATGTTCTCAACGAAATCCGTCAAATTGGCTTAATTTTTCAAATCCTATCTATAAGATTCTGCTAAAATTACGGTTATAAAAAGTAATTAATAACTCTAGATAGGAAGTTCTATGTCATTATTTTCGCGAGTAAATCGAGGAAACGAAAATGACTGATTTGGAAAGAAATTATCATAAAGTTTGTGCAGAACTGGAAACATTATTTGATTGATTACAATCGCGGTATTCGGTCAGTCTTAATAATTGTTTTTCGCAAAATTTCTGCTTTGTTAGATTATTTGTTTTGTGTTATTAATTTTTCGTTTAGAACATCGTATGCAGACTAACTTAAAACTGATAACAATCACGTGACTTGTCTATTCGTGCCGGTTAGACTGATAATGCAAATAAGAGACTTTGAACTGATTTCGTTCGTTCACAATATGGAACAGACTTTAGTGTCAAGGTTAGAATATGCATGGGCGTTCCACGGACATTATTTATTTAGTATGCAGCGTTGATGCTAATTATAATACGTTCATTATTTAAAGTTAAACTAGATATTTTTCTATGCTAAGTAATGCAAGCACAGTTTTTGTATAATTGGCGAATTTACATTGAAAAATTATGACAAGTGACCTTGAAATGAGCGCTGATTTTGTACCTCTTGATAATTTTTCAGCTCTAGCGCGCGCGCACACACACACACACACACACACACACACACACACGCACGCACGCACACGCACGCACGCACACACACACACACACACACACACACACACACACACACACACACACACACACACACCTTAGAAGTCCAAGTTGGTACGATTTGATTCAAACTTGGCACAAAAACCAATTTTTGTTATGCATGGACAAATCAGTTTCCCAGTTTATCATAACGGGTTTTTCTTATACTATTTTGAAATTTTTGTTTTATTTTTTATAAGTCTCGCTGACGTAATGTAAGCGAGTATCCAAAATATGACAATAGTTTTTTATCTCACTGTTTTCAAAAATTTGTTTACACTTTTAATCAGGGTTGAAATCTGCGTAAATTATTATTTGTAAATTTTAAATTACGTTGAAAATTAGGAAATCAATCTAATTTCCTGCAGTCTTATTTCAGTGCAGTTTGAGTCAAATGTGTGGTTGGACGCCTCTAAGGAGGCAAATATAAAGGATGATTCGTCGGTCATTGACCGAATTCAAATTTGTTTACGTCGGCTAAATATATTTTAACAATTAACCTATTTTTTTGTTTGTAATTACACACTTTGTTGTTATATTATTTGTATTTGTCTCACATTTTTATTCCTGTTAATCTTAGTTTGATTAAGTTCATATATTTTAATAATGTTTTCATATTATTTCATAATGTTTAATAATGTTCAGTTTTAGTGTTTAAACAGTTAGTTTATTTTTAGCTTTAGTATAGCGTTAACAGTCTTTAGATTTAGTTTCTCCTCTGTGTAACAAATTTGTCAGGACGGCGATGATAGCTTTCATGTGCTTTACGCCAAAAGCCTTAATTAAAAATTGTTTTTTTGAAATTTTGCTTCCGTTACGTAAGCGAGACAACTGCATGTGATTATCGTGTACAAGAAACACTAAGAGCTAGTTTACTCGCGTAGGAATCAGTGATCATTGCAGACTCGTGACTAACGTTGACAGAAAGAAGTGGCGAGCGTTCACGCAGACAGACAGATCGTGAACAACAGCCCAGTCACCTCAGAAGCATCCAAGTCAGCAGCATTACCGTAGTTCACGTTTAATTAAAGAGAGCGCGCCAGTAGAGTGTGTTAAATAACTGTTGTTTCGTATCGTATTGTGACAAGTACCAATAAATTTCATTAGGTCTACAAGAACCCGGAACCTTCAAGTAACCGATAAGATTATAATCATTAAGGACTCTTACGACCAAAGTATAGGGCGTTATTCAGCTTAATTTAAAATACGATCTGATTAACTAATACTCGTTCATTGTACAGTCGAGCAACCTAAATTTACATTCAATGTGGGACGAGTTACTCGACTTCATTCCGTTAGTCAAAGTTTCCATAAGCACCCTCCATTCGCATCTGTCAGTAGTGATTTTTTTCTCTTATGTCAGTCCGTGCTTTCCTTTCTAGCCTCATTGTATCTTCACTGAAGCTGATAAACCTTCTCCCTCTCTCAATGGTGACAGCAATTGAAGGTATCCAGTGGCGTTATTAGATTCTCTTATTGGGAGAATGAGTGAAGAAAATGTGACGTGCCTTACCAAAGCGTCCATTCCGGTAAAGTTTGAGTAATTGTTTTCAAAAGATGCACTGTTTAATGTTTAAGTAGTGTTTATAACACGGTATAGTGTGTAATTAATCAAAAGATATCTGTTGTTGAACCAAAAATAAAAATCATATATCATGTTTTCTCTTCCTTTTTATTTTAATTACGATAATTTGTTCGAAAACATGACAAATTAGCACAGTTAGTTTTTAACAACATAACCTGAAACTTATAGCCTATCAGCTGTTTCATGAAATCAGCTGATCATTACAAATTATTTTTTGTTATTGTTGTAAGGCCCCTTTACAGCCCTGAAAAGTTTGTTTATATTTATTAATGTATTTTTAAGTTGTTTTTATTTTGTTAATTAGTTTTAGGTACGTTTATATTTCTTTTATTTATCTTGTTATTCTTGTTATTGTTGTAGAGCCAATCTACAGCCTACAATAATTTGTGTGTATCTTATTGTTTTCAAGATTTATATTATTTGTAACTAGTTTTAGTCGTATATCTATAACTGTTATATTTTGTTTTATTTATTTTTACTATTATAGTTTTTTGTTTTTTTATTAAACTAAATTTTTTTAAATTTATTTTGTTCGTTTTTTTACATTTCCACTTCGCGTGACAGCGATGATAAATAACCTTATTGGTTTTTTTGCCAAAAAAAGAAATATATAAAACAACCGATCTTTTACTGTAACTAACAATTATGCGCTCGCATAACACAACGCGCAAGATCCAACATCACAAACAGCCCTAAACATGATACATGTTAAAATGTCCTTAGTTAGAATAAATTAAATTATACAATTTATTCAAATTTTATTACAAATAATTTGTACAATCTTTTTACAAATTATAAAAAAATTACAATTTTTATGAGATTATGAAACAGGGAGTGCTGATGAACAGCTGATGATTTGTCTTGACAACTGTGACAGTGTTTCGTAGCATCTCTAGAGCGCCATTTACGCGATCATATCTAGCGAGCTATCGCGTTTCGTCTCGAGTCTGGTGTCACGTATATGACCATGTAAACACTCAAATATGAACTGAAACTCGATGTGGAATGCGATGAAATTCCCAAACGACCTCATATCAAGAATCACCACATGACCGTGTGAACAAACATGTCATATCGTGTATCACTTTTCACTGTCTAGCGTCTATGAAAAAATAAATCAAACGTTTGCTCATATCTCGGGATTATTTTAAAAAATTTCAACAGTCGAAGCCTTTTTTGATAAAAGGTTTTTTCTTTAAAATCGGATATAATGATTCTTGTTTATAATTTGCTCAAACGTAGCCCTGAGGTACCCGAACGAGACGTATTGCCACTAATTTTTCAACATTGGGGTCCGGGGCTATCGACAAAAAAAAACGAAAACAATTCTTACAATTTCTTAAATTCATTTCGTCAGTCTGTCGTGTATAAGGATTTATAACACAAGTTAGTATACCACATTTAAATGAAATAAATTTACGGTTCAGGAATTTTTTAGAAACCGAAAACATACCATGACCGCTTTTCTTCGATTTAGCATCAGGTTGCTAGAGGTAAAGGGATAATACAACCTCAGGCACTGCGATCAAATACCCTTAACCTCCTGATAGCAAGAACCTCAGAATTATAGATTATTATGGCCTACTGAAGAGGAAACTCTTCTTTTCTGCATAACATACACACGGTTCCTCCGTGGTACATTCCTATCCTATTCATGAGTATATTTAGACTACAGTGCCCTGTAATAAGCTCCATGGTTTTCCTGAGTTATGCTATGCCCAAGATTCCTACCGCACCTCCAAGTCTCGATTTACCCTCACTGCAGGCCACATATCGAAAGTATGTTAAGCATGCACGAGGTGTTATTTCCGTCCTCATATTTGTATCTATCTTCTTAACATAGTTTCCTAATCGTTTTGTTCAGACTAAATGGTTCCAAAGATTAACCAACAACCAATGTTAACACAATTTCTTCTTTATTTTATCTTTTTATTTTCTATAAACGGGAGCGAAGACATAATTGAATCTCGTAATCTGTACACGTTGTCGCTTTTTTAAACTACAAGTATGAAAAAGACCGTCCGAACCTAGTCGTTAACGTTTGATGTAATTGGATACAAAATGCGATAGAACGTATGATAGGATCGTGAATAGAACGTATCGTGATAGAACAGAACGTATCGTGATAGAACGTATGAATCATCATGGTCTTTAATGATTCATCCAAATATATCACGATAGAACGTGATAGGATACTGTAAATGGCCTTTTAGTATTTTTCCAAATATATCACGATATAACGTAATATAGATCATGTAAATAGCCTTTAAAGATTCTTCCAAATATATCACAGAGGCTTAGAACCTGAAATCAGATAGGCTATAACCATCCACTAAAATTTAAAATCGGTTTTTGCACTACCAGAACACTTTTAAACTTTATGCAAGTAATACTATACTTGGAACACACATACAAATATTTATCAGTTTCATTCTGCATATGTCTTAGTGTACTTAGTTTCTAAGAGGTGTAAACAACACGTCAAAACGTTAACCAGACTGTTCTTAATACCTAAGTATAAAATAAACATTACTTTCCAAATTGCCGGAAGGAAGTGTAATTAAAATTAATTATACAAATAGGGAAAGTCCTGTTAAACAGCGCTGGCTGTTTTATTTATGCATATTCGTGAAGTTGTCACGCTTTCCTCGTCTTGGAGTTGTTCTTTGTTTTGTCGTTGTCAGAGGTTAGGTCAACAATGTTTATTGCGATTTCTGCAAATGTTACACACATCACCTGACCTGTAGATCACTTTTAGAAGAGCAGTTATAAATAATATACAGTATTGTGTGTGTGTGTGTGTGTGTGTGTGTGTGTGTGTGTGTGTGTGTGTGTGTGTGTGTTGTGTGTTTGTAGTAGCATTCTCACGTTTTTTTGTCCGATTGGATTCAAATTTAGTGCAAACACATATTTGCTTGGACAAGTTTGTTACTCAGCACAAAATCAAAATAATCATATCTTCTCTGTCTTAATTTAAAAAAAATCTAATTTCACAACAGTGTTACAAATATGCATACATTTTATTATGATCTGACCTCTAACGATTCTACCATATATATCACGATAGAACATATAATAGGATCGTGTAAATGGCATTTAAAGATTCATCCAAATGTATCACTATACAACGATGATAGGATTGTGTAAATAGTCTTTAACGATCCTACCAATATATCACGATAGAACGTATGATAGGATCGTATAAATGGCCTTTAACGATTGTTCCAAATATATCATGATAGAACGTATGATAGGATCGTGTAAATAGCCTTTAACGATTGTTCCAAATATATCACGATAAAACGTATGATAGGATCGTGTAAATGGCCTTTAAAGATTCATCCAAATGTATCACGATAGAACGAAGATAGGATTGTGTAAATGGCCTTTAACGATCCTACCAAATATATCACGATAGAACGTATAATAGGATCGTGTAAATGGCATTTAAAGATTCATCCAAATGTATCACTATACAACGATGATAGGATTGTGTAAATGGCCTTTAACGATCCTACCAAATATATCACGATAGAACGTATGATAGGATCGTGTAAATGGCCTTTAACGATTGTTCCAAATATATCACGATAGAACGTATAATAGGATCGTGTAAAAACGGCCTTTAAAGATTCATCCAAATGTATCACGATAGAACGAAGATAGGATTGTGTAAATGGCCTTTAACGATCCTACCAAATATATCATGATAGAACGTATGATAGGATCGTGTAAATGGCCTTTAACGATTGTTCCAAATATGTCACGGTAGAACGTATGATAGGATCATGTAAATGGCCTTTGACGATTGTTCGAAATTTATCACGATATAATGTATGATATCGTGTAAATGGCCTTTAACGATCCTATCAAATATATATCACGATAGAATATATAATAGGATCTTGTAAGTGACCCTTGATTGTTCTACCAAATATATCACGATAGCATGTATGATAGGATCGTGTAATGTATAATAAGTTCAGGCAATAATTACCATTGTATCATTTTAATTAATACAGTATTTTGAATTGTACAGCGTTCAGCCTTCATTTTCGGATTTGTTTTTATTATATTGTCAAGCATAACTATATACCAGTGCACCAAATTTAACAGTAAATTCGAAGGAAACAAACCCACTAGCGATCAGTATTTTTATTATTTTTTCGATTTAGGCTACTCGTGAAACGTATCTATTTTAAATTCGTTACACTTCATTCAGTAAAGTTTGTGTGTTATTAAATTATTTGGGATTTTTAATAGCAACCTAACTGGATTGTTTTGGAGAAGTAGCGGTACATACGTTTTATTTGTGTGTTTATGGACAACATTGCAACAAAATACGAGGGCTATTCAGAAAGTAGATTACGTTTTTGGATAAAAAAAAAACTAAGTACAGGAAAAAAATTTTATTATATACATTTGAAGGAGGAACTAAAATACTATTTTTCGACATAATCGCCAAACAAATTTAGACATTTGTCATATCGGTGAACTAGCTTTGAAATTCCCGTGTCGTAGAATTCCGCCGCCTGTGACGCCAGCCAGTCAGTCACGCCCGCGCGGAGATCTGCGTCGTCATCATCGAGCGCTGTGTTGCAAGCCAAGTCTTCATCTTCGGGAATAAGTGGAAATCACTAGGTGCCAGGTCCGGACTGTAGGGTGGATGAGGAAAATCTCCCACTTGAAGGCCGTCAAGACGTCTTTGTTCGATTTGCCGTGTGAGGGCGGGCATTGTCGTGCAAAAACAACACTTTTGCACTCAGTTTTCCTCTCCGCTTGTTCTGGATAGCTCGTCTTAAGTTTCGTAATGTTTGGCAATACCTTTTTAAGACGAGCTATCCAGAACAAGCGGAGAGGAAAACTGAGTGCAAAGTGTTGTTTTTGCACGACAATGCCCGCCCTCACACGGCAAATCGAACAAAAGACGTCTTGACGGCCTTCAAGTGGGAGATTTTCCCTCATCCACCCTACAGTCCGGACCTGGCACCTAGTGATTTCCACTTATTCCCGAAGATGAAGACTTGGCTTGCAACACAGCGCTTCGATGACGACGCAGATCTCCGCGCGGGCGTGACTGACTGGCTGGCGTCACAGGCGGCGGAATTCTACGACACGGGAATTTCAAAGCTAGTTCACCGATATGACAAATGTCTAAATTTGTTTGGCGATTATGTCGAAAAATAGTATTTTAGTTCCTCTTTCAAATGTATATAATAAATTTTTTTTCCTGTACTTAGTTTTTTTTTATCCAAAAACGTAATCTACTTTCTGAATAGCCCTCGTAGTTACAACCGATTTTGAAAAAAAATTCCAAGAATCGTTTTCAAAAAACAATATTTTTACAAATTTAAAACGAATAGTGATTTTTTCATGATCACCAAATGTTTTTTATACTTCGTATAGCGAGAAAATAAAATTGCCTAAGTATCGTTAACTCGGCAAAAGTTTGGGAATTATCAGAATTTGCGAATAAAATAACTGTAGATTCATAATTGAAATCAGTATCAAAAGAAAAGTGGAAAAGTGTTTCTGAGTTGATAACCTCAGATCGTAAGATGAATATGACCGTGAAACAAGTGATCCTAAGTGCTGCACGTCGCTCTCCTCCGAGATCCACGCAACGGTCACCACTCACAAGACCCGCCCAGTAACGGAGCGACCGGTCGAAATTAAGAGTGGTCGGACCGGGTGTGGGGGGAGGCCTAGCCACGTGATGTTTGTTTTGAAACAATTTGACACGAGCTGTTAAACTGAGAGTCGGGATAAAATCTGCCGTTTGGGTTTTCTCGTAAAATTAATAACAGAATTATGCGCTTAGTTGAACAACTTTATTTTTTTCGTCTTAATAATCTGTTATCCTCTGGGCAAAAAATAAACTCTAAAAGATGCTGGATAACTGGTCACAGTGGGACAGTTAGGTACACTAGAGCGTATACTGCGGAAAAAGAAGCAACTCTGCTGCCGCCAAGCACGCAACGTGTTATTTGTTCAGATTATCTTTGCATAGTAAAGCATTTATTTCATTTGCATTGGGAAGATGAATGAGCAGCCGTGAGCAATAACATGTTAAGGGTAATTAAAAATACTGTTCGTCCTTGGGGAGTCGTCAGTATGTACAAGCCGCAAGGAAGAGGTGGTGGTAACCAGTCTCCGCATTGGTCAGTCAGTGTTAACGCAAGGATTTCTCATGGGACGCAGGGACCCACCTACACATCAGTTTTGTAGTGATATCACAATCACACACTTTCTTCTGGACTGTGATGGTTTCAAAAGCATGCGTCAAATGTGTGAATTGGGTGAGTCTATGGAGGCAAATTTAAAAGTTGATTCGTCGGTCATTGACAGAGTTCTAATTTTTGTTTTATTTTCTTTTTTTTTAACTAGTCACACACTTTTTTTATATTATTTGTTTATTTGTTTTATTTTCACGTGCTTTTTGCCAAAAGCTTTATTTAAAAAAAAATCGGTTGAGATGGTAAAATCAGATTTCCAAAAAGAGTGAAGAAATAAAAAGTAAAGAGATGAGTTCATTCATAGTCTCAATTTTGAAATGATTAAACGAATTCTGCTAGGTAATGAACTGGTTCAAGCTTTACATAAAAAAAAAATTGTGACTGGTTTGAACTAAATTGGACCAAAATTACAAACGCAGGAGTTTGGGCGTTCCCAGGTTTCCGTAGTTTAATTTCGATGATAACCGTATTGGTTTTTCGCTAAGAAAAAAGAACATGCATTGTATCTGTGATATGCAGTGTGGGTAGGATCTGTGAGGTTTATCGCATCCGGTGGCGAGGCCCGACACCTCGGTGTAATTACAGATTATCCGTTGACCTTGAAAGTACACCCGTGACCCTGCGGGTTGTGGATGAATGGCTGCTTCCAGCCTGGGAACGAAAGCGAACTGTTCAAATTAATTCTAGTTTCTCGCAGCTAGTTAGTACCTGGGTACGTGCGCCGGAATGGACTTTGTTATTGGGGGCGACCGCAACCATACGCTCCGAGTTAAATAAACTTTCCTGGTAAATACGTTTTGATTTATCAGCTGATTTCCTATGGATACAAAAACAGTGCAAAAACTTTCTCACGTTCAATCAAATTATGTAATATTCGAGCACGTTTCTGTCTCATTGGCGTGATAGAAGCGACTTACCAAAAAAACATAACATAAAGGAACTTTTTAACATGTATCATGTTTTAGGGCTGGTTGTGATATTGGATTTTGCGCAAATTGCGAGTGCACAAATTTATATTGGTATATTTTGTGCGTCGCAAGTATCATTAAATTAATAATAATAAAATGAATTCTTCAAAATCAAAAAATAGAATTTTAAAAGAACAAAGATTTCGCACAAATGTACGTATCAACAATATAGATTGAAACTTAAATTAGAATTAGAAAATAAAGACAATAAAAAGAATATTACTGAAATAGTATGAAAAAAATATATGTTATATTAAATACAGTACGATGATAATAATTTAATAAAATTATAATTTTTAAGGAAGAAAAGAAATAATTCTTTTATTAAATTAAAAATAAATATAATGTGTCGTGTTTTCGAACAAATTATCGTAATATCAAAATTAGGAAGGGTTCGGCAATAGGTTATAATTTCGGTTACTTGAGGATGAACAAGGTTCTCGGATTCATAATGGGGTTTCAATTGCTCAACATGGACCTTTTTTACAAAATTGTCTCGGTGAATATGTCCTAGAGAAACAGTAACAGGTGACAAAAAATCCATGACACGAAATGGTCCTGACCATCTCGGCATGAGCTTAGCGCAGAACTCCATGGGTGAGTCTTGCACCAAACAAGATCTCCAACTTTAAAGGAAGCGGGATGACGTGTAGAATTGTAGTGTTTCCCGCCCTTCTGTGTGCTTTATGAGGTTTTGTTTTGCTGCACGCCAAACAGCTGAAGTTTCCATCGGATCCCTAGGGAAAAGATCTTGCAAATTCCAACTTAAGCTGAGGGGAGAATCTGGTTGAAACCGGAAAAGGATGTTGAAAGGTGAGTCTTTGAGTAATTCGTTGAGCTAAGTTGAAGGCAAGTTGGATCCATGGGATAGTTATCCCAAGATGACTGGTTACTATTGTGGTACGCGACGAGTGAAGCTTTCAGATTTCGGTTTAATCTTTCAGCATTGGACGGTTGAGGGTGGTATGGGTATAAGGTCGCATGTTTAATGCCATGAGAGAAGCAAAATGTACGGAAGATGTGTGAAGTAAAACATGTTGCATTGTCTGAAATTATTACTTTAGGGAATCCGAATTGTTGGAATATTACTGAATTAAGCGCTTTGATCAGTGGCCTCTCGCAGAGGACACAACCAGGTAAATTTTAAAAATTGGTCCACGGCGACCAAGATCATTGTGTTACCATTTTTGGTACGGGGAAGTTTGCCTACAAAATCTATGTGTATTTTTTCCATAGGGCGTTGCGGAACAATTGAGGGCAGAAAACCTAATTTTGATTTCTGAGTTGGTTTGTTTATGGTACAGACATTACAAGACCTAACCTTTTTGGTGACATCTTTAGCCAAGGAAGGCCAATAATAATATTCCTTAATTTTATAGGTGGTTTTGAGCAAATCCAAATGACCTCCAAATGATGAGTCATGATAGTAGTACATTACCATATCCGCTAAGGATCAAGGAACCACCAGATGGCGTGTGTACCGCGTTTGACGGGCTATTTAGAAACTTTATTTTTTGAGTTTGCATCAGTAATTAAAATTAAAAAAAGAGGAGAAAACATGATATGTAATTTTTATTTTTGGTTCAGTAACAGAAATTTCTAAATAAATCTTACACTTGTTTGAAAATCAATTTACATAAATTAAATTTACCTTATAGTTTTTTAAATAATAATTACATTGACGATACCAAAATTTGTGCTAGACTAACATGCACGAGCACGTGACTCCTCAAAAAGAGTTCTAGAAGTCAGGATCGGCGCTGATTTCAGTTCGTCTTGCTTCTTTTTCGATAACTCCAAATTAGCGACCATAACATTAACAATTTGTAACACAAAAGGGGCCTAAAATGTTTTTTTAAAAAATGATTCCGAGAATAAACCAGCTATTTTATCAGACTGAAATATATCGAATAGTATAATCGTGATCTAAAAATCAGGGCTTATACGATCGTGATATGTTCTTTAAAATCGTTTACACGTTTTTTTGTTAATTACCAGTCCACCGTAAAAGGGTAAATCAGCTCGCCACTTCACAAAAATAATTCTGGTATTATGTTTTATATCAAATGAGTAATCAAAACCAGAATATTGTTACCAGAATATATTGTTACCAGAATATTATTTTTCGCATTGTCTAAAATTCTTCTTTCAGATTCTTAATTGATTTCTTCTATTTCTTCTCAATAATAGTTTCAAAAGAAAGTTTACAATCACGTACAACCAATTCGCCATATTTTCGAAAGTTATGAAAATCCTCCGTCCTTGACATGGCTTGGGCGCCCATTATACCCAATCAGCCGTTCTTTTAGTCCAGCTGTACTTAGGCTAATTACACTCTTACATTAGCCATTGTGATGTTAATGGTGTCTAGTAGAATATAATTACAGTTACAAATTGTTTTCTTAAGCAAAGCATTCTATATATGGCGATCGATGTAATATGGTCAGTCACGTTGTGCGAGGTGGAGCAGGGTTAATAACATTGTAAAGTGTAAAATTGTTTTAGTAGTAGTTAGTAATGTTATCCATTTTCTAACGACAGATTTAATTTATCTAATTACAATAAAACCAAAATAAAAAGAAATACTTGATGGAATTGAGAATTACAAAAGATTCTTTGCTTGATGGAACGTCTAAGAAAATTACCAGAGGTGACAGTGGTCCAATATAAATCTACACCAAAATCAAAACCCGTCATCTCGGAGGAAGAGAGAAGGAGGAGATCCGACAGAATGAAGCGGAACTGGGAGTTGAGGAGGGGACAACGCATGAATAAGTGACTGATTCCACGTATTCCAAAGAGGGTGGAACGTGCATAAGAAGAAAGCAAGATAAATTCAGGTGTTTATTGAAAAAACATGATTTTAAATAAATAACTTGCAAACGTTAACATACAGATTATTCAAGCACAAAATTGCTTTTGTGTTTATGTTTGGTTTCTGATTTGGTTGGCAATAACAAATTAAGGGTAATTAAAAATACTGTTCGTCCTTGGGGTCATCCTTAACAAATTAAGGGTACGTAAGGTAAGTCGTAGGGAAGAGGTGGTGGTTACCCGTCTCCGCATTGGTCATTCAGTGTTAACGCATGGATTTCTCATGGGACGTGGAGACCCACTTACCTGTCAGTTTTGTGGTGATATCTGTGTAACAGGCATTTGCTAGACGGCGATGTTAGCCTTCATGAGCTTTTCACCAAAAGCCGTAATAAAAATCAAATTCTTTGAGGCAACCACTTTACTTAACTAGAATACAAAGGCCTTAAACTGCACAGTAAGTCATTTGGTGCGGTGTTACGGACTCTATAATATCACCTATCAAGTTACGTCTTTCTAGACTAGACCAAGACATTGTATATGTTCAGTAAACCCCAGTCATAGATGTTGAATAACAGGTACTTGTTAACTCACAGATTGTTTGCTTTGTTCGTTAATCTTCGTGGTCTAAGTGAAACCTGAGTCATGTGGTCGATGCTCAGTAATTAGTATTGTTGCATTTCCTTCATACACAGACCAGCTGTAAACCAGCTGTCGTACAGGTTATGTAAGATTGGAAAACGTAACAGCTGTTTAATAATAATTAATAATGTCGTTTAGATTAACGGTAAATAAGCAGCTTAAAGGCATTGCGTAATATCTGACGTATTCCTATTTCCAGAAAAATCCGGTTAGGGAGTTATCGTCGAATAAAATAAATGGCGCAAAAACTGACTGACTTAGCGATGTCGAGTATACGCAGTTTTATCCAAACGCATTGACCGATTGTTTTGAAATTTAGTACGAAGATGCATTGTATAAAGCCTGAATGACGTGTGTGTAAGATTTTACCGAATTCATAACCGATTCCAAAACTGCGGCCTCTGATTTAACGACGATGAACGTAGTTGCTCGATAATTTCCTATAATACTGGCTCAACGGCAATAGCTATTATAATTATAATTTTGATCGCTTCAAGGAGAAAGAGCATACAATTTTCAATTTATATTCTAGGTTGGTTTAGTAAAATTTTTTCTAAATATTATGGTTACCACTTAAATTAGCGGAAACGTTTACGTGCACTTCAGAGTGCTGAAGCCAGGCAATCAATCTTAATCATATATTTTGAAAGTTTGTGTGTTTGTTTGTTATTCACTCGCATTTTAACTACTGCACCAATTGAGATGGTATGAACATGCTTTAGGTACCTGAGATAAACATAGGCCTATTCCCGTTTTGAAAACTCCATTATACTACTTACCCAGCCCATATTAATTATTTAGTATTTAGTTTTATGACAAGTGTTAACTGTTCAACAGTGACGTTTTATACATTTAATTATAGGCCTGTTTTGGTAAATGTGAATAATAATTATTTTTCAATTATAATAAACGCCATTAAACTACTTATCCAGCCCACCGTAATTATTTAGTACAGTATTTAGTTTTGTGACAAGTGTTAAGTGTACAACAGTGACGTTTTATACGTTTAATTATAGGTCTATATTGGCAAATGTGAATAATAAATATTTTTAAATTATTTTAAACGCCTTTATACTTCTTACAGAGTCCAAAGTAATTATTTAGTATTTAGTTTTGTGACGTGTTAACTGTACAACAGTGACACCTATATGTTTATTATAGGCCTATATTGGTTGGTGTGAATAATAAATATTTAAATTATTTTAAACGCCATCATACTTCTTACCCAATCAAACTTAATTAATTAGTATTCAAGGGTTAATTGTATAACAGTGACGTTTTATACGTTTATTGTATACTGGTTGGTGTTAATAATAAATATTTAAAATATTTTAAACGCCATCATACTACTTACCCAGTCCAACGTAATTATTTAGTATTTAGTTTTATGACAAGTGTTAATTGTATTATAGTGACGTTTTAATATTACTATATTTTATTAAAATATAAGAGAACCCTGTTCTAGAGTATCGAGTAGCAAAAATTTATATGTTTTGGCCGAAAACCATAAATCGTATAATATTGTATATAGAAATATATTAAATTGAAATGAGGCTATTCTGATTTTGAAAGTCGACTAAAGATTTTATTACCTACAATAAAAAATTCCAGGCAAAACCGAAACGGGTAACAGCTAGTTAAGAATATATTGCGAGGTCTACGGTTATTTGAACTACTTGTAAACATTTTTCTTTTTTCTTTAGTTCCTTAAATGAAATTAATAATTAATTCATAATAATTAGTAATTAATTAAATTATTCATAAATTGAACTTCTAATTATCAGAAATTTCCATACGTATACAAAGTGTGCCACCCGTATTTGGTGCCACGTCACAAACTGACAATGTACAATACAACTGACAATAATTAATTGACCTGACCGGTCATCGGACAAATGCAGAATTAATGCACGTTCATAAGAATGAATTAGCATAACTACAGAAGGAGAAGAAAGGACGGATGGGCAGCGAGGTGACCTTGAGTGGCGCCTAGATACTGAGACCTTTGTTTCAGGACGCAGGACCAACTATTGTCGATATAATTAAACATAGGTCTATACACTGAGGCAATAAGTCTGTAGGTCGATTGTGTCAAGTGGTCTTGCGGCAGTTGGATGAGATGCCGTAGCATCTTTGTTCCAGCTGTGAAGAAAGGTAGATGAAACTCAATTAGAAAAAAAAATACTATTAACATTCATTCTCGTATTTGAAAATTGATCTTCGAAACAGGATCGAAGTTTGCGAGATAATTTTATTAAATAAAGACACAGTATTTGTGGTAGCAATAACATTTATTTATTCTTTAAATGTAAATATGAAATCGGACTATTGGTCATGTTGAATCTATGATGGGCGATGTGGGCTTCTCGCCGAAAGAAAGTTGAATCTGTTCCCTGTAAGACAAATGTTAATTAGTGGTACAGACTACTCCGCTATTTTTAAGATAAAAATTATATTTGATATCTTACAATCCGTTTTGCATCTGGTGCTTTTCGCTCTAGTCCCGTTGTGAGTATGCTTGCGGAGGTTGGTGAACCTTCACTCTCACAACGGAGACAGCAATTGCAAGTAAGTTACATAAGCAATTTATCATGTAAGCCATGGCACCCTGCTTACAATATTGTTTTCAATAATCAGTTGCTCCGACAATATCAATCTCGTCCACATGCTACTGCTCCGCTTGGCATTAGGTCTTTCCGTGTTTTTGACCACTTGGGTATTGACCCGCCCTCAGTGTCTGAGGGACTCAATGTTTTATTCCTCCATGGTGTATTACTATGCCAACCTTTAAGTCATCATTGCTATCTTTTCCAAAACATAAAACCCCCGATATTGTTTATCGCCAGGAGTTTCATAATGTTCTTCAATCCTACCCATTCAGTGAAATTATTTTTACTGATGGTTCAAAACTGGAGAACAACGTCGGTTGTGCATTTTACAGAACAGGCCAAACTAAAAAATATGGATTACCCTCAGTTTGTAGTGTTTTTACTGCCGAAATATTCGCCATCCTTAAAGCTCTGAACTCCAACGTTGAATCCGATTTTGTGCATTATCCAGTGTGTTCCGATTTTAAAAGTGCACTGCAGGCTATACAAGATATGTATTCAATAAACGCTCTTGTTCAAGATATCTTGTACTCCATCTATAGGCTTAAACTACGAGGTGTAAAAACAACATTTTGTTGGATACCTGGTCACAGTGGGATAATTGGGAACACTAGAGCGGATATTGCGGCAAAGAAAGCTACTCTGCTGCTGCCAAACACGCAACGTGTTATTTGTTCAGACTTTATTTGTCAAGCGGAACATCAATTGCATTCGCTTTGGGAAAATGAATGGGTAGCCTTGGGCATTAACAAATTGAGGGTAATTAAGAATACTGTTCGTCCTTGGGGGTCGTCAATGGGGGTTAGTCATAGGGAAGAGGTGGTTGTTACCCGTCTTCGCATTGGACATTCAATGTTGACGCATGGATTTCTCATGCGCGCAGGGACCCACCTATTTGTCAGTTTTGTGGTAATTTCATCACAATGAAACATTTTCTTCTGGATTGTGATGGTTTCAAAAGCATGCGTCAAATGTGTGGATTGGATTCCTCTTTGGAAGCAATTGTAAAAGATGATTGACCGAGTTCTTAATTTTTACGTTGTATAAATGTATTTGAATTACTCTAGCTATTGTATTGTTGAACAGCGTAATAGTGTAAATATGAATATATATATATATATTTATTATTATTATTATTATTTTTATGTTATCTAGTTTTAGTTTCTATAGAGTTTAGTTTTTAGTATAGTATTAATAATGTTTAGATTTAGTTCCCCCCACACCAAAGTAGGATATTTTGCTGAACGGCGATGATAGCCTTCATGTGCTTTTCGCCAAAAGCTGTTTATATAAAAGAAATATTATTTTAAAGATCCAGTTTCTGGGAATGTGGTCCGATTTTTTACATTAAAAAAAAATTATTTCCTTTGTACCTTTTTTAGATCTGTATCTTTAAAAGCAAAAAATATATACGAAATGTAAAAAGCAGAGCATATTCCCACGTACAAGACCTTTAAAATGAAATATTCATCATGGCGTGTGCACAGTATCTCATGTTATATTTTAATTCTAATTAGTTCAGTTATTTTAAGTTTTCATCTGCTGTTAGTCTAGGAAATGGTACAATTGTTTCCATTTGCCTTCTCCCGATTGCTTCTTCCGCGCGAATTGTTCCATATTAAACTGATTTTACACATAATACACCAAAACGCATAACACATAACCTCGAAACTAAAAACAACCAAAATATATGTTTTTGCACGGTTATCATATATATTATTTCTCGAGTCAACATCCCTTTTTCTCAGCACCTACTATTCGTACAGGCTTAAATGAGGTATCTTTAGAAAGATTTTTAACCGGCTTCTGACATTGCAAAACGATTTTGCGTTAAAACTTACTGTTCGCGGAAAATTCTAATATAAAAGACACTTTTAACTGTCATAGACAAAATGGCATCATGGATGCGCAGCTCACATGCACATGCGCTGCATCACAAACAGATAATATTTTGTATATTTTACGAAACTAACTTATTAATCATAGACAAAATGGCATCATGGATGCGCAGCTCACATGCACATGCGCTGCATCACAAACAGACAATATTTTGTATATTTTACGAAGCTAACTTATTAATCATAGACAAAATGGCATCATGGATGCGCAGCTCACATGCACATGCGCTGCAAAACAAACAGACAATATTTTGTATATTTTACGAAGCTAACTTATTAATCATAGACAAAATGGCATCATGGATGCGCAGCTCACATGCACATGCGCTGCATCACAAACAGATAATATTTTGTATATTTTACGAAACTAACTTATTAATCATAGACAAAATGGCATCATGGATGCGCAGCTCACATGCACATGCGCTGCATCACAAACAGATAATATTTTGTATATTTTACGAAGCTAACTTATTAATCATAGACGAAATGGCATCATGGATGCGCAGCTCACATGCACATGCGCTGCATCACAAACAGACAATATTTTGTATATTTTACGAAGCTAACTTATTAATCATAGACAAAATGGCATCATGGATGCGCAGCTCACATGCACATGCGCTGCATCACAAACAGACAATATTTTGTATATTTTACGAAGGTAACTTATTAATCATAGACAAAATGGCATCATGGATGCGCAGCTCACATGCACATGCGCTGCATCACAAACAGACAATATTTTGTATATTTTACGAAGGTAACTTATTAATCATAGACAAAATGGCATCATGGATGCGCAGCTCACATGCACATGCGCTGCATCACAAACAGACAATATTTTGTATATTTTACGAAGCTAACTTATTAATCATAGACAAAATGGCATCATGGATGCGCAGCTCACATGCGCATGCGCTGCATCACAAACAGATAATATTTTGTATATTTTACGAAGCTAACTTAATAATCATAGACAAAATGGCATCATGGATGCGCAGCTCACATGCACATGCGCTGCATCACAAACAGATAATATTTTGTATGTTTTACGAAGCTAACTTATTAATCATAGACAAAATGGCATCATGGGTGCGCAGCTCACATGCACATGCGCTGCATCACAAACAGATAATATTTTGTATATTTTACGAAACTAACTTATTAATCATAGACAAAATGGCATCATGGATGCGCAGCTCAAATGCACATGCGCTGCATCACGAACAGATAATATTTTGTATATTTTACGAAGCTAACTTATTAATCATAGACGAAATGGCATCATGGATGCGCAGCTCACATGCACATGCGCTGCATCACAAACAGACAATATTTTGTATATTTTACGAAGCTAACTTATTAATCATAGACAAAATGGCATCATGGATGCGCAGCTCACATGCGCATGCGCTGCATCACAAACAGATAATATTTTGTATATTTTACGAAGCTAACTTATTAATCATAGACAAAATGGCATCATGGATGCGCAGCTCACATGCACATGCGCTGCATCACAAACAGACAATATTTTGTATATTTTACGAAGGTAACTTATTAATCATAGACAAAATGGCATCATGGATGCGCAGCTCACATGCGCATGCGCTGCATCACAAACAGATAATATTTTGTATATTTTACGAAGCTAACTTAATAATCATAGACAAAATGGCATCATGGATGCGCAGCTCACATGCACATGCGCTGCATCACAAACAGACAATATTTTGTATATTTTACGAAGCTAACTTATTAATCATAGACAAAATGGCATCATGGATGCGCAGCTCACATGCACATGCGCTGCATCACAAACAGACAATATTTTGTATATTTTACGAAGCTAACTTATTAATCATAGACAAAATGGCATCATGGATGCGCAGCTCACATGCGCATGCGCTGCATCACAAACAGATAATATTTTGTATATTTTACGAAGCTAACTTAATAATCATAGACAAAATGGCATCATGGATGCGCAGCTCACATGCACATGCGCTGCATCACAAACAGATAATATTTTGTATGTTTTACGAAGCTAACTTATTAATCATAGACAAAATGGCATCATGGGTGCGCAGCTCACATGCACATGCGCTGCATCACAAACAGATAATATTTTGTATATTTTACGAAACTAACTTATTAATCATAGACAAAATGGCATCATGGATGCGCAGCTCAAATGCACATGCGCTGCATCACAAACAGACAATATTTTGTATATTTTACGAAGCTAACTTATTAATCATAGACAAAATGGCATCATGGATGCGCAGCTCACATGCGCATGCGCTGCATCACAAACAGATAATATTTTGTATATTTTACGAAGCTAACTTATTAATCATAGACAAAATGGCATCATGGATGCGCAGCTCACATGCACATGCGCTGCATCACAAACAGATAATATTTTGTATGTTTTACGAAGCTAACTTATTAATCATAGACAAAATGGCATCATGGATGCGCAGCTCACATGCACATGCGCTGCATCACAAACAGACAATATTTTGTATATTTTACGAAGCTAACTTATTAATCATAGACAAAATGGCATCATGGATGCGCAGCTCACATGCACATGCGCTGCATCACAAACAGACAATATTTTGTATATTTTACGAAGCTAACTTAATAATCATAGACAAAATGGCATCATGGATGCGCAGCTCACATGCGCATGCGCTGCATCACAAACAGATAATATTTTGTATATTTTACGAAGCTAACTTAATAATCATAGACAAAATGGCATCATGGATGCGCAGCTCACATGCACATGCGCTGCATCACAAACAGACAATATTTTGTATATTTTACGAAGCTAACTTATTAATCATAGACAAAATGGCATCATGGATGCGCAGCTCACATGCACATGCGCTGCATCACAAACAGACAATATTTTGTATATTTTACGAAGCTAACTTATTAATCATAGACAAAATGGCATCATGGATGCGCAGCTCACATGCGCATGCGCTGCATCACAAACAGATAATATTTTGTATATTTTACGAAGCTAACTTAATAATCATAGACAAAATGGCATCATGGATGCGCAGCTCACATACACATGCGCTGCATCACAAACAGATAATATTTTGTATGTTTTACGAAGCTAACTTATTAATCATAGACAAAATGGCATCATGGGTGCGCAGCTCACATGCACATGCGCTGCATCACAAACAGATAATATTTTGTATATGTTACGAAACTAACTTATTAATCATAGACAAAATGGCATCATGGATGCGCAGCTCACATGGACATGCGCTGCATCACAAACAGACAATATTTTGTATATTTTAAGAAGCTAACTTAATAATCACGAATAGATAATCCAATTAGAAATACAACTTTTTTGCATAACGTTATTAGAACATTTTCAATATTTTCTTTAAAGTCATTAAACGTATAGGTTATATGTCCCCTATCCCTGTCGTACAAGCCGGGACAAACATTTCGAAAACCAAACACATGTTTTAAACACTGTTTTTATACAAATATATATGTCATTTCTCCTTCCATCATGCATTTATCTATTGTTATTCGATCGCTTTTCGGTTTATTTTTTAAACATATTTTCCCTTTTTTCCAACTACCGCCCCCACCCCAACGACTAGTCTTATTCAGAAGGCTGTGTTTACTTAAAACTTTCATAGTGCTAAAATTTGTACGGGTCCCCTGGTCTTCTATTATTTGGGGAAACCGTGTAATTGGAAAATGTCACTTTCAATGACGCAAGCAACTTAAACTTAATTAAAAGAAGACAATATTTAATGACCTAACACCGATCGAGGCGTGATGACGAAACAAGTTCAATTAATGATGTTATAACACAGTGCAAAAACTTTCTCACATTACTTTTCTGATGGCTTTTAAAAGTCGATATAACTAATCATGCTTTTCCGGTAATTAAAATCCACATTTAATTAGAAAAAGTATTTTCAAGTTCTGTAGGGAAACCATCAAAGTAAGACATATTTTACAAAACTGTTATGGTTTCCAAAATATGCATGTAATGTGTGGTTTGAGCAATTCTTTGCAGACGATGTTGGGAGGTAGTGTCTCGGCCGTTGACCGGATCCTAGACTTCTTTCATCGCCTGGATTACTTTAATAAAATTTAATTTATATATTGTTCTTGTTGTAGGGCCCCTTTACAGTTTTGCAACAAATTGTTTATGTTTGTTTCTTTGTTAATTTATTATTATTTTACTAATTTTTTAAACTTTTTTAATTAGTTCTAGGTATATTTTTTGGTTTTGTTTTTAAGATATATTTTTTGTTAACTAGTTGTAAGCACTCATTTATAGTAGTTATAATTTTTTTGTCCCTTTTCTTTATTTTATTAATTTACTTCTTTATTTTTTTCTATAAAATACCTTTTTTACATTCTAAATTTTGGCTTAACGGCTATTGATGATCTTGCTTGTTTTTGTTTAAAAAAATTTCATTTCGATGTACTTTTTGAACAAAAACAAGGTGCACGGAAACAGCTTTTTTCAAAATAGTAATAATTGAGAAAATAACGCTTACACTGAGAAATGTATACACTAATAAATTATTTTAAAAACTCATAACGCTGACTATGACAATATGGCAATACAGTTGCCAAATAATTGTTTTAGTTTCTTCTGTGTAATAGATATTTTTTTGAACGGGCGATCAATGATATCCTATGTTGTACTTTTCGTAAAAAAAAGATACTTAATGACTTTGAAATTATTTAATGAGAAAGTTTTTTATATGCTTTTGGCCAAATAATTTCAAAAAGTTTCATGAAATTAACAAATTCGTTTCTGTTTCAGGTGAGTCACTGAATACGGACAAACAAAGGCGATATACATCATGTAACAAATGGTCATACCGACTTATAAGGCGAGTGTAAATTATTACGCAGCAGGAAGGAAGCGTCAGCTGGATCTGAGAAAGTTATGGGTCAGTGCAATAAATATACCAAGCCCTTCCTTATAGGATACTTAATCACTGGGTTGTAGAATACTAACGATGAAAGGATCATTGAGGACCGAGTATAACAACTGCGTTACAAGTCTGATTGAATATCTACCAGCCACATTGCTTCCGCTGTGTTGTCATCGAACGTAAAACTGAACCCCAAAAAGAGAACGAATTTCCAAAAATAACTCAAACAAATTAAACACCGCACATTTTAACTCTAATTATTTTTGTTTTTGTTGTTAAAAACTGGAATCAGTAGGATGCACTCCAGGCTATCCAGGTTATGTATCGGTAACCTTTCTATGTTCTATCCATAGTATTGAGCTAACTACGAGAGATTAGCGTATCATTTTGCTGGATACATGGTTACTGTGGGATAATTGGGAACACCGAGCGGATATTTTGGCGAAGGAAGCAACTCTGCTGCCGCCAAGCACGCAACGTGTTATTTTATCGGATTTTCTTAGTGAAAGCATTAGGAGAATGAGAGCAGATATGAGTAATAACAATTTGAAAGTGATTAAAAATACTGGAAGTCGGCAATACGCGCAAATCGTAGGGAAAAGGTGGTGGTTAGGATACCCTTCTTCGCATTGTTAACCGTCCTTGATTACGCATGCATTTCTGTTGCAAGTTCTTTAGAGAGACCATCACAGTGAAAAACCATTTGCTAGATTATGATTTAAAAAATTGTGACATATGTGTGGTTTGGGCAATCATTTTCAGGCGATGTTGGGGTTCCTCGGTTATTGACCGGGTACTGTTATCACCGCATAGACTGGAATTTTTAATGTAATTTTATTTATATAGCCCTTATTGTTTATACTGTTTTTTAATATTTTATTCAAGATTTTTATGCTTGTTAAGTAAGTTTAAGTAAACATATGATTTTATTTTCTGCTTCGCTGAGGGGGGTTCTACAATACAGGTAATGTTTCATATGTTTCAAAAACAGTTCACAAAATGTTATCATCTGTGCTGTCAACAGCTATCACGTTCTCGCTATTGTCTGTCATATGGGTTTATCACGTTTATCAAAGTTCAACTCAATACTGCCGCAGTATTCACGTCTGTACCTTACACCATCTGTATACTTAAAGGCGAGACTGTGAATGCTATCACTGCTACTGAGAACACTGTTCTTAGGGTTGAGTAGCAGGTGTGATTGCTCTTCAATTATCTTGTTCTCTGCTCTCTTCTCACTGGTGTCTGCTCTTTGTTTTACAAAGAATATACCTCGCGCATACGATATATGCGATATATGTTTCACATCGGTTACTGTGAAAACATCTAAATGTTTTTCCTATTACTTGCATTACATTATTACTTTAACTTTTTTTATGTTATAATAATATTTATGTACATTTTTGCACAAGAATAAATTGTTTGCACTTATTTTACTAATCTGATAAAATTTTTCTTTAGAAATTTACTAGCGTAATAAACAGCACTGAACAGTGAGCAGTTTGCGCACGGCAGGACGTTGTCTTATTAGTAAACTGTTCTTTAAACTGTGATAAAATCACTGCTACTGTTCACTGCCCAGATCATTCACTGCTAACAGGAAAACGCTCTTAGCTCACCACTAGTATTACTGATAGTATCCCCAGTAATTTCCAGTCCTGATCCGTCTCAATATAGCGATTATAATTGATCATATATATTATTTCTCGAGTCAACATGATGTTGACAACATCCCCTTTTCTCAGCACATACATTCGTACAGGTGTAAATGAGGTAGTTTTAGAAAGATTTTTTCTACAGGCTTCTGACACAGCAAAACGATTTTGCGCTAAAACTTAATGTTTGTGGAAAGTTTTAACATAAATGACACCTTTAACTGTCTTAGGCAAAACCTCATCATAGATGCGCATGCGCGGCATC
Organism: Callitettix versicolor; assembly: GCA_022606455.1. NCBI lineage: Eukaryota > Metazoa > Arthropoda > Insecta > Hemiptera > Cercopidae > Callitettix > Callitettix versicolor. The sequence continues at coordinate 50,488,706 of CM040186.1, forward strand.
ACGAATCAGACAATATTTTGTATTATGAAGCTAACTTATTAATCACGAATAGATGATCTGCTTACAAGTGCAACTTTTTTGCATAACGTGCTTAGAAAAATTTCAATATTTACTCAAAAAGTCACTAAACTTATATGTCCCATATCCCTGCCCGTCGTACAAGCTGAGACAACATTTCAAACACCAAACACATGTTTTGGACACTGTTTTTACACAAATATATTTGTCATTTCTCCTTCCATGGTGCATTTATCTATTGTTAATCGATCGCTTTTCGATTTATTTTTTAAACATCCTTTCTCTTCCTTCCAAATATAGCCCTCACCCCAACGACTACTCTTATTCAAAAAGCTGTGTTTACTTAAAAATTTCATAGTGCGAAATTTCGCACGGGCCCCCTAGTTTTCATTAATATCCGCACCTTGGCCTACTGACAAATACTTAAGACGCAAGTTTCGTGCTCAGCAGAGACGTTGAAGTGCCTAAGAAAAATTATTATAAGTAATGTACTTGATTTATAGACACCAGAAATAAGGACCCAGAATACTGTTACCGCACACCATATAGTCACACGTTCATTTGTGGCTTCTCAGTGATGATGTACGGAAGTGTAAAACAAAGAAACCAAATTGTTTGATTAATGATAAATCCATACAAATGAATATAACACTAATCAGACAAAATTACATTGACATGTCGTAAAACGTTTCTATCTAGGATGTTATTGTTTTTCTTTTCGTCAATTTTTAGAAAATTTCTATTGGAAAATAAGCTTTATAGTGGTCGTCATGTTAAGACCCAGAACCGGAACATTTAAATGAGCACCTATCCTGACGCCGAATAATTTTTTGAAGGTCGTTAAAAATTGTAAATTTGTAGATATAATATGTGTGTGTGTGTGTGTGTGTGTGTGTGTGTGTGTGTGTTTGAACTCTCACGTTAGCAATTTCAGTCCGATTTGATACAAACTTTGCACAAAAATAGATTTTTCTAATAGCTTAAAGAAATTCTTTATCCAGCAAAATCCCTTCAACCGTTTCAAAATGGCGGTCATTTCAAATCTTAAATTTTTAAAACTTTTTTAAATCGAAATATTCATCATCAAGATTCACTTTCGTATTTTCATTGAAAATGGTTACACTGAAATGAGCACTGATCCTGATCCTAAATAATTTTTTGAAGATCGTTAAAAAATGTAAATTTGTAGATATAATATGTGGTTTGTGTGTGTTTGTGTGTTTTTTTGTACTCTCACAAAAATATATTTTTGTAATAGCTTGGAGAAATTCGTTACCAGCAAAATCCTTTCAACTGTGTAAGAAAGGGGTAATTTCAAATCTTAATTTTTTAAAACTTTTTTAAATCGAAATTTTCTGTAGACACATTTTAAATTAGCATTATATGTTGTCAAGATCGAGTCACTTTCATATTTTCAATGGGTTATAATGAGCAGATTTTAATGATGTTTAAAAAAAATACTAAACGTGAAAAAATACTTTTGAGCATTCGTTTTCATCATGTCAGCGAGACAGCTGCGTACCGCGGTTATTTTGTATTACTTCAGCGTTCGGTAAAAATCGGCCGGCTCTACTTGATGCGCAGTGTTCTTGACGTCCCGTGAGGTATATTGTCAACCAACTTACAGACTACCTTGTGCTACGTAACCGATTTCGTTATCTTCTAATCTTAATTATTTTTCATACAAGCCGTGTAACAGTGTGTGCAATAAAGCAATTAAACTGTGGGATAATTCCCTGTCTACCGTTTCTTTAATAACAGTTTGCGTTCGTATTTCCCACTCGCTGTAGTGGCAGCCCTGTCAAACTCAGCTGTAATTAAAAGTAGTTGCAGGCACTTCCTGATCGTGCTTCTTGCGTGCTTCGCTCTATTGTTTCCTTCCTGAACTTAAGTCGTTAACAAAACAAGTTCTGATCAATAGTTTCTTAGTTTTCAGATAATTATAGAAAGTTAAACCTTATGCAAATATAACTAGCTGTAAGCTGCTGTGGGAGCGAGCATTTTGCATTCTCATAAAATATTTCCGGTTTTGTAACCCTTTTAACTGAACATGTGTTGTAGAAAGTGATATATATATATATATATATATATATATATATATATATATATATATTATATGGTTTCAAAAGCACGCGTCAAATGTGTGGATTGGGTGCCTCTATGGAGGCAATTTTAAAATATGATTTGTCGGTCATTGACAGAGTTTTAAATTTCTTACTTCGTTTAAATATATTTGACCTATTTTAGCTGTGGTATTGATGTGCAGTGTAGTAATTGATACACCTATTTTTTCACACACTGTTGTTACATTATTTATTTTGTTTTTCACATTTTTTATTCCTGTTAATCCGTCTTGATTAAGCTTATATATTTTAATAATGTTATCTAGTTTTAGTGTTTATAGTGTTTAGTTTCAGTTTTAGTATAGTATTAACAATATTTAGATTTAGTTTTTCCTCAGTTAGATAAATGATTTAGATTTAGATATTTTGCTCGACGGCGATGATATCCTTCATGTGCTTTTCACAGGAGCCATGTATATAAAAGATTCATTTAATGTGGGTTCTAATTATACCTCGTAAGTCATAAATTAGACGAAAATCTATAGAAAATACTTTCATAAAAATGAAGATTTTTTTGTAAAATCTAACATGGCAAATATGGGGCTGCTATCTTTTTAATTTCATATGTGGACCCCTATTTTATAAGGGTTATATGGCCGCTGTAGGACAGTTGGGAACATTGAAGCGAATATTGCGGCGAAAGAAGCAACCATGCTGCCGCCAAACACTCATCGTGCGATTTTGTCGGATTTTCTAAGCCGAGAAAGAAGTTACGAATTTTTAAAGATGTGAAATTGTTGCCATTTTGAAACTATTGAACGAATATTGCTTTTTAATGAACTTGTCCAAGCAATTAGCATAGTCGATTTTTACTCTAAGTTTGAATCAAATCGGTTCAAAATAACGAACTTGAGCGTGCTAAAACACACACACACACGCACGAGTCTTGTGCTTCCATAGATCATTTTTCCAATAGAAATTCGCTAAAAATTGTATATACAATTATTTGGTTGCCTGTATTGTATACGGTACAACAAGAGTAACGTTATTTCCATAAACACGTGTCTATAAACAGCAAACAGCACCACACCTCTGTTGGGTGACCTTCAGTCCTTCTATCCTTAATTGGAGCAGTCGCACGCTGTTCGGTTTAATCTCTATACATTCCTGGCGCGGTAATTTCATGTTTTATTTATAAATATTGTCGATAAATGTTTGAAAGAGCGCGCGTTTTATAGTTTAAAAATTAATTATTAGTGGTAATTAAACTGTAAAGAATGCAATACATTTATAAATTTTATTAAGGTAACAATAAAAATTAATTAGACAAATTTTATTGATTTTATAAGTTAAACGCATTTATGAAGTACAAACTTGGTAATTAACATTAATCGGGGTTTTTAAATGAATTAAAATTGTACCTGTCTCACAAATACTGTCTATATATTGTTTACGATTAATATATTATAAAAAATATATTTTGAAAAAACACAAAATCTTTGCTAGAATTTTAGCAATGTAAATTTTGTTCGTAGATGATGCGCAAAACTTTTGTTTAACGGTTCATGATATCTTGTGCTCCATCCAAAGGCTTAAACTACGAGGTGTAAAAACATTTTGCTGGGTACCTGGTCACAGTGGGATAATTGGGAACACTAGAGCGGATATTGCGGCAAAGGAAGCTACTCTGCTGCCGCTAAGCACGCAACGTGTTATTTGTTCAGACTTTATTTGTCAAGCGAAACATCTATTGCATTCGCTTTGGGAAAATGAATGGGTAATCGTGGGATGTAAAAAATTGGGGGTAATTAAGAATACTGTTCGTCCTTGGGGGTCATCAATACGTGTTAGTCGTAGGGAAGAGGTGGTAGTTACCCGTCTCCGCATTGGACATTTAGTATTAATGCATGAATTTCTCATGGCGCGCGGGGACCCACCTACATGTCAGTTTTGTGGTGATATCATCACAATGAAACATTTTCTTCTGGATTGTGATGGTTTCAAAAGCATGCGTCAAATGTGTGGATTGGATTTCTCTATTGAAGCAATTTTAAAAGATGATTCGTCGGTCATTGACCGAGTTCTTAATTTTTTACGTCGTATAAATGTATTTAATTACTCTAGCTATGGTATTGTTGAACAGCGTAACAGTGTAAGTATACATTTTGTAAAATAAAATTTAAAATAAAATTAATTTTGTGAGATATATTAAAATTAAATTAAATATATGTTTTGTTTTCAAATTTTTATTTCTGTTAATCCTTCTTTTGTAAGTTTATATATTTAAATAATGTTATCTAGTTTTAGTGGCTATAGTGTTTTAGTTTTTAGTATAGTATTAACAATGTTTAGATTTAGTTCCCTCCCCCGTGTAGGATTTTGCTGGACGGCGATAGCCTTCATGTTCTTTTCCCCAAAAGCCGTATTAAAAAAATACACTTGCGACTTTATTTACACTTTACACTTGACTTTAAAATAAACTTGACACTTTACACTCACGCTTACATTTAGGGCGGCGATAATAGCCTGAAGGTGCTTTTCGCCTTAAAATAACAAAAAAGTAAGATTTTATATGTAAATAAACAAACGTTAAACACTGAGGAACGGTGGTCAGAGTGTCCGTGGTGATTAAATCATCGTTCAGTTTGCTCTGTCTTCGAACTTACCCTTAAAGGTCGCAGGTTTGGGGCTGGAATTAGTGCCGTAAGTTTTTCTTTGTCGTTAATACCGATTCTTATTAGTCTTAACTGGCATAAAATGTTTAAGTCAAAGGGAAAATATTCTAATTATATTTCTACAGACGCCTAAAATGTAAGTCATGCATTATTTACCGATTAAAAACTATTATATTACTTGTATTGAAAATATTTCGCTGTATTTTAAGCTAGTTAAAAAAAGAATACAAGTCTTATAGTTTTCAACTTATTGTTTAAACGCCAGGTTTTACGTTTCCGATAGATTCTGGTGCAAAAACACAAAGCTCAAATGTGAGGATTGCGTGTTTCTAAGCAGGCAGTTTTAAAGGACGAATCGCTGGTAATTTACAGATTTTAAATTTTTTTACGTCGTTTAAGTATATTTGAACTACTTTAGCTATTGTATTATTGTGCAGCGTAATAGTGTTATTTTATATATCCCAATTTTTTTTTTTTAGATTTTTGTTTTTGTTCCTGTGGGTACACTTTGTTGTTATATTTTTTGTTTTTCACGTTTTTATTGCTGTGTAAATGTTTTGGTTAAGTTTAGATATTTTAACAATGTTATGTAGTTTTAGTGTTTAAGTTTAGTGTTAACAGTGTTTAGTTTTAGTTTTTTCGTGTGTAATAGACGTTTGCTGGAATGCGACGATAGCCTTCAAGTGCTTTTCGCCAAAAACCTATTAAAAAAATAATAAAATAAAACACAAAACTAGTTAGTTTGACGGAATAGGATTAAGCGTATCCGTCTTGTTCAGGTCTCCTCACATCAAGTTCGGAGGCTCGACACTGCAGTTACTGCCGTTAGCTTTTCCGTTGCCGTTAACACCAATCTCTCGTCCAAATGGTATAAAATATACAAGTTAGGGGCAAAAACCTTTAAGGACCGCTAAGGTTATTCCAAGTAACAGTGACTGACGGAAGTGTGTATTGTGCAATATTAAAACAGCATCAGCTGTGTTGGCTATTGTTGCCAGGACATCTGTTGTCGGCCGGTGAACGGACATTTGTAACGCAATGACACACGTCACGTCCAACAATGGTTATAAGTAATAAAGTTCAGTTAGACGGTAATGCGTGAGAAGTTTCCTCGCGACACGCAACTGTCTCGTAATTAAGTTAGAATAAAGTAACTGCATACGTACGTACAAAAAACAATTTTTTTAATATGAAATGTATTTGTGGTTTTATAATAAATACTAGCTGTTACCCGTTGCGGCTTTGCCTGCAATTATAATGTAGGCTATAAAATTTATAGTCGATTTTCAAAATCAGAATAGATCATTTCATTTTAATATTTACAATATTATACGATTTATGGTTTTCGGCCAAGAAATATACATTTTTTCTACTCGATACTCTAAAACAGGGTCCTGTCATATTTTAATAAAATACAGTATTATTAAAAAGTCATTATTATACAATTAAACTGGAATAGTATTGTATTTATCTCAGGTACCTAAACCGTGTTCATACCAAATTTAATCTCAATTGGTCCAATAGTTAAAGTGTGATTGAATAACAAACAAATAAACAAAAACAAACTTTCAGAAATTTAATTTGATTACCTGTTAACCGTCACGGCTTTGCCCGCAATCGTAATATACATTAAAGATCACGCATCACCGTGTTAGGACCAACAACCGTGTCAATTAGGTTATGGTGTATTTCTTTTTTAAAATAAAGGTTTTTTTAACGCACCACCGTGTTAGTTAAGTTATGGAGTACTCTTTAAAAAAAAATTAAGGCTTTTTTCCTGCATCACCGTATTAGGCCCAACAACCCTGTCAGTTAGGTTCTGGAGTACTATTTTTTAAAAAATAAATAAAGATGTTTTTTAATGCATCACCGCGTTAGGCTTAACAACCATGTTAGTTAACTTATGCAGTATTCTTTAAAAAAAATATAAAGATTTTTCACGCATCACCATGGCCTAACAAACGTGTCAGTTAAGGTTTGGAGTACTTTTTAAAAAAAATAACGGTTTTTTTCACGCATCACCATGTTAGACTTAACAACCGTGTCAGTTAAGGTTTGAAGTACTCTTTAAAAAAAATAACGGTTTTTTCACACATCGCCATAATAGGCCCAACAACCATGTCAGTTAGGATATGTGGTATTCTTTTAAAAAATATAAAGTTTTTTTTACGCACCACCGTGTCAGTTAGGATATGTAGCCTAGTATTCTTTAAAAAAATATAAAGGTTTTTTCACTCATCACCGTGTTAGGCCTAACAACCGTGTCAGTTAGGATATGTAGAATTCTTAAAAAAAATATAACGGTTTTTTCACATATCATCGTGTAGGCCCAACAACCGTGTCAGGATATGTCGTAATCTTTAAAAAAATATAAAGGTTTTTTCACGCATCACTGTGTTAGACCTAACAACCGTGTTAGTTAAGTTCTCTTTAAAAGAAATATAACGGTTTTTTTCATGCATCACCTTATTAGGCCCAACAACCGTGTCAGTTAGGTTATAAGTACTATTTAAAAAAAATTAATAAAGTTTTTTTAATGGATCACCGTGTTAGGCATAACAACTATGTTAGTTAGCTTATGGAGTATTCTTTTAAAAAACTATAAAGTATTTTTCATGCATTACCATGGTAGACCTAACAACCGTGTCAGTTAAGGTTTTCAGTACTATTTAAAAAAAATAAAGGTTTTTTTCACACATTACCGTGATAGGCCCAACAACCGTGTCAGTTAGGATATGTAGTATTCTTTAAAAAAAATATAAAGGTTTTTCACGCATCACCGTGTTAGGCCTAACAGCCGTGTCAATTAGGTTATATAATATTCTTTAAAAAGTAAAGGTTTTTTTTACACATCACCGTGATAGACCTAACAATCGTATCAGTTAGGATATGTAGTATTCTTTAAAAAAATATAAAGGTTTTTCACCATCACCATGATAGGCCCAACAACCGTGTCAGTTGGGATATGTAGTAGTCTTTAAAAAATATAAAGGTTTTTTCACGCATCACCGTGTTAGGCCTAACAACCATGTCAGTTAGGATATGTAGTATTCTTAAAAAAATGTAAAGGTTTTTCACGCATCACTGTTTTAGGCCTAACAACCGTGTCAGGATATATAGTAGGCTATTTAAAAAAAAAAATATAAAGGTTTTTTCATGAATCACCTTGTTAGGCCTAACAACCGTGTCAGTTTGGTTATGCAGAATTCTTTTAAAAAATTGGTTTCTTATCACCCAAAACCCATGTTATTCGTATTTTTATTGTTTTACCGATTTACAACACGTTACTGCTTTTCGCCTGGTACCAATTTTGAGGTTATGTTGGTCACTTTTATTTTAGATTTTATCGTACTTCTCGTGCTTTCATATTTTGGATTCTTGCTCTTGGGCACATAATAAAGCATTTTATTAACAAAAATATCGAAAAATATAGGTTATGCTACACTGCATATTTACTATTTGTTCATGTAATGTAATTACACAAATATATATACTACCTTACAATTGGCACTCTGTGTAGGGATTTTTTTACATTTAATATTGAAAATTGAACACAAAGTAACAAATTAAAGTCAGTTTTGAAAAAAATTTCAACTAAAATATTGAAAATGTTACATTAAAAACAATAATTTTGCAATAAATAAAACACAGATTAAGATTATTAAAATAGGATTGAATATATGTTCATCTCAGGTACCTAAATCACATGTCCAGTAAATAACTACAATTAACACATGACACAAAACTAAAAACTGATAATTATTTTGGGCTGGGTAAGTAATATAATGACGTTTTGTAAAACGGGAATAGGCCTATATGTATCTCTGATACTTAAACCATATTCGTACCAAATTTCATCTCAGTTGGTCAAGTGGTTAAAGCGTGATTGAATAACAAACAAACAAACAAACAAACAAACAAACAAACAAACAAACAAACAAACAAACAAACAAACAAACAAACACACAAACTTTCAGAAATATATTTTGGATTCTTGCTCTTGGGCACATAATAAAGCATTTTATTAACAAAAATATCGAAAAATATAGGTTATGCTACACTGCATATTTACTATTTGTTCATGTAATGTAATTACACAAATATATATACTACCTTACAATTGGCACTCTGTGTAGGGATTTTTTTACATTTAATATTGAAAATTGAACACAAAGTAACAAATTAAAGTCAGTTTTGAAAAAAATTTCAACTAAAATATTGAAAATGTTACATTAAAAACAATAATTTTGCAATAAATAAAACACAGATTAAGATTATTAAAATAGGATTGAATATATGTTCATCTCAGGTACCTAAATCACATGTCCAGTAAATAACTACAATTAACACATGACACAAAACTAAAAACTGATAATTATTTTGGGCTGGGTAAGTAATATAATGACGTTTTGTAAAACGGGAATAGGCCTATATGTATCTCTGATACTTAAACCATATTCGTACCAAATTTCATCTCAGTTGGTCAAGTGGTTAAAGCGTGATTGAATAACAAACAAACAAACAAACAAACAAACAAACAAACAAACAAACAAACAAACAAACAAACAAACAAACAAACACACAAACTTTCAGAAATATAATATGAATTAGATTAGATTAGATTAGATATCCTTACGCTTTCTGAAAATAATTGTAAAAATTTTATCATTATAAAATTATTAAACAGATTTTCTGTGTAAAGAACTTGTAGAAGCTTTCACTAAAATTGATTTTTGTATTTAGTTTGAGTCACATCGAAGCAAAGTCAAGACATGTAGATAATTCGAGAAAGTGTAGGGAAGGTTTTTGTATGAAAAACACTTGCAGTGTTTATTATACTGAATACATAGTAAATAAAAATTAATATTAAAATACTTGTGTAACTATTTCTTGGGAAAAATATATTTTTGCTAATATAACTTGTTTTACGTACATTTTTTTTTCAAGTCGTTGGAAAGAGATGGAGTTACCTTTCTCCGCATTAGTCATTTCTTGTTTAAAGCATAGATTCCTCAAAGGATACGGGGACCCACTTATATGTCAGTTTCGTGGTGATATCACAGTCAAACACTTTCTTCTGTGATGGTTTCAAAAGCATGCGTCATGTGTGAGGACTGGGTGCCTCTATGCAGGAAATGTTAAAGGACGATTCGTCGGTTATTGACCGAGTTTTAAATTTGTTACGTCGTCTAATATATATTCCATTTGTCGTGGTAATAATTTTGAATTATTTTTTGATAAACTTTTGTTTTTGATTCTCTTACTCTTTGTTTTTATATTTTTTTGTTGTTTAACACATATTATTCCTTTTTAATTTATTATTTAGTTAAGTTCATATATTTTAATATTGTTATCTAGTTTGTTAGTGTTTTAGTTTAGTTTCTCTATAGTAGATATCCTCTGGGCGGGCGATGATAACCTCCATGTGTTTTTCGCCAAAAATCTAAAAAAATAAAAATATTTAAACCGTGTTGAGTTTATATACAGGCCTACTATTAATTTTTTTTATTTATTATTATTTACAATCTGTCTACAGGACACTAAGTAAATTGTATGGCTAAAATAATGACTTGAAAGCATGTACCCATTTATACATACAAATAATGAAATTATATAAATAATAATAATAATAATAATAAAATATTGCTACATAATTTTATATCTGTTAGGTCAGCTGTTAATTGTCAGGCAGGTCGCTAGGTATTCTCCTCTTGAGTCTTCGTGTTGTCGATCTCATCTTTAATTTTTCAGTTAAACATTTTTCAGTTAAAACATTCGATGTCGGTAACTATTGCTATAAGTTTCAATTTCTTCTGTGATGGTCGGAATATTGATTTGCTTGTGGATTATTTCATTTGTGATTATTTTTGGAGTTGTTAAGGTTAAACGTAGTATCTTAGATTGGAAGCATTGTAAAATTGCAATATTTGATTTGCAAGCAGAACCCCATAGTTGTATCCCATACGTCCATATTGGTTTCAGTATTATCTTATATAATAATATTTTGTTATTGGTTGAAAGTTTTGATTTGTGCCCAATCAGCCAGTACATATTTCTGAGTTTAATATCAAGTTGTTTGCGCTTAGTAAAAATATGTTTCTGCCAATTCAGATTTCTGTCCAAATGAATTACCGGGTACTTCACTTCTGAGGTCTGCGGTATCAGTTTTTATTTAGGGATACTGCTGGACAAGTATGCTTCCTTAATGTGAAGGTTATATGTTGACATTTAGCTTCATTAACTTTTATACGCCATTTTTCCATCTAAAGTTGAACTAGTTTCAAACTATGCTGCAATGTTTGAGAAGCTGTCTGAGAATCATTACTGGAGGCCATTATAGCAGTGTCATCTGAAAATGTGGCAGTGATTACCCCTTGTGTCATGGGTAAATCACCAGTGAGTATAAGGTATAAAACTGGTCCCAGTACGCTTCCTTGTGGTACTCCTGCATTAACCTCACACAGATTGGTTATTGAGCCTTGATGTCTCACCTGAAAATATCTTTTATCCAGGTATGATTTTAACAGAGTATAAAAGTTTGAAGGCAGATTTTTCTTTATTTTATATAAGAGACCAGTATGCCATATTTTATCGAAAGCTTGGGTTATATCCAGGAAGACTGCTGAGCAATATTTCCTATCTGCAAAGTTCTGTTGAATTGATTTAACCATACGATGAACCTGCTCAATGATTCCATGCTGCTGGCGGAAACCAAATTGATGAGCAGGAATTAGATTTTTAGAGGAAATAATTGGCATTAATCTTTTAAGGATCAATTTCTCCAGGATCTTAGATGCAATTGAGAGCAGACTAATAGGACGATATGAGGTAACATCCTCTATCTTTTTACCTGGCTTGGGTATCATAATAATTTGAGCTACTTTCCATTGGGGTGGGTAGAAGCTTGTTCTCAGAACAGCATTAAATAATTGTGTCAGATATTTAAAACCTTTGTTCGGCATCTCCTTCAGAACTCTACCCGTTATCAGGTCGTAACTGGGACTCTCTTTTGCGTTAAGATCTTTCAAAATAATATTTTGTACTTCTTTGATGGTAAATAGGCGTATCTAGTTGATCTGGACATTCAATAAATTTTTGTACTTCTTCTTCAAAGTCAGGATGATTTGACCCTGGGTGAGGTGAAAAACATTTTGCAGGTGAAGAGAAAGTAATGTAGCCTTCTCATCATTACTCTTGCCCAGTTTTCATTGTCTTTCCTTAAAGGAGGGATAGGATTCTGTGGACAGTTTAATTTTTTTGTCGCTTTCCATAATGAATAATCAGCAGCCTCTGTTGCGCTCAAGCCTATAATATATCTTTCAATGCCTTGTTCCTTTTCAGTTTTTAGAAGCTCTCGTAGTTCTTTTATTGCTTTGTAGAGCTTAATTTTAATTTTTTGATCCTTTGTAATTTGCCAGTGCTTTCTTAGGCTTTGTTTATTTGGAATTTTTTTTTAACCATTGCAGAGCAAGGGTTTTGTCTCTGTCCAGAAACGTAATCAGGAGTAGAATTCCAAGCCGCTTCCTGAACCCTTCTGTTGAAAAGCTCTACAGCTTCAATAATATCTTCCCCTGTTAACAGGGGTATATTTGTGTCGAAAGATTCTTCAAGTATTTCTCTAAAACAATCCCAATTAGTTTTTCTGTTGCTCAAGAATGGTGGAGGGTCGCTTTCCGTAATGTGGCCACTAATGTTTACAATTACTGGGGAATTATCCGATGATAAGACCAGGCAATATTCAACTCTTAGATAATTGTTATTATTTCCTTTCACAATACACAATACAAGAGTTAATATCAGGAACCTTTATTCTATCAGTTGGCCAATACGTAGGCTCCCTTGTAGAATCTGTTCTAAAATTCATAGTTGTAATACATTTGTACAACTCGCGAACTCTTGTAATTAACCTTGAGCCCCAGTGAGTATGTTTGGCATTATAATCTCCTCCTACCAAAAAACGCCGTCCAAGAGTTTCGAATAATTGTAAAAAGTGGGATTCTTTTATTGTGAGTTTCGGTGGGCAATAACTATTAAAATATGATAATCTAGCTTTTTGTTGATATACGTTGCTGATTTTTGATAAGTTTAATAGATATTTGGAGGCCAATAACGACCAAAATGTAATGTTTTCGTTAATTGTTCAGCTTTTAAAAGAATTTGTATTTTGTTATTTTTTCAGCAGCTATCTTTAAATTTTAGCTACGTAGCTAATTCAAATAAAACCATGAAGGAAGGTGCAGAAATAGGATTTAAAAAAAAGTTGAATAGTACTTTTAGATGAATAATGTACCTTCTCGTAAAAAATACTTGTTTTTTCTTCTGTAAGATGAATTACTTGTGGATTCCCTCACAAACACGATTTACATTTTTTAAATTATTTGCGTGTTTAATACACCACCACCAACACACACACACACACACACACACACACTCATTATCCTCCAAAGAAATTATCGATCAAGATCATATTTGATCTGTTTTTATGAAAATAGATTTCCAGTTGGTTTCGTTTCAGATTACATTCTGTTTGTTTTTTTAGATCTATTTGTTGATTCCCAGTAGTTTTTTGATTAGAAGATTTCCAATTGTTTGTTTATTTATGGTCAGTTGATTCGTGATTTTTGATCAGGATTGTAGCGCGTTTCAAGATCTCGGACCTGAATGTTACCATGATGTAGTTCACTAATACATATTACTCGAAATATTATTTGAAATAAAAGTACTGTAATTAATCTTACAGTAAACTTGTACAAGTAGACCGTGTAGTTAAAACTTAAATATTATTTAGTTGTGTTTGAGTTGAGGAAAAGTAAATTTCAAGTTTGCTCACCGTTTTGGGTTAGCAAAAGAGTTACTGTACTTAAGTACTTGTAACAAAGTACTTCTTTTTATAACACATTAATTTAATTTTTGGCTGCTGAATTAATATTTTTTTGCAGTAAGTATTAATTATCAAAACAGAAAGCCGTTTTAAAATAAATTACTTTTTTCTTGTCCCACAATTCAAATCTTTTATAGTATTTTGTACAGTTACCAGACAATTTACGGCAAAAAAATCGTAGCCTATATTAACGTGTTGCAATTAAAAGAACCTATTATATACACAGTTAGATAAATAAATTCCATTAACAACATAAATATTTACGTGTTCTAACTATTTCGCTATAAACGTCTTCCAGATTCAGTGCAACGATTTGTTATTTAACTCCAGCTTAAATTTGTTTTAGTATCCCGTGGATAGGAAGTACAGCAGTGGTAATAACCACTAGTTTTTTTTTACATTCTTTCGCTTTATAGTTATTTATTTATTTAAAAAATATTATGTTATTTATAACATAATAACATATAATAATATTATGTTATTTATTTTAAAAAAAATATCTATCAGATTCTGTAGCAATTTAGCCGCTAATGTGATATTTTTATCGTTAGTTGATGTACTGTGTGTTCATTTTCCACTACGAGAAATGCCAAAGCCTTGGGGCATTTGTTTTTATGAAAGTTTTACTGTGAGAAGTGAACGGGAACACAATGCTTCAGATAAAATAACAGTTAATGGTTGGTTACTGCTTTCATTGTCGTACGTCATCATTTGTAATTTTAAGTAGACCCAAGATAAAAAAAACCAAATAAAAGAACATGCACTCATCTGATATTTTGTTTTCATTTCATAAAACTATTTTGAGTACTTTTATTACCTCCACTGAAAAAAATGTTTTAATGAATTAGAAAAATGAGTTATTGTAGAAGTTGTCTTGATGATACCTACATCTGTGATACAAAATTTTGATGTTTTATACAAATGTTTTTACAAAAATGATCAAAATCAGATTTTCTAATAAGTTTAGTGCGAATTTTTTCATAGTGTAGCATATAAATTTTGGAGTGAGAATGAAAACCTGGCTATGTCCAATATGCTCCAAAGTGGGCTGTCTGTAATTGTTGCTAGTGGTTCAAATCTTAGTCACAAGAATGTGCATTGGTCACATCCAACTTCTGTAATGAAAACTGGATACTCGGGGGGGGGGGATCGTCAATACGTACAAGCTACAGGGAAGAGGTGCAGGGGGTGGTTACCCGTCTCTGCATTGGTAATTTCGTGTTAACGCATGAATTTCTCATGGGATACGTGGGCCCACCTATATGTTAATTTTGTGGTGATATCATTATAAACACTTTCTTCTGGATTTTGTGATGGTTTCAAAAGAATGCTTCAAGTGTGTGTATTGGGTGCCTCTATGGAGGCGTTTTAAAGGACGATTCGTTGATCATTGACCGAGTTTTAAATTTTTTACGTCATTTAAATATATTTGAAATTCTTTAGCTGTGGGTTTGTTGTGCAGCGTAATAGTTTTAAATACACATTTTTTTGTGTTATATTATTTGTTTTTGTTTTTCACATTTTATTCCTGTTAATCTTTGTTTGATTAAGTTTATATATTTTAATAATATTATCAAGTTTTAGTGTTTATTTTAAACAGTTTAGTTTTAGTTTTATTATAGCGTTAACAGTATTTTTAGACTTACTTTCCCCCTGTGTAAGAGATTTTTTGTTGGGCTGCGATGGTAGCCTTCATAAGCTTTTCGCCGTCTTAATAAAGAAGTAAAAAATAAGAAAATGACATGTTCAAACTATCTTTTATAATTCATATGTCTACTAAAATAAAAAAATCAACTCAAATTATTTGTGGTACAGTTTATGTATTTTTTGATATTTTTTAAGCTGGTGTAAATACTATACACTCATTTAAAGTTACTGGGTCTGGTTCTTATCATGATAGTTGTTCCTTAATGAAAATTCACTAATAATAATACTGTGTCTATCTCATAACATCACGTCTTGTTATCGATCCGTGTTTAAGGAATATTTGTTTAATATATTAATATTTTTTAAGGAATCCGTTGTTTCATTAGGAACACTTTCTGGAACTGTGATCACCGAACAATTTCACGTATATTTGTTGAACAATAACGTTGTTTCTTATGAGAACGGTTTGATTCTACTTCAATACATTCAACTGCTACTTTAAATTTACCGGTGTCCTATATTCCCAGCCGCAGACATAATGCATAACGGTATAGAACCAATATTTGCCTAAACTGGGTGATTAGAATATCTTGCGGAACCACAGGGCAGCTGGATAATTGCAATGTCCAGATCGGCCACGTGGATCACCAGATTACAATCTGCAATAGTACCGGTTATCGTGCACATAACTGTACATTAAACCTGCGCCTCCCAAGCAGTGCCTGCTCAATTAATAATGGTTCTTCCTCTCCGTATATATTTATGTAGCCAAGATTTTTTGTTTTGTTGTGTCGTGAAATACGTGATCTTATCGGTATTCGATAGATTAAGCTGTTTGTTGACACGGGCTGTAAAAATGTTGCACGGAATTTCTGACTTATTTTCGAAAACAAACCATTGCAACATTGCAACATAGCAACATAGCAAACATTATGATATTGCTCAAATTTTGTTTGAAACGTAGATTTGTTTAGTTTGCGTGTCTTAAGGACTGTAATTGAGAAAAATCATTAAGCCGATTTTGAGAAAATATTTTGTTTGAAGTGAAAACTTCTATAGACGCAGCTGACCCGGCAGAGAATTTAGCTTTTTTGATGATGGTAAATCCAGTTGACTTGTAAGGTTTTTGACATCACGGTTACGCAGTCGGTTTTAATGTAGATAAATTGAGCTGACATATAAGATTGTGGCAATCACAGTTACGCAGTCTGTTTTGATGAGGATAATTCGAACTGACATGTAAGATTTTGGTCGTCACTGTTACGCATTGTGTTTTGATGAGGATAAATCGAGCTAACATGTAAGATTTTGCCGTCATTGTTACACAGTCTGTTTTGATAAGGATAATTCGAACTGGAATTTAAGATTTTGGTCGTCACTGTTACGCAGTGTGTTTTGATCTGAATAAATCGAACTGGCATGTAAGGTTTTGGCCGTCACGGTTACGCAGTCGGTTTTAATGTAGATAAATTGAGCTGACTTAAGGTTTTGGCCTTCACTGTTACACAGTCTGTTTGGATGTAGATAATTCGAGCTGGCATGTAAGATTATGGTCGTCACGGTACGCAATCTGTTTTTGATGAGGATAGAGTTCACATGTAAGGTTTTGGTCGTCACGGTTACGCAGTTTGTTCAGTTTTACATAATATTTATTTGATTAAAATTATGTATAATAAAAACGATCGATATTAAATATTTAAATTATAATTAACACTACATACTCGACTCTTCTAACGCAAAATTCTTTGCAGGGTATATACATTCTTGCAAATTGTATATAAATAAGTTCATGAATGAAAATTTAAATTAATAATAAACGTCTTTATTATACATGCCCAACCCAACCCGGGCATTTAGTTCACGTTTACTTGTTTGTTTACGGTAATATTTTTTAAAACTTATTTTAAATTAAGCTATTTTTTAAATTAAAAAAAAAAATAAAAATAAATTTTTTTTTACACTAAAATCTCAGTAAGTTAGTGTTATGTTGGCTACGCATATTTTGGCATTAATTACGATGGTGAAATATGATTCACGTACAGTAATGCATTTACGGGTCATTTGAACAAGTGAGTTCAGAACAGGCCAAACGAAAAAATATGGATTATCCTCAGTTTGCAGTGTTTTTACTGCCGAACTGTTCGCCATCTTTAAAGCTCTGAACTCTACCGTTAAATCCGATTTTTTTATACCCGTCTCCGCATTGATCATTCAACTTTAGCTATGGATTTCTCATGGGACACGCGGACCCACCTATGTGTCAATTTGTGGTGATACCATCACAAACACTTTCTTCTGGACTGTGATGGTTTCAAAAGCATGCGTCAAATGTGTGTCTCTATGGAGACAATTTTAAAGGATGATTCGTCGATCGTTGACCGAGTTCTAAATTGTTCAAGTCGTTTAAATATAATCGAACTACTTTAGCTATGGTATTGTTATGCAGAGTAATATTGTTAATTTATATACCTAATTTTTTTTAAACTAGTCGCACACTTTGTTGTTACATTATTTGTTTTTCACAGTTTTATTCCTGTTAATCTTTAAATATTTTAATATGACTTTATATATTTTAATAATGTTATCTAGTTTCAGTGTTTAGTTTTAGTACGCACTATCAATATTCAGATTTAGTGTCCCCTCTGTGACGCGAGATTTTGCTGAACGGCGATGATAGCCGTGCTTTTCGCCAAAAGCCTTAAAAAAAAAAACATTCCGAAGAAAGTATAAAAACTTTCACGTATTATAATTATCGTTTGAATAATGTTATTTAATATTGTTACTTTTTGTGATAATCACTCCCGTAGCGTGCTTCGATTATTTAATGTTAACCTCAAAATGTGGATGCTGCAGACAGGGTTGGCCTACTAAGCTGGCAAGGGTGTCCCCTAGTTAGTATTACGTGACGTAATAACGACAGATCAATGCCACGAGACTGACAAACAAGGGGAAAGTGAAAGTGTGTATGTGTGAGATTAGAGGTGATGAGAACTCCATACGCTACATTGTAACAACAGGAAGTGGTTTGAGCCGGACAGTGTGATGACGTATTTGTTATTCTGATTAGTACCGCACCGCGGAACCGTGATGGTATGTCAGTGTGCAAAACTCTTAATGTAATCAAATGCTTCAAAAATAACACACATTTACTTACATTTAATTTTTTTTAAACAAAAGTCGGTTTTGGAAGCAGCTATGACAAAATTGGAAACTCGAAATTTCTCAAAATCAGTTCGTCATATTTTACTCAAATTTTGGTCTGTAAAAATTTATAATCTAACATCATTGTATCAAATTTAAAAAGAGCATAATTTTTTAAAATTTGTAGTGATTTCAGTTTCGCAACTATATAAATTAGGAAATTTTCAGCAATACCTGATGTCGATTTTGAGGAAGTAGCTTTAACGCAGTTTTTTAGCAGTATGTTCAGGTATTTGTAGACTGTATTTAAAGGGGAAAATTAATTAAAATAGTTTAAGCTGGTTTTTGATCGGGAAACAGTTTTTGATGAAGAGAGGGCTTCAGAAAAACTGGAATTTTGCATATTTTAACGAAGACCATCTGTGTGCCAAAAATTGGAAACTCGTCAGAATTTATCAAAATCACTTCATCAGATTTTAAAAGAACAATACAGTTTTTTTCAAATTCGCAGTGATTTGAGTTGTGTAACTTTATCAGTTAACAGATTTTCAGCAATATCTGTTGTCTATTTTGAGAAAGTTTGTCAATTCTAAGGCGGTTTTTCTTTAACGTGGTATATATATATATATATATATATATATATATATATATATATATATATATACATTGTGGACCTGTATTTAAGTGGAAAATTAATTAAAATCGTTTAACTTGGTTCTTAGGATCGGGTCCTTAATAACGCGTTGATTTCTGATGGGTTGCGGGAATTTGCCTTATGTGAGTTCTGTGGGCAAACCGTCACAAGAAGACATATATTGCTCGACTGTGATGTTTTCCAAAATTGTTTACTGACGATTTTGGGAGATAGTGCCTCGGTCAGACTCTAAAATAACTTAATCATCTGGCTTTTTTAAAATTTAATTAATATAATGTTTTTGTAGAGCCTCTTTACAGCCTTGCAGCAATAAATCTCTTATATTTTGTTATTTATTTTCATTAGTTTTTATTTTGTTAATTAGTTTTATGTAAGTTTATGCATCTTTAACTTATTTTCGATATTATTGTAGGACCAATTTGCAGCCTTACACATTTGATATTGTTGTTAATTAGTTTTAGGCAAATATTAATTCATTTTTTTATTGATTTTTTTGTTTTATTTATTTTATTTTTTCTATAACACCTCTAAATTATAATTTTTTGCGTTTTTTTAGAAGTTCAACTTTGCGCCACGGCGATGATGATCTTCATGGTTTTTAGCCAGGAAAACAATTAGGATCGGGTTTTAAACAGTCTTTGGTTAAGAAATGACTACAAAAAACTGAAATGTTCCGTATTTTATCAAAGTCTTTTCATCTGTGTGCCGTCGGCGAATATTTTATTTTATCGTTTTACTGTGGAACCGTAATTTTGTTTGTTGTTCGCTGATTTGAGTTATGAAAGTATATAATCCAAAATCCTATGCACCGATATGCCTTACAATGTGAGAAAGTTCGTGCTGTTTTTTGACGCCCATTTCGCAGTAAAAAAAAACACGTGTTAAAAGAATGTTGAATTTTAAAACAAAACAACATACGTTCAAACTAATTTATTTTAAATAAATTAAAAAATATTTTCTTAAAAACAGAAATAGGAATTTCGGTTTAGCGAAATATTCTAGCGAATTGATCTGGATTTAAACGCGACTTCTTCCATGTATGGTGTCAATTTCCAGATAAATTAGCAATAATGATCATTTCTTGACTGGTTTACCAGTTTCAATTTGCCATTTTATTATCACGCCTTTAAATGTACCGTCACGTCTTTACCTGTAACAAAATATAAGTCAGATTGATGACGTAAGCAAATACCAGGTGCCGAGACTGTAAGAAGAAATAGCGCACGAAGTGGCAAATATTCTTATAAAAAACAGTTATTGAAATGTGAACAATCACTTATAGTCTAAATTTCTTCTCCAGCGGTGATACATTCGTCTTTGACAAAGCCTACTTTCGGGCCAATTTTCATTTTACGTGAGTGTTGTCACGCTCAATTTTAGTCCAATTTGATCTAAACTTGGCACAAAAATCGATTTTGGTAGTAGCTTAAACGAGATCGTTAACTAGCGAAATTCGTCAAACAGATTCAAAATAGCGGCCGTTTCAAATCTTTAAAAATTCTCAGAGTTTAAAAAATTTTTGAGTTTGATTTCACGATTGTAATCAGACTTAAAATAATCTAACAAAGATGACTGAAAATTCACTTCAGAACCCCCACCCCCAAATTTAGGTCGATGATTCTTAAAATAAATACGGAAAATAAGTGAACAGTAAATTGCAGTGATCGTGACATCTCAAACACTTTGAATCGACGGTCAAATTATTGCTGTGGATCAGAGCTAGTTTATATAAAAAAGTAAAATTCTTAACACACATGTGTCAAATGAGCGTATTGAGTGGAGGAAATTTTAAAAGATGATTTGCGGTCATTTACCGAGTTCTAAATTTTTTGCGTCGTATAAATGTATTTGAACTACTTTAGCCATGGTATTGGTGTGCAGCGTAATTATGTTAATTTAAAATTTAATTTATATATAATTTTTTTTACCTAGTCACACACTTTTCTTGTTATATTATTTGTTTTGTTTTTCACATTTTTATTCTGTTAATCCTTCTTGATTAAGTTTATTCATTTTAATAATGTTATTTAGTTATAGTGTTTACTTTTAGTATAGTATTAACTAAATATTTATATTAGTTTCCCCTCCCTGTAAAATATTTTGCTGGACGGCGAGGGTAGCCTTTATTTGCGATTCGCCAAAAGCCTTATTAAAATAAAAAACATACTCTAGTATTGTACTGAAAATTTGTGATTGTGAATTTTTAATAACTATGAAAATACTTGTAAATTTTAAAACGAAAAACTGGAGATTCTCTAATATTTAATAGAATATATATATATATATATATATATATATATATATATATATATATATATATCAATATAAATTTGAGCACTCGCATCACGTTTTGATAAAATCCAACATCAAAACCAGCCATAAAAACTGATAAATGTTAAATTAAAAGTAGTTTTGAAATGGGCAGAACCATACCTGCAGGCTATACTTCACACACTTCCGCTTAAGTAAAAATTGGCATTTTATTCAAAACAAACGTACGCAGTTAAAATTGCAGACATTTGAATTGCAATCGGTACTTTGCATTTCCCACCCTCGCAGACAAAGGATAAAATTGCAACAACGGTACTTTCATTCTGTTGTATTTTCATACAATGCTACGATTTCCCAGATATTCCCACATAAAACTTGACTGTTTCACATCCCTACGCAAAACACGTGTGTTGTTAGAAAGCGGAGACTTTAATGACGGATAGGTCAGAAGTCGTGTCCGAGATCGTTATCTATCACACTGCTAATTGTATTCTATTTTGAAAATCGCTACAACGATGTTGCAGTTTCGGTAATTTCCTAATATGTTCAGTGGTGTTTATTTCTTATTAACTGTATTATTTAAAAATAAAATAATAAATAACATTTTACATTTTTTAGCGAAATATACTTTTAATGAATTTTACATATTCTTAATTGTTTTTAAGTAGTTGCACACTTTGTTGTTATATTATTTGTTTGTTTTTCATATTTTTATTCGTGTTAATCTTTGTTTAAGTTTAAAAATTTTAATAATATTATCCAGTTAGGGTGTTTAGTTTTAGTATAGTGTTAACAGTATTTAGATTTAGTTTCCCCTCCGTGTAAGAGATTTTACCTGAAGTTTGGATTCTTATTATCATTTGAATGAAGATATATTTATGTTATGTCTTTGTATAACATTATATTTGCATATAGTGCACCAATTATAATTTGTAGAAAAAAAAGCGTGGCACAAAATTTCCTAAAAATGGGCGCGAAGCGAAAAAGTCTTCCTAGAAATTAATTTTAAAGGAATACACGTTCATTTATTTTATTAAGATTTTTTCCAAGTTATATGTTATATTTTAAATTTTGTCTCCAGTGATGTCACATTCGTTTTTGATAGAGCCTAATTTTTAATCAATTTTCATTAGAATTCAGTCCGATTTGATTCAAAATTGGCACACAAATATATTTCGGGAATAGCTTAAACAAGATCGTTAACACACAAATTTGGGTAAGTTTCGAAATGGCGGTCATTTCAAATTTTTAAAAACACAACCTTTCTTTTGTCTTAAAAATGTTTGAAAATCTAGTTTCACCACCGTCATCGGAGATAAAAATTGTAAAATTTTGAATTTTTCAAACCTTCGAAATTAAGAAATTTAATTTGACAGCGTTCAGTGTTCATTTTCTTATTTTCTATAAAAGTAATGCTAATTAATGCATATTTTAATGATTTTTATGATAGTGAAATCAGACAGAATAAGTTAAAAAAATATTTACGAAAATCGCTCCCATCTCGTCAGCAAGACAGCTGCGTGCCGCGGTTATTTGTATTAGGAGATTTAAAACGGATATATCCATAAAAATGCACCATTTTATATTTTTATAGTCGATAAATAAAAATAAAATTAATTGAAAGTATAAACTGATTTTTACATAGTTCGTTATGAAAACGTTTCTGATAACATGATATTAACATTTTTAATGGACAATTTTGTAATATTAAGTTCCATGTATGTTTCATGTACAGTGTTTGCAACAGAAACACTGACTTTGTTATTCGAGCATAAAGTATGCACCGATACTGTTTCTATAACACGTTTTTGTAAGGTGGTTATCAGTTTAAACAAAGTGAAAAAAGTAATGGATTTTAAAACCTTTATTTAATCTTTGCTTAAAATACAATAATATTTGCAAAATAAATGATTTATATAATTTTTAAAATTCATTTTAATTTCGACGGCAATAAATCCGTGTGCCGTGATTATTTATATTTTTGCAATAGCTAGTATAAAATATGTTTATACAGTATTAAACATAAAAACTTGAAAAAAAAAGTAACTTTCTTGTTTGCATAGTAAATAATTACCTCATAACTTGTAACACTTTACATACAGTAACTATAATGTTTTATGCAACACAGGTTGTGTTAATAGTTAGATTGAAGTCATTACTTTAACGGTAAAAAATAATACAAGGTCGTATTGTCTCAGGGTTAGCAACTCTTCAGGTTTAACTCTTAACTGTCCCGATTTGATGTGGTTAATTCCACAGCAGTACTGGTTGGGGTGTTTTAACTTAAAAGGGTTAGTCCCGC
This sequence comes from Callitettix versicolor, assembly GCA_022606455.1. Taxonomy (NCBI): domain Eukaryota; kingdom Metazoa; phylum Arthropoda; class Insecta; order Hemiptera; family Cercopidae; genus Callitettix; species Callitettix versicolor. The sequence continues at coordinate 50,512,359 of CM040186.1, forward strand.
AGTAATACCGATCATGATATTCCGATAAATAGGTCAGCCACGCTTTAATATCGGTCGGGATGTTCCAATTTAATGGGGTTAGTCCTGCAGCAATACCGATCGGAATGTTCCGATTTAAGGGAATCAGTTCCACTTGAATACCGGTAGGGATGTTCCGATTTTAAGGGATCAGTCCCACATCGATACGGGTAGGGGTGTCCAATTTTAAGGGATTAATACCAGTCGGGATGTTCCGATTTAAAAGAGTCGATTCAGCAACAATATTATTCGGCATGTTCTTATTTAAAGGGGTCAGTCAGTCCCGTAAAAATACCAATCGGGATGTTCCGATTTAAATTGATCAGTCCTACATAAATACCGATAGGTGTGTGTCCGATTTTAAGGGATTAATACCACATCAATACCGGACGGGATGTTCCGAGTTAAAGGTGTTAGTCCCGCAGAAATACCAATGGGGATGTTCCTATTTATAGGGGTTAGTCCCGCAGCAGTACCAATCGGGATATTCCGATTTAAAGAGGTTAGTCCCTCAACAATACCAATCGGGATTTTCCGATTTAAAACTGGTTAGTCCGACAGCAATACCAATCGGGATGTTCCGATTTAAATTGATCAGTCCTACATAAATACCGATAGGTGTGTGTCCGATTTTAAGGGATTAATACCACATCAATACCGGACGGGATGTTCCGAGTTAAAGGTGTTAGTCCCGCAGAAATACCAATGGGGATGTTCCTATTTATAGGGGTTAGTCCCGCAGCAGTACCAATCGGGATATTCCGATTTAAAGAGGTTAGTCCCTCAACAATACCAATCGGGATTTTCCGATTTAAAACTGGTTAGTCCGACATCAATACCAATCGGGATGTTCCGATTTTAAGGTGTCAGTCCTCAGCATTAGAAAACGTGCTATTGAAATCATAGTAAGTCACAGAATCAAGACCTTGAAATTAGTTACTATCTTGACGACTTAATTACATTTTGAGACGTTTTTACAGTGGTAAGTGGCTTTGTAAGGTAAAGAAAAGTTAATGAGAACAACACTACGGAACAGGTACTTACCCAGTTACCAGTGTCACAGCTGAAGCCTGTCTGAACAGAAGATTACCCATAGTGAATACATTCGATCTGGAACTAATATCTTTATGTAACGTTCGGAACCGAGGCTGTATGTGGGTCGATCAAGGGCACAGTGCCAATGTTATACACAGTGATCAAATACCCAACATTGAAACTTGTATTTGGAAAATATATAGTGTCCGGTAATGGGAGTTTAGTGTGTTTTGTAAATATTTTTCTGTAAACTGTTAGCATAAATAAATAAACAGCAGGCAGAAAGAAAATGCAGAAGTAATGATGGCAAGTAGGTGTATCGCTGAAGTGATGGGAGCGAATTTCCAATTAATATTTTGTTATGTTGTACTTTTTTGTATTTTCAATTACTCCGTTAACATTCAGAAATTTCAAACTACATTGAAAGTATGAAACGTCCTTGAGGGGTCGTTAATAGGCCCTACCTAAAATCCGCAGGGAAGAGGTGGTTACCCGTCTTCGCATTGGTCATTCAATGTTAACGCATGGATTTCTCATGGGACACGAGGACCCACCTATATAATTTTTTTTTAAATTTTGTTTTAAGGCGAAAAGCACATTGAGGCTATTATCACCTCCCTAAATGTAAGTGTGAGAGTAAAGTGTTAAAGTCGTAAGTATAGTGTTGCAAGTGTGTGTGTGTGTGTGTGTGTGTGTGTGTGTGTGTGTGTGTGTGTGTGTGTGTGTGTGTGTGTGTGTGTGTGTGTGTGTGTGTGTGTGTGTGTGTGTGTGTGTGTTAGACTCGGGTACCGCGATGGAAGTCTAAATCCTCTCAATAGGTGCAGCTAGTCTGCAACCCCCTGCGGGGCCCACCTATATCAGTTTTGTGGTGATATCATCATAGTCAAACACGTTTTTCTAGATTGTGATAGTTTGAAAAGCATGCGTCAAGTGTGTGGATTGGGTGTGTGTGGATTTGAACTACTTTAGCTGTGATATTGTTGTGCAGTGTTATACATTTTTTTTTATTTATTAAAAAAAAATTATTAATAGGCTAATAAGTTTTAGATAGTTTTTGTTAATTAGTTTTAGATAAATATTTGTTTGTGTTCCTTCTACCGACGTTGGTGTTGTTTTTCACATATTTATTCTGGTTAATATTTTATTTTTTAGTTTATATATTTTTACAATATTATTCAGTTTGTTAGCGTTTAGTTTTAGTTTTGCTCCTTTTGTAATAGATACATTCTGATGCCTTTGTGTGCTTTTCGGCAAAAACGTAAACACACACACACACACACACACACACACACACACACACACACAATATTTCTGATGGATGACAACCTGTGAATTACATCGAAAACCGGGTACGTAACCAGTGTAAAACAAATATTCTTAGGAAAAATGTTGTTCCGACGTTTCGTCAAAATCATGTGTGGCACTTTTGAAGTTGTCGTTGCCCTATGTAAAGTGAAGTTGAAAAGCCAACATTTGTTTCTTCTTTTTAAAAACGCCGTATTATCACAAGGTTATACTCTAACCTTATACTCTAACGTAATAACGTTGAAAGACCAAGGATTTTAGTATTCAGTGAGACAGGTGGATATCTCGAAATCAAAAACACCTGTCCAGCTAACAGATTGCAGACAGGTGCCGGCGTGGAGTTTTAATAAATGTATTCTTGTTAGTGTTGGAGAAAATCTTCTGACTTAAGTATTACGGTTTACTTACATCTCATATTTGTACTAAACAGCCCGCGACTGAATTTAAATTGTTAATCGAAGATCCAATTTACAAAATTTGTACAAAATTTTCAAAATGGTACATGATACATCATGCACTGTTCAGATTACCTCGAAAGTTTATCACGGATATACTGCTTTGATAATATAATAAAAGAGTTGCACTATTGTATAAACTTAACAAGTAAATTCATAATTTATTAAGTAAATACTAAAGAAAATATTCTTTTTATATTCTTCTTCTTTTCTGCTAGGATTATTGTCGCTATATTCAGTACACTGTACAGTATACAGTATATATGTACAGTACAGTACAGTATATCTATCCTATCTGTAACTATAACTAGAAGATATAGTTTTTGAAGATGGAGGTTCTCCAAAACGCGTCAACGAAAGTAGAATTGACGAAGCTAGGGAAGGCAGATCATTGTACTGAACATAGTAAAGAAAATATTCTTCAGCATTTATTCTAATACCTTGTTTTCATCTTTTTAAATCAATTATATTTCAGATTTTTATTTCGTTTAATTAAGCCATATATAATTTTTGTGTACAATTTATTTTTGTATTTTATGTTTTAGCAGTATTGTTTTTTTATTTTTTTAAGTAATTATTTTTATTTATTAAGATATATTTAATTGTTAATTAGTTTAGGCATTTATTTATAATAATTATTATATTTTTTGTCTGTTTTATATAATTATATTATACATTTTTTTACGTACATACATGTTTTTAATTTTGTTGGTTTTTCGCCGGAAAAATAAAAAAAAATAATCTAAAAGACGTTCTGCTTTAGTTGGCCACCTAATGCTCTAATGCCAGTGAGAGCAATAATCACCTCGAGGCGTGAGTTCGGGATTAACAAAGGAAAGTTACAGCTTTTATTAGTTATTGAAGTTGGTTTCTAATAGGTCAGCGTTTACGTATTACAGTAAATGTAATCAAATGTCATTGGTAGTTACAGTAGGTGAAAGTAAAGTAGTGTCATCTCGAGAGCTGTAAGCACCGGGATGTTTACCAAACTGGGTTATAATTAATAATCAGTAGTTCAATGAACAGTAGACCTCGCGTTGTGTATTGTTTATTAATTACCTGTCCGCTCCACGACAGCGCTCGTAACCTTTTCCGCCAGTTTAACCGATAACCGTAAATTTTAAGGAAAATGTTATTGGACCAACTTTATTGCAACATTTTATGCTGTTTCTTCATGAAACCGTCAAAATGATACTAAGGTATTGGCCGTACAACCATTAATACAGGGAATATCCAATAAACTAGTAATCGTTAAATCAGAGACAGCCATCTTGAAACGGAAGTGAATGGGAAAAATTTTACTCAAAATCGTTTGGGCTTTATACAAGGTACCTTACCAAATTTTGGAACAATCGGTCAAAACTGCATAAGAAACGCAAAAACCAAATGCCGAACGGTCTAGTTGAAACAGGAGCCTCGCTTCGCTCGGTCAGTGAAACTTGTAAAAGAACTTGGCACTTAACTCGATTCAATTACGGGCGTATTTATAACCTCGGCACTGAGTTGCCTCGGTTATTTAGTGAAAGCGAATTTTAAGTAACATTATCACAATTTTTTTAATTGCCAACTATGAGTTAGTACATTTGAATTAGTACATTGAGTTAGTAAATTCGTTTGAGTATTTCTAATGGCTTTTTAAAGTTTAAAATGGTAATGTTTGCCAATTTTTTAACGTTGAATAAAATGATGAAATTGGGTTTTAAAAAAGTGTAAGATTTATTATTTTCTGTTCCTCCTACCCATTTTGGTATATTTGTTGTTGTTGTTACTCGTGTAATGTTTGATTTTTATTATGTTTCTGTATTTTAGTAATGTTATCTGCTTTTACTAGTTCCCCTCTTTTGTTTCTCCTCTATCATATGCTGGACGGGCAATGATAGTCTTCATGTACTTTTCGCCAAAAATATTAAGAAATGAAGATTTGTATTGGTCGCCATTTTGAAACTGTTGAAAGAAATTTACTCATTAACAAACTTATCACTGAACTAACCAAAACGATCTTTATATCAAGTTTAATTGCGATCACTATGGTAGCAAAAAAACACCTACATATTTATATAGTTTTTAACGACTCCAGGGGGAAAAGTGATCTAGCGGTAATCATATTTTGCTCAAATACCGTACCCCCCCCAAAAAAAGTTTTATCCACAATCATATTACAGGGTTACCGAAAAATTAGCATAGTTTCTTCAGATGTAGTCAGTTTTTTAGACTAAAATTTTAATTTAGGAAATTTACGTTTGGGTGTCCAAAATATTTCTTAACCGTTTTGTTTATTTCGGTTTACTTTTGAATAGCAAATCTTTTGTTTAAATTTCGAAATCATGAAACAAAATTTTACATTTATAAATTTTTATTTTTGTAATAACAAATGGATGAAATTTGGCACATTTTTCAGTGCTACAGTGTTACTTAAATAGTATATTTGAACAATAAAAATCTGAAAAATTTGTCCATCTGCTCCGTACCTTCAGTAGGTTATACTGATAAATGTATGGCTTGTAGACAAACATTTCTTTGTGTTTATATAAAATAGGACAACCGTCATCTGGTCAGATTGTATTTACCCATCCAAGCTTTATAACACGATCCTTCAAGGTCGACAAATATGGTTTAATCTAACATAAACCACTAATGTACTCATTTCTAGGCTAAGTGCCTTCCTAATCCATCACACACATCCACTGTAATCACGTGTGTAAAACAATCATAGCAGGGGAAACTGTGTACATACAGACGGAAGACTTTCTAGCGTTAACGAAGCCCTTGTACGCAGTCGTTGATTGGGACTTTTACTTCAGCTCGCCTAGTTACTTGTTCCATTGCAATTAACAGAACTCACCGACTGTTTGTCTATGTATTTCTTCTTGTATTCAGACATGACTGCAATATAAAGTGTTAGGAAGTCGTTTTTAAAATGGAGACTTTAATTCTGTGACAAGAATTAACAAAGTCGACTATTGAGCAGAACAGGACTAAGGACTAAAGAAAGAAGAAGACTTTAATTATATATTGCATGAAAGAAGTTATATTATTAAAAATTGTAAAGTCTAACAAACCAAACCAAGACCACTGATAAGAGAGTTGGGAGTCTCTGGAACAAGAACAAGGATAATGTTGTGTACAACAGCGAATGTTTGTGCATTTCGTCTTGTATGTATTCAGACATGATTACAATATAAAGTGCTATGAAGTCGTTTTTAAGATGGAGACTTTAATTCTATGACAAGAATTAACAAATTCGACTGTTGAGCAGAACAGGACTAAGTCCTAAAAAAAGGAAAGACTTTAATTCTAAATTGCATGATAGAAGTTCTACTTCTAAAAATTGTAGTCTAACAAATCAAACCAAAACTACCACTGATACGAGAGTTAGACGTAGTTGGACCACTGTGCAGAAGAGGACTAAATCCCTATGAAAGAAGACTTTAATTCTTTGACGAGGGTCGACTACTAAAATTGTACAAACTAACAAACCAAACCAACAAGACCATTGGTACGAGAGTTGGACATCTCAGGAACAAGGAAAAGGATAATGTTGTGCTGAACAGGATTATATACCTATGAAAGAAGAAGACTTAAATTCTATGACGAAGGTCGATTACTAAAATTGTTCTAACAAACAAAACCAACAAGACCACTGATATGAGAGTTGGACGTCTCAGGAATAAGAACAAGGATAATGTTGTACTGAACAGGATTATTCTTATGAAAGAAGACTTTAAATCTAAATTTTTGTACGTCATTTTGTTTCTAGTAATAATAACCACTGAATGCAGATGTCTCGCTAACATGATAGAAGCTAATTTCTTAAAATATTTGTTTATCATTTTCGTTTTGGAAATAACTAAAAGAATCATTTATCTGTTTGTATTTGAACACAGCTTTCAGCACAGTTGACATTTTAGTACTGTATTTAATGACTGATCAGATAATAAGCTCGTTAGAAGCGGTGTTTTAATAGATTGCGTTATCATCCCGTGATATGATTAATAAAGTAATAATAAAAATACAGGTATGAGGATATTCTTTGTTAAAATTTCGTAAAGTCTTATTCGTGAATTACCAAAACTCTTATTCGTGAAAACTGATAGTGCATCCATCATATTAAGACCGAGACCGATATATATATATATATATATATATATATATATATATATATATATATATATATATAATGACTATATATATAGTTCGATTTAATTCAAACTTGGCCAAAAATCGATTATGGTAATACTGTACCTTGGACAGGTTCGTTAACCAGCCAAAATTCGTTCAACAGTTTCAAAATGGCTTCCATTTCAAATATTAAAATTTCATATTTTTTATATTACATTTTTAAACAAATCTGATTTCTTCATCGTAATCAGCGTTGAAAACGGCGTAAATTAGCATTTAAAATTTTCATTGAAATTTGAATGTTTAAAATGCTAATTGTTTAAAACCTGCTTGTAATATTAAACCAGAGTTTGAAAAATAACACAACAACTTTTGAAAATTTTATCCCGCAATTATTGAGATTATCAAGGGCGAGGGCTATTTATAACCATGAACAATATAAAGTGGTATCGAAATATATATTTGAACTACATTAGTTCATGGTATTTTAGTGCTGCGTTTAAGTAATTTTATTTTATATTTCAATATTTTTAAAATTAATTTTGTCAGGCCTAATTAATTTTAGAGAATTTTTTGTTTTTATTTTTTTTTTACCTACTATGTTATATTTTTTGTTGTTTTTCACATTTATAAATCTTGTTAAATTTGTATTTAGTTAATTTTATTTATTTAAACAATGTTATCCAATTTTAGCATTTAGTTATAGTTTCCCATCTGTGTATATTTGCTGAACGGGCTATGACAGCCTTCATGTGCTTTTCGCCAAAAGCCTAAAACAAATCCAGGTTATAGGCCCCTATACTTAAGCCTACTTACAGCGTCGTCGTGTGCTGATTGATATTCAGGGAAGCCGCCTCGGTGGTCTAGTGGATAGCGTACTAGACTTTCACCCCGAGGACCCGGGTTCGATTCCCGGCGAGGGCTTGGCATTTTCATACGCTATAAATCATCCCCACCGTCTGCATTAGCCCAAGTGTGCACAATAGTCGGACGTTAAACTCCAAAAAAAAAAAAAAAAAAAAAAAAAAATGATATTCAGGGAAAAGGGAAAACAACTTGTTTGTAATAAATAGATCCGAAAACATACCATACAATTGTCTCACTGTTTACGCGCTAGGGGTAATAAAACATAAGACAGTCTTTTTAACGCACGGTAAGGATGCAGTGAAAGCCTTACTCGTTAGTGTATATTGCCAACATGACAACACTAAATAAATGCAAGCATTATCTGCAAGAATAAGAAAGTTTGCTGAAAACCATAAATTTTGGAGCGTGTTATAAGAAAGTAAAGTGAGGTTAGTTTACCAGCGGGTGCTGCAGCAGGTCAGTGTCAGAGATAGCTCGAGGCGCGAAGGAAAGTGGTCCACTGAGGCTAGGAAGAGGAAAGTTATCGATTATTGACTTACAAACATGTTACAAGGTCAAAGTATTAAAGCCGTACACAGTTTTGTCAGTTTTAGAATAGTGATTTTAACGCTCGGGTATGTACGTAGTACAAATGTAGGGATGCAGAGAAAATATTTTTATTTTCTTAAAGTTCATATTTTATGCGAAAAGGAATTAATTCTAAACTAGTCGAAAACTTTACCTTCACCTGTACTATCGAATTTCCATTTGAAAAATTAGTTATTGGAACACTATTGTGGTAAGCCCCTAGATCCGGGACCTTGGAAATGATCACTGATCCTGATCTCTATCTTACTTTTTGAGGATTTGAGAGATCGTTAAATTTTGTTGTGTGTGTTTGTGTGTGTGTGTGTGTGTGTGTGTGTGTGTGTGTGTGTGTGTGTGTGTGTGTGTGTGTGTGTGTGTGTGCGTTGTATGTTTAGCAAGCTCTCATTCTCAATTTCGGTCGATTTGTTTCGATTTTGACCCCAAAATCGATTATGGTAATTGTTTGTACAAGTTCGATAATCAGCAAAATTCGTTCAGCAGTTTCAAAATGTCTTTTCAATTCTTCAAAACGCATGACTTTTTTGAAAATATAATTTCACCGTCGTGGCCAGTATTAAAAACTATAAATCAGCATTTTCGAATTTCATAATGCCGTCAAATTTAATTTGACGGCGCTCAGGGTCATTTTCGTTTGCAATTTGAAGGTTTAAAGTTCTTATATACGCAGATTTTAATGCTGATTACCGGTGAAACAGTATTTTCATTGAGGATAAGATAAAGACAAATATTTTTGGTTATTCGCTTCAATCACGTTAGTGAGACTGATGTGTGGCGCGTTTTTTTTAACTGACTTAATTTGCACAATATTATGAATCAGCAAATGTGAGAGCGATGGCATGGAAATGTCTTGAGCTATCCGGTAAGATGATGACTTCTTCAGTTATTCAGGTTTTCACTTCTGTCGACTGGTGTGTTTTCGTCGACTTATGAAACGATTTTCGTGCGTGCTGTTAGAACACCTTACATTAATGTTTAAAACTAAACTCATTTAACGTAGCACAAAGCTATTTCTAAACACCGGATAGACATTGACTACTTGAAATATATTTAAATATAACATGAAACTATAGCGTCAATGGTGACGGCCCACACTTACTAATGACGTTTCGTTGTGAAGTCAGGACCGGGCCTGCTGAAGGAAATGACGTTGCATCTTCTTGAAGATTTTTAGAATATGAAAGAACCGTAGACCGTGTCGTAAGGATTACATGTGGGAGAAAGTTTGTAAAGTTACAAACACGATCGCGTTAACTTTATCTAAGTATGACAGGTGATTCTTACACAATATAGTTCACTTAAAGTCAGTGCTACGGCGTAAAGAAATAATTTTATGTAACGAACTAAAATGCAAACATTTTTTCCTACAGTAGTGAGAAAAGTGATCGTTTTGTTAATCCAAAACTGTGAAAGATTTCACGACGACTTGCTAATCCAAAATAGTTGCAAACTTGAACTTCACGAACAAAGTGACGGTTTTGCTAATCCAAAACAGTAAACAAACTTCAACTTCGCGCGCAAAGTAACGGTTTTACTAACCCAAAACAGTAAACAAACTTGAACTTCTCGAGCAAAGAGACGGTTTTACTAACCCAAAGCAGTAAACAAACTTAAACCTCTCGAGCAAAATGACGGTTTTACTAACCCAAAACAGTAAACAAACTTCAACTTCGCGCGCAAAGTGACGGTTTTACTAACCCAAAACAGTAAACAAACTTAAACCTCTCGAGCAAAATGACGGTCTTACTAACCCAAAACAGTAAACAAACTTCAACTTCGCGCGCAAAGTGACGGTTTTACTAACCCAAAACAGTAAACAAACTTAAACCTCTCGAGCAAAATGACGGTTTTACTAACCCAAAACAGTAAACAAACTTCAACTTCGCGCGCAAAGTGACGGTTTTACTAACCCAAAACAATAAACAAACTTAAACCTCTCGAGCAAAATGACGGTTTTACTAATCCAAAACAGTAAACAAACTTCAACTTCGCGCGCAAAGTGACGGTTTTTCTAACCCAAAACAGTAAACAAACTTCAACTTCGCGCGCAAAGTAACGGTTTTACTAACCCAAAACAGTAAACAAACTTGAACTTCTCGAGCAAAGAGACGGTTTTACTAACCCAAAACAGTAAACAAACTTAAACCTCACGAGCAAAATGACGGTTTTACTAACCCAAAACAGTAAACAAACTTCAACTTCGCGCGCAAAGTGACGGTTTTACTAACCCAAAACAGTAAACAAACTTAAACCTCTCGAGCAAAATGACGGTTTTACTAATCCAAAACAGTAAACAAACTTCAACTTCGCGCGCAAAGTGACGGTTTTTCTAACCCAAAACAGTAAACAAACTTGAACTTCTCGAGCAAAGTGACGGTTTTACTAACCCAAAACAATAAACAAACTTAAACCTCTCGAGCAAAATGACGGTTTTACTAACCCAAAACAGTAAACAAACTTCAACTTCGCGCGCAAAGTGACGGTTTTACTAACCCAAAACAGTAAACAAACTTAAACCTCTCGAGCAAAATGACGGTCTTACTAACCCAAAACAGTAAACAAACTTCAACTTCGCGCGCAAAGTGACGGTTTTACTAACCCAAAACAGTAAACAAACTTAAACCTCTCGAGCAAAATGACGGTTTTACTAACCCAAAACAGTAAACAAACTTCAACTTCGCGCGCAAAGTGACGGTTTTACTAACCCAAAACAATAAACAAACTTAAACCTCTCGAGCAAAATGACGGTTTTACTAATCCAAAACAGTAAACAAACTTCAACTTCGCGCGCAAAGTGACGGTTTTTCTAACCCAAAACAGTAAACAAACTTCAACTTCGCGCGCAAAGTAACGGTTTTACTAACCCAAAACAGTAAACAAACTTGAACTTCTCGAGCAAAGAGACGGTTTTACTAACCCAAAACAGTAAACAAACTTAAACCTCACGAGCAAAATGACGGTTTTACTAACCCAAAACAGTAAACAAACTTCAACTTCGCGCGCAAAGTGACGGTTTTACTAACCCAAAACAATAAACAAACTTAAACCTCTCGAGCAAAATGACGGTTTTACTAATCCAAAACAGTAAACAAACTTCAACTTCGCGCGCAAAGTGACGGTTTTACTAACCCAAAACAGTAAACAAACTTAAACCTCTCGAGCAAAATGACGGTTTTACTAACCCAAAACAGTAAACAAACTTACTTCGCGCACAAAGTGACGGTTTTACTAACCCAAAACAGTAAACAAACTTCAACTTCGCGCGCAAAGTAACGGTTTTAATAAATCGATATTTACAAAGGTCAGCAATAATTAAACACTACATTTTGGACTCCGGTGATTTTAATATTCATACAAAACAAAGTTTTTTCAAGGTCATAATATGTTCTCTATATAATAGAAAGTGAACACTTGTTTCGGACAACTGTGCAGTATTTAACATAAGCTCAAGCTTATGTTCAACTTTGAGGTTATGTTTAAAGTCGTATATTAGGGGAGATATTAGTGATAAAATGTCACAGCAGCTGACGTGTGAACATCACAAGTCCATAGATACACAAAGCGTACCTAATGCCGGAACAGTTAGAGTTGATCAGCATTGACAGTTACTTCCACTTGTCGATCCCATACATCTAACCGTAACTGTACACTGTGGATAGAACATACTGCCTTGAATATTAATCACTTCGTTATCTACACCACGTGGGCAGTTACACTGGAATTGGGTTCTTCAATTTAAACTGGATGAAATGTAACGTTCCCGTGTAGATAAGCGAGTTTATCTACAAGTCAAGTGAATCAAGAACTTGGAACAGGAACTGGAAAAGAACTTGGATGTGGAAAATAGAATTATAGAACAGATTTTATACTATGTAAAGAAGTAGTTTCCAAAATTTGCTGCTCTGAAGTCGAACCGAATCAATAAAAAAAGTTGTAACTGATTTTTAAAACCGATATGAAGTTTAACATGTATCACGTTGTAGGCCTGGTTTTGTTGTTGGATTTTGCGAGACGCGTGATGCGAGGAATATGTTTAAATTAAAATATACAGTATATCTTATATTGTATAATATAAAGCAAGTCTCATATTAAATGAATTATAATTAAAAAATACTGTTTCCGTTTTGGATTGGATAACCTCTGCAGTACGGAAACTTCGAAGAAGTTTGACCGATTACGTGTACGAAATGAATCGTTAATTTAATTTTGGTAGTTGTATTAAAAGATCAGTTGTTTAATTAATTCGTAAAGATCTGCTGATTTCATTGAACTGCTGATAGGCTATGATATGTCTTAGGTTATTTTGTTAAGAATTAGATATTTTAATTTATTGTTTATATTAATTCGTAACGATCAGCTGATTTCATTGGAACAGCTGACAGGCTAAAATAAGTTTCATGTTATGTTAAAAACTAACGGTGTTAATTTGTCGTGTTTTTGAAGAAATTATAGTACTTAAAATAAAAATGAAGAGAAAAGATTTAAACATAGTAATTAAAATAAAAATGAAGAGAAAAGATTTAAACATGATTTTTATTTTTGGTACGGTAACACAATTTTTTATTTGTTTTCAATAGTTTAATGAGAGCAACCGTATATCTCTGATCAAAGAGTTTAAGTATGCTCTTTTTATTGCAATAATGTATTTCATCAGTTATACGAAAAAGCTTTTACTGTAGGAAATCATGTTTTTAAAGTACCAGAAGGGCAATTTTAGGTATGAGTTACGAAGTTACTTTTCATAAAATTTCAAAATAACTCAATATTCAAATAAAAGTTACTTTTATGTAAGTTACTTGACTAGGGCTAACATTTTCAACTCTGCAGCACTCGCAAAACTTACTATAGCCATTTTCGTATCTACGTATTATTTGTTTTGTTAATATGTTTTCTACTTTTAGTCTTAGTACGAGTATACCTTTAACAGTTTTAGATTTAGTTTCCCCTCCGTTTAGGAGATTTTCGCTGGACGGCGATGTGCTTTTCACCAAAATAAAAAAAAAAAAATACTTTGCTTAAATGTTTTTAATAAAATATACACCTTTTTTATCTTTCCTTTTTTACATTGTTATTTATTTGTTGTTTTTTACAGGAACTATTTACAGCCATATCTTTTTTCTTCTGTTTTATTTTAATGTTTACTTCAGTTTAATTCTAAATAACTATTATCTCTTCTATTTTTATATAGTTTTATTAATTGTTATTTATTTTTTAAGTTTAATTTAGTTGTTATTTAGTTCTATATTATTTTTTTTTGCTTTTGAAAAAGCAAATTTTGTTTTAGTAATTGTATCAATAAACTCGTATTGATACTCGTAGTAATTGTATCAATAAAGTATTTGCCTATTCTATTTTCGGGGGATAATAATCATGCAGGTATTTCATTAAAAAAATCGTTTATTTTCCAGACTGTCGAGATCTGTTTGCTTTTTTAGATCTGTTTTGCCGCCATTATTTTACTTTAATTCAAAGTTGGCAAATTCACTTAAGGATTTATTTTATAAGACCAAAACTTAATTTTCAAAATTAGGCCGATTTTCTGAGTTTTTTATCGAACCGCATTTTTTTCGGAAAAATAAGTGAAAGTGAGGATATATGTTAAATATAATCTTCAGTGTTTCTTTGATTTCTTATGAGTTTCCTTCATTAATCTGAGAAAATACTTCACCTTCATGTCCTATTTCCTGTTTTTCAACCTCCAACACGTATAACTTGGTAAGTAATTTTTTACATGTCAGCCACGGTCAGACAAAAAAGTAGTTCTGAATATTTTAACCCGGTACGCAATAGTATAGAACATAAAATTTTTTCTGTTCGTGTGACGTCGTATGACTGAATCATTCGAGAACACAAAATTATACTGGGAGTAGGGAAGTAGGTATTGGCGTCACTGTGAAGTGATTTTGTTGGCACCGTGTACTGCTAGTTCCGGTAATAAATCTAAAACGAACACTAAAAGCACTCAATAACAATTTTATAAACGAAGATCAATTTTTTTAATCTGATTTCAGACTTTTTCAAAAGGGTAATTTTGTGGAGTTAAAATCTGCATAACAAAAACTGTAGTCGTTGATTTGACTGACCCTCAAAGTAACGAGTAACTAGAGGTGATGAAAGCACATCAATATAGTGAATTAATTTATGCATTGATCGATCAAATTAAACACAAATTAATCATGAACGTAAATTTTAGGAACGAAAAATAAAGCTACCATCCCAGATAGGACTTTACAAAATTTACTTTACAAAATTTCACGGACTGTAACTTCATACTGAAAAGAAATATTTTTAAAAAGGATTTGAGTGAGTTTTTTGTAAAATTTTACTTGAAATCGATGCGTCTTATAATCACTTTCGTAAATTTTCATTAAAGATGGTTGGTTCTAAAATAGCGGACCAATTTTCCAAACAAAATTCCGTAAAATTTAATTTTCATTACTGTTTCGTTGTGTTTCTAAGAATACCGTCACTTGTTGCGAAATATTTTGCCGTACACGGACTTCTGGGATACCCGGCATACATTTTGGTTTACAAATTTTGACGGCTATCTGTTTTTTTTTCGAATTTGATCTGAAATTCAAAATTTCTCTTTAGAATTCTATAATCGGAACTGAATTACCTTCGTATCATAGAAATACATATGATCAACGGTTTTGGGGAACTATCTGTTTTTCGTGGTTACCTTATAAATTGATTTTGTTCAAGAAAATAATTTAATATGAAAAAACGTAATTTTTTGAGCTGGCAAGGAAAGGCAAGTGGAAGTCAACCCAACTTAAAGAGATTCACTTCTAGAGAAGGCTTAAAAAGGAAGAAGATCTAAACTCTGGGAAGATATGAGCGATTTAATACAAGTCAAGGAGCACCTCGGAATCTTGATGGGGTAGAAAATTCGTGTAGATCAGGGGTTCTCAACATTTTTTCTGCTTGGAACCCCCTAAATAATTTTTTTTTATTCTGTAAGCGTCCATGTATTTATAATGTGTTGTACAAATATTACCGAAAATAAAGTTTTTATTAGGAGCAATTCAGTAATACAATTTTTTTAAATTATTTGTATTTTGTATTATTAGATACACATTAAAGATATAATTACGTTTATAGGAGCAGGAATTTAAATAAAATGTAAATCACATGAATCATATAAATCACGTAATTATATTTTTTTATATATGCAATTTTAATGAGATGGTTGCGGTTGATACCCTTTGATTATCTTACTTATGTCCGGGGAAATATTTGTTAATATTAATTGTAAATCACCACGTTCTGACATCTCAAAGGGTTAAAAATGGAATTTATTTTATCGACCCCCAATTGACCTCCTGAATTCAATCGACCCCTTTAAAGTTCAATAGACCCTCGAAGGGACCACCTAGACCCCGTTGAGAACCCCCTGTTGTACATTATGAAGCTATAGTCACAACAAGAGCTAGAATTCTGAGAAGTTATCAATTAGAAGTAAGGAATTAGATGCAATTTGAATCCTCTCTAAATCTTGGACTGAATGAAGAGGCTAGGGCAGAAGAAAATACCGTAACTGAACGTCTAATTAAAACTTAATTGTTTGTACCAAAAGTGTAATTAAACTGAACAGCCGTTTAGACCGAAGTAAAATAAAAACAAAACTGACAGCGGAAAAGGTGAAAGAAAATTAAAAACAGATAAAAATAGAGTAATAACAGAGGAATAACAGTAGAAAGAAACGTAGAATCAAGAATAAAAAAAAACACGAAACAACCGAACTGTGATAAAATTTTGTAATTACCGGTAAGGTAAAACATAGACAACGTTAAAAAAAAACTCACTGCTACAACTTCCAAGAAACTGAATCGTTACAGTCGCCGATATTTTGTTCAGTGGTAATATTTATTGGGAGAGAATAGAATGGCTTCTTTTTCATAGAATAACGACAATTGAAGAAGAAATTCGTACTGTAACCAATTACAAAGGCGGTGGTTTCTTAATAACAGGAACTCTCGGTAGTTCTTTGCACTTCGTGGATGCACATTGACCGGCTGCAGATTACGATACAATGAAGGACATAAATACATTATTTTTTGTCACATAGCCTATATTATTTCTCGAGTCAACATCACTTTTTCTCAGCACATAGTATTCATACATGTATAAATGAGGTATCTTTAAAAAGGTTTTTTTAACGGCTTCTGACATTGCAAAACGATTTTGCGCTACAACTTATTGTTTGTGGAAAATTATAACGTAGACACTTTTAAATGGTCGCAGGAAAACGGCATCATGGCTTCGCAGTTCGTATGCGCATGCGCGGTATCACAAATCAGACAATATTTTGTATATTTTACGAAGGTAACTTATTAATCACGAATAGACAATCGCATTGCAAATGCCAATTTTTACATAACGTGCTTAGAACAATTTAAATATTTATTAAAAGTCATAAAACTTATAGTTTATGTGGCCCTACTAACAGTCTCCTATCCCTGCCCGTCGTACAAGCCGGGCCAAGCATTTCGAATACAAAACATATGTTTTGGACACTGTTTTTACACAAATATATTTCTGATTTCAAAGATCAGGATTGCATTTACAAAATACTATCTTTACTCATGGACAATGTTGCCTTTTCAAGGGTAATTAAATCAACTAACATGTTTGTATCCTATAAAAGAAAATGAAATACAAAAAGTACAAAAAGATTAATTTCTTACATCAAATAATGCCTTGTAAAAATGACTATTAAAAAAACATTAAAATTTTTTTTAATTGTGTTATTGTATTGTCATCTGTATTGGAATATATGTACTCAATGACTCATTATTTTTTCATTGTATATAAATTTTTGATTATTATTTCAAACCGATCGCATTTCGATTTATTTTTTAAACATATTGTCTCTTCCTTCCAACTACTGCTCTCACCCCAACGACTACTCTTATTCAAAAGGCTATGTTTACTTAAAATTTTCATAATGCGAAATTTCGCACTCATTGGTTGAAGATTACCAGTTTTACATTTAGTTATGACAAGCCGAACGCATAGAATAATTACAGTGTTAATAATAGTATTATTTTTATAGTACCTCGAATTTTTTTTTTACATGTAAATTTTCACGTCACTGCGGTGGATAACCTTGTTGTTATTTCGCCCGAAAAAATCTACTGCAAAAAACATGTTCATATATGTTATAAAAAAACTCTTATAGGTATAATAACCTGCAGGTGCCTTACAGGCTCCAAGTAGCAGGATACAAAGTTTTAGCATTTAGGGGGGAATTTTTGCTTATTTTAGATTATTTAAAATTTTCTACAAACAAAACTTATATTTTATCCTTAATGTGTAGTGTTGTGATAAGTAATAATATTATGTAGTATTTTGATACGTGTTAATATAATTGTGTAGTGTTGTGATCGACCTCGGCAGAGGGTTTTGACAAATTGTGCGACCTAATGACAGAACTATAAAGTTTCAAAACGCGATAGGCTGTGTAAGATGAGTTAGACCACTAGACTCTAAAAAATAGTCCCAAGCCTGATAATTTAAACATGCCAGTGGCTGTGTTACAGTAATAAAACTTTTCGTTACAGCAGTTATACTGCGCTTATTTTGAAATCCCTTGTTCCGCTTGGCACAGAATATAAATTGACAAAAATTTTCTTCAGCAGTCCAAGGATTGGGCAACATCCTGAGCTTCGTGTTGGATGCGCCGGCGTGCTTCCTGCATCGCAGAACAGGATGCGCTCCTTGCAACACTGGCAACGCTGTTGCACGATTTAGTCTTGGCCTGCGTTTACTTAATCACTATACGAAATATATACTTTGAAATCACGGTGATGTAGAAAATATCGATATTGCTGGTTATTTCCGTTTTTTATTGTTACAGATATTGAATTTACTTTCGGCAGAGCTCAGCATAACTCATTTTTAATTTTGCAGGAACTGTACTGTAATGTAAAACTTTATTAACTGAATGTTTTTCTTACAGATTGGAGTAGGTGTATGGATTTATGTTACCTTAGGAACCACTGACAAAGGTAATTACAACTTCATTTAAAACACGGTTGTATTATTTAGAGAGAGAGAGAGAGAGAGAGAGAGAGAGAGAGAGAGAGAGAGAGAGAGAGAGAACGTATATTTGTAAAACTTACGTTGAACTTTGGCAAAGTAACTTATTGGTCTTGGCTTGTAGAGACCTGCTAAGAAACAGTTTTAAATACTACCCCTAAAGCGTTAAAAGGAGGAGGATAAAAACTAACTTCAGTCTTATCTCTGTTTCTCCGGATTCAATAGAAGTAAGTGCTGAAATTTGGTACACAGGTTTACCTTAGTTTTGGAAGGTGCGCCAATAAAGGGTTTTCCAAAATTCCACCACGAACGGTTGAAATAAGGTTATAAAAATTTTAATTGCGGATGTTAAAATTTGGTGTGGGCGATAATCCTAGTATTATAGTAGGTCTTGTGATGTGGGTGTGATGCTATAATCATTAGTGTTGATCATTAGGCAATAGCTACATTCACTGACATTATTACGTACTATACTAGTATAGTTCAAAGAACAGCAGACCTCGCAGTATATTCTAAATTAATATACAGAGATTTTCCACCAATTTAACTGGTAACCATAATATGTACGAGAAACGTTACCGGACCAACATTTTTGGAATTTATATGTTTTTTTCCATAAGCTGTTTTTTTTAACTAGTCACTTTTGTTGTTATTTTTGTTCTTGTTCATTTTTTTTTGATTAAGTTTATATATTTTAATAATGTTATCTAGTTATAGGGTTTACATTTAGTATATTATTAACAATATTTAGATTTAGTTTCCCCTCCCTGTAAGATATTTTGCTGAACGGCGATGATAGCCTTATGTGCTTTTCGGCAAAAGCCTTAATAAAAAAAAGATAGGTATTGCCGTTCAACCATTATTACAGGAAATATCTTGTAAATGAATTCGTCGTTAAATTGGAAACCACCATCTTGTAACGGAAGTGAATGGGAAAATCTTACAAATCGTTCGGGTTTTATACAAGGTATTTGGCTACCAATTTCAGAACAATCGTTCAATGCGTTTGGCCAAAATTGCGTTACACAAAAATGAAATGCCGAACAGTCGAGTTGAAACAGAGGTCTTTCAGTCAATCAGAGAAGATACTGCAGGTTAGCCTGTAAAGCTAGTAGTAAAACCTGATTGATTTTACTGATATGGGACGAAGTAACCGACTCAGCCCAGTGACCATCGGTGCCAGAAGGTCACGTTACAGGGAAGCGACAACTGCATTGCAAAGCGCAAAGCTCGGACTTTATAGGTTAACGTTCACTTACCGTTCGCTTAACGATCCAAGTGACAGCATAACTTGTGAAGCCACTTATCGCTTTATCGCTTACTTAACGAAATTCGCTAGCGTAATCCTTAGACAATACATGGTCGCGGGTCGCGGGCCGATGCTGTGGAGTCATGCTTTGCGGTCCATTGGACAAATAAGCGGGGAATTGTATCCGATCTGTTTTACAGTTAGTGGAACAATAACCTGAGTACAAATATAATATAGCGATAAAGGTGATTAGACAAACAAAACCGGGCGTTTAGAAGGAAATAGATGTGCTTCTGTTTTATCAAAAAGGCGACAAATTTATACGATCCTACAATAGTTTATCTATTATATTTTATTCAAAATACCTTAATCTTTTTACTTTTAATATGTTTTATTAATACCTTAAACTTGAGCTATTTGAAATTGGTTTTTAATTCTGGAAAATTCTCTTATTTTGAATTAGGTAATTTTAGAAAAAGGATCGCCCTTTTCGATCCTGTTTTGGGCGATGATAATCTTTCAGGTTTTTCGTTCAAAAATTGAAAAAAAATATTTGGTTATTTATTTAACTTTTTTTAAGATCTGTTATTCTTGTTAATTAATTTTAAGTACGTTTATGTTTTTCCAGGTTTTTTTTTTATTATTGTAGGACCACTTTATAGCCTTACAATAAATTGTGTACATTTTGTTACGTTTTTTAGATATGTAATATTGTTTATATGTAAACTAGTTTTAGGTAAATATTTATAGTTATTATATTTGGTTTGTTTTTTTCATTTTATCCGTCAGATTTTGTGGTTACAAGCTAACACTTTCTTCTGGATTGTGATGGTTTCAAAATCGTGCGTCAAATGTGTAGATTGGGTGCCTCTATGGAGGCAATTTTAAAGAGTGATTAAAGAACGTCGGTCATTGACACAGTTCTTAATTTTTACGTCATATAAATATATTTGAACTACAGTACTTTAGCTATGGTATTGGAGTACAGTGTATTATTGGTAGTTTAAAAACTAGTCACACAATTTTGTTATTATATTATTTGTTTTGTTTTCACATTTTTATTCCTGTTAATTCTTTTTGATTAAGTTTATATATTTTAATAATGTTATCTAGTTTTAGTGTATATTGTGTTTAGTTTTAGCACAGTATTAACAATATTTAGATTTAGTTTCCCTTCCGTGTAAGATATTTTGTTGGACGGCGATGATAGCCTTCATGTGCTCTCCGCAATACAAAACAGTAACTTTTATTTTTTTGATTTGTGTTGTTTTTTTAATTTAAATTTCGCATCACGGTGATGACAATTTTAATCGTTTTTTTGTCAAAAAAAGACAGAAAGAAATGTTAAAGAAATATTTTGTCAAAAAGAACAGAAAGAATCGCGAACGAAGCTGTCTCGCTGACGCAATGTAAATCGAAAAGAAATAACCGTACCTATACGTTCCAATATGTAAAAGAGTTGAATGTAGCGGTATTGTTTCCTATTCAGCTGATTTATCACTACAGCTGTTAATTTGATAATGAATAAAAATAATAATAAGTAAATTAAACAAAAAAGGAGTTATTTTATATAATTATATTTGGAAATTATATTATCTTGAACAGTATTGAGTTGTTAAAAAAAGGTGTTGACGGCCACAGACCGCGGGGGGCGGTGTCCCCTAGTGTGTATTCAAATTCTTATTCTTTCGCAAATGTAAAAATGTAAATTACATTGAAAAACCTGTGCAGTTCCATTCGACACAACTATTGCTAACAGATAGGCTACATTTTATAACCGTCTATGCCAAAATCGTATCTGGCATATTCCATGTAGTTCTCACTCCAACTATGGAGATAAAACACGATTTATCTCTCAGAAACAGTTGTGTTGAACGCAGGGTTAAGGTCCAAGATGTTTAAAGACATTCTGCAAATTGTTTATTTCTTTGTGCCAGCCACAAGTCGTATTGCTTTTCCTCAACGCTTTTCTCCACTCAAACGTAAAAAAATTGGAAAATCTGTCATAAAAATTAGAAGATAATTTAATAAGTTTACGAATTGTAACAAATACTTTTGACCGAGCGAAGCGAGCTCTCTGTTCCAACGCTACCGTTAGGACATTGGTTTGTATTTGTTTGTTACGCAGCTTTGACCAAACGCATTGATCGATTGTTTTGAAATTTAGATCGACGTTACCTTGTATAAAGCCTGAACGACTTGTTCTCAAAATGACGGTCTTTAATTGAAAACGAAAAGTTTATGCTGTTTTTGGCCTAACGAATTGACTGATTATTTTTGAAATTTATGAAAGTATCTTGTATATAAAGCCCAAACGAAATATGTGTAAGCTTGTTTGCCCCATTCGCTTCCGTTTCAAGATGGCGGCCTCTGATTCAACGATGGTCTCGGAAACGAAGACGAGTGTAGTTGCTGGCTGTTATTCCTGTTAAATTTTTGTTTGGTTAAATTTATATGTTTTAAAATGTTATCTAGTTTTAGTTTTAGTTTAGCATTAACAGTGTTAGTTTTAGTTTCCCCCCTGTGTAACGCGTATTTGCTGGACGACAGTCTTCATGTGTTTTTTGCCAAAAAACCTAATACAAAAAATGTAATACTGGACGGACGGCAAGACCTATCATAATGTTTACCACTTCAAGCATACAGTTTCCAATAAAATTATTTCAGTGAGATTTCCCCCAAATATCACTAGCGCGTTGTTTATTAAGAATATACTGCAAGGCCTGTTGTTCTTTGAACTACTGGTTGAATTATTTTAATAGTTGGGTATACTGGACATTTATACCCAATGAAGGTCTATAAGGACTTTGGGTAAAGTCCATCGGAAGAGACTATAATAATTGCAGTATGCTGTTTCACTTATACTACAAATTTGTTGTGAGTAGATAAATTTAAAAAAGTAATATTTTAAGCAACTATACCATTGAAATTCGAAATTGACACTATTTTGAAACAGAAGAACAAATCTTGCTGGATAATAAAATTTGTCCAAACTTTATATTACCGAAATCAATTCATATACTAAGATTAATTTTGCTTACTGATTTTTTGTTTACATTAAGTTTAAAGAGGCCTCAATTTTTTCCCAAATAAATAATAAATTCATCTCTGACATTTTCAGAGTTATGTTAGACGGAGAAAAAGTTCTGAATTAATCGAGTTCTTGGTTCGACCTCAATAAAAATGCTTCTTGTTCCATAAACGTTTCTTCTATTTGCTATCGATACCTTAAATTTTGTCTAACTTGTACGTGAAACAACCACAGCATAAAAACGTAAGTAAATAATTCAAGTAAAATCAACAGAAATTTCTTACTCGCACAACATTCTCGTGAACGAAGCATGCGCGTGCCGAAGACGTTTGTTTTTCTTAACACAGGATTATCATGGAATCAAATTAAATAAACCTGCACAAACTTTCTCGTCATTTCGTCATCGCTTGGTACAGTATATCACAATGGCTATTATTAGAGCGTACCCGTACCTTCCTGCTATAATCTGTTGCGTAACCAGTTGATCCGCTTCTCATGGCAGAATCAACTGCGTTGATTACTGGTTGATCCACGGGCAAACAGTGCGCATGATTTATTTATTAACTACCGGTATCTGGAATAACTATTGCAGTCCTAGATATACAAGATATGATGATTGGTTTTGTTATTTACCTTAAGTGGTTTTTTTGTAACGTTATTTTCTAACTGTATGACGCATAAAGATAAAAGTTTATTCCACACGTTACAAGACAAAAAACAAAATAATAATTCAATGCATATTAATTAATTGTAAACTATAAATTCCTTTACAGTTGCTGTAATGTAGTAATCAAGTACACTCAAGGTGTGTTTAAAATAAACTTTGTTTGTAAGCCACACGAGAAAAATAAAACCACAACTATGAAAGAAATAATTTCGAATATTTTTAAAAAAATGATATGTTTATTTATGCAGTTTGTAATGCTGATTATGTTGGAGATATCAGATTTTAAGAAAACATGTAAGGCAAACAATCTATGAATTGTTAAAGATTTGAATTTACGACTGTTTTGAAAAATTTTTAACTTATCGATTTGTGTGCCAAATTTGAATCAAGTGAAACTGAAATTGCGAACGTTAGCATGCCAGAACACACACACACACACACACACACACACACACACACACACACACACACACACACACACACACACACACACACACACACACACACACACACACACACACACACACACACACACACACACACACACACACACACACACCTTGTATATTCTAATACATTCCGTATACATTATGTATACATTCCGTATACGTTCCATATATATTCCTCATAAATTAGTTATACATTCCTTATATATTCTGTATACATTCCTTACACATCATGTATATATTGCGTATAAATGTCATATATTCCATTTACATTATGTATAAAATCCGATGGTATACATTGCATATACATTCTGTATACATTCCGTAAATAAAAAGTAACGAAAATGAACCGTAATATTTTCCGATTTACTCTAGAGACTTGAATTTATTTAACTAGTGCATTGACTTGACTAATGAATCTTTACTGTGAAGTCGTCTTGTATGTTTAAAATTTGATACTTACCAGGCAGAATGAAAGCCTTCAATAAGTAACGGTCAATGAGGGGACAAATAAGGCGGCGTTGTACAGAAGCATTCTTCCAATGCGATTATATCATACTCGCACAGGTTTGAATATTATTAGTTCAATAAAAATAATTCCTTAGCCTATGAATCTCTGCAAAACAGAATGATGTTAAATATTGTACAAAGTCATAAAAACAGGCCATAAAATACTTAACGTTGTAACTCTTCGACTTACGTCTACAGTTTACTCGCATTTTATCTGCTTTCACCGTTTATTATCTATAGTTTATTATCCCAATTACATTTCTTTGCCGATGGCTCTTACCAAATAGAATTCGCCAGGAACTGTTGTACTTTGTAGCTGCAATTGTTCCTTAACGGTTTCCGGTAGCTAGACTTCCTTTATCTATTCACTGCCTGCTGTTTGACCTGCTGCATTAAATTGCTGTAATAAATGACCTATTTGGTCAGCAGTTAAGGAAGGAACTAACGAGAGCGATTTAATATCTAGAAACTGTTGGTTGCACTGCTTCCTGTGTGGTTTTCCGTTAAATGCAGGTCACTGTGTTTTCACCTCCTGAGAAATAACGATTTGTTTATATTATTAAGAATCATACAATTTGTCAAATATATTTTTGTGAACAATTATTTATATTTGCATAGGTAATATGTACATTGCCTTGCAATACATATGCAAAGGCGACTGTGAAATATATTTTTTTATCAAAACAATTAACATGTGCAGATTACTGTGAACTTTATTTTTGTAACAAACAATTTACAACTGCAGTTGTCAAATATATTTGTTGACAAAACGTATAGTTATTGCGACGACTATCAAATGTATTTTTATATCAGCACAATTTACATCTGTTTGTAAACTATATTTTAGTAACAAACCAATTACATCTGAAAAGACAATTGTAAACTATATTTGTGTGACAAACTATTTATATGTGCGAAGAGTGTCGTAAACTATTGTATATTTTTGTAAGAAACTCATTATATCTGCAAATACTATTGTATTCTATTTTTGTTACTAACATTTACATCTAATTTTAAACAGTTTAGTTTTAGTATAGCGTTAACATTATTTAGTTTTAGTTTCCCCTCTGCGTAATATATTTTTGCTGGACCGTGATCATAGCCTTCTTGAGCTTTTCGCCAAAAGCCAGACAAATTCAGACAATTGTCAATTAGGGGCTATTTTTCGACAAACATATACAAATATTTTTTACCGTTGTTGATTTTTTATTGATGTTCGTAATCAACGTTATAACGGACCAGCCAGCTTTATAAAATTATATTAAAACAAAAATAGCATTAAAAGCTTGTTATTTTTAATGTTAGCTGTGAAATGTTACTGTATTTTTAAAGTCATATCGTCAGGGTAATTTTAGAAAACTGAATGACATCCCGGATTCCCACAGGACTTTTCAAATTGGTTCATAAAACGATAATCTCGTTTTACTTCATACTGCGTGACCCAGGGGAGTAGTAAATATTTTAAAAGGCAGTTTATTGTACAAAAATAATGTTTTTATTGGGTTACCAGGCAAAACGTTTTTTTACAGAAGCATTTATTTACCCAAATTGAAATCAACTCCCAAAATGAAACCTAGTTTAACATTTATTGTCAAAAAAATAAATCTCACACATTTTTCTTATTCATTGTCGATTTACCGATTTTGAAATATGGTTCAATTAAATTTCAGAATTAAATAAAAGAACCTCAGACCGCCTTTAACTTTAATACGTAATATTTTATAAATAATAATCACTATAGGCAGCTGTCTCGCTGACGTGATGAAAGCAAATTTCTAAAAGCAACTTTTCTATCTTACCCACTTTTTAAAACTCAGATTTCACCGTCATTAACAACGTTACAATCCGCATACATTAGCATTTTACAGATTTCAGATTACATTTGAAAATACGAAAATAAACCCAGACCGCTGTCAAATTAAATTTCTCAATTTCACTAGATTTTGAAAACTAAAAATTATAATTCATACAGTTTGCAACGCCGATTACGTTGGTGAAATCGGATTTCCAAAAATACTTTTTTAAGATATTACCAAAATGGAATTTTTTGCCAAGGTTGAATCATATCGGACTAAAATTGCGAACATGTGCGTGCTGTAATACCACACGTATACAAAATAAGCAATCGTCTGCATTAGCCCAAGCACACGGACGTTACACACACACACACACACACACACACACACACACAAACAAACAAACACGCTGTTTAAGTTTAAACAGTTCAGTTTAATTTTAGTATAGCGTTAACAGTATTTAAATTTAGTTTCCTCCTGTGTAAGAGATTTTTGCTGGACGGCGATGATAGCCTTCATGTGCTTTTCGCCAAAAGTCTTAATTAAAAACACATAAGCACGCACGCGCTCGAGCACACACACACACACACACACACACACACACACACACACACACACAAAACGCACACACAAGAAAGGTCTGGATGTTACCATGTAGGCTGCTCCAATTGCTTGTTTTCCAATAAAATTCTCTAATATTTATCTTACAATTTTTCTCGAAATCTGACAAATCGTGTTTCAAAGGTCATCATTGACTCTCATATTATGGACTTACTGTAATTACGTCCCCAATAATTAAACTTAAAATAGAGAACTTTGCTAAAAATTCTTACATCAGATCTTAATTCACTGCTTTGTGTACTAATCGCCTGTTATTATTTATCCTATCGGAGCACCCTGTATATGCCGTAGTTGCACTTTAAGTTTTCTAACCTGTACAGTTAACAATACGTTAACGCTTAAACTACAACCAAATCGATTACAGTGTACCGTATAGTCAGCTGTGTGTGACGGCTAGCGTAATGACTATTCGTATACGTTTATAGTGAAGAATCGATGGTGCAGAACATGCGAAAGATGAAACTGTCGATAATTGTACTCAATAGTCGTTAAAATATTCTGCAGGCTGTTTTGTTGTTTTCCTCTGTAGAATATTGCTCCCATAATCAGTTCAATACTTAATTTGTTTCAGACGTTTTTAAAGTCTCTGTATAACTTATATTCGTCACGTTTTATCTCTTTATACTTTCCGATGCTTTATTAACTAATCACATATTTTTCTTGTTATATTATTTGTTTTGTTTTTCACATGTGTCTTAACCCTTTTGATTAAATTTATATATTTTAATAATGTTATCTAGTTTTAGTGTTTAGTTTTAGTATAGCGTTAACCATATTTACATTTAGTTTCCCCTCCTTGTAGGATATTTTGCTGGACGGCGATGATTGCCTTCATGTGCTTTTCGCTAAAAGCCCTAACTAAAAAAAATGCCAATCCTATTTCCTTATTCAGTTAATAAATAGTTTATGAATGCACAGTATAATCATGCTTATATTTAATTTAAAATCCGTTAATATGAAAGATCTACACATGTGTCTTTGTCTCGACAAAAATATAAACGCAACAAGAAACCCAGAAATCCTGTCTAATTTCTTGTAATTTTCACGTTTTGTCACAATAATATATACAGTAGAGTCTCAAATAACCGTCATTCTCGGTGACGGAGAATAGACGGATAGCAGAAATAGATTACCCGGACTTTTAGGCTTTGTGTGTAAAAGTAACACAATATACTCTGTTTATTGCACAGCATGTTTTATTAGTATTGTTTTGGAAAATGTAGTAAAATTCTTAAATTCTCTGTTTAACTCTAATTATGTAATTCTACATACATTTGTCTGATACATTACGTTATCAGTACTTAATCTTTTAACAAGTATTCACGTAACATAAGCGAGAGCATCATACGCACAACTTAGATTGTTACGTGATCGACTTATACGCTGTATGGTAATATCGTAAATATAATGTGTTTATTTTACAATAGAAACATTCATGCCCTCTTTCTGAAATTGTTGACATTATTTGAAGTGTTTCTATCTCATAACACAAGGTCGTTTACTTTTTGATATTTAGGGTAGCAATTAGTGTCAGCTGCCGTCGCCTTTGCTAATAAGTCGTGTCCACTTACTGTGTTTTGTTTTATCTAGAAGGTTACTTTTATTATTTATTGCAAATTATTTACTATGAAAGACTGTTGACGGTTAAAAGGGTGACGGTTAATCCAGAAGATACTGTACTATATGAGGAATTGTAACTCAAAAATCAGTGGTAGAAATTTGCTACATTTTCGTTTGTTATATTTGAGTCAAATTTTATTAAAACCTTTAAAATTGTTTTGTACCGAATAGTTCAAGATTTTCAAAATGGCGATTGTTAAAAATATTGTTGCCCTTAGATAACGGGGGCCCTTAGATAAATATTGGGAAATGCCCTTAGATAAAGGCAGCGTAACTATTCATGTGGTTGTACTATTTAACCGAAAATACTTCAATATTTCAACACGAGATACATAAAAACCGATATTTTCATTAAAATCGATTTACCGTACTTTCGAAAAATTGATAAAGTAAAATGATTAAAAGGAAATTATTAACGGTTGGCGATTCAAATAATATCACAAGACTGGTTTCA
The DNA here is from genome assembly GCA_022606455.1 of Callitettix versicolor. Lineage (NCBI taxonomy): Eukaryota > Metazoa > Arthropoda > Insecta > Hemiptera > Cercopidae > Callitettix > Callitettix versicolor. Next base: position 50,541,181 of record CM040186.1, read on the forward strand.
ATGATATCTGACATTATCAGGTGACAGTTCAATGACTTTTTGATATGTACAAAGAGAACCGGTTGTAGCTGATACATTAAGGTCTTCCACTTGTCACTGGTTAGATTTTTTCCATCTTTGACTTAGGCCAACTGCATTATGTAAAAGAAAATGTATACATATTTTTTTCGTCTCTCACGACCGAAAAGTTGTGATTTATGTTAGCTTTTTATTATAAGTCGATACGTGGATAAGTACCTGGTTTACTGAGGGAAATTAAAAATACTGTTCGTTTTTGGAGGTAGTCTTTACGTTCAAGTCGTAAGGAAGAGGTTGTGGTTATTCGTCTTCGTATTGGTCATTCCTTTTTGCACATGGATTTCTGATGAGATGCGGTGACCAATCTGTTTGTGAGATTTGTGAATCACACATCACAATCGAACATATTTTGCAAGATTGTCATGGTTTAAGGAACCTGCGCCGGCTGTGTGGATTAGGAGTACTTTAAAGGAAACATTAAATGATAATGCTTCGGTTATTAACCGAGTAATAAATTTCTTCCTACGCTTAAATATATTTTATAAAATTTAATTAACATTTATTTTGTTGTTTATTGTTATTATTATTGTTTTTTCCAGGGACTATTTACAGCCCTGTCGTATTTTATTGTTTAAATACTATAATAATTCATTACGTTTTATTCGAAATACCTTAATATTTTTACTTTTATGATGAGTTATTAACTATTATTAATTCCTTAAATTTAAGCTATTTCAAATTTTGTTTTGAACTTTGGAAAAATCTCTTACTTTGAATAGGGTAATTTTATAATTGGTAATATCTTTCCGATCCTGTTTTGGGAGATGATAATCTTTCGCGTTTTTTCGCCCACAAAACTGAAAAAAATGGTTTACTTATTAACAAGCAAAGTTATGAAATATGGGAAAACCATAGAAAGCATTCTCGTAATAAACGTGATGTAACTACAAGCCACATTATCTATAACTGTGAGCCGCCTCGGTGGCCTAGTTGATAGCGTACTGGGCTTTCACCCCGAGGACTCGGGTTCGATTCCCGGCCAGGGATTGGCATTTTCATACGCTATAAATGCCAATCATCCTATCGTCTGCATTAGCCCAAGTGTGCACAATAGTCGGACGTTAAATACCCCCCCAAAAATCTATAACTGTGAGACTTATAACAAGAGCTTGCAGGAGAAAAAGGATGTTTAATTTCTAGAACCGTGACGACCTCTAGCAGAGTGAATTACATTTGGTTCATCCTAAATTTAATTTGGTTTTGTGGAACTTTTAGCGGAAAACCGACAACGTGGCACTGCTACGCTATCAGGCGGGTAGGACAAACAATATGGGTGTTATTATTGGAAGGAACACCTGAAGAAGAAAAAGGTGGTATAAAATAAACTGAATCAAAATATTCTTTAAAATAAAAATAATAAAACTCGTTTTTCTAAGCTATTACTAGCCTTTTAATGTGAATTTGTTGTAGAAATTATCAGGAAACATTGTTAAAAAAGAGTCATCACCGTGAGTGACTGCTCCATTTCCTGTTCCATTAACACAGCCAGTGCAGTGTTGCCACTCGTGACTATGGTGACAGTTCCGAATGAAAAAACCGACCACGTTATAGTTAGCGAACTGTTAAAACAAATTACGTGCACCAACCAGTTTGATGAACTAGAATTCGAAAGGCTTAGTTGTGCAATAGGTCAGTACCAAGTGCCACAAAATCCCTTAAGCGAATCTGAATCTGAATGGGGTGCCCCGCATTACTTGTCCTTACGTAGAGAAGTAATATGTGTACAAAGTTTGGCTAAAATCGATGTGCACGTTCCAGAGTTATTTTGAAACACACACACACACTCACACACACACACACACACACTAATTTTTGTAATGTAATCCTATTTTGAAAATAAGTGTAAGTCTGAAACGGAAAGAGTTCGCTTTTATCACATGATCGAGACAGTTGCGTGTCGTTATTATTAGCATTTAAAATAATCGATAAATTTCTTTTCACCGCCATTTGTCGTGAAATTTACAAAACAGTTTCGCTTGCGACGGACACCTGCTCAATAATTCCTGCTGCAATATGATATTCTTTCGCAATTTTATATTAACAACATTAAATTTAATATCTGTTACAATTCGCAGCGCGCATGCCTCACTTCTAGAGAAAGTAAACCGTTTTCCCGCTGATGAGAATCGTGACCACGCAGGGCCGCGGTTGATTTACGTAAGTTTTTTTTAGCGACGGAAAATTGCGTCGAGAGGCGCCGAACTGCATTCCGACCGCGATAGGTTGGGCTGTTACACGTTACACGACAAACAGTGACATTTGACTTGACGCAATTGTCGCTGACCTAGAGCTCATATAAACCTGTATTTAAAGTAAGTGATGAGGTCATTTCTAAATGTGTGGTCAAGTTGTTGCGGTCAAAAAATAATCAACGTAGCCGTATCATTGACTTGATAACAGAGGATTTCTAATATTTCACAATTATTGTTCTTGTTATCCCCATAACTAATAAAAACTTTCACCGAATTTCGAGAACAATGCGGTACCTCTTTTTATCCACGCGTTAAAGTCTCCAACTGTACGTGCTTGACAGAAATTATAGGACTATGGGAATACAATAGCTTGAACAATTAATGACTACCTGGTCCCAATGAATTTACAATGGTCTGTGTATTTCTATTATTCAGAAATATATAAATAGATTTTATTGTCAAACGGTGCGAAATTATCTAACTGACTTTCTCTGTTGTTGGATTCGCGCCACGCGAAACAACAGAATAACTTATGATGTAACTTGTCTCTATATTCAGGCATTGTAGAAAATATGAAAGTTTAAATACCTGAACAATATGTTCGAATAAGACGGAAAGTTATAAAGTAAATTGAGCATTAATTTGCTGTTTAAATACATTGCGAATTGCTTAATTGGTTATTCAGTACAGAACATTTTGAGCTCTTCTATGTCCGAAAAAGAATTATTTACAAATTTTAAGGTTAGCTACCGTACTTACAAACTTTAGTTAAATGTAATATCATTAACTATTTTTAAAATTGACTTTGAAAGATTACGTTATATTAATTCATGTTTAATTTCCACTGGTCACTGTACAGAATGTTTAAGTAAAAGTTGCAGACTATTGAGAAAATAAACACGACAACGGTCTGGGTTCATTTCCGTGTCTCCTGATTCCCTTTTAAACTGTTTCATTTTAAATTTTGTTTATACATTTCTCCCTTTAATTTTATGATTACATAGTTAAAAAATCAAAACAAAACAACATTTTAAATTAGAAGTTATAGATAGCTGAGAAAATGAACATTTCGGTTCTGATTTTTTTTTAATTTGGTCACTCTGTGTTAACGCATGGATTTCTCATGGAACGCGGGGATCCACCTGTATGTCAGTTTTGTGGTGATGCCATTAAACATTTTCTTCTGGACTGTGATAATTTTAAAAACTTGCGTCAAATGTGTGGATTGAGTGCCTCTATGGAGGCGATTCTAAAGGACAATTTGTCGGTCATTGACATAATTGTAAATTTTTTACGTCTTATAAATATATTTGAACTTCTTTAACTGTGTTATTGGTGTACAGCGTACTGTTGTCAATTTATAACCAATTTTGTTTCAAATAGTCACACACTTTTGTTGTATTATTTGTTTTGTTTTCAAATTTTATTCCTGTTAATCCTTTTTGATTAAGTTTATATATTTTAATAATGTTAACTAGTTATACTGTTTTGTTTTAGTTTTAGTATAGTATTAACAATGTTTAGATTTAGCTCCTCTCCGTGTAAGAGATTTTCCTGGACATTGATAATAGCTTTCATGTGTTTTTCGCCAAATGCCGTAATTTAAAAAAAATCATTTCATTTTGGAAAAAATTAAAATTTTTAAAAAATTAAAAAAAAATAAAATTAAAATTTTGGGAAAAAAATCATTTAATCATTTAGTTAATCAGAAAAAACTGTACAAATTTAGAAACACTAATTTTCAGGTTGATTGGAATCCTTAACATTATAACTACAAAAAACATGTTTAAAAAAAAATATATTTGAAACATAGCGTCCGAGTTATATTTGGGAGTAACTGTTCTTAAATTTTTATGGTTTTTGACGAAAATAGGGCTTAAAAATTAATGAAATATAAAAATTGGACCTGAGGTATATATAATAATAATAGTATTAATATATTAATTCCTAAAAATATATTGTAGGTAGGAGTTGAAAAAAAAATGTTAGGAATTATTTGATCGTATTACACAGTTATTATAGTCAGGATGAAAAATCATGATCAGTTATAAAATAACTTAAATTAGTAAACTCCTTAAATCTCTAGTGGGGGAGTTGGTGTATCCAAATAAAACGTTATCTTATGTTCTGGATACATCGTTTAGCAAGAACTGTTTTTGTCATGGTTGTATTTTCCGGTATCAGAGAAAACACGTTTAACCCTTCGTATGACCTTGAATCAAACTGAACATCGTTCATTAAGGCCTTCGCTCATTGCAAACGCATCTTTTTAAAATGGTGGATATTGAGTTAGACCAGTGTTGTTTGATGTTCCAGCGCTAACGAGACATTAACCAGTCGGATGTAGTTTTAATTTAACTTTACGCGGGCAATTGAAATAACAGCTCTTGTAAATCACGCATCCGATGTTGATGAAACAGGTTCGGCGGAGCTGTTTGACAATCGCTAAGATATCTGGTTAAGGAAGTAGGAAGAGCGGATTGGCGCCGCTGTTTGAATAACATTCGCCTGTTAGAACGACCTTGTTTTTTTATTAGCGAATTTCTATTAGAAAATGAGCTATTAGAACGGTTATCGCTGTTGGATATTAAGATAATGAAATGAGTACAGATTTTTTAGTATCTACATAATTGTTTACATAACTATATATCCTTATTTTGACTTATCTTGGTGTTCGAGGTTCGGGCAAATTCTTCACCAGTTTGTTTTAGATTACATGCACGGTATTCCCCAATTTTTTTTGAATATAACTCACAGATTAGAAAAAGTCACCTACAAAAAAAACATATTTTTATTAATTCCCCTTTACTATATAGGTGTCGGAAGAACCTCGACGCTCTGTCTCTGGGCAACCGGGTAACTTTTCACTGGATTCCGGGGCATAGGGGAGTTGAGGGTAACGAGAAGGCAGACCGGACTGGCTGGACTTGGATCTGCATCTGAGTTCATTGTACCTGAGCCGGCTTTAGGGATTTCTCTATCGTTGGCCAGGCCTGCTAAATAGGTGGATTACCAATCAACACCGGTAAGATGGGATAACCTCAATGGACATTTCCACAGTAAACGTCTCCTAAGCAAAGTTCCTTTTCGAGGACTCAAAGGGGCAGCGAATGTCCTGGGCAGAGCACAACTCAGGAGGATCAAAGGGGCTCATTACAGAGCACAGTAGTCTGAGTGTGCGCATGAACAGGATAGATATGTACCATGGAGAAACCGTGTGTAAGTTGTGCAGGAAGGAAGAAGAAATTGCAAGTCACATAATTCATGATTGTGAGGCTCTTGCTAGTAGGGAGCGGATTAAGGTTTCCAAGACCCTAGGGATCTTCAGCAGAGTGAGATAGTCAGTGAGTTGTTGGAACTTATTAGAGGCACCAATCTGCTGAACTAGGTATTTTAAGAGATAAGTTGCACAACAGGTCAGTCTATTGCAGTGCCTGGGGTTGCACTACACCTTCTTCTAGTACAAGCCATCTCTTAGATTAACACTTCTTCTACACTGTTTATAAAAATAAATACATTCAGTGTTGTATAACCTACTTGTGCAACTCACGTTTAGTCAACAACCAAGTCAAAGGATGTTGGTTTAGTTTTACCCGAATCTCAGCCTGCAAGTATCCTTCGTAGAGCAAAACTGCTTTAAATCTTGTACTTCCAATTTGTAAAATCTGTACTGGCCGGTCGAGACTAAAGCGAAAGTATTCCTTACAAGAGCATTCGTGTCGGTGAGCCGTGTGTTCATAATGAACTCCTTCCAAACACTTTCTTCTGGACTGTGATGGTTTCAAAAGCATGCGTCAAATGTGTGGATTGTGTGCCTCTATGCAAGCAATGTTAAGGGATGATATGTCGGTCATTGACCGAGTTCTAAATTCTTTACGTCGTTTAAATACATTTGAAATACTTCAGCTATGGTATTGTTGTGCGGCTTAATATTGTTAATTTATATAACCAATTTTTTTTTACACACTTTTGTTGTTATATTTTTTGTTTTGATTTCACATTTTATTCCTGTTAACCTTTTCTTGATTATGTTTGTATATTATAATAATGTTATCTAGTTTTAGGTTTATTTTTAGTTTTAGTATAGCTAAATTGTGTTAACAGTATTTAGATTTAGTTTTACCTTCGTGTAAGGGATTTTACTGGACGGCGATGGTAGGTAGCCTTCATGTGTTTTCGCCAAAAACCTTATTTAAAAAACATTCCTGTAGACTTCTCGAAATGTTAGGTAAGCACAAGCAACAGATGTAGATTGGGCAATGATGTCTTTTTTCTTAATTCAACACTAATATTGTAGGTAAGAACACCCGCACAGCACAAGCGACAGATGTAGATTGGGCAATGATGTCTTTTTTTCTTAATTCAACACTACTTATTTATATATATATATATATATATATATATATATATATATATAAGTAAATTTTGTTAATTCCCTTTTTTTTATTATACCTTCATTTAGCATGACGGCGATGATAACCTTAACGGTTTTTCGCCGAAAAAAAAATCAACACTAATATTGGTCAATTTTACATATCACCTTCTTCGGCTGAGTGTACTGAGAGGATGTCTTACTCCACAGCATTTTTCTTAATAAGAAGTTTACAAGCGCGCACGCACGCACGCACACACACACACACACACACACACACACACACCATATATGGATGTTTGGATAGATAAATAACTAAAGATTGTTGAATAGAAATATAGCTATGGTATTGTACAGCGTAATAACTTTATTTTATATATCCTACATTTATGTTTTTGAATACTAATTTTGTTAACTAAACTTTTGTTTGTGTTCCTCTTAACCAATTTTTTGTTATATTTTTTGTTTTTCTCATTTTTATCCCTGTTAAATTTTTGTTTGTTTAAGTTTATATATTTTAACAATGTTGTATCGTTTTAGTGTTTAAACCGTTTTAGTTTTAGTTTAGTGTTAACAGTGTTTAGTTTTAGTTTCTCCTACGTATAACAGATATTTGCTGGACGGGCGATGATAGCTATGTGTTTAGAAATAACTGGATATTAAAAATACTCACTGCCTTTATGTAATTAATGGACAACTTTAAAGTATAAATTTAATACAGTATTGTATATATTACACGCTTATATATCAGTGAAAGATCAACGCGGCATGAGTCATCCAGACAACGGAACAAAATGCCAAGGTCCCGAAGTGGTACCAGCCGGTTAGGGCAAGTCGGGGTCAGCCAGTGGTCCTTAATGGATGCCAATTTTTACTAAATTACAAAACGTTTTCTGGACAATGGTCAAACAGTAATTTTGTACGTTTACAAATTATCAGTTACTTGAGGTTCGATGCCTATTGTAACGAGACTGCACAGATTTGGGATTCATTTCTTTAAATACCAAGTTGTAAATCATTACGATTTATGTGATATGTTAATAAAAAAAATAAGTATTATTTTACTTTCTCAAGTATTTGTAGCGAAAATGCGATAACTTAGAAAATTTTTATGAAACCTACAAACTTAGAACTTTTTGTTTTTATCTGTACTTAATCCTTCCTACCGCAAAACTATTTTAGGAAGTTAGTCGTACTTCCAATTAAGCATTTTTTTTCTTTCGCCGGTGGTTTTTTTTCAATATAGCTCACAGATTAAAAAAAAGTCACCTATAAAAATCAGTTTTTTTATATTGATACTGTATAAGTATCGGAAGAACCTCGATGCTCTATCCCTGGGCAACCGGGTAACTTCACCGGGTTCCGGGGCATAATGAGTTGAGCGTAATGAGGAGGCAGACCGACTGGCTGGACTTGGATCTGCATCTGAGTTCGTCGGACTTGAGCCGGCTTTAGGGATTTCTCTATCGTTGGCCAGACCTGCTGTTAATAGGTGGATTACAAATGAACACTAGGTAAGATGGGATGACCTTCATGAACATTCACACATCAAAAGTCTCCTAAGCAAAGTTCCTTTTCGAGGACTCAAAGGGGCAGCAGATGTCTTGGGCAGAGCACAACTCAAGAGGATCATGGGGCTCATTACAGAGCACTCTGGTCTGAGCGTGAGCATGAACATCTGTTATGTTGGAGAAACCGCGTGTAGGTTGTGCAGGGAAGAGGAAACTGCTGGTCACACAATTCATGATTGTGAGGCTCTTGCTGGTACTTGTGAGGCTAGGGTAGTCAGTGGGTTGCTGGAACTTATTAAGGGGACCAATCTGCTGAACTGGATATTTTTAAAAGGTTTAGTTGCACAACAGGTCAGTCGATCGCAGTGCCTCTCGAGTTGTATCCCTTCCTTTAGTCTGTAATCTAATCTGCTGTTTAGTAAACCGTCGGTCCTAAAGACTTTGGTAAAATTGTTACATTAATAAGAACCAGAAATAAAATCAGTGTACGAAATTTGAATTCAAAGTTAGTTCAACAACAACCCCTTTCCGCTCTCAGTCTCCCCATCTTATTCTAAACCTTAACTTGATTTTTAAAATTGAACAAAATCGAGCCATCATCGATTATACTTTTTTTTTTAAATTACTGCTTCTTATCGCGGGGCATGGGCATACGTTTTGCACGAAGAAAAAAATTCAGTTCACTCTGATTTTTGTTTAGTGATTAATAAATTGTATTTCTGAAGTGAAAACTTGTATGGTCGCGGTTGACAAAACATGAATATAAACATTTGCTTTCGCGTTACGCTTCAATCCGTGATGCACACCTCACAGCATATATTGTTCTTGTATATACGAGTATCTATACTGGAAGTGACTACTTCTAATCAGCTGATTTCGCACAACAGCTTCATTATTTCAATTGAAGTTACGCTTATTGTTCTTGTTAATTTTAAAAAATGTGTATTTTCTAAATTTCTGTATTTCAATTATTTAGTGTATATGACCTATACCAATTTTTGAATGCCAGAATCACAAATATTATATTTATTGTTATACTTAGACAGTATAGCTGTAAAAAGTGGGGGTTATAAACTGATTAATTACTAAAGTCCCATAAATAGCCTAAGATTCTCAAATTCATAGTCTGTGATAGTTTCAGTTAATTTTTAAGTTGTGTACCTACACACACGCGAAATTTAATACGAAAATAATTTTCCAAGAGTTGCCCTTTCCTGCATGCACCTAAATTTTTATAAAAATAATTAAATCATAATAGTGAAAAAGTATACAGTCACGCATGCCAAAAGTTAGTCACTTCTGTCGGCCAGTCCCGCACTGCCTAAGTTTATTTTGTCGATAGCTTTTTTACCGGCATTTTAGTACAATAATGACTAATATATGAAGTCCTGAGAAAGTTTGTGTTTTTTTCAGTATTTTACTCAAAATGCGATCAATACAGACAAATGTTCCACTATCGCATTATCCTCCGAAACACAGTAACAGAGAAATTAAAGAAGCCAAACTTTCCAAAAGAATTTTGTAATTCGTGAAAACAAAATTAAATTGCACACAGTCACCCGTACAGCAATATCTCGCGGAATTGGATAAATGCCCAAAATGCAATGAAGCAAGTCAAAGGTTACGAATAAGTTGGCAACAGTTGTAGGCGATGAAACGTGACACGGTTGGCAAGCCTGCACACGAGTCTGTGTTTAGTTTCGTAACGTTCTTGATGACAAATTACGTTAGTAAAAAGGAATCGTGCATACGTAATGTTGGCGAGGATGACCTAAAAGTCTATTTACCGTCGGGTGCTGGCAGTGATGTGAGTGTCGTAGGTTCGATTCTCTATAGTGTACAAATTCTTCATTGGTCTTTTCAGCAACCTTCCGTTCGAAATCTTGGACTAGATAAAAGTAGATTTAATTTTTGAGGTTGTGGAGTTTGATAGCTCATGGCTCCGCGATCTCTATTGTACAACTTAGCCTTTTGGATTGTAGTAGTAGATTTATGCCCTCAGTGAGTTTTAGCACACCACTGACTAGCTCATTCTGCTGGAGGTCATGGAAGCCAAACACCTTTTACCTCCTGCTTACTTGTTGGACCAATTTGAAGTGGAAAGCATCTTTTCCAACTACTCTAGATGAAGCATATATAACAAATTTTTCTGAATTCCGTAAATTTGTTTAGTGATATCTTCATGCTCTTCTGTTTTTGTGACACTTTTTAATGATCTTACTGCATTTATAAAGACATCTGGTCACTGTAACATCTCATTTGATGAGTCCCCGCTAGAGGGTAAAGTTCCCTTCCAGAGCCTTACAGTAATAGGGGATTGCATAACCTACACACGGTTTCTCCGTTGAACATTCCTATCCTTCTCATGAAACGACCATAGTGTTCTGTAATGAGTAACATGGTTTTTCTGAGTTCCTTCTACTCACGATATTAATGTTTCTGGCCGACAACCCTCGAGTCTTGACGTATAATTCCCATTAGCCCTATCATCACACCTCTGTAAGGGTTGTGTGTCTCACACCATAGGTCTCCTGCTTCTAGGTTCAGTTGCTGCCTCTCTTCTCAGACACTTTCGTGCAACTAAAAACGTCACACTACTGATCTGAGACGCTAACCCTTACTTCATACTCGAGATCGCTGGATGTATTTTAGCCAAAATATTTTCTGTAGTTGACCATCTGTGTTTGTTTTATAAAGCGATTTTTCATAAGTGTTATTTCATTGAAGTAAAAAACGAAATCAGAATGAGAGAAAACAGGACATCCTGTCGGCACACAGTAATACTGTAGAAAGTAATTTACATGGTTAACAATGCGCATGCCCGATTGAATCTGTTTTACTTTGATCCTTGGGAATTACTAAGCATGCGCGTGGGAACTGAACTAGCCTCCAGCCGGGTCTCATCGGCTGAATTGTTGCAATAATAGTATGTTGTTATTTATGCCGTATGGTGTAGCCATACTAAAAGCTGTCACTAAACGAATTTACAATCAGTAAAAATTTGGTATCTGTGTATCATCTAGAGTTAGTTGGAAAAAATGCTTTCCAGTTTAAATTGTTGGTCCAAAATTAACTTGGATTTTGATAAAATACATCGCTATAAACGGTTCTCCCCGAAATGTCGTTCAAATTGCCAACAGAACATCAAGAAATAAATATTCGGCTTGAAAGTACTTAGTATGCTAATTTGTTTTGCACATGAAATATCAGGCTAAGCAAGTATCAACAGGCTCGTAACCGCTCAACCACATTGCACGCGTGTTCATATTCTGATCAACCCATATTTTCTAAACCTTTTTTTTTTCCCACTTTGTTGTTATATTTTTTGTTTTTCATATTTATCTATGTTAAATTTTACTGTGGTTAAAATAGTTTAATTTTAGTTTTAGTGTAGCGTTAACAGTGTTTAGTGTTAGTTTCTATTCTATGTAATAGATTTTTGCTGGACGGCGATGATAGCCTTAAGGTGCTTTTTGTAAAAACGTTAATTTAAAAAAAAATAACTTGTGCTTGTTCTGCCGGTAAGAAGCGAGAGGTGATCACACTGGACGCGAGTTTAAACATCAGTTGCAATGAGGGAGTTGTGTATTTTTTACACAAAAAAAACTTGTTCTTTTTGTACAAAATGTGTGAGTGTGTCTGTAAAAACATTATATATTTAAGTTCTCAAAACATTGTTTATATATTCCAAGTACGAGTAGATACTTGTGAATATACATAGAAAGAGGGTTATCTACCAAATACCCGTTAGTTTTTTTTAGTACGAAAAGATTTTAGCCAGTTTACAGCACTGTCGCCTTTACTCCGTGTAAATAACACCATGAATATGCGCACCGTTGATGACCCAAACGTGATAACAAACAGCATTTCTCGTGTCGATTCTCGGAACTTGCAAGCACTGTGAACGCATCGTCCAGGAAAAAAAACCAGGCTATTTGAAAAAAACCCTCTTGTAATTTACAATTATTAGCCTAAAGATGAGCTAGTTTGAATAATCTAAAAGTACTGAGGTAATTCGAAAATACAGAATAGTTTTCCAATCAGCTATGTGCTCATTGGTTTCTGCTCAATAAGCCGGATTTTCCAATTTACCTTATACAGCAGATTATGGTGTATAAGCATGAGATTACGTCTTGAAGAAAACATCTCGAAAATAACGACTGCACATTGAAGCCTATGTTTTTAATTACCAACTCACGCTGGCTTGTCGTATTGTAATCACAGCGTCTAACTTATAATCATGTTCATGATTTTTTAAATTGCAATTTGTAAATTAATTCGACCTTGGCGACTTGTCAATTAACCTTGAATGTTACTGGGATGCTGATGATCATTTTATAAGAAATATTCCTTAATGTAATACAATTTATAAGATAAGAAATATTTTCTAGCTGTCATTCATCGAATTCGTTTAGTAAATTAATTTAAACACCTCTTTGCTTACAGAGTTTCCTTTAAATTTATAAGAGATTTTAATACGTCGGAAAATTGCGAGAAAATTCTTTTACAGAAACGTTGGCAGCCCAGAATCCAAAACTACTGTAACTAGTAAACTTCTTGTTAAAAAAAGTTTTATCACAATAATTGTATCATTACTTTTAAAATTTAGTGCTTTTAAATAAATTGTTTAATTTAGATATTTTTCTTTTAAGGAAAGTCATTACTCACTTTATTTTTCTATTAAATTTTACTGCCATCCTTTGCTACATATTAGTGTACTTTGCATTTACATTTTGTGTTTTCAAAGTAGTTAATAATTAATTACACCTATATTTTTATAGAAATTCTTTTCTATTTTTCATAAAACGTTTTACCTTCATTTCTTTGTTATCCAGCTATCTAGTAGGTAATCGTTCCTATATTTTTTTCTGTTATAATAGTTTTTTTTAATGGAAAAAATACGACTTTTTTTATATTTTCTTGTAAGTTTTATTATTATGTTTGAAACATAATTTTGAAAGTTATAGTTTTAATTATAGATGTTGTTAAATCAAATTATGGTTCTTGTATAAATTATTAGAAAAATAACCATGCAAAGCGGATTTGTCCTTTTGTTATGAAATCAATAGGCCTAACGTATTTCACTGTGATAATAATCCTTATGATTTTAAACTTTTCGATCAAAAAATCTTTTGTGGTAAGAGGTAAAAATAAAACTACCCCTGTTAGTTTAATCTATGCCCGAGTTAACAGGGAAGCAAGCTACATCCTTCCATCAACAAATTACCTCAATGGGTGTGAGTATAGACTCTTAAGTAGCAAGCGCTCAAGTGTTTCGTCTTCCATTTGGTAGAGAGCGATAGAGGTAGTCACTGAACTAGATGACCGGATGCAGCAAACACCTGTACAGCCCCAGTTCAGGTTGCAGCTGATACAGAGGCCGTCCTGCGCTTCCGGTCTCTGCATTTCTATCCACTCGTACCTAATCACAGTCTGTGGACTGTTTCATTTCAGCTTTTTAGGAGACTTTTAGTTTGCTGAAGAATTGTCATTATTGCAGCTGATTTGGCGATTATTTGTATTTTTATTTGACAAAAGTTCACCGCGAAGTAATGGATTCATCTCTCGTCAGTTTCGAAAACAGCTCCGTCAATTCTTCAATACACAAGGAATAATCCACCTTATGGTTTTCAGGGCCAGGACTGAGATTGTTTCAAAAGCATGCGTCAACGTTAGTGTACACCGTAATATTGTTAATTTATATACCATTTTTTTTAACTAGTCTGACTTAGGTTTGTGTATTCAATATATGGCAATCCTTTTTGATTAAGTTGAATAATGTTATCTAGTTTTAGTGCTCATAGTGTTTACTTTTATTTTTAGTATAGTATTAACAATATTTTTATTACGTTTCTCCTTCGTGTAAGATATTTGCTGGACGGCGACGATAGCCTTCATGTGCTTTTCGCCGTAATTAAAAAAAAGCCTGTTTCAAATTTGTGGATTAGGTGCCTCTACGCAGTTAATTTTAAGGATGATTCGTCGGTCATTGACAGAATTCTAAATTTTTACTTCTTTTAAATATATTTGAACTACTTTAGCTATGCACAGCGTAATATTGTTAATTTATATACCAATGTTTTTTCCTAATTAGTTACACACTTTGTTGTTATATTTGTTATATATTGTTATTGTTATGTTTGTTGTTATATTTGTTTTTGTTTTTCACATATTTATTCCTGTTAATCTTTGTTTGATTAAGTTTATATATTTTAATAATGTTATATACGTAATTTTAGTGTTAAGTTTAAACAGTTTAGTTTTAGTTTTATTATAGCATTAACAGTATTTAAATTTAAGAGATTTTGCCAGACGGCGATGATAACCTTCATGTGCTTTTCGCCAAAACCTTAATTCAAAAAAAACTTCACTTTCTGACTTGATTATACTTTGCTAACTTTTACTTTATTTCTGTAAATATTGCAAAATATAATAGCGTGACTTATACCCTAGTTTATTTTGTAACAAGGCAAGATGACTACAAGTTATATTATAAATTTTACAACTATAGAGGCTAATTATTAAAATGTAGGTCTTACGAATGAATGACCTTGTTGTGGGGGTACAACGTGTCGAACTAACCTCTATTGACAAGTAAACGCTGTTAAACGTAACTGTCAATTATGACAGGTGTTTAAAGGTCAGCCGATATGAAATATTTAAAGACATAATTATGTAATTAACAGCTACAGCCTAATTGGAGAGTTAATAACCTTCAGAGTGACACTTGCAAGGTTCAGTGCAATTATGATTAGGCCTCCTGTTCTGTACGGGCATTGAAGTCTCTCAACGTGTTGTTAACACGGCATAGCGTTGAACATTCACTTGTTTAGATTTACGTCGGTCCTTGAATCAGTTGACGATTTTACTTTCTGTTGGAATAATGTAAACATTTACACATTGTTTAATTTTATTGTTAAACGTATCTTGCCCGATCGCTAAACTTGATTCACGGGAAAATATTTAATTAATATTCTTAATTAACATTGTTAACGATATTGCTAATTAACAATATTATTATTGTTAATTAGTATATAATTTATTGTTTTTACAACAATTGATCTTCATAAACATCTGTACACAATCAGTAATACACTTTATATCGATTTGGAATTAAAAAAAAAACAGTATTTTAATAACATACGTAATAATATAGGCAGAACTCGAACCTACGCGTATTTGGACTAAAACCCGTCATACTTAACCCTCCATATCACCATTTTAGATCTTATTTACGATTAAATAATTCTGTACTTTGCAGTAAAAATAAGAAACGTTAGCTGATTACAATATTGAAAACAGATTTCTTTCAGTAAACATAAAATTTTAAATTTTTATAAAAGTATTGAATTGCTACCATTTTGAAACTGTTGAACGGATTTTTGCTTTTCGAAAATTTTTTCCCACGTTTGAATCTAATTGGACCAATCACGTAAGGTGGGTTGCTAGCACACACAAAGAAAGAAAGTGTTAACGACGCTTTGAAAATATGTTGGGGATCGGTGAATATGTAAATGGGTCTGGATCTGGGTCTTACCAGTCCACCGATAAAAGTTTACTAACAATTATAGTTGTTCCCTTTATAGAAACATAAAACTAAGTTTCACTAGCTATATACGACAACGGTGTGTTGGACCTCGAACACACTGTTTATCGTTTTGGAGCGTAAAACAAACGCACCACCATTTTTGGTCAAATTTAATTAAAAGTGTATATGGATTTGTATAGACTGTATTAGACACAAAATATAACACTGGTTTCCCTTAATTTCTTCCTAGTTTTAGGCAAATATTTATAGTTATATTTAGTTTTAATTATTGTTTGTTTTTCTAGGGTTTTTAATCTTTATTTGTCTTGTTTACTTGTTTTTCAAACATTACATTAGCATTTAGTTTTTTTCGTGTAGGGCCACTTTTCAGCCCTCCTTGTTTTATTTTGTTTTAAATGTAAATATTTATTCTTTTTAACAAGTTTTAAATGTTCCCTTTTTTGGACACGTTATGTTGTTTGTAACTAGTCTTATCTCCATAATTTTTTGCACTAATTCTGTTTAGGCAATAATAGTCTCAATGTGCTTTTCGCCTTAAAAAAAATAAAACAAAAATACACAAAATAAACACACGTGTTAACATTTTGATTAAGTTAGAGAAACCATGTACACAAAATAAACACACGTGTTAATATTAAAGTGATTAAGGTAGAGAAACCATGTAAACAAAATAAACATATGTATTAACATTAAAGTGATTAAGGTAGGTAAACCATGTACACAAAATAAACACACGTGTTAATATTAAAGTGATTAAGGTACAGAAACCATGTACACAAAATAAACATATGTATTAACATTAAAGTGATTAAGTTAGAGAAACCATGTACACAAAGTAAACACATGTGTTAACATTAAAGTGATGAAGGGAGAAACCATGTACATAAAATAAACGCAACTGTTAACATTAAAGTGAGTAAGGTAGAGAAACAATGTTTTTTAGTAATTAATTTCCATAAGACCATTGAATACTGACTGATTTTAGCTATTTCAAAAATATCGGAAAATTGTTAACCTCTAACAACAAACTACTTTCCAATGTAGCTCGTTTTGAGTGTATAATTTCCATAAACGAGGATTCATTGGCCATAAATAGAGATGAGGTTAGGTTAGGTTTAAGACCGCAGGGCTGCCAACATGTGAGGTAATCCCTAAACCGAACGGCATTGAGTCAGCAGTGCCGCCATCTTAGGAATTAATTAACTCAGATGAAGTAAAGTGCGAGATAATTATTACAGCAAAAACAATATCGTGGAACATAACAAGTGAAAAATCGGTTCATCAAGTTTTGGTCTGATCTGAAAATTAATAACTCTATCCAGTGTATGAAATTTAAAAATATAAACGTCGGTCAGGGTTCATTTTTTCGAATTCTATACATTTATTTGAGGTATTATATTTCATAAATGACCTAATGTTAAACAGAATCCGACTAACCGGTTTTATACGATTGCACTGCAGGCTATACAGGATATATATTCAAATAAACCTTTTGGTTCGAGATATTTTGTACTCCATCCACAGGCTTGAAATACGAGGTGTCGTAGTAACATTTTGTCCCAGTGGAATAGTTGGGAACACTACAGCGGATATTGCGGCGAAGGAAGCTACTCTGCTGCCGCCAAGCACGCAACGTGTTATTTGTTCAGATTTTATTTGCCAAGTAAAGCTCTGTTTCATTTACATTGGGAAACTGAGTTTGCATCCTTGGGCAGTAACAAATTGAGGGTAATTAAAAATATTGTTCGTCCTTAGGGGGTCATCAATACGTACAAGCCGCAGGGAAGAGGTGGTGGTTACCCGTCTCCGCATTGGTCAGTCAATGTTAACGCATGGATTTCTCATGGGATGCAAGGACCCACCTACATGTCAGTTTTGTGGTGATATCATCACAGTCAAACACTTTTTTCTAGATTGCAGTGGTTAAAAAGCATGCGTCAAATGTGTGGATTGGGTGCCTCCATGCATAATTTTAAAGGACGATTTGTCGGTCATTAACCGAGTTCTAAATTTTTTTACGTCATCTAAATCTGTTTGAAGTATTTTAGCTATGGTTTTTTGTGTGCATTGTTATACAATTTTGTTTTATTCAACCCCTTTATACATTCCTGAGCGAAATTACCTGATCGTTAAAGCGGATTTTAAGATAGATTCTAAAAGTTTTTTTTTAAAAAAAGGTCTTAAAAGTGAAAGGATATTTAAAATGTATAAAAAATTTCATTGAAATTACTTGACTTTTTCCTTTTTTTCTAAATTGATGGTGCAATTATAATGCATTTTTTTTTATTATTTCAGTATCTGACAAAATGGGAGTGTTTAATAGATACCTGAAAAAATTTCAACTGGCTTTGATGGTGTTATTATTCATCTTTGCAAACACAAAATTTATGAATTCGACACTAATAATATCGATTAATTGTTGCACGTTAATGGAGGTTCTGGGGATATTTACCCGTACAGTACCGGTCCTTTGTGTCATTATTAAATTGAAAAATAACCCGTGTCCTCAAAAACTGAGAATTCGAGTTTTAATTCTCACAGTGTCCTGAAAAACTGAGAATTCGATATTAATATCGGTGATTTTACATGCCACCATCCTCCAATTACATCAGGAAGGTAATTGGATTATAAGTAATAATGATAATAAGATAATAAATATTCTCTTTTGTATATTAGGCAGATGATTATAACATAACTCGTATGAATAATTCTGTAGCGATGAAGTGAGAGTAAAATCGTGTTTCCCAATGTACCTAACCTCACGTCAGATAGACTTACCGGTAAACGATCGTAAATTCAAAGCACTTGACGCTGTGTCGCATCGTTAGGCGGATTCCGTTCGAGAGCGAAGAGAATGAATGACAAGCCGTGGTTCGTTAGGTCAGATTGTGTGTACCAGGCGACGGCCGGATCACGCCAGAGCCGGAGGAAGTCTTCGACAACTCACGACCTGTCGGCAGTCGAGCTGGTGCACGCTATGCGAGGCCAATTAGCGGCGAACAGTTTGCCTAGCTGTAATCGTAGCGTTCAAATTGTCAGCTGATTTTATTATTAGAGAATTTCCATTTGGAAAATAAGCTATTGGAGCGGCATAAACGTATAGAAGCAGTCGTTGGACCTTGCAAAAGCGCCAGAGACCTCTAGATCAGTTTTTAGACACCAACCTTTATGTTAATTTTTGTTGTTTTTTGTTGTTGTTATTTTAAGGTGAAAAGTACATTGAGACTATTATCGCCTCCGTAAATGTAAGTGTGAGTGTTAAAGTCATAAATGTAGTGTTGTAAGTGTAAGTGTTAGACTCGGGTACCACGAGGGACGTCTAAATCCTCTCGATAGGTTCAGCTAGTCTACACCCTCCTGCGGAGACCTTTATGTTAATTCACCTTCACATAAGTCCACATAGAAAATGGTCCAAACCTTGTTTTTTATGGGCCTTTATACAGCCTGCCTTTGTTTTATTATAACTTTTTAAATAAATTAGTATTTGTTATGCAATGTAGTTCTAATTTTAGTGCTGTTGTAATTGTTATATACTATTTAATTATTTTATATAGATTATAGGAAAATAGATTTATCAAAATATTTTATATAGGCTAAGATAATCTTGTACGTTTTTTGCCATTAAAAAAATAAGTTTTGTTTTAGTTTAGTTTTAGTTTTCCCTGTGTGTAATAGACATTTGCTGGACAGGCGATGATATGCGACGATGTGCTTTTCGCCAAAAGCCCTATTAAAAAAAAGAATACTCCAGTCTGCATATTTTAAAGTCCGTATAATTTAGATTATTATGCTTGCCGTTGAATACAGATTTTGTCATACCCTTCTTGCACTATTAGAGCCTATTCAGTAGCTTCTAAAGAAACTGAATTATTGGTAATAGCGATCGGTTTTTGAAAAAAATAAACTGTATATTCGTAGTCATCAGTCACAAAAAATATGACCTGAAACATACAGTATTAGAACATACAGTGTTACCTTTTGAATAGAGGTTTAAAGTATATGGGTATAGGACGCGCTAACTTTAAATCCCAACAGCATTTGGCATGGATTTGTTACGGAACACTGTCAACTAATGTGAAATAAACTGCAAATATAATTGGGTAGATTAAACAGGCAGGTTCATGCTCGGTCTTGAGAAAAATTGTGCGTTTCAGCAGTAGTAATTCTGACGGCACTTATCTGCCGGCCGGAAACTTCCGTCCAATTGGGCTTTTCCTCTTATGCGCTTAGACATTAGAATTTGTTGATACTATAACCGAACACTGTAATACAATATTCATGCTGCTTTAAATCGTGGTTTTATAAGTAAAGATAGGCTTTTACCCGGACTTGCGAACAAATGGTGATAAATCCAAAACCGTTATAACCAAGTGCGACTGTATTAACACTGTCCGATTGATCTTATTTTGCAAAATTATATCGATTTGCCGAAGTATTTGCATTTATTGTTCCTGAAACTGATTTTTTTTTTTTTTTTTGGGAAATAGAAAGAAAACGCTGCACACAGTTGTTTCGCTGACGCTATGGAATCGAATTTCCAAAAAAGTATTTATTTTATCTTACCTTTTTTAAAATTCTTATTTCACCATCTTAATTGCCATGAAAAGCTGCTTAAAATTAGATTCATGCAGATTTTAGCGCTGGAGAAAGATTTGAAATGACAGCCATCTTGAAACTGTTAAACGAATTATGCTGGTACAAGCTATTTCCAAAATCGATTTTTGTGTAGTTTGAATCAAATCGGACTAAATGTTCAAAAGAAAACTCACACACACACACACACACACACACACACACACACACACACACACACACACTTTTGCGAACATTTTTGGAAAACATATTCGCCCTATTTAAATTCGCCATTTGGTTTTTTTTACAAAAGACTCACTCCAGAAATAGGTAAGTAATTGAGTTCAAATTCGGTGTAGGCCTTTAGTTGTTACGATTTACAAGTGTGCCAAACACAAAGGTTTTTTTTATAATTTTCAAAATGGCGACCATTTAAAGTTTTAAAAGTGAAAAAGCCAAAAGTCAAAACATTAAAAAAAAATCTGTAATTTGAAAAGTAACCAAGTTATCGTCGAAAACCTAAAACTTAGTAAATAGGTAAATTGGCAACAGCACACAAAATATTATTATAGACCTATTTTTTATTTCTTATTATGTATAGCCTCATTAGCCACTGGCAAACATCCTGAAAAATGTGTTATTAAAAATTATGGACTTGATCTATACAGTTGTTATGAACTTCCTTTGACAGTGATTAAGTAAAGTTTAAAAAAACCGTATATTTCGTGAACGGTCTGACTAGGCATATACTGTACCTTTGTCTTCGCAGCCTCCGTTAGACGTCACATTACCGTTAAACCGTTAATGAAACATCCATTGAAGCGTTGAGTCAATACTCCTATAGATCACAACGGTATCCCGTGTGCACGTGTTCCACTGTGACGAGGCAAATTGTCGAGGCGTAATATAATGTATAACTATTGAAACAAAACGGTTCTACCGATTTTGACCGGGAATATTGTTAGTAAAACCGTTTGCAAGTGGAATATACGATAGAGATACGTGTAAATGTAATGGGGCAAAAACATTAGAGACAAAAACCGTATTCAGTTAAATTGTTAATAATCGCTACAATGTTATCTAGTTTTAGTTTAAACAGTTTAGTTTTCCTTTAGAATTACTCAGTGCTTAGTTATAACAGTGCTCTGTGTAACAGATATTTGCTGAACGGGCGATGTTAGCCTTCTTATGCTTTTCGCTAAAAACCTAATTAGAAAAGAACAAGTAGGGCTCACTAACATTATGGAAGCGAATTTTGAACGTATTTTTGAAGTGTTTGCTTCTTATATCGCGTTGTGAACTTTGTATTTGTCACAATGGAGTGATTCAGTTTCATCGAATAGGCTTACAAAGCGTAAGTAACGCGAGTAGGGGAAGTATTACACAGACCCCCCCCAGTTCTAAGCTCTTCTCCTTTCTTTCGTCTTCCGGTTCTGACTGAGTTGATCGCGCGCGTGCATGCTTCTCTCTATCGCTT
The DNA here is from genome assembly GCA_022606455.1 of Callitettix versicolor. Lineage (NCBI taxonomy): Eukaryota > Metazoa > Arthropoda > Insecta > Hemiptera > Cercopidae > Callitettix > Callitettix versicolor. The sequence continues at coordinate 50,562,932 of CM040186.1, forward strand.
TCTTTTCTCTCTCTCTCTCTCTCTCTCTCTTTTTCTCTCACTTTTCTTCTCATGTTCTCGTCGCGCGCGCATGTAATGATGTTGTGTAAATTATGTATATTGCCAGCAGCAACAGTTCAGTGGTATACGGTTTATATTCAATAATAACAAGTGCGTTTGATTTTATTTTTCTTATATTCTCGAGACGTTAAATACCTTATATTTATATTTTATATATTCTAGACACGTTGTATATATATTTTTTAAGAAGCTAACGCTTCTGCCGACAGTTCCAATGACTTTCTTTATCTTACCCATTTTTTTTTAAATTCTGAATTCACTGTCATAATCAGCAAGAAAATCTGCATATATTAGCATTTCAAACTGAACTAAGTAAACATGCAAAATGATCGTTAGATAGAAATCTAAATGTTTCCGAAAACTGGCAACATTTTATTTATTTTGTCTCGCTAAAAAATGGCGAATCAAAGTTAAGAAAAGCAAATCTGTGCACACCAATAACACATCAATAAGTGCCTCTATCAATCATAAAGTGGTTCCTTACGAGAACATGGAACCTTGGCAAGACGTTAGATGCCAAACGTAGGTGGATGCCGCATTTAAAGAAAAGACAAGAAGAGCTGAAACTAAAATACAGAAAGATGTAGTGGTTAATGGGTCTTCGTTCTTTCGTATCAGTATACAACAAGCTTGCTTTTTCAGCAGGTCCTTAAACCAGTACGTACTTACGGTATTAAGTTGTGAAGGTTGTGCCAGTCAAAGTAATAGAAATATTATTCAACGTTTTCAAAATAAAGGACTTCGTGGCACTTCCTTGTTAAAGCATGGATTTCTGATGGGATGCGAGGACCCATCTATATGCCACTTTTGTGGTGATATCATCACAGTAAAACAGTTTCTTCTGGACTGTGCGTCAAATGTGTGAATTGGGTGCCTCTCTGTTGGAAATTTTACGTCGGTCAAATTTTTTTACGTCTGAAATATATTTGAACTACTTCAGCTAAGGTATTGTTTTGCAGCGTAATAATTTTATTTTATATATTTATTTTTTTTGTGAAATTTGTTAACTAGTTCTAGATAAATTTTTGTTTTTGTTCCTCTTATACACTTTGTTTTTATATTTTTGTTTTTCACATTTTTATTCTTGTAAGTTTTTGTTTGGTTAAGTTTATATATTTTAACAATGTCATTTATTTTTAGTGTCTGGTTTTAAAAGTTTAGTTTTAGTTAGTGTTTGCTTGACGGGCGATGATAGATCTATCTGTGTATTCTGTCTTCATGTGCAAAATCCAACTATCGATAATGAAGTCAGAAAATTCGCTCAAAGTCACGAATAGAGGCTACATCAATCAAAACGTCAATGTCGAAGCCCTGCAGCTACTGAACAACGATGGCTTGGTCAGAAGATTGAAAAGAGTAAAATCATTTGAACTGGTTTAGTTATTAAGTCACATTACTAAAGAGACTAATTATTCTAGTTTAAATTATTATCAGTGAATGAAACTTAGTACAAAATTACTCTAGGAAAAATATTAATTTAAGTTAGAAACGAATAGCTTGTTAGTGTTTTAACTACATTGATGTGTAATATATCTCTACTAAGAGCACTAATGTATCAATACGATAAATTGAAAGACTTTAATAGTATCTCAAGAAGTACACGTTATAAAAATATTCAACTTCCGAAACACTCTTTGACAATTGGTAAAAGGAGTTTCACTATAAAGTATATCAATACTTTACAAGGAGTTATTCAATAGAGTATAATCAACTTCAAATGGAACTTAAAAGTTTAAAAGTTAGTGTTAAAGTGTTGCGAAATAAATTAAAGGACAAAATCAAAGACTTTAACATAACAGATTGAATGATACGCATATCTAATAATTTATTTATTTTTTCTATATTTTTTTTATATAATGCAATTTGGTGAGGTTTGTCTCACTGTTGATTGTGTCCATGAATATATGTATGTGCAGGACCATTCTATGTAAGGGCATTCTATGCCCCCTGTAGGTCTGTTTGTATGAAGGAAAAGTTGGTTTTATATGTATATATATATATATATATATATATATATATATATATATATATATATATCAACATATGTACTGGCATTTATGCTCTCCAGGTCCTTTATGTATAATTATTATTGTATGTAAAGGAAATTTTTGGTAATAAATAAATATAACAAATTATTTTGTCCCAAGCAACCAAGTAATGAAGCTTCAGAACGACATATCAGAACACCCTGTATCCTGCTAAACTCTTTCGACGTACTCGAAATAAACTGATAGAAGTAAATTTTTGTTTACTAAAATGGCAAAGTTTCGTCAAGGTTGTCGACTTACAAAATAACAATTAGGAGATATATTTTTAAACACCGTGCCACTGTTTGGACAATACTTTAAATTAATCTGCGTCAAATGTTTTCAATAACATCGTATTTAACATGTACGTTCTTGGAAACCGGCTTCAGTTGTTTTGTTGTTATATAAAGTGTTTGTTACTGGTGTGAAATATTTCTTTATCAAATTGGGAAGTAAACAACCTGATTTTGGTTTATCTCTTTATTTTTTACGTTATTATTTTCAGCGTGTTATGTTGTATTAATCAGCGTTCATACCTGTTTTGACACGGTAATTGTCAAGGATTGTGTATCTTTTGGTTTTATTGGTGGCTTGTATTTGATCACGTGTATTTTATTAACATTAATTACTTGAATTAGGAAAATGAGTGGGCAACTGTCGATAAGTTAGTCCTGTGGACTAACTGAGGGGAATTAAAATACTGTTTGTCTTTGGAGGTCGTCTTTACGTTCAAGTCGTAGGGAAGAGGTTGTGTTTATTCGTCTTCGTATTGGTCACATGGATTTGTGATGGGACGCGGGGACCAACCTTTGTGAACACATTTTGCAAGATTGTAATGGCTTAAGGAACTTGCGCCGGCTAAGTGGATTAGGCAGTACTTTAAATTAAACTTTAAAAGATTTCTTTTACCTTAAAAGATACTTCGGCGATTGACCGAGTAATAAATATCTTCCGTCGCTTAAATATATTTTATAAAATTTAATTAATATTTATTATAATTGTTATTTTATTTTTCCAGGGACTATTTACAACCCTGTCATATTTTATTGTTTAAACACTACAATAATTTATTATACTTTATTTAAAATTCTCTTTCTTTGAATTGGATAATTTTATACTTGGTAATCTCTTTTCGATCCTGTTTTGTTCGATGATATCGTTCAAGTTCTTCGCCCACAAAATTAAAAAAAAAATTTTTGCCGCCACTTAAAATATCAGCTTTGAGTTTTTTTTCATAGTATATTTATAGTATTTTTTATATAGACATCTAGGCTTATAAGTTCAATCCGCTCACTTTAAAGTTTTAGGTTCGAGACTTTTTTCCTCTTAGTTAGTCCTCCATTCCTTTATGAGGGGATTCGGTGGTCGATGTGGCTAAAACATCTGCGTTTCTGAAATACCCACCTGAAGGGTCTTAGTTCTAGCCGCAGTTACACTCTCCTTGATTTTCCCTTACCGTTAACGCTGATCTCTGATCCCTCGTCCTCATTACTTTAACTAGATAACTTTATTAACATATATATATATATATATATATATATATATATATATATATATATATATATAATCTTACTTAGATTATCCATACTTAATCTTAAAATATATATAATTTAAGTTTATCCAAAAGCCTTAATTAAGAAAAAATAATCTAAAAAAAAAGTTTCCTGAGATATAATCTAAAACTTATTAAAGACTTACAGCTTCCTTTTTCTCCTCATTACCTTGTATGTTCTGATTGTACTTGTAAGTGCTCTCCAGGCTTTTCAAGATATGCATTCTATAAATATTTTTATCAAACCAGGATATATATATATATATATAATTTTGTTAGTTAAGTAAGTTTAGATAGCTTTAGTTTTAGTTCCTCTTACTTAATTTGTTGTTATATTTTTTATGTTATTTTCACGAATTTATTCTTGTTAAATTTTTATTTTTATCAAGTTTACATATTTTTAACAATGTTATCTAGTTCGATAGTGTTTAGTTTTGGTTTCTCCTTTTTGTAAAAAATATGTTCTGGACGGTTGATGATAACCTTAATGTGATGTGATTTTCGCCAAAACAAATCTCGTAGTTTAGTCTTTGAGGACCACCAACAATTTGTAAAATGAATCAACAATTGGAATTTTTCACTCACATACAGAAAAAGAATACCTGAAAGAATGAAGAACAGGAATGGTTTACTAGAGAAATTAATAATACTAACTGCTATGGCCTCTTATTGTACCTATTAGACTTAAAATATCTTTAGCAAGTATCAGTGGGTTTCTCTTGTATTATTGGTTGGAGTGAGTTACGTTTTACTTTGTGAACTGAAGAAATGTCCCAGTGTTGAAACAGTCAGAAGACCGTTAAAAGAATGCTTTTGTGTTTCCTCACACGATGTGGGTGCTTGTCGTAGAGGTCATCGGAGGTCACGATGGTTGCGTTCTTTCCTCACAGACACCCTAGACATGAATAGCAGATCATTTACATTTCGGGCGTGATGGCGGTGCGATGCAGTCGTTTCACTGCTCGGTCAATAACTTGTAGATAGTATCAGATATTTTTAAAATAAAAACATTTGTGTGCGTGTGTGACGGAAACTGTAATAAATGTGGGTTGTAGTTGTAATTGTTTGGCTATAGTGCCAACTCTTTTCTTTAAACCGTCCGTTCAATAGGTATTGATGTTTTCACAAAATGTGTGGTTCAGTAACAAAGGCAAAAACTGTCGAATGTTTTTTTTGAAACTTTTATTAAAAATCGTTTAAAATAAGTCATGCCAGTATACCAAATTTTAAGTGAAAGTTCGTTTCAGAAAAATATATAGTAAACAAAATAACACACGTTTTATCATTCAATAGTCTTTCCAGACATTTCGGTCCTAAGCTTTCTCGTGAAAAACCGAAATTGTGGTTTATTTTTGTTTTTTCAATTTACTTTCGAACTCTACACTTTTTTAATTTTTGTATCGTCACGCTTATTTCTGCTTGTAAAACAAAATTACATGAGTTCAAAATCCGCTAATGAATTTAACCTTTTTTGCATTTAATATTTATTTGATTAAAATAAGTGTATATAAAGTTTTTATTCAAACTAGAGGAAGGGATAATACAACCCCAGTCACTTTTAAACCTTAATAAACCTCTTGAGTACTAGTTTAGCAGATTGATGCCCTTAGTAAGTTCCAGCAATCCACTAACTCATTCTGCTGAAGATCCCTAGGGTCCTAGAAACCCAAAACCTCCTAACTAGCAAGAGCCTCACAATCTGTCCAGCAGTTTTCTCCTCTTTCCTGCACAACCTACGTTCGGTTTCTCCTCGATATATACTAATCCTGTTCATGTATACCCTCAGACCACAGTGCCCAGTAAATAAATACGTTGAATAATAAATACTTAAATAATAATTAACGCCATTATGTCTTAGTACTTACTAGTCCCTTCTAGCACTAAATTGTTGACAAACGTTTACAGTTATAAATGTATCTTGTACATTGCATATAAATAACTTGATTAATAAATATAAGAACATTAACAATTGAATATATTATACAAGACTGTTTTCCTTCTAAGCTATATGATGTAGATAAGTGTCAGTTCAATTTTCTTTATCATTATGATTTTGATTTAACCATAGGGTCAGTGATATAATTGAACCATTACAAACCATCAGTAGATATTGATTACTTCAATTCATTTCCGCCTTCGAGAGCCACATTTTTTGAACAAAAAAGATTAAAAATACTTTTTTGAAAAGTTAAAAATTTGACTTGAAAAAGTGCGAACTAGTCGTACATTCCAATATTTATTAACATCTGTCAATTTATCAATCAGCGATACTTTTGATGTTGGTTATTGTGATAAGATGAGATATAAAAAATATGTACCACAAATATCTTAAAATACATGTCCCTTACAACCTCCAACTTGTGGTAGACTGTTTATACAACACAGTTTTGCCAACTCTTCAGATCTCTATTATCGTACAGTTTATCCTAAGTTATCGTATTTTTACCGGTGACTTTTTGCTTGTCAAACGTGACCCGTTTTCATATTTTTCCGTTCACTTTACGCTTGCACTTAAAAAAACAGTTTGTTTTAATATTGTGTCGTGTAAAGCGGTTAATAGGTAGTAAACTAACGTTAAAGTATTTTAAATTTAGTTTTGGTGGTGATCGTAAAGTAAATGAACCTTAATCAGAAAATCGCTGATCAAAGGCAAAAATTCTATTAAAGACATTTTGCTACTGATATGAAGTTTGAGGCTCATTAAATTGAATAATCTTGAAGGAGGTAACTTTTCCTCTGGATGTTTTTTCGCTCTTGCAAATACTTGTTCTGAACGTTTATTTTCAAAGACAAATTTGATAAAACCAAAATTCGAAATAAACTTCAGACCCCACCATTAATGGTCTTATTCTCACAGCGCAATATGCATCAGAAGGCGAAGGTTCCGGCAAGTTTGAAAGAAGTTCAAATATGTTATCGCTTATTTCAATTAATGTTTACCAAAAACAAGGACCCAGCGCGGATGGTCTGGAATCTTATTTAATCTATATAACTGCTATTGTTGTAGAACCTCTTTACAGCAAAAATAAATTAAGTTATGTTTTAAAAGATATTTTCTTTGTAATTATTTTTATGTGATTTTATATTTCTTTAATTTATTTATTTATAACATATTTATGTTATGTGTGTGTGTGTGTGTGTGTGTGTGTGTGTGTGTGTGTGTGTGTGTGTGTGTGTGTGTGTGTGTGTGTGTGTGTGTGTGTGTGTGTGTGTGTGTGTGTGTGTGTGTGTGTGTGTGTGTGTGTGTGTGTGTGTGTGTGTGTGTGTGTGTGTGTGTGTGTGTGTGTGTGTGTGTGTGGTGTAATATATTTTGTTTTATTTTACTTATATCATTTATATTTTATTTCTGGGACCTTTTCAATTTCCACGTCACGGCGATGATGACCATTATGGTTTTTCATGGAGGGAAAAAGGTATGAAATCTCAAGTAAAATGGACGTATTACAGACAGTGAATATTATTGTGAAATTTGTTTACTATGATTCACATTAACAATGGCGTAAACTATCTGGTTTTGTATTGATCTGAGACCAGATTACAATGCTAAAGTAAGTTTTAATCTTATTTACTTAATGTATTTTAGTTCACTTCACACTTGACATGTTAAAATATAAATATTTTAAATAAATCATGCACTTTAATTTTCTATAAACACCAAAAAATGTTTCTTTTTAATTTGATTCACTTAAACATATTCAAGACCGGAGTCCTAAGTCAAAAAGTTTATTATTAGCTGCAAACATTTTAATTTGTAAAAATAAAAATTGTTGGGTCTGCTTGAACCAAAATTATCGTACATACATCGTACAATTATCGTACGGTTTGCAATAGTGATACAACATTGCTACGGGAACAATGGCTTAGTAGAGTTGACTGAACCTGCCTTTACTGATAAGGTATTCCACAACTGGTTTTAGTGGCATGTTCATTCTTGCAAGATTTAATAAAGGCTTTTAATAGACAAGACTGCTTTGCGCGCCATCTAAGTCTGCGATTGGTACTATTAATGGATAAATACAGTGTCCCAAACTACAAAAGTACTGTGAATTCAATTAGTTTTATTGCAGTTTGTACTATTAGCTATATTGAATGCCTGTGTGAGTGTTACCCGGGACCTTGAAATGTGAACCGATCCTGATTTATATTACTTTTTGACGTGGATATTAAAAACTATATATTTCATCTAAATTCAAGGTAGTAGTTTCGAGAACTACAGTTACTGCCGTAAGTTCCTTCCGTTAATGCCAGACCTTCGTCCTCATTAGTCAAATTGGAAAAATATAGTATACATTTAGTGTTTAAAGTTCTAATTTATTCGGATTTAAATAACTAACTATTTTAGGGAAGTCAGATTATTCAGTAATGTCTAAGATTAAATTATCACCGATGTTATTTTTGACATGATGGGAGCGAATTTCTAACATGATTTTGTGTACCTTAAAGTTTTGCATAAATGATTTCACAATAATAATCTGCACAAATTAACAATTTAGTCTAAATATTCAAATTATTTTAAAATACCACAATGAACACTGTAAGCCATTTTTGTAAATTCAATAGATAAAAAAAAGTAATAATTAAGTGGATTTTAATGTTGATAACGACGGAGAAATCATATTTTAAAAAATTGTAATATTTGAAACGTTATTCTGAAACTGTTTGCGGATTTTGCTTGCCAACAAATCTGTCCAAGCTGTTACCAAAATCTGTTTTTATGCAAAGTATGGAATCAAATCGTTATACATATGAATTTTAACAACCCCTAAAAGTGATCTAGAAGTCAAGACTAATTACAATTAGCTCTCTAATTACAAAGTGGTTTGGTTTTTTCCGACGAATATTCGCTAGAATTACTGATTTTATTGTCAATTTTGAATCAGATAAAAAATCATTCTTCAGGAATATCAACACATACACAATATACTCGTATATAAACTTCACAGTTTGTTCTTATTAGCGCCAGGAGTGTTTGGAGAGTGTGAAATCACCATATCTTTCCAGTAAAAAGTTATTTTCCATCGACTACTGTGTTTAGAGTTGTATTGTAATCTGAATTAATTTCTATACGTAGTTCTGGTGTTTTGATAATTGGATTTAATTACATTATGAATTTTATAATGTTAAGACAAGGGATACGTCCAGAGCATTGTATAATTTTTATTAATATATAAACATGACGCTGTAATTTTTATTCCCTAAAAAACACCATAGCGAAGCACGGGTACACAGCTAGTTATGTACCCATAGCCGAGAGGACCGATCTAAAAAAAAAACACTATGTATCCTCCGGAAGTCCGTGCTAATTACTATTCCATGAAAAATACCATATGAAACCACGGGTACACAGTTAGTATTTTATAAATGACGAGAGGACCAACTTAAAAAAAAGCACGATATATCCTCCGCAAGCCCGACCCGACTCCTGATGACCCAGCTCGTGATGCTCAGCAAGTCGGGTTATTGTGCAAACCGCACGATCCTTCTGTCCGTCCCTCCACGCCACGCCACGCTATACCATCAGCTGTCAGTCGTATCTCCGTACAATTAGTTGAATGCTTTATGTAAAATAATCGATACAAAGGAACGTGCTCGCAGCCATTGCAGTGCAACTGTTCACACATCTGTTGCTAAACTGAATTGCCATTTTAGAGAGGTTATTATATTTAAGGATAATTGTGACCTTTAAGGATACTTTATTGCATAGGATGATCTGTGTACGAGGCTGTCAGATGTGCTTCGGATATTGGCCGGGTGTTGGCCTTCTTATATAGGCTGAATATTTTATTTTATTTTTTGTCATTGTGTGTAGTTTGTTCATTTCTTTTACGTTATGCTTGTACGTGCAGAGCCATGATGGAAGACTTGACCGGTTGGGAGGTATTTGAGTGTTTTATAAATGAATACAGAATCTACAAGTATACTGCTTTCCTGAAAAAGTCAGCACATTTCATTTGGACAAGAACGCTATTTAGAGCATCCGCCGATAGGCAACGCTGCATGTACTTTTCTGAACTTGTAGCTCAGAGAGAGACACATATATGGGTGATGGCATTCTCTGTCTCTCTCTTTCTGCCAACAGCTGAGGGGTTGAGCGAAAATTGTTCTGTGTGGATGTCGCAGGTCAATTTCCCTAAACGTTCATTTTCATTGCGCCAGTTAGCCTGCCTATTTAATACAAGACCAGACCTCTTCTTCTTTTCCATGACCAACAGTTCCACAGCAACGACATCATAGTTTTCTATATGTGGAAATATATATAACTGAGTACTATTTGATAAATTTAACAGTAATATTTAATGGAATTTCAATTAATCCACATGCTTTGCAAACCCTTAAAATTATTAAAACTTTAAAAAAAAGATTCTGTATTCATTGGTTTTATGTCGTGGTTGTCTTTGTAAATGAGTTTAAACACAAGGTACAGAGATCTAAACATTTTTGTTTAATTACTTTCACATTCTTGTAACACAGTTATTTAAGTTACACCTGATATATTTCTCGTTAACACTTTTAAAAAAAAGTAAAACCCATAGTCTTCGATTTATCATTGCTATCTTTCGTAAAACACAACACCCTCGACCTTGTGTATCGCCAGGAGTTTCATCACATGCTTCAATCATATTCATCTAGTGAAATTATTTATAATGGCTCAAAACTGGTTGTGCATTTTACAGAACAGGCCAAACGAAAAATTTAGATTACATTCACTACAAAACTATTACGGCCATCTTTAAAGCCGTGAAGTCCACCGTTGAATCCGATTTTGTGCATTCCTTAGTGTGTTTCGTTTCTAAAAGTGCACTGCAGGCTATACAGAATATGTATTCACTAAACCCTCTGGTTCAAGATATCTTTTGCTCCATCCATAATCCATAGGATAACATTTCGCTGGGTATCCGGTAATAACAAGTTGAGGGTAATTAAAAATACTGTTCGTCCTTGGTTCGTCGTCAACACGTGCAAGTGTAGGGAAGAAGGGGTGGTTACCCGTCTCCACATTGGCCACTCCTTGTTAACGCATGGATTTCTCATGTGACTCGGGGATCCACTTATGTCAGTTTTGTGGTAGTATCATCACAATCGAACACTTCCTTCTGGACTGTGATTGTTTGAAAAACATGCATCAAATGATTGGATTGGGTGCCTCTATGGAGGCAATTGTAAAAGAAGATTCGTCGGTCATTGACCGAGTTAAAAATTTTTTACGACATTTAAATGTATTCGAACTACTTTATCTATGTTATTGTTGTGAAGCTTAATATTGTTAATTTATATATCCCAGTTTTTTTTCTAACTATTACCCACTTTGTTGTTATATTATTTGTTTTTGTTTTTCACATTTTTGTTCCTGTCAAACGTTGTTTGATTAAGTTTGTATATTTCAATAATGTTATCTTGTTTAGGTTTATATTTTTTAGTTAAAACAGTTTGGTTTGAGTACAGCATCAACAGTAATTACGTAAAAGTTCTCGGGCGTTCATTGAGCCATTGGAGCACGAAGGTCTCCACCACAGAATCGTCTTCGAAACGCTGGCCTCAAGCGCCTCTTTGAGTGGCCCAAACAGGTGATAGTCGCAGGGTGATAAGTCTGGACTGTATGGGGATGTTCCATTGGTTCCCAGCCAATTTGATCGAGTTTAAGCCTCGTAGCGTTCGCCGAATGTGGTCGGGCATTATCGTGAAGAAGAATGACGTTTCTCGCCGGTTTAGATTTCCTTTTCCTACGAAAAGACTATTTTGCGGCCTCTAAAACATCGCAATAATATTGTGCATTTATTGTGCGTCGTTGATGGAGGAAATCGACGTGAAAGGCGCCTTGATTGTCGAAAAATACAGTGGCCATTACCTTCCCTGCCGACGATCGTGATTTGGCCTTCTTGTTTTCTACTGCTTCCCGTCCTTCGGCGAATTCCTTGTGCCAAGCAAAAACGCGAGCTCTTGACAGGGTCCTGTCCCCGTATTGAGCCGTCAATCTACGAAAGATTTCAGTCGGATTGACCCCCTCCTTGGCCAAAAACTTAATAATAATTCTCTGCTCCACGGAAACGTGCACTTCACTCTCACTCATTGTATAGTTTTATACTGAAGGGTCCGAACGGAAATGTTGCCCGTCTACGCCCGTCCCAAACCTCCCAGGCTACCTGAAACCCCACCCTTTAGAGTTCAATGTCCAACGGAAAAGTTTTTAGAAAGTCAGTCTCGTTTATATTTGATCAACCCTCGTAGATTCACTTTACCCTCCGTGTAAGAGATTTTTGCTGTCAATGTGACTAATTTTCGACAAAAGCATTAATTTTAAAAAACGAGACTGGTCGACATCCCGCAATAGTTGAGGTTCTTATATGGTGGCATCTCTCTTGGTATTTACATTAGTTTTCTACGCTTTAACTTATATAACAATTATATAAGCTGCTTTGTGTGTGATTCTAGTGCTATTGTCATTACCTATTATTTTTAACGCGAAATTTTATATGGGCAATCATTTTTTACATCACAGTTCTAGTAGTTCTTTTCCAATTATTACATTATATCTTGTTTTTACTATGTAAATTAAAACATACTTATTTTTGAAATTTGGATTTAATACTTTTACAGAATCTTAATGTACGAAATAATCGCGGCACTCAAACGTCTCGCTGATATAATAGAAACGAAATTCCAAAAAGTAAATATCGCACAGCGTAAAAATAATAATCATAATCAGCGTTAAGATTTGTATACATTAGCATTTTACCCTTTTTTGTTTATTAACTGTAATTTCAAAACAAATAGCTTTACAGTTACAGCTTATTTACGTATCTAAAAACAGCTAATGAAAATGTCTATAATATACTGTATACTTTATTAACGAAATCTGTAGAAATAACGGTGATTTTATTTCGATAACTTGAATAAATACATATGAACATGACTGTAATAAGTTTTGTGAGTACAGTGTTAAGTTTTATAACTGATATAAAGTATAACTGTTATGCTTATTTGCTTATTGTTATTTTGCGGTGTGGTGAAAAGTAACGTTCTTAAGTCTTACCTTGTACATTTTAACAATGTTATCTAGTTTTAGTGTTTAGTTTAAACAATTTATTTTTAGTTTTAGTATATAGCGTTAAAAGTATTTAGTTTTCCCTTTGTGTAACAGATGATAGCCTTCATGTGCTTTTCGCCAACAGCCTTAATAAAATAAATAAAATGTCCTCCAACGCTTATAAAACATTGTTTCGCACAGGAACATTTTTCTTATGTTACTAGTGATAAAATATACTAGTACGCCAAAATATTTAGAGCTGTTTAAAAGAAAATAACCATACAATACAGCTGGTTTAATGTTATGAAATTAGCAACAAAAGTTGGCAGCCTGGCCGCGTCACTTTTCTACATCTAAACATCGACTTGTCTCCGTATCGATGCCGGTATTTCGAGTTAATAAAAGGTTAAATTTGTCACTTTTACTTTTATCGGCGTATCTGACACACTCGATTAGCCACCGCCGTTAGGCCGGCGCTTGTGTCACTTCGCCTCTCGAAAGTGACAGTTTAGTTACAATCGATTCTCGTTTAAATTATCTATCCTTTCTAAATTATTTCGTATTGTAATAAAACGTTTACTTTCCGCAAACGATTTCTTACACTGTGTAACTTCATGTTCAGTGTAAACACTTCATTCGGACATTCTGCTAATACATGTATTATGATTGCGCAAGAGGTTTTTTGTACAACTAAATACACGGAACTGATTTTAATATTTCACGTGTCAACAGTTATTAACTGTGCATATTTGCATACAATTATGAAAGGCGAATATTTTTAATGATTTATGGGTGAAAATATGAAAATATTCCTTAATACAAAATACATTGTCCTGACCAATTACAACCCTGTAAAATGTGCGTCATTATATTTTTATTCCAAATAATGTTATCTTTGTTATTTTTATATAGTTTTACTAATTGTTATTTAATAAATTAATTGTTATTTAGTTAAAGTATTTGCCATCTACTTTCGGGCAAAATAATCAAGTAGGTTTTATCGTCCAAAAAAAAGAAAAGTTTTTGTTGTATCTTAATCTAAATTAAAATACACAAAAAATACGACAATTAACCTTTTTGGAAACTGAGAATACTAATTCATGCAGGTTTTAACGCTGATTACGACGGTGAAATGAAATAAAAAAGTAATGCATTTTTAAAATTTTGAAATGGCCGCCATTTTGAAACTGTTGAACGTATTTTACTGGGTATCTTGCCCAAGTTATTAAAAAAAATCGATTTTAGTGCCAAGTGTAAATCAAGTCGGACCAAAATTGCGATTGGGAGCGTGTTAACATATACACACGACCCAACAAAAAGTGATCTATATGTCAGGATCGGCGTTCACTTCAGGGTCTCGGATCTGGGTATTACCATGATGGCAGTTCCAATAGTTCATTTTCAATGGAAAAATACAAAATTGGAACAACATTGTTTAACGTAAACAGAAAGAGAAAGTACTCTCTGGTAGCCGTAATTGTTTAAAAACTTTTCTCAAAATCTTTTTTAAAATTTTGAATTTTAACGTTGATCGTGTTTTTTTACGTTTTCAAAAAGTTATGATTTCGAAACAAACAAGTTTTGCTGTTTGTTAACTTGTCAATGCTATTAATTATTGAAGTTATTTTCTTTACTAAGTTCTGAATCAAAGACGTATCAACGTGTCGTACGTGGTTAAAGCACCGATCAGTCTGCTGCATCTCCCAATTTTCGCATCATAGGTTCGATACTGGAGTTTTTACCTTCGCTGTTAACGTCAGTCCCACTATATTATTGGTATTATTTGGTATAAATTATGTACGTAAATTGAATTAAAAGTTTCCTAGGTGGTAAAGCTCTGGTCAGGTTGCTGCTTTTTTGAATTCGTGCATATCAAGATCGTAAGTTCGAGACTGGAGTTACTGCCGACTCGTCCATTTGGTAAACATTTTTTACGTTAAGCAACAAAAATAAATAAATAAAAAAAATAAATGGTCGAAGTGAAACGAAATTTCTAACACTAGAAGGTAACACACACACACACACACACACACACACACACACACACACACACACACACACACACACACACACACACACAAATAAAATTTATATCTGCAAGTCGTGATCAAAGTTCTTATGAATGAAAGTTCGTTAGTGACAGAACATTTTGTTTTTTAACTGAAACCACAGTTATGTGTGTCACTTCGAGTGGAGAACGCACCAGACGCCTAACATGGAACGGTCGACAAGGAGGCGTACTTTAAAGGCTAGACGAGAGTTGTGCCAAGTTTTTAAGTGAAGTGAGCCTTTATTTAGCTGTGACTGTGGTGGTGCTATTTTTACTGAGCAGAAATAACGGTATTTCTGTATGTTATCTTAAAACATTACACATTTCCAGCGATTTTGTTGTTATAAGTCCAGCAATATTTTTAGCTATTGAAACGCTCATCCCTGACTTCCATCCAGATCACTATTTTGTTGTCATTAAAAATTGTGTGTTTGTTTGTTTGTGTGTGTGTGTGTGTGTGTGTGTGTGTGTGTGTGTGTGTGTGTGTGTGTGTGTGTGTGTGTTTGTTTTCATAGTTTGTCCTATTTAATTCAAATGGCACAAAAATCGATTTTCATTTTCATTTGTAATTAAGAGATTTTTTTCTTGAGTTCGCATAGTTAAATTCGTTTAACGGTTTCAAAATGGCGGTCATTAATTTGTTGACTTGTCATTTAATTTATTAATTTAAATTGTTACTTATTTTTAGTATTGTTACAACTGTTATTTACATATTTGTGTTTATCTCGTAGTTTTTAAATTATTTGTTTGAACTGAAATTAAAATGTACAGTTGGAGAAGGTTAACAGTACTGTTTCATGCAATCATTTAATAATTATTATGTTTAATACAATAATGTAATTGTTTTGTACCGTATTCTTCATCTACGTACGAACACTTAAAACAATACTCTATTAATAGCTCAAGATAACTTCATTACATTTTTAAAGACGAATGCCAACATTGTTTTATAAATGTGGGGAAAACTGGATCTTGTGTTTAACTGATTTTAAGTTAATTTTGCGAAGAGATATAGTAAGTTATCGAATTAGAAGTAATGTTTTTTATCAAAATAATTTTGCATTAAATTTCAAAATAATAATTTGTTTATTCCTGCCAGACGATAAAAACTAAACCTTTATAAAAAAATAAAGGTATTGTGTTTATATCTTTAACTACAGAACAGAAATTTAATTAAAATCAATACTCATCTTGGCAATGTTAGTTTCTGTAAAGTGAGCTGCTAAATTTAGAAAATTTGTCATGAAGTTGTTAACAGTGCAAATACTTTCTAAATTGAACAGGTCATAGCAGTTAGCTTGTGGATATTGGAGAGAAATAAAATTACAATAAAATAACTTAACTAATTACAGTAAAAATGTAAAAACAGATGCTCCAAATGTAAACAGCGATGATGACCAAATTGGTTGTTCGTCCGTAAACCACAAAAAAAATCTTTTTTGATTATCAACAAGTAAAATTAAACACTGCTTATAAAATAATAGAAACATCTAACCTAATATGAGTTGCAAGACACCCGCTCTGTTATACTACCCAACTAACAGTAAACAACATTACAAAATTATTCGCTACTTATTGAGAACGAGCGGGAAATCTGTTCACAGGCATCGTGATATAACGCCGGCGAGGTCATCTGCGGCTCCCACGGCCAGCGAGAATGACCTTCAATAATGCCAACTAAATATACAGTAATGCAGTCAGTTAATGTAATGTGCTTTGATTTGCCGTGACCACTTATATTTTCGCTGCGACATTAAACGTTTGATTTTATACAGATATGTTTCCTTCTTGGTATTATTTTATAGGACGGTCCTTCTTCTTTGCTTGTGAGACGTTGCTTTGTGTCAAAACTTTGAGACAGGTTGTAACCTTATGCCAAGTCTCGTTTATTGTATTTTCAAAGTCTTCCTGTTATCTTTATCTACTTTCTGCTATGATTCTAACACATCCATCTCATCCAGTTGATATTGTTGGTCAAGGATTCGTCTCAATTCGCTCTCGTAATAAATGTCCTTCCGTCTGTCAGTCGGTAATGCACTTTTTACTCGTAAAAATTACTGTTCATCCTTGGGAGGGTCGTCAATACGTGCAAGCTGCAGGGAAGAGGTGGTACTTACCCGTCTCCGCATTGGTAATTCAATGTTAACGCATGGATTTCTCTTGGGGTGCGGCGACCCACCTGTATGTCAGTTTTGTGGCGATATCGTCACATTCAAACTCTTTCTTTTGGACTGTGATGGTTTCAAAAGCATGCGTCAAATGTGTGGATTGGGTGCCTCTATGGAGGCGATTTTAAAGGACGATTCGTCGGTCATTGACCAAGTTTTGAATTTGTTATGTCGTTTAAATGTATCTAAACTACTTTAGCTGTGGTATTGTTGTACAGCGTTATGCAACTTTATTTTATTTTTTTAATTTCTGTTAACTAGTTTCAGATAAACATTTTGTTTATGTTATCTAACCACTTTGTTTTTAACATATTTATACTTGTTTATTTTTTATTTTTGTTTAGTTTATATATTTTAACAATTTTACCTAGTTTGTAAGTGCTTAAGTTTCAGTTTTCGTGTGTTTTTCGCCCAACGAAGAAAACCCTTTACGTATCTTGATGTTTTCCTTTTTAGATAAAATTAAGCAAATTTTGATTCAAAAGTTATTTTTATTTTTGGTCGTACAGTACGTTTCAAAAGATGCGTTCACATTATAAAACTACAAGCGGTACAGTCCGCATCGCGGCAGTACAGACGACACTTAAATTAGCTAATCCATTCGCTAATGTGTAGTTTATATATGAAAGCGGCGTCTACGGATCGTCTATTCGTGCTGGCCACTTATTTGTTGTAGTTTTAAGTTTACTTGTATACTGTTTACCTATACTACTATGTTTACAAATACTATGTTTACCTAGGTAAAAAAATAGTATTGAGAGCAAGTATTAAAGTATTTGCATTTATTAAAGTATAAGTACTTAAAGTATTAAAGTATTTGTAAAGAAGTCAGTTGTTTGCAAACCCAATTAAAAAACTTTTTAAGAAGAATGGAAGGACCTTCCTGAAATTCTCATGTCATGTGATTAATACGTGATTGTTAATTGTTTGCAGTGTGGAAATGACGTAGCATAATGACTTTGGTGGAGTCCGCCATGCGACGCCACGCCCCCACACCCTATGACGTCACGACGCCACCCCTCCACTGCTCGCCCACTTACTTCTCAGCGCATTCCACTTCAGTAAGTTTAAAAAAAAAATTGTAAATTTTTTTCAAGATAATTAACCGATTTTCAAAACGACCGTTTGGCATTTGGTTTGTGTGTGTGTATGTTACAGTTTTGGCCAAATGTATTGACCGATTGTTCTGAAATTTGTTAAAATGGTACCCTGTAAAATATCCAAGCTACTTATGTGCATGATTTTCCCTGTTTTAAGATCTTACTGTAATTATAATTTCTTCTCTGCAAGTGATTAAAGTTCTTGTACAAGTTTTAATTGACCAAGCGAAGCGAGGTCTCTGTTTCGACTAGACCATTCGATATTTGGTTTGTGGATTTGTCACGCAGTTTTGGTCAAAAGCACTGATCGAATATTTTGAAATTGCTTAAAACCCGAATGACGTATTGTTAAATTTTTTTCTTATTCATTGCCGTTTCAAAATGGCGGTCTCTGATTTACAATAACGATTGTTCGCAGTTTTAACTAAACGTATTAACAGGATATTTTGAAATTTGATGTTTGCAGACGATGTTTGGAGATAGTGCCTCGGCCATTGAACAAATCCTAGACTTCCTTCATTGTCTCAATTTTTTAAATAAAATCTAATTTATATATTTCCCTTTGTTGTATACAAATTCCCTTTAGAGCATTGAAAAGTTTGTGTATATTTGGTATTTATTTATTTTATAAAGTTTTTATTTTGTTAATTAGTTTTAGGTACGTTTATATTTATTTTATTTTTTTTGTTATTGTTGTAGGGCCAATTTACAGCCCTACAATATTTTGTGTGTATGATGTTGTTTTTAAGATATATATTAGTTTTGTTAACTAGTTTTAGGCAAATATCTATAATTGTTATTATATTTTGTTTTATTTTCTTTAATTTTACTATTATAGTTTTTTGTTTTTTAGTAAACTAAAATTTTTTCTTTTAAGTTTTTTTTTACATCTTCATTGTGAGTGACGGCGATGATAACCTTATTGGTTTTTCGCCGGGAAAAAATTGAAATTTGATGAGACCCTTTATTGAAATTTAAAAATTGTGTAAAACCCGAAAGACGTATGTGAAAGATTTTCCCATTTACTTCCTTTTCAAGATGGCGGCCTTTGGTTTAACAATGACGACTGTTCGCAGTTTTGGTCAAACGCATTAACCGAGTGTTTTGGCCCCGCAGAGGGGTGCAGACTAGCTGCACCTATTGAGAGGATTTAGACGTCCCTCGCGGTATCCGAGTCTAACACATACTTACACTTAAAATACTACACTTACGACTTAACACTTTACACTCACACTTACATTTAGGGAGGTTATAATAGCCTCAATGTGCTTTTCGAATTAAAATAAATAAAAAAACAGTTTTTTGAAATTTGTTATAAAGATACATTTTATAAAGCTCGGACGATGTATGTGTAAACATTTCTTTCCCCTCATTTACGTCCGTTTCAAGATGGCGGTTTGATTTGCAATGACGAGTGTACGCAGTTTTCGCCATACACATGAACCGATTGTTTTGAAATTTAATACCGAGGTATCTTGTATAAGGCCCAAATAACGTTGTGTAACATCTTCCCCATTTACTACTGTTTTAAGATGGCGGCCTCTGATTTAGCTATGACGATTGTATGCAATTTTAATCAAACGTATTGGCCGATTATTTTGAACACTGTACCGAATTTCGAACTTCCAGAGTCCTCTTCAATTATTTACGATTTCTAAATACTTCTCAAAAAGTGAATAGTAGGTGTTGGTTTATCGCAATGTCCACACCCAACAGCTGATTTTTTGTTGGAAATTTGCTAATAAGCTGTTGTTTTTTTACAAAGTAAATGCTGAACTCTCTCTTGTTTTAACTACGTCACAAGTATCAGCTGATAAAGCTTTAAACTGAACAAAGCCTATAAAAACTCGCCAGGCACAATAGGATTACAAAACACTTTAATTATAGTACAGTATACCGTTTATCCCCTGCTTTCTCTCGTGTTTAAATATTTTACTGTTATTTTGAGAAAATAAAAAAATGCCCAAGTCTAGAATATCGAGGAAAGTAACGACCGGGAATATTAAAACCTAGTTTCGCGTTGAAAACAACCGCGAAATTTGTCCCTTCACAAATTCAATTTAGTTTGAGGTTATGTTACAATAACTGTCGTTAATCTAATGGGTTTATTTCCTCATGTTCGAAAAATTTTAATCTTTTGTTTTTACTGCCTCGTTATTAAGGAATATTCTAATGCCATATAATGTTCACCGATATTGATCCATAGAACACGCTTTGATGACCTATTAAATTTTTCAACAAATTTGTAAAATTTTTGTTTGTTTGCGCGTTTGTGTTAGCACTCTGAAGTCTGCAAATTTAATCTAATTTGTTTCAAATTTGTCACAAAAGTTAATTGTTTTAATAGCTTTGTTCGTTACCACAAAAAATCTGTTCATTATTTTCGAAACGGAGGCTATTTAAAAGGTAATATTAATTCTTAATATTGCCCTTTTTCAAAAATTTATTTTAATCATAAAAATTAGCGTTAAAATATAAATAAATTAGCACTTCGAAATTTAGTTATAAATACAAAATGTAATCCGACGGTTTATAAGTAAAAATTAACTTCTAAAAACGTATTCTGAAAATCAGGATCAGTGCACAGTCCATTTAATTCATCGAATTAGTTTTACCGCAACAGCTTGTTTTCCGATAGAGAGTTTACTGATAATATTCGAGTCAGAAACTTCCACATTTATTAATGGTCCATGTAATAAATTCTACCGTCATTAATGACCCATTTATTATCTTTCACCATTATTAATTGTCCATTTAATAACTTACACTTTTAATTCATGTATTTATTTTACTTATTTATTTTATTTACAAAGCTAGCACCATAAGGTTAAACTTTTTCACTTAACCTCAGCACAACATGTAATATAAAAATTACAATTGAAAACAAATAAAAAATACAATACAGTGAAAACATATACACAAAATTAAAAGAAAAGTGTTAAAAATTTATTCATTTGTACGAATGTACACCATTGAATAAAAAAACATGAGTTTTTACGCATTCACTCACACAACCAAAACCATCTCTACTCACCCGTAAGACTTCCAAGAAGTACACAACTCCCGACAGAACTAACGCCATAAGGACTTTTTGAACTGATTATTGTTAGTTATATTTTTAATATTATGTTATATAGAATCCAAAAACCACTGTGAATGTGAATGACTTGTTGATAGCATTAATTTTGCTCCGTAAAATAATTAATAGGGGTAGCTCCATTACTCGTTGCACTAAAGTTTTCTTCAGGACTATTTACAAAGCTTTTAACTAGATCCATTTAATAACTTACACTTTAATTAAGTTAACTTAAGTTTAAAATGGTTAAGTGGTGGTGGTTAGGTTAAATGTTTGAATGGTGGAGGAAGTTTAATGGTCCATTTATGAGCTTCAACTTCAATAAAGGTCTACTTAACTTACAAAATAATTAATGGTCCACAGAAAATTATTATATTCAATATTTTAAAAAAATGTTTTTTGAACATGTGATTCCACTGTCGTTAAAATCTGCATAAATTAGCATTTTAAATTTCCAAATGTCATTGATAACCAACTGGCAGTCAGGTGCACGAAACGTGTAGCCCTCGTCCTTTAGTGGACTGACCCTTTTAAAACGAAATTTCCCTGTGATTTTCCTCAGGTCATTAAATCTCCTTTACGACGCTACAAATACGATATTTTTATTACACTTTTAAACACGCTTTAAACGGTAATTATGTAAACCCACAGAGTTAAGTAAAAACGTAAATAATAAACTTACAGCTATAATAAAAAGAATTAATTTCATTTAAATAACGGTGATTGGTGGATGACCCCGTTGCTCGTACTGTGTTACCACGCAGGATAGGACGTTGACCAGAAGCTTTCCTTACTTGGTAGGCTGATGCGCTTAATCTGTTCACTTCCTGACTTCAGGATTATCGGCCGAAGTGCGAGCAATTGTTTTTAATCAGCGACCGAGGACATGAATTAGCTTTAACAGGGACAAAAGTTTTTTTTGGATAAAGCTTGATTTAATGTAACCGTGAAAGTAGGACATATTGCTAATTGGTATTTGTCATCCCATTTGAGTATATATATATATATATATATATATATATATATATATATTCTTGGGAATTGATTTTTAATAAACTGATTTGCATAATAATAATACAAAAATATGATTAAAATATTTTGGGCCAAATTTTAGTTCTGTAAGCTATTTAGCTATAAAATCACAATATAGCCTATTGTGATTAGCCTACATAGCCAAATACATACAGGTGCTATATATAAAAAAGGTACAAATATACATTAAAAAATTTTTAATGTCTTTGGTAATACAAATTTAAACAACTAAGTTCAAGTTTTATCATAAGCTAAGTATGAGAAAAATTTAACGGACAAGTATTAAATATTGATTTCGATTTGCTCATCAAGTTTTTAATCTAAGTACCAAAATATCACCTCAAGTGTTTTTTATATAGAATTTTGATGTTGTGCTAATAAAAAAAATAAAACCAACAAACATAGGAAAGAAATATTGCTGTCTTTTTGTTTTCGATGTCATTTAACCTTGGTGCGATAAGCAGTAGAACTCATAATAGCCTGCTCGAAAAAGTTACACGAGGTCATGATTCCCTTGGAAAATGGTTAAAAGAGTAATGAACAACAAAGAAGAAGCAGAAATATAATTAGTCTAGCACCATTTCGATATGAAATCTAATCTAACCTAACAGCTGCAGTATGCCGTTTTGGATTAGCATAACCCATAAAAAAATTATAATATGCCTGCCTTGATATAATTTTTTATATCAAATTATTTACTGTAGCAATAAACATGCTGTCTAGTGACCACTATTGCTACTTAAACTTATTTAATATATATATTTACGCAAGCTACTTTGTTCGAAAAATGCCAGAAAGGTTGGTGTGTTAGTATATTACAATTACCACCTAGGTTAACATCTGTAGGTGCTGTGAATGGTTTCATGACTATAATTTGTAACATGGTATGGTAAAAATATATATAATCAATAACGTACCTGGAATTGATACAAGGTTTTATCACTTACTGTTGCTTTTAATGAAGTACCTAAGATAGTGTGATTGTAACCAGAACAAAAGCAGTGTTAAGTACTTATGAATAAGTGTGTACTATTGTTATTACATCCTCAAAACAGAATAACATGTGAAAGTGCAATACTGTCATAAGTCGTAAATGTCTTCCACCCTGTAAACAAAAAAACAAGTGCAGAAAATGCACCTTGCAGGTGGTTAATGGTGCAGTACAATTCAATGGGAAAACTCCACTTTTGCAGGAGATAGTAATCTTAAATGATTTTAAACTGCCTAGTTTTCATAGACTGTGTTCTCATAAAACCCAAGTATTGATAATTCAAAGTAAATATGACGATAGAATAGTAAATAACCACATATAACAGAAATTTTATTTATTTTTAATTAGATTAGAAATCTTATTTTTAATGTCAAATGTCCTGACGTGTATGGGTACAGGAGCGAAAATTTAAAACCTTGATACTTCATAATAAAGCAAACTAAAAGAATAATCTACTACTAATGGAGACTTTTGAAGTAGGCCTAATGGTATATCTGCAGCTGCAATCCCTGTTAACCTAAGCTATATCTAAGGTTTAAATGTAATTAAAAGGTTTGCAAATAAAGTTTTAAAAAAAAAAATGCCACTAAATTTCATAGTATTCATTTACTGATACTTTAAATAATTCTATAGTATTTGGTTAATATAAAATAAATGGTTCACCACCAATTTTTATCCTAAAATGCTAAATTCATGTATATTTAAATAAATATTTAGGCTTACATTTAAGTATATGTTTTAAAGCATATCAATAAAAATCCTTAACAATTTTTGCCCGATTGAAGAAATAATCAAACAATTGAAAAACCTGAACTATGGGGATGTGTGAAGCTTACTAACCTTATTTTATTGCCCACTGTGATCATATTTGGAGTTCATACCAGTTTACTGACTACAGACTACTTTCAAGAGTCTGGGTCAGTTTATTATTAAAAGTTCACATAATAAATTGTTCATGCATGCAATGTAAATGATAATATAACGTCTTAATGTATGAAGTTCATTAAAAATTGCATAAAATCATAAATTAAAAAAATGTACCACATGTTTATATTACTTAATTTTGTTATACAATATGAAATACAACAAAAATGTAGT
Source organism: Callitettix versicolor (assembly GCA_022606455.1). Lineage (NCBI taxonomy): Eukaryota > Metazoa > Arthropoda > Insecta > Hemiptera > Cercopidae > Callitettix > Callitettix versicolor. Next base: position 50,587,111 of record CM040186.1, read on the forward strand.
ATAATCATCATACATATGTGTGATTTTTGATGATATATGTATGATCAGTATGTATGAGGTATCATGATATGTGGTGATCCATTATAAATACCTAATTTTTAAGCATTATTTTCATCAGACAAAACTGTACATAAGTATTTTACCAAGGTGAAGGGATCTGGTAAGGTTAGAGTGTGTCATACAATTATAAAATCAACATGTGTCGCTGCTAGCCCAATACGAATGGATGAAAGTGGGCATAAATGGGTTTAATAAATATTGTGTAAGATATATTAGGTTACTTTATTTTACATTATTATAGTTTTTTCTAAAATTATTTCTTTTAGTCATAAAAACTTTAAGATTGAAGCACTGTAATAACCAGTTTTCCAGCTATTTCTTGCTTTTACCAGTTTTAAAACCAAAAAATTTTAGAAATGCAAAACAAAAATGAAAATATTACTTCTTTATAATTATAAAATAAGCTTTTCTGTAGAAAAAATACTTCAAACTTTTTGTTAAAAATGTTTCTAAGATATGTTAAGAAGACTAATTTTTAGGCCTGTTAGTTTTTTTTTTTTAGTGTAGGCTATGGCTGGATGTTGGTATAATTATGAATGTAAAAGCACAAGGAAAATCATCTTTCTTAAGAATAGCCCATACGGTTTATTTGTAACATACAATCAGTATTTATATATATCATTCATATAATCAATCAGTAGAATATTTTATATATCATTTTAGCACAATCAATAGACGTTCAGGAGTTTCTTCTGTTATAAGCTTCCAGTATTTGCATGTTGTCCATGACAAACCAATTTCTCAATGACTGAAGACTGATCCTAGAACAAAATATATATTATAACTATACAAAGCTATTACCTCTAATTTTAATTACGAACTTAAAATAGTTACACTTTGCAGTAGTATATAGACTGATAACTATTTGTACTTTTGTATCAAACTGATAGCTAATGTTCTATTTTTAAATAAAACTGCTGATCAAATAAATTAGTAATGCTAAATTTTTTTTCTCAACAATATAAATATTCATCTCAGTTTCAAGTAAGAAAATATATAACTTTAAAACTACAAAATAGGAGAACAGCACTACATTTAATGCAGATTTTAAAATATATACAACAGACTATAAGTGTTTTTCTTGGTTTAACTTAAAACACACATACGCTTAACTAAAAAGTTTTACCTAGAGTAAGATCTGATCAACCGTGTACGTATAAAAATCATTAAACTTGATCTTATTTAAGGCTGAGGTGAACAAAGTTGTACTTACTGAGTTGTTTATTCTTTTCAGTGATGAAATAGGCACATATTCGATTTGATAAAATCAAAAATGTTCAAATCAAAAATATCTTTGGCTAGATAATGATTACTGTAATTTAAAACTTGTAGGTGAAAGGTTTCTCAAGTTTAACCTGCAACACATATATTTTCTTAAAAAAATAACTCGCTGAAAAATATATTTTCTATATAGCCTAGCAGAATATCATGATAGTTCATCAAATAATAATTTATACAAATGCCTTGACATTTTTTGGAAAAAAAACTTTTATTCTAATCACATGGTCATAATTTCATGAAGGCCAATTTTGTGTGGTCTTTCATTTACCAATTGTAATTTTTGATTAGGCTACCTACAGCAATAAACTAAAAGGCAACATGTAAACAAACATTATTAATTATTGTAGGACGTGTATATGTATATGTAACAAAAATTAATATACATTTTCTTAATGCTAGTTACTTGTGAACTATATCACGTGGTATTCTCCTTGTGGAATTATAAAATATACTGGAAAACTGGTTTACAATATTCCGAACCTGTTAAGGAATACAATAATCCTCAATTAATTAACAAGCAAACAATCCAATAAACAAGAGATGGTAAAACTGAGTTATTGGGACCAATATTAATTTATCAAAAATATAAAAATAAAGAAACAAGTAGAATTTACAAAAAAGTGAATTTACAATAAAAGTTACCAACATAACCTCAAAATGACTACTGTTCGAAAGTAGGTAACATGCTTTTAATGGTAAAACCGATAAATGTTTCATAATAACGATAAGTGTATTTTCATAATTAAAATACATATTTTTTTTTTTAAAAAGAACTTGATAACCTAACTCTACTTAGCTGTTGCTTAACCTAACTTGACTCACTGTTGGTGTTTAATGAAACGCATGTTATTACTAATCAAAAGAATTTAATTTTTTTCTTAAAAAAAGAACTTGGTAACCTAACTCAGCTTAGCTGTTGGGTGTTAACTCATTTATTACGTATATAACTTATATTCCTTAAACATACTAATCTTTGTTGTTAGTAGTATCACAGCATATAGTAAAAATGGACGTCGGAATATAGATTTGTAACAAATCACTAAAAATCATAATTTATCATAATAAAGTTAATCTTCCATGAGTTAATATCTCTCAACGAAATGACAGAGCATATAATAAAAGCAAAAAAATAGTAAAATCACAATTTTTGCAAAAGTTCTGAAAAGTCAGACATACTCGAGAGCCAATTACAATCCAAACTGTTAAAATTATAGTGCATTTTCATAATTAAAAGAATACATATTTTTTTTAAAAAAAAAGAACTTGATAACCTAACTCGACTTAGCTGTTGCGTGTTTAACCTAACTTGACTCACTGTTGGGTGTTTAATGAAACGCATGTTATTACTAATCAAAAGAATATAATTTTTCTTAAAAAAGAACTTGGTAACCTAACTCAACTTAGCTGTTGGGTGTTAACTCATTTATTACATATATAACTTATATTCCTTAAACGTACTAATCTTTGTTGTTAGTAGTATCATAGCATACAGTAAAAATGGACGTCAGAATATAGATTTGTAACAAATTACTAAAAGTCATAATTTATCATAATAAAGTTAATCTTCCATGGGTTAATATCTCTCAACGAAATGACAAAGCATATAATAAAAGGAAAAAAAATAGTAAAATCATAATTTTTGCAAAAGTTCCGAAAATTCAGACATACCCGAGAGGTAATTACAATCCAAACTGTTAAATTTTTATATTAATGTACACATTTTACTTATACGTATTGTAACCTATATAATAGATTTATTATTAGCCTAGAAAATGTCAAAGCAAAACTAAATCAAAATATAGTGTTATTTACAAACTTTGATTTTATACTGAATTTGTAGAAGTCATTAAAGTTTATCTAGTTCTTTATGAAAGAAGGACATAATTTCGTAAGCCTGGGATTAGTTTATTCATTAGCAATTTTAAACCATATTAACTTTTTATAAATTTGTATTTAATACTTATCCCTCAGCTGACTTTTGAATGTTCTTTTGCCAAAACAATTTTAATTAAATGTATAGGCCTATATGTAAAAATCCAAAATGTCATTTTGCGCAAATGAATGAAAGACAAAAAAATGAACCTAACTAGTCTAATATGGGTTTGTGTGAAATATAGATTTGAAATTAAAAATAGTTAGGCCCTAATATAATAAGTAATCATCATTTTATATAAAAACTATATTTTGTTTTAAAATTGACTGCCTTTAGCTTATATTGAACAATAACATGCTGGTAGCAACATTAAATTATTCTTGTGAATTCTACAAATATTGCTATATTTTAGACTTAAAAACAACTGTAACTTCACAATTAGTTAGAACCTATCATCTTGTTACTTCAAAAATTTGCATTGAATTAATTACTGACTAATTTGCAAAGTAAATCCTCCATGCTCAATGTAATGTAAAAATGTAATAATAATGTCGCAAAATTTTTCTGTTAAAAATTATATAAAATCGTTACTTAATAAATGTTGTGTGGGTTAATATTAGGCCTACTTAATTTTTATAAAAATATTGTAATTATATTACACCTGAGGCATATTAAATACACAAATAACTTATCTTTTCTCCATCATATAAATAAGAGAAGAAAGTATGTTATGTCCTTACAGAGCTTAATATAGTTTATAAGTTGTAACTGTTAGCTTTAGGAATATTTTATACTTTTCTGTAAATATATTCTCATTTTCACATAAAAACCTACTTTAGACTAACCTCACCCCATTACAGTAGTAGGTATAAGAAAAAAAAATATTTAGACTATAATGCTTAGTTGTAAGTTTTCTTTGGTCTGTAAGTAGACATAGACATATTATTTAGATATTTGCAAAATATTACTAGATCTACCAATGTTACAACCAAGTAGCCTACTTTAATATTAAAAATAAACTGATATCTTAGTGATATGTAAAATTTATTACTAATACATTAGTTTCAGTTTACTATTATTAATATATATATATTATTATTATATAATATATAAAAGTGATTGTTGATCCTCCAACTATTTGTCATGTACAATAATTGTTAATATTCTAAGTTATAAATAATGTGAAATCTTAAAATTATAGTAACACACTCATGGGTTTACTAACCTTCTTCCAGTCCTGTTTTCTTCAATCCAACAGAATTTTGGTCCGTAACAATATTTTGTCAATATATTTCAAAACTTGTATTTGTTTCTACATCTCAATTCTTCAATGAACTACTTTTTGTAATAGAAAAAGCCATACACAAATGAACAAAATACATTATGCTTATCAACATTGGCATAACCTCAACCTAGGAAAAAGCAGTTCACTTTGCATTTTTCACACGAAAAATTGATTTTGAAGACGCATTCGTATACAATAAAGTATCGTATTAATATGCTACTCTGCTCGCATTTACAATATATTAGAAACGTTTGAACACAGTACTTAATATTTCATATTTTTTTTAATCTGCAATGAATCTAATATACTTCTTCCAGTCTTGTTTTCTCCAATCCAACAGAATTTTTGTTCGTAACAATATATTTCAAAACTTGTATTTGTTTTTACATCTCAACTCTTCCTTAAACTCGTTTTCTAATAGAAAAATCCAGACACAAATGAACAAAATACATTATGGATATCAACACTGACTCAACCTAGGAAAAAGCAGTTAACTTCGCATTTTTCACTCGAAAAATTGAAATTTAAGACGCATTCATATACAATAAAGTATCGTATTAATAATATCACTCAGCTCGCATTAGAAACTTTTCAACACAGTACTTAATATTTCATATTTTTTTAAAGTTTGCAATGAATCTAATGCATTCCAACATGGCCGCTTATAAGACAACACACAGTTTTCTAAACCCAAATATTCCAGTGTTTTGTGAACCTGATTTCTTGCCTCCGTGGAGGTCAAAACTCGAAGCGGAGCAAATTCTCGCTCTGGAGGCATATCTAATAAATGACATGTATAAAGAGGCAATGTTTAAGGAATGGCAAATCTATATATATATATATATATATATATATATATATATATATATATATATATATATATATTACGGTAAAATTATAAATTATGTAATTTTACCCTTAGCACAGTAGTATTTTTAGCAAATTTCCATTGGATAATGAGCTAGTGCAGCAGTCATCATGGTAAGACTCTTGAAATTAGCGCCGATCCTGACCTCTAGATCATTTTATAAGAGATCAAACTTTAATATATATATATATATATATATATATATATATATATATATATATATATATGAGACCACCCGTACTTTCGGCGATCAACAAAAATAACTTATTATACTCTGTTTATAACGCAGAATGTTTTATTATTATTATTTTGGGAAATGTTGTAATACTCTTAAATTTTCTATTTAACTCTTAATTTTGTATTGTACAAATTTTACATACACAGATATTTAATACAGTAAATTAGACGTACTTAACCTTTCGACAAGTATTTATATAACATATGCGTGAGTACCACGCGCGCCACGAGTATTACATGATCGACTTAAACACTGAATGGTATTATCGCAAATAAAGTGTTTATCTTTCAATAGAAACATTCATGCACTATTTTCGAATTCATTGACACTATTTGAAATGTTTTTGTCTCATTCCATTATACGATAGGATCGTTTACATTTCGATTATAAATATTTGTAATGAGTGTCAGCTGCTGTAAATACGTCGTGTCCAGTTACAGTGTTTTGTTTTGTCTAGGAAGTTATTTTTGTTACTTATTACAAATTATTTACTACGCAAGACTTTAAAAGTGTCAGACAACAAAATTAAACTGACGGTTAAAAGCGTGACGGTTAATCTAGACCTCTCTCTCTCTCGCTCTCTCTCTCTCTCTCTCTCTCTCTCTCTCTCTCTCTCTCTCTCTCTCTCTATATATATATATATATATATATATATATATATATATATATATATATATATATATATAGAAGAGAGACAGAGAGAGATGAATGTGTGTGTGTGTGTGTGTGTGTGTGTGTGTGTGTGTGTGTGTGTGTGTGTGTGTGTGTGTGTGTGTGTATGAGTGCGTTCATGGAATCGTATTTTATTATTAACTATTATGTTATCATTACAGTTTATTTGGACATTTGCCTCCGTTTGTGTTTAAAACAATACACGACGTTTCGAGTATATGGTTCAATTGTCGATCTCCAAGTGCCTAAACTTAAAACCTAAAACGCAACTGTAACATAAGTCTAGATGCCTAGGCATATATTAAAATACTTAAACACTAAGACAAAATACCAAGGGTAAATCCCTGAATGGCCAGACCACAAATAAAACTAAGATTTTCATGTAATCAGGGAACAACAAGTAACCAAGAAAACGAAACGCTAACTGCACACACAAAAGCTGACAAATTCCGCATCAGCAAAGAATCTATACAAGACAACAGTAAATAACATACTGATGCAGGTACAAACCTGCAACCATGCAATCTCGAAACGTATTTAGCCATACGTTTCGAATAACCTGTAATCTTAATCATATAATTCTGAAAGTTTATGTGTAGTTATTCAATAAAGCTTTAACTACTGGACCAATTGAGATGAAATTTGGTATGAACATGGTTGGTACCAGCGATGAACATAAACCTATTCCGGTTTAAAAAACGCCATTTTACTACTTTACCCAGTCCCAACTTAATTATTGAGTATTTAGTTTTGTGATATGTGTTAACTGTACAATAGTGAAGTTTTAATAATATTTTATACTTTTTAATATAATATAATATATATATATATATATATATATATATATATATATATATATATATATATATATATATATATATATATATATATATATATATATATATATATATATATGTGTGTGTGTGTGTGTGTGTGTGTGTGTGTGTGTGTGTGTGTGTGTGTGTGTGTGTGTATGTTTGTATGCTTGTTTCTTTTTTATTCAATCACGTATTAACTACTAAATCCATTGAAATGAAATTTTGAATGAAAATGATTTAGGTACCTGAGATGGCCATAGATGTATTCCAGTTTTAAAAACCTTAATTCTGTTGTTGTTATTATTATTATTCATAACAAAATTATTGTTTATAAGTTTACAATTTGCAATTATTTTAATTTAAACAAATTCAAAAATCCGTATAATTTTATCCAAATAATTGCAACAAACCAGTATTTCCAATTTAAAACAGTACAGTTTCCATTGAAGTTGGCATTTCCAATGACAGTTAGTAAGTCGCAGGGTCAGACGTTAAGAGTAGCAGGAATACATTTGGAAACTCCGTGCTTCTCACGTATATCACCTGTTCTAGATTGTCGAATAGCAAAAATCCATGTTTTGACCGAAAACCATAAATCGTATATAATATTGTATATAGAAATATATTAAATTGAAATAAACCTATTCTGATTTTGAAAATCGGTCATAAACTTCATTACCTACGTTATATTGCGGGCGAAGTTGCAACGTGTAACAGATAATCATAACATGATTAATTATAAATAGAAGTCAGTACATGATCCATTAGTCAGGATTTGTGCACAATTTATGGTGTGAATGTTTCAAATGTCAACTCTAATAACTCGTTTACCAAGGTGAATAAATAACAAATTTACTACTGTATTTTTAGCTTTACGTGACTTAGACCTACATTCCGTAATTATTCTTATAAACGTGCAATGATAAAATATTAAAACCCGATGCTTTTACCCGTTTACCCAGCAATTACTGTTTACTGTGGTAACTAATTTACCTAAATAGACATAATGACAACACAGATTACTTATTTTGAAAGTCGTTCTATTCTTAGAATTTTAATGTCTTTTTTTTAAACGTATTTACTAGGTATGGTCTTGCTGGATTTAAATACGAGGGGAATACCATTTATTAGGCTTTTTTAATTCTTACAAAACGAAGTCGGATAACCGCGGCACGCAGCTGTCTCGCTGGCGTCAGGGAAGCAAATTTTCAAAAGTATTTTTTATCTTACTCTCTTTTTTAAACTGATTTCATCAACTTGTAATACATAGATTTTTCATGAAACACGGCTAATACTTATGCCAGTTTTGTGGTGATATCATCACAGTGAAACACTTTCTTCCGGATTGTGATAGTTTCAAAAGCATGCTTGAAATGTGTGAATTGGGTTCTTCTATGGAGGCAATTTTAAAGGACAATTCGTTGGTCATTGACAGATTTCAAAATTTTTTACGTCGTATAAATGTATTTGAATTACTCTAGCTATGGTATTGGTGAACAGCGTAAAAATTTTATATATAGTCCATAATTATATATATAATTTGTGAACTAATTTCAGATAAACTTTTTTTTGTTTTATATATTTTTATTGGTTTTAATTTTGTTGTTGTTAAGTTTATATATTTTAACAATGCCTAAAATCTTGTTTAAATGTTTAGTTTGAAAAATTTCGTTTCATTTGGTGTTTAGTTTTAGTTTTCTCTCTAGTAATAGATATTTGCTGGACGAGCGATGAGAGCCTTCATTTGCTTTCCGCTAAAAACCTAAAAAAACCTCACAAACAGCTAAAACATCCTCAATGAAAAACTTTCATTTAAATCAAATTTAATATATGACATGGCTCTAAGGATAAATGATTTGAGTAACAAAAACCAACAGACGCACCGAAACTGATAACAACGACGGGCGCGCTACTAATGATGGAGAATCCGCAGTCCGGAATGTAACGACGTACGAGTCGCGTGTTTAGCTTGGCCAAGCCGAATTTCATGATGAATATTTTAAATGTGTAATTGTGCTTAGTGTTTGTGATGTATGTTTTAATGTTTTGTTTGACTTTGTGACGACCTCGACAGAGGGATTTAACATTTTGTATGGCCTGAAGATGAAACTATAGAGTTTCGAAACCGCGGTAGCCTTCATGAGGTGAGTTGATAGACCACTGACGGCAAGAATAGATATATAATCCTAATCATTTGAATATGTGGTCCGGTGGCTATGTTACAATAATAAATTTCATAATTTCAACTGATTTTGAAAATTTAAAACTAACGAGTGGTTTTTACTTTGAAGTTGTCCAGACTGTTACCTAAATCCTTTTTTTTTGCCAAGTTTGCACTGAATCGGAAATACTGTAATTGTGAACGTTACAGACTAATAAAACACACACACACACACACACACACACATTTTGTATCCACAAAACTTCTGTTTTTTAAGTGTTAATTATGTTTTATTATTTTCTTTTCTTGTTATTCTTTACAAGCGATGTTAATGTTCGCTTTACAAATACACACACACACACACACACACACACACACACACACACACACACACACACTCATACACATATGTACGAATGTGATAATTGATACAATACTCATACATATAAAATTTAATTTCCCACAAACAGTAATGTAGAGATCATATTCAACTCTTCCTCCAAGGACCCGGTTCTGGGTCTTAAATATGATGGCTCAAAATAATGTATTTTCCAGTGGACATTCTTTAAGAATCATCCTGTCCAACTGAAAGCATACAACTCAGAGTGTATGCTGCACCTAGGCAGGAGACAAACAGGCCCCGCCACTAATCTGTATGCACCGTTCTGTTAGACTAACACACCTAGATATGCATACATTACCCTACACTGTTATTATCACTGACTGCAGCCTTAATAAATCCACCTCAGTTTTGTGTGGCATTCATTCACAATGTCCGAACAACATAAATAACCCTACCTTGCCATCGTGTTAATATGCAGTATGGCATTTTAACAAAGGTCTCGATATTTAAATATATTTTTAATCGGCATTCTAATGGTAATGTTATTATAATAGTCTTGATTTCTCACGAAATGTTCAGCGAAATGTTAGTAAACATTTATATCTGCGTCGGAAATGCCTACTGCGACTCTGAACAGCGCACTTCAAGGTCATAGTTTCGAGACTGCATTACTACCGTAAACACTGAGCCCTTGTCTTCACACCTCTAACTTTCATAAAGTATATGGACGCTAAACAAACATTAAACAAATATTGACATATACAAGGATGGATTTATGCGTTTTCAGGTGCAAATAGTAACGGCACACAGTTATCTCGTTGACGTGATTGAAGCGAACTTCCAGAAAGTAACATTGTCTCAATCATTTTTTATATTTTATTTGCAAATATAATTTCATTATCGTAAAATCTACAAACATTAACATTTCAAATTACACTGAAAATATAAAAAAAATTATCCTGACAACCGTCAAATTCATTTAAATATTTTAAAATGGTTTTTGAAAACTTGAAAATACACTTACTGCAAGTTGTAACAACAAATTGCAATGGTGAAAAACAATATCAAAAGAAAGTAGGCCTAATCTAAAAAAGTCGTAAACTTTGTAAAAATTGAAATGACCTCCATTTTGAAACTGTTTAACAGATGTTGGTGGATAATAAACGCTCTAGGCTATAACCAAAATTAATTTTTGTGCCATATTTCAGTAAAATCGGACTAGATATACAATCTGTAACGGCCCTCAAAAAGGGATCTGGAAATTCAGGTTTGGCAATCACTTTAGTGTCCCAATACGGGGTTTTACCGTGATGGCAGCTTGAATAGTTTCATTTTTCAATGAAAATGTGCTAAAAGTGGATTTCTGTTCGACTGTATATCTGTACTAAACTAAGCGACAGATTTTGATAAAATTTCGCTTGTTTGTCTAGTTTGCATATGCTGAGATTTTAATTTAAAGTTTTTTTTTACTTTAGAATTTCAAAATTATATTATTTTGTTGCACTGGTTTTGATTAAAACACTTCTCTCAGCGTCATGTTCTGCTATTAGAATACTTTTTATATCAAAGTATATACTGCAAACAGGTATTTACCCTAATCTGTATGCACCGATCTGCTAAACTAACACATTTATATGTGCATATATTACTTACATCTTTGAATATAAAAGGACCAGTAGTATAGTAGCCATTATAAAAAGCGTGCTCGATATTAGCGGCTTAAGTCCAAGTAATTGAATTATCTGCCGCTACGAACTCTGTAAGCTGCAAGGAGAGGAGAGGAGATTTTTGTGAATATAGACAGTACTATTATCAAGTAGTAGTTAAACACTCTGTCGTAAGATGACACCAGCAGCGAAATTCACATTTATCATAAGGATTATCATTGTAGTATGTATACACTGTTATTGTCAATGACGATCACAATCTGTTGAAACGATTTCGATAAACGAGCGCACAGTGTGCTCCGATTGTCGTGACCTAAAGACAGATCAGAGGCTTCCGCGTTCAGGCTCTCGGCTCAGACATCCCGACTTCCAAGAAACACACAAATAGTCACTCCATTGACACGTATTGCAGCCGTCCTTTCACTCGAGTCCGCGCTCATTAGTGGAATGAAACGGCGACAGTCGTGTCGTGACACTGGGAGGCTTTGTTCTAAAATTTGGGTCGGAGCTGGCAAGATGGATGGGCAAGTTATATAACACTGTTACATGGAATGTTTCGGGTTTGTTGTTTCCTCATACTGTGGGCAAGCGGGTGATCCGAATCCAACGCTGATAGTTTAGTTAGCGTTTAAACAGTATAATTGGGGTAAGAAATTTTGTTCGGTATTCTTTGCTAATTTCATCAGGCCTGTTTGCTTAAGACAAAAAGTAGAAACAGATGATCCGTTATTATAAAACTCGTATCTGGCATCTTCGAGGTGGTCCTCGCTTCAATCGAACTTATATTCTTATACATAGGCCCTACTACATATAACTGTGTTGTCATTTATTTTACATATTGTTATGATTATACAGTTACGAAAATATTATATATTTTTTAATTGTTTAGTGTTTAAATGTTTATTTAGTCTTAATGTGTTTTTGTCTTACGCGTGCGCGCGCGCGCACACACACACACACACACACACACACACTATGCACCACCCTTACCCACTTCGTGACTAACATTAAAGAAACTGTTTTATAAAACTGTATATCACATTTCATTAAATTCGTACGAATATATATATATATTATTATTATTATCTGCGTATAGACCCTGTTGGATCACGCAAAGCATTCCGACTCATGTCTTGCTCCTTCTAATCCTCCACACCGCCCTCATCCTGTCCCCATGGATCCTCCTCCGCTCCTCCGTCCATTTTACCCCTGCTCTCTTTGGGATTTCATTCTCTGGGACCTTCCAACCGAGCATCTTTCTACTGTATGCGTTCCTGTCTTCAACGTCTGTTGAGTCTATTTCTGCGTCATGTAGATCTATTATGACTTGTGCGATCCACGACGTTGTTGATTTGACACCTTATATATACTTAAGGATTCCGTTGGCAAGTCTCGTTGTTGGGAGTCTACTGTTGTGTTTATGGAACCGAAGCCTCCTTCTTCTGATATCTGCTGCCAGGTTCGATATCTTCTCTGTGGTCTTCCGGGAGTGCAACCTGTATCCATCTTCTGTTAATCTCGGGCCAAGGATCTTCCTCAAGATTTTCGTTCTTCCTTAAAAATATCCTCCATGGTAGCTTTTGTGTGAAGTTCTAGCGTCTCGCTTGCATATAAAACCTCCGGTTTTATGACTGTGTTGTAGTGTCTGATTTTTGTGTGCGATTACATCTCTTATTGTAGATATCACGCGTTATACCAAGAGTCCCCTTCATTCTCAGTAGCCGAACCCTTTGCGAACCCTTCTCGCCACCCGTGGCGTATATATATATATATATATATATATATATATATATTTTTGTGTGTGTGTGTGTGTTTAAAATTCTACCCTGAACACAGGTGTTTTTTAAGAATTGTAAATGGAAAATCTTTCATTTAGAATATTTTTATTTCCGAGAATAAATATTTTACCTTGAATTAATATTGCCATAATTTTGCATACTACTTACAAATTTTAATTCATTAATGGTAATTAAAAAAAACAAATTGCATTTTCGTGTTATTTTAGCTTTAATAAGGTTAAATTATACTTGCAGAACGAATTTGGATATACATACTGTGAAAATAAATAAGGGGTTAGATCACCTAAAAATTAACATCCCATGAAATATAAAAATAAAAAAAAGTGTTTATCATTTTGTAAAAAAACACTATAAAAAAACTCGGTAATTATACAGAGTTTCATTACATGTATACACATTTTTAAATATTACGTTTATTTAATTTTTTTAAGGTTTGAAAGTACAGAAATATAACTTCTGATATGTCAGTAGTGAAGTCATAAGAGCTATATAGATAGGATTGTAAACTACTATATCTATACATTCATAAAAACTCAAAACAGCCATGTCATCACATAATTCAAAACAGACAAAACTACTGAACTACTAACGGAAGGAAAAAAACTACTAACTTCATAGGAAAAATTGGAATGAACCACCTATTGTATTGTAAAAATAATATTAAAATTTAAGAGTCAATTTGAGTCAATTTAATCTAATTCATATTATATTTCTGAAAGTTTGTGTGCTTGTTTGTTTGTTTGTTATTCAATCACGCTTTAACCACCAATTGAGATGAAATTTGGTACGAATATGGTTTATGTATCAGAGATACATATAGGCCTATTCCCGTTTTACAAAACGTCATTATACTACTTACCCAGCCCAAAATAATTATCAGTTTTTAGTTTTGTGGCATGTGTTAATTGTAGTTATTTACTGGACCTGTGATTTAGGTACCTGAGATGAACATAGATTCAATCCTATTTTAAGAATCTTAATCTGTGTTTTATTTATTGCAAAATTATTGCTTTTAATGTAACATTTTCAATATTTTAGTTGAAATATTTTTCAAAACTGACTTTAATTTCTTACTTTGTGTTGAATTTCAATATTAAATGTAAAAAAATCCCTACACAGAGTGCCAATTGTAAGGTAGTATATATATTTGTGTAATTACATTATATGAAAAAATGGTAAATATGCAGTGTAGCATATCCTTATTTTTCTATATTTTTGTTACTAAAATGCTTTATTATGTACCCAAAAGCAAGAATCCAAAATATGAAAGCACGAGAAGTACTATAAAATCGAAAATAAAAGTGACCAACATAACCTCAAAATTGCTACCCGACGAAAATCAGTAACGTGTTGTAAATCGGTAAAACAATAAAAATACGTCTAACACGGGTTTTGGATGATAAGAAACCAATTTTTTAAAAGAATACTGCATAACCAAACTGACACGGTTGTTAGGCCTAACAAGGTGATGCGTGAAAAAACCTTTATATTTTTTTAAAAAATAGCTTACTATATATCCTGACACGGTTGTTGGGCTTATCACGATGATACGTGAAAAAACCTTTATATTTTTTTAAAGAACACTACATATCCTATCTGACACGGTTGTTAGGCCTAACACGGTGATGCGTGAAAAACCTTTATATTTTTTTAAAGAATACTACATATCCTAACTAACACGATTGTTAGGCCTATCACGGTGATGAGTGAAAAAAACCTTTACTTTTTAAAGAATACTTTATAACCTAATTGACGCGGCTGTTAGGTCTAACACGGTGATGCGTGAAAAACCTTTATATTTTTTCTACATATCCTACCTGACAAGGTTGTTGGGCCTATCACGGTAATGTGTGAAAAAAACCTTTATTTTTTTAAAATAGTACTGAAAACCTTAACTGACACGGTTGTTAGGTCTAACATGGTAATGCGTGAAAAATACTTTAATTTTTTTAAAATAATACTCCATAAGCTAACTAACATGGTTGTTATGCCTAACACGCTGATCCATTAAAAAAACCTTTATTAATTTTTTTTAAATAGTACTTATAACCTAATTGACACGGTTGTTGGGCCTAATAAGGTGATGCATAAAAAAAACCGTTATATTTTTTTTTAAGAGTAACTTAACTAACACGGTTGTTAGGCCTAACATAGTGATGCGTGAAAAAACCTTTATATTTTTTTAAAGAATACTACATATCCTGACACGGTTGTTGGGTCTATCACGATGATGTGTGAAAAACCTTTATATTTTTTTAAAGAATTCGACATATCCTAACTGACACGGTTGTTAGGCCTAACATGGTGATGCGTGAAAAAACCTTTATATTTTTTTAAAGAATACTAGGCTACATATCCTAACTGACACGGTGGTGCGTAAAAAAACCTTTATATTTTTTTAAAGAATACCACATATCCTAACTGACATGGTTGTTGGGCCTATCATGGCGATGTGTGAAAAAACCGTTATTTTTTTAAAAGAGTACTCCAAACATTAACTGACACGGTTGTTAAGTCTAACATGGTGATTCGTGAAAAAAACCGTTATTTTTTTTTTAAAATACTCCAAACCTTAACTAACAAGTTTGTTAGGCCTAACATGGTGATGCGTGAAAAATCTTTATATTTTTTTTAAATAATACTGCATAAGTTAACTAACATGGTTGTTAGGCTTAACGCGGTGATGCATTAAAAAAACCATTAAATATTTTTTAAAAAAGAGTACTCCATAACTTAACTGACACGGTTGTTGGGCCTAATACGGTGATGCAGGAAAACACCTTATATTTTTAAAAAAAAGTACTCCATACTTAACTAACACGGTTGTCAGGTCTAACACTGTGATGCGAGATCTTTAATGTATGTACATGTATGATTGCGGGCAAAGCTTTGACCGGTAACAGCTAATCATATTATATTTCTGAAAGTTTGTTTTTGTTTATTTGTTTGTTATTCAATCACACTTTAACTACTGGACCAATTGAGATTAAATTTGGTATGAACACGGTTTAGGTACCTGAGATAAACACAATACTATTCCAGCTTAATTGAATAATAGTGACTTTTTAATAATACTGTATTTTATTAAAATATGACAGGACCCTGTTTTAGAGTATCGAGTAGCAAAAATGTATATTTCTTGGCCGAAAACCATAAATCGTATAATATTGTAAATAGAAATATATTAAAATGAAATGACCTATTCTGATTTTGAAAATCGACTAAAAATTTTATTGCCTACATTATAATTGCAGGCAAAGCCGCAACGGGTAACAGCTAGTTATAAATAAATTCGGAATTAAACTCCACCTGTACAACCTTTATTTTTCACATATTTAGTGTTTCCTTTAAAATACGACTAATATTGATGTTATTATCGAAGGAACATCTGTGTTGCAAAATCAGCTGTTATATTGTAGACGCACACCTTTATTGCGTCTCATACTGTACCGTTCTGAATCGGTTTGCCCGCCTGTTTGATTTAATCACTGTAGGATGAACAGTTCAAACAATCCTTTAGATCCTATCAGTGCTAACATAATGGCGAGTCGTGATCCCGGTATATACGATCCTTTTCGCGGTTAGGTTGGCAAAACTGCCGAGGCAATGCATGCCAACGTTTCCCCGCACGTTTCGTTAATTAATTTGTCGGTAAAACCACCAGCTGTCAGTATTATTGTGCTATGTTGTCGATCATAAAAAAAAGTTTGTGGATTAATCGGCCAGATTGCATATATTTTACATAAAATTAATATTAATTAGTCAGATTACCCAGTATTTGTTGCGATACAATTATGGTAAATTTTCCATTATGAAAGTTTTGTATTACGCATTGTTAGACTTTTCACATTTTCTGCGTAGCTTACAAAATTAGTGTGTACTAACATTTCGCACACTTATTTCCCGACAAAATCCCGAAAATATAATTCAAGTATATTTTTTCATTAAGGTATATTTTATTTACCGCCATTTTGAAACGGCAACGAACTTGTCCGATGTTAACGAATATTTGTGAGAATCCTAAAACAAAATTGCAAACGCTTGAGTGAAACGTATTCTACAAGTCAGGATCGAGGGTCATTTGATAAATTCAAGGCTGGGTCTCACCATAAACACATAAGAATAATAGAGAAAGGAATTATAAAAACCCCGGCACTGCGATCGACGAACTTATTGTGCATCCTTAATCCTACTTAATATTACTTAATCCTCTTAAGTACTATTTATTTAAACAGATTAGTGCTTGCAATCCACTGACTAGTTCATCCTGTTCGAGGTCCTTAGGGTCCTGGTAACTAAAAACTCTTAGCCTTGTGCTAGCAAAAGTCTCATAATCGTGAATTATATGGCATTCTCCTCTTTTATATGCATAACCTAAACACAGTTTCTCTATTCTACACTACTAACCTGGTCAAGTGCACCCTTAGACTATAGTGCCCTGTAATGAGCCCCATGGTTTTCCTGAGTTGTGCTCTGCCCTGTATGTCTGCTGTCTCTATAAGTCCTCCAAAGGAACGTTTCTTCCCTAAAGTCGGATAGGGTTCGATAAACTCAAATGCAGATCCCAGTCTAGCCAGTCAGTCTACCTCCTCGTTACTCTCAACCCCCATATGCCTCGAAACCCAGTGAAGAGTAACTTCGTTTCCAACGGATAGACCATTGAGGTTCTCCAGACACTCCAAGACTAGCTTGGATTTGATTACTGCAGTATAAAAATAATTCGAGTCTTCTTAAAAGCCCGTCTTAAATACTCCCGAACACAGTCATTAATAGTCATTACTTCAACCGGGAATACTGTTGTATATTGACAGGTCTCAGGCAGTACATCCCAGCATTCTTCCAATGGCCATTACTTCAGCCTGGAATACTGTTGTATATTGACAGGTCTCAGGCAGTACATCCCAGCATTCTTCCAATGGCCATTACTTCAGCCTGGAATACTGTTTTATATTAGCAGATCTCGGGCAGTACACCCCAGCATTCTTCCAATGGCCATTACTTCAGCCTGGAATACTGTTTTATATTAGCAGATCTCGGGCAGTACACCCCAGCATTCTTCCAATGGAAATTATGAACAGAACTTTTTTCTTACAAATTCTTGATAACCTGTCTTAACAAACGTAATAAGCGCTAAAGTCTGTATAATTTATAGCACTGACTATATGAAATTGATCAGACATCGGTCAGGATCTGCTTTTGGTTCATCATTAAAAAAAACATTCGATATCGGCAAAATGCGCTACTTTTTTTATGTGAACGGTTTTGTTTTCAAAGGAATGTAAAAATAACACTGTACATGATTTACATGGCTAACAGCTTGGACAGATTTGTAACTGAAAAAAATCGGATTATCCGTTTGAAAATGGCGGGCATTTTTATGTTTTATAGTTAGTAAGCATGACAACTGAGATCGGAATACTAGGATTTTCTCTTTCTCTTTGTCTTGGAGCTAGAGATCTAAAATAAATATGGTATTTTTTTTTTACTTAACGTTCATATTTCATGCTGGTGAAGACGTGTAATCGGCGTTAACAAGAGAAAAGCTTACCGCAGTAATTCCAGTGTCGAACCTACGATCTTAAAATGCACAAGTTCTTAAACGAAATAGACTGATAGGTACTTTAACTACCTCAGACATGCTAGCTGGTAATTGCAGTTCAGTGGTTTATTTTGCTATGGAATTTAGCCTATACTGTATTTTCCAAGGCTGAGTACGCTGTACAGGTTTGTATCCATTTTGCATAACCAGCGCCTTGATTTCTTAGAAGGATCTAACATGAAAACTTCCAGCAGTGCTTCATTAAAAATATAACACCCCGCAGGGGGGTTCAGACTAGCTGCACTTATTGAGAGGATTTAGATGTCCCTTGCGGTACCCGAGTCTAACACACCCTTGCGGTACAAACTTACGCTTACAACACTAAACTTACGATTTTAACACTTTACCCTCTCACTTACATTTAGGGAGGCGATGATAGCCTCAATGTGCTTTTCGCCTTAAAAAAAAATAACTAATTAAAAATATAACACATGCGTTCCTATAACTATTCATATTGCAATACTGGTTTTTACAACTCTTTTTGTGTTTTCCGTCTAGTGAACGAGGCAGTTGCGTGCAGAGATATTTCGTTTTACAAATATAATCCCGGTATGTTTTCACCAGTGGGAGTATATGTGGGCAGTATCCGTTACTGTAGAAGGCGCACAGTACTCTGCCAATGGCCTGTAAATTGTATAAAATAACGGAACTGCCCTCGTAGCGTGGCAACTTTAGATTAGCAAAAACTTCGTAATTGTGTGTTGCCTCTCAACATAGTGCCTCGTAATGCAACTGAAGTGAATTTTGTTTATTCACGGTTTTAATTTAAATTAGTCTGCATTGATTAATTTCTCGAGATATAAGGGAACTATTTTCTTCAAAATGTTTTTCAATCCTTTTCTGCCATAAAATTCGTATTTACCACGCAGGTGTCTCGCTGATGTGATAGAAGCGAGTTTACAAAAAGTAACAACATGGAATCGTATCACTTAAGCGTAATGTATTTGATGCATGTTTACAATAATAATATGTGGGAACTGCTTCATAAAACTTAACAGTTCGACTGGTGATTAATTTCGTATTGTCTATGCGATTTGAAAATATTAATTTATACAGACTTCAGCGCTTAATTACGTTGTTTAAAACAGTTTTTAAAAAAATTGTAAGAAAAAAGTTCTATTTGTAATTTTCATTGGAAGAATGACCTATAAAACGGCCATCATGGTAAGATCCAGACCCGGAACCGTATAATTATATTTGAGGGGGTTCGTAAAATTTGTATATCAATTTTGATCAAATTTAATTCAAATGACACACAAATCGATTATGCGAGTAGTTTTGACAAGTTCATTAAGCAGCACAATTCGTTTATCCGGTTCAAAAATGGCGGTAATTTCAAATATTTAAAAATTCTTAACTTTTTGTTTTTAAATTTTTTTGAAAACCTATTTCACCTTCGTAATAAACTTTAAAAATTGCGTAAATTAGCGTTTTTGGATTTTCAAAATCTTTTGAAATTAAGAAATTTTATTTTACAGCGGTCAGGGTTCATTTTCGTATTTTTACTTAAATATAATTTGAAAGTTTTTGATGCTAAAATAGTCGTATGTATAGATTTGCCTGCAGATTATGATGGTGTAGTCAGAATTGAAAAGGTAAATAAAAATATTTTTAGAAATTCGCTTCTTTCGTGTCAGCGGGCTGCTATTATTTAAAAATGTAAAATTGCCGTCATTTTGAAAACTGTTGAACTTATTTTGTTGAGTAACAAATTTGTCCAAGCAGATATCAATTTTCAAAACCTTCAAAGCAAAACTAATCTTCCAAAGAACCAAGCGGTAGCACATTTCGCCCATATCGAGAGATTTTATTTATGAACTGAAAATAGTCCCTGAACGCAGATTTCAAAATACTATTTTATACAGATTTTAACGCTGATTACGTTGATTAAATCAGATTTTCAAAAACATAAAAAAGTTACGCTTTTTTAATTGTAGAATGGCCGCCATTTTAAAACAGTTTTTCTGCATAACAAACTATTTGTTTAATCAGTTACTGAAATTACGTTATCACGTACACGTAATATGAATACTTCAAAAAGGGTTCTATAAATCAGGATCCATATTTATTTCTTGGTACAGGGTCTGGTTTTTACCATGACGGCCGCTCATTTTCCAGTCGAACACATAAAAAATACCGAACCTGCATTGTGCACGTGTAATCACGTAGTTCAACTGGGGCGCGTAACATTTTTCTAATGCGTCAACTAATGTTACGCTGTACTGTTACGCCCGCTGTTGCGCAGATTTGTTGCGCTGCGGTGTTTTGTTGCAAGTAGCCTATATGCGTGAAGTCAGTTACCTAATTGCTACGTAGCATACGACAGTCTTTTCATTTCAATAAATCTATGTTTAATAATTACTGCTTCACTTTGAACACGTGCCACTCTGTACTTGCTTATTACAGTCAATACGTGTTGACATTCTGCATAATGACTTAATCGTTTATGTAATACGTTTATTAGCAACTGGTTTTTTCTCTCATCATACGAAGCGTAAGTAATCGCGGCACACAGCAGTCTCGCTGATGTGATGTAAGCGAATTTACAAACAAATAATTTTTGATACGAAAATTTCTTTTAGCGGGTCTAAAGCACATTCCTGTAAGAGGAATAACATGTAAAAAGCAACATGCTTGCCGTTAACACACAATTAGTATATTGTAGTGAATTTAAATCTACCAGTGAGCTGATTGAGCCCAGTTACATTCGTGGCCCAGTGATGTGGTTTATGCGTATGAAACTAAAGGACACGAGTTCAAAACTCGCTACTGACTAAACTTTTTTACATTTAATATTTATGTTTAAAATTTTAAGTACATATATATAAAATTGGTATATATAAAAAACCCATATAACATATATATAATTAATTGTATATATATATATATATATATATATGTTATATGGGTTTTGTGTACACTTCAAAAACTCAAAAAGTTCTTCATCGATTGAGCTCAAGTGTTAATAAAACCCGCGAAGGTTTTTAGTACAATACTTTCAACCACAGCCATTACAATACTTGCCCAAAATTAATATAAAGTATTTACTTTATGAATTACTATACCATTCATTAGATCGCCATGAAACTTTGAACCTGCGAAAGTAGTTGCAACCACTGAATAAATATTTAGTAGTTTATCTATGAAACTGATAAAATACATTTTTTTACAGTTAATTTTAGTAAGGAAATAGAAAAAAAACCAAACCAAACGGCGGTCAAGATTTATTTTAGGTAGAAAAAATCAAAAACAGACGACGGTCAAGGTTTATTTTAGTTGAAGAAAAAAACAAACCAAGTTTAGTTAGGAAATAGAAAAAAAACAGACAGAGGTCAAGGTTTATTTTAGTTAGAAAAAATATTGTATACTCACAATTATTGCAAAATTAAACTTATATGAAATGTACGTTTTTTTTACTCATTTCTCATCCATGCAACTATAATTTACCACAGAGAAGCGTTGCAGGGTACAGCTAGTATATATATATATATATATATATATATATATATATGTTTTATAATACTGTAGTTATTTAAATTATAATTAAAGTCATTACACTATGTGCACGACTCATCTAGAACAAAGTTGTTTCAAGTTCATTTATAAATATTTAAATTTAAATTATTACCGAACGCCGTTGTATACATACCCAGCCCAGTTATCACAATTATTAGAGCATGTTGGTTATATTGTACAATACCAGATAGTATATTGTACAATACTAGTAACCCTATCGTTGTACAGTAAGGAAATTATAATTGAGCAATACGTCCCGTAAAAAAGGAAGAGATATCCCGTTTTTCTGTAATGTTTTCCCAAATGTTAGGCTTACCATAATTTGTGGACTCCAAACTGGGATTTTTTTTGAGGAGGTTGTTTACGAAACGTTTTTTTGTTTATTTATTAATCAGTTTTTCCACTTGAATACATTGGTTTACAAGTAACGTCATTACTTCCTAAATTATTATTTTTGGAATAAAAATGTTAACTAAAAGTAGGCACAGAAACACGCAAACATTTACTCAGACCTGGGTGCTGCGATTACATCAGTACAATCGGGTCCTTGAAGTTGGACGGGTGTGATATTTCTCAGGTAATAGTACTTTTCCAAGGAACACCTTATCAGTTTTAATTTTTTCTTAAAAATCCACACAAAACATCTTTGAATTAACTTTTATGTTGAGTTTACAACCGAAATGGGCATTCTTCGCCTCTCTGCTGTCCAAACATTTCTCATAGATGATACCCTTTCCACCGGTGCTGATGCACCAGGCAAGCACATCTTGAACGTCACGAATTTGTAAATGTTTTTTTTTGAATTCAGTATCGTACTTGAAAAGTGAACCAGAGATTTTCTTCATTTATTTTGAACGTTGAGTTTGCTTTCTTCAGGCAGGTCTTCCTACTTTGGCTTCAGTTTTACCAGCCGCTAAATCAAAACAGAAATTTCCCGAACGCGTGGTGAGTCTACAAAATTTCCCATATTTCAATTTACTAACAAAGAAAAGATTTCTGAAAGCTTGCACAACCCTATTGAAAGTTTTTTAACGTTACATTGCTCTGTCAATTTTACAATAACATTTTAGAAATGGCTGGGGGGACAGTGGAAAGGTTCGCACGATGAAAGTTTTTTAATAAGTTGTTTTTTAATTAGAGGAAAACTCGTAATTTTTTTAAATATAGTTTTACTCTTTGACTCCACGTAGTGTTGACACTGTGTGCTCTGTGGCTCACTTTCTGTTTACATTAATTTTTACTTTTGATTCATACGGTGTGTGTGTGTGTGTGTGTGTGTGTGTGTGTGTGTGTCACTTTTCCGTTCCTCAGGTCAGCTCATTTTTAGATTAACTTTACTTTACAAGAAAATACAAATTTACTGCTTGTTTTCATGCACAGTGTTAAGTTTTATAGCAAACTAATTGGGGTACCCGTATTGCTTGGGTCTAAATGAAATGATTCTTAGAATTAACTTGGATAATTACGGGGAAAATACTTGTTTTTAATGAGATTTCAACAAAATTCAATTTTTAAGACGACTATTTTTGATTTGTAGGCTATATGTTGTAGATAAGTGAAATATATATAGAATTATATATGATATTTTATTTAATATCAGTTGAGTATAATTTCAATTTATCAGTGAGGTCAATAGGCTAATGTAGTTCGACCCATAAAAACCAAAATTTTTTAACGTTTTAATATCTTTAAAAAAATCTGCTGTCACTATCATTATTAAAATTTGTACCTTATCAGCTTTTTAAACTTTATAATTACATTTAAAAATACAAATATGGGCCGTGATTTTCAAATGGCCTTAATTTTGGAACATTTTGCTGGGTAACGAACTTGTTTAAGTTAGTACTAATATGGATTTTTGTGCCAAGTTTGAATCAAATAGGACTACAATTTCGAATAAACCTGTGTTCACACAAATAAAAATTATTTTAAAGGCCTGTATACATTTTAACGACTTTTAAAAAGTGATATGTATGTTTAATGTGATAAGACCCTGAAGTTGGCCATTTTATAATTTGCTTGATATTTTAATTTTGCTTTTGTTCGTCTTAAACACTGTTGTTATATTTGTTGTTGGTTTTCATATACATATTTATTCTTCTTAACTTTTTGTTAAAGTTTATATATTTTAACAGTGTTTTTTAGTTTTAGTGTCTAGTTTAAGTAGTTTAGTTTTAGTTTAGGGTTAACAGTGTTTAACACTATTTTCCTTGTCCCTTGCCGGACGGGCGATGATACCGTTCATGCGCTTTTCGTCAAAAAATAATAAATAGAAATGTTTTGAAAATTAATAACATTCTAACATACATTCGAGATAATTCGTTGTTTGTACTTACCAATTAAAAAATAATTTGCAATATTTAATTGCCTCTCTGTCGCCATTTTAAACCTCCGCCTTCCAAGCTGCTGACCCACTTTTGGCCCTCCGAAGTTTGGTGGGTGGATGAAATGGAGAGTGCGTTGGCAATGCGGGTCAACCGCTTCTCACTTTCAAATTTCTTTTTGGGAGTGCAGTCGATCAATCAAAGGTTAACCCTTTCATTCATATTAGAAGTATTAGTCTTTTTCAAGTAAGCATTAGTGCTGTTTTTTTCTATCGATTATCAAAATGCATTTATGCGATTTACGTGACCCTTTAAAAAGTGATTATTGTTATATTATTTTTCCATAGCCTATTTACAGCCCTCTCGTATTTTATTCTTTAAACATTATAGTAATTTACTATACTTTATTTAAATATCCTAACTTTTTGACCTTATGAAGTTTTATTGACTATTATTAAATTCTTAAAATCGAGCTTTTTGAAATTTGAAAAGTTCTCTTACTTTGAATTGGGTAATTTTATAATTAGTAATCTCTTTCCGATCCTGTTTTTGGGCGATGATAATCTTTCAGGTTTTTCACTCAAAAAACCGAAGAAAAAAAAATTAGAGGCTCATTTCAAGTTCCTGGGTGATGGCTGTTCCTTAGTTAATTTTCCAATGAATTAACGTTACTAAATGGGTGTGTACTTTATAGAATTTATTCAAGTGTAGAGAAGCTGCTTGTTGTACACTGAATGCAAAGAGAGAGACACAGAATTAAATGTTTTGGAACCACTGACCTAAATATTGCCAACGTATTGTAATTACCGACAAAATAATTACAAAAACAACACAGCTAACGTTAAATAACCAATTTGCCAGTGCTTACTATTCCCGGGCACAATAAACCACAAAGTTCCCGGTTACTCCTCTCGGTTGTCGTTATTCTTCAAACACAGGAAGCAGAAATCAATTTCACAAGGTTCTGCTTGCCGCCGAATTTGACAAAAAAGCTTGACACAAATAGCCAGGCACTGTGTCGTCGAGGGGGGAGGTGATAAAATTTAATCGATAAGAAAGCGGACCGTGATCTTGGAGACGATTATTTGAAAGAAACAAAAGAAACCAAACAGCGATTATACCGTGATGCAGGTCCATTCACTACGTCGAGGAAAGTGTTGGTTGTCTTTGTTGAAGGCGGGAACTGTTTGGTCCCACGGTTGTCAGATTTCGTACGTGTGTAATATTTTCTCACTATACGAAGTATGTAGAACTTATTATTATTAAATTTAATTGTTATTGATAGACGGATGTACCTGTTTTCTCTCTTGCATCTAAAAATATAGTTTTAACTTTGTTAGGCAATGTGTCGCTTTGTACACAATCTCTGAGATGAAACGAATTGGACGATTTGAATTCAACTTGGCATGTAAGTACCGTACCCAAGATTTTTATCAAAATTTTCAAAAATGTTATAAAAAAGTACCAAAGCAAAATTTATGGAGCTCTAATCTCCAAAAATCGGTTTGTGAGCTTTCGAAAAACTATTAAGAGTTCTTGAGTTATCAAGCTTCTGTTTGGCATCCCAGATACTAAAGATACTGACGGAGCCAACTGAAGGGTTTAACATTTGTTGGTGTATCAAAGAAGCCCTGGAATAACAAGTTACCTCCAAGTCTACCTTAGCCTTACTCATGCATGCGGGTTTTTTTATGGGCGGACTTCATTTTCCTAGCTACTCATAGGAACAACATGAGTAAGAATGTAATATAGAATACGCAGGATTTAATGAAGCACAACCTCTATTGTAGGAGTGAATTGAACGAAAAACAAAAGGATTAGCAGAGCAAACATCTGCAAGAACCTCAATTACTAACTGGGAAGTCACCTAGAAATGAGGGGGGAGCACAGCATTTATTATAGCAGAGAAGTGAAAGAAAAATCGAAAGGGTTAGCAGAGCAAACATATGCAAGAATCTCAATTAATAACTGAGAAGTCACCTAGAAATGAGGTGGGAGCACAATATTTATTATAGGAGAGAAGTGAAAGAAAAATGGAAAGGATTAGCAGAGCAAACATATGCAAGAATCTCAATTAATAACTGGGAAGTCACCTAGAAATGAGGTGGGAGCACAATATTTATTATAGGAGAGAAGTGAAAGAAAAATCGAAAGGATTAGCAGAGCAAACATATGCAAGAATCTCAATTAATAACTGGGAAGTCACATAGAAATGAGGTGGGAGCACAATATTTATTATAGGAGAGAAGTGAAAGAAAAATGGAAAGGATTAGCAGAGCAAACGTGTGCAAGAATCTCAATTAATAACTGGAAAGTCACCTATAAATGAGGTGGGAGCACAATATTTATTATAGGAGAGAAGTGAAAGAAAAATGGAAAGGATTAGCAGAGCAAACGTGTGCAAGAATCTCAATTAATAACTGGAAAGTCACCTAGAAATGAGGTGGGAGCACAATATTTATTATAGGAGAGAAGTGAAAGAAAAATGGAAAGGATTAGCAGAGCAAACATATGCAAGAATCTCAATTAATAACTGAGAAGTCATATAGAAATGAGGTGGGAGCACAACATTTATTATAGGAGAGAAGTGAAAGAAAAATCGAAAACGATTAGCAGAGCAAACATATGCAAGAATCTCAATTAATAACTGGGAAGTCACATAGAAATGAGGTGGGAGCACAATATTTATTATAGGAGAGAAGTGAAAGAAAAATGGAAAGGATTAGCAGAGCAAACATATGCAAGAATCTCAATTAATAACTGAGAAGTCATATAGAAATGAGGTGGGAGCACAACATTTATTATAGGAGAGAAGTGAAAGAAAAATGGAAAGGATTAGCAGAGCAAACGTGTGCAAGAATCTCAATTAATAACTGGAAAGTCACCTATAAATGAGGTGGGAGCACAACATTTATTATAGGAGAGAAGTGAAAGAAAAATGGAAAGGATTAGCTGAGCAAACATATGCAAGAATCTCAATTAATAACTGGAAAATCACCTATAAATGAGGTGGGAGCACAACATTTATTATAGGAGAGAAGTGAAAGAAAAATCGAAAACGATTAGCAGAGCAAACGTGTGCAAGAATCTCAATTGCGAACTGGATAGCCACCCAGAATTGAAGTGTTATATTCAGTTTGCCACCTTGAATCCTTTCCAAATCTTAGACTTTATTAATACTATGGTTGGTGAAGTTTAACTTATTGAAGTTTTACGTAACTGAGTATTTCAAGGAATATAGAAAGATTGCACAATAGATCTACAAAGGTTATAGTGTTACATTAACCCTAGCCATTCATAAATTCATTCATCTTTCTGAATATGGTAGCTATTTTACTGAAGTGTACATTAAACTAAAGTAATTTTAGTAGTTTGCTATTCATTCTGTTTACATCAGTTTCTTTCCTTTTTGTGGTAACGTGATTTATGACGCCACAGTGCATTTTGCGTAGATGAAATTAACAAACTCTTTTATGTTATTAATTTTGTTCATTATTTTTAGATAAACATTTGTTTTTGTTCTTCTTACCCACTTTGTTGTTTTTCACGTGTTTATTCTTCTTCATTTTTGTTTAGTTTTTATATTTTAACAATGTTATCTAGTTTTAGTGTTTAGTTTTAACAGTTTATTTTTAGTATTGCCAGTGTTTAGGTTTCGTTTCCCTCTGTTTGGACGAGATATGATAGCCTTCTTGTGCTTTTCGCCAAAAACACAAAAAAAGTTAACAAATGTGGTTCATTAGAATTCGCTCGAATTTTTGTGAAAATACAAACCATAAATGCAGCGAATTTGAAATAAACTTACGGTTTTGTAAACGGTTAATTCGCTTTTGTTAATAGCTTGGACAAGTTTGTTACCAAGCATAATTCGTTTTAAAACATCGCAATTTTGTGTGAAATTGTTTTCAAACTGATTTTATTTCAAACTATTTTTACGTTTTCAACGAAATTTTGTAAATTAATACTAATGCAGATTTTAACACTAATGGTTAAATCACAAATCAAATTGTCAACAACGTAGTACATTTTTAACATTTCCATATTCTATGACATCAATTTTGGAACGGATGAATAGTTTTTGAATTTTAATAAACTGATTAGCTATTAAATTAGCTAAATTGTAAAGTTTTGGGGTTTCACTGATTTTGATTGCGACTTTTACATGAAATGTAACCCAAACAAAACTTAGTAGTCGTTATGTATCATCGTCTAAACAATAGAAACTGAATTACACAACCTAGTTTTCCGTTTAGTAACACCTAAAAAACCACGCTAAAAATCCTCCTCTTCCGGCTTGGAAACAGCTTAAGCCTGCGAAACCTAATTCACTTCTGTCAACCCATACTCACTTCCTATTGGTTCGCATTGCTGGAGTAATACATTTCTGCCCAGGCATTACTGCCGTCGCATCACTTCGCATCTCCAGTACACAATAGCTTCATTCTGATTGGTGCGTTCTTTCTCTAATTTTAACAATGGAATTTTGAGAAATTATGGTTTCCGCCATACTTCCGAATATAAATAAATACAGGTCGAAAATCGTTGCTCGACAGAACATTGAGGAGGACCACCCACTACAGAACAACCACAGCCTACCAACACCCGGACCAACTGCTCGGGAGGAAATAGGAGGGATCCGGCCAACAATAAATACGAAGCGAAGTGTCTCGCGGCCGATTTGGTGAACGCCCGGATTTTTTCTATTTCTCCCGCAGACTACAACATAAATAATACCAAAAAAAAAAATCATGTTCGAAAGCTAATTACGTGGGTAAATCGTAAGCTAGAACACAAATCAATTACCGTTTTTAGTTTTTTATGGAACTTTTTTTATTTCACTATAAAACTACTGTAAAAAAAACTTTCTACATTCAACAAACACTGTGTTTGGTAAAAATCCTACCGAAGTTTATAGTCACGTTAATTATAAATTCACTTAAAATTTCTCTTGGTCAATAACTTTCTGCAGTCAGGCTATGTATGTCACTGGATAGGCGTGGTCTTAGAGTGGGTGTTCTCCGTGCAATATCATGTCCTGCTACAACTGGTTCTGTCATATGTTTATAGGATTAATTTAGTTTTATGGGATCACATGTCATACTAATGAGAAATGTATGCTGTGACATTAGACATTGTGCTTTATGATGTGTGTTTTCGGACTACTAGATGGTCGAAACGGTTTTATGATACATAATACTATTATTATTAGTAATATAATTATTATTAATGAGTTTATTTACTACAAAATCCATAAATACATTTGTTAATTACATACAGAAATACTCAGATACATAGATGCTATCCATCTGTAGAGTGTTCCCAACTTTAATATTCTCAAAATAAATTAATAATCATATACATCAACTAAACATTTTCTATTTTTATAGGTTGTCATATGATAACCAAACAATTTTGTCCAATTCTTCCCATTAAAATACTCGATACACTTTTCTTACTTAATATTTCAGAACCAAACCATTTTACTCTAAACTCTTGTAATGCCGGACAAACCGCCAATTAGTGATACGTATCCTCTATTTTTAACTTATATATATATATATATATATATATATATATATATATATATATATATATATATATATATATATGAACATATATATGCCTCCTTAGTTCTTTCTACTTAAAACGTACATTTGTCAACTCTTAACTTAAAAATGTAAGAAATGAATTGCAAACTATTACTATCACATTTATTTTAAATTAAACATTTCATTCTTTATAAAAACTATGAAATCTTGACTTTTGTGCCTTAAATAGGCTATTGTTATTCCTAAAAAAACTGTTTTAATACAGTCTTGTAATCTTTCTATGCTCAACTTTATTTTTTTACTGTCCAGGTATTTATTTAAATCTACATCATGTTTTCCACATAAAAGTACTTAAACCAAAATACTTTTTTTTAATGATCTCTTCTGCCAACAGTCTGGGCAACCGGTGTTCCTTCAAACACACCGGTCTAGAACTTTTTGAAAAAACCTAATGTGCAAATCCAATGTATACAAGAACATCTGATTCTCTCTTGTCTCTAAATATATAATAAAATCAGTGATAAATATATTGCGCTATTTTTATGTGCTCAGTAAACGAAGTGTAAATATAGTATTGATGGTGAAAACTCGACCTTGAATCTGTAGTTTTACGTCAACAGTGTTAAAAAAAATAGGTTTGACTTAGATGTCTGTTTTTTTGTTTGTTTAAATCGATAAAGACTAAACTAATGCAGATTTTCTCGATATCAACTTGTCAAGATCGACACTAAATAGTTTGATTAAATGTAAATAACCCTTCAAAAATGTCTGTATCCCAAAAATGCCTGTAGCACATATATAATCTTTGAATAAAAGATTAGGATATGGGCTAATTTTAAATCATCCGCTCTCGTGGTCCTCCAGAATTACCTCAGGAGTTTCTCCTGGTTGTCATATATGCTCTTTATGTAGTAAAACTTCAATTTCCTCTAAACTGTTACATGAAAATGCACTGATCCGTATGAGCGTTACGAATTAGGCTAACCAACGTCCTTCACTTTCCCGCGTTTAAAAGCAAATTAAGATCGAAACACACAGTGTCGATTCACACAGACGCAGCCCCAAGAAAGTGCAATATAATAGCAAATTATCGGCCGACGTGTAATTAACTGAGGCAAGGATAAAGGACTTCACTTTCGCTAATAATGGCCACTGATTATCCAACATAACCGCTCTGTTACTGACCTCTTCGTATTCATATTATGCAAACTCCTACAACCTGTGTACTGATGTAACAGCAGTTTCCATGCCCGAATGTGTACGTTCATAATTGCGGTGATTTTTCTGGTTGAACACCAAGAAACATATTTTTGACGGTAACACATCTCTAGCGCCTTAACTGTAAGTCGATCGTGGCCGTTTAAGTGCAAGATAAAAAGTTTGAGGATTGAAATGGTTCACTTTTTTGCAGGGTAACGCGCATATTTCACTATCGTAGAAACGTCAAATTTCTTTGATCAGAGTTATTATTATTTTGCAAATACTCACAGATATATCTCCCTTAAATGAACGATATCGAACTTGGTACTTAAATGAACAGATAAATCGAAGGTACTTTATATGAAGACTGAACGGAGTTTGTTTAATTCTTTTACCCACTTATTTACGTTTCAAGATGGCCGCCTCTGATTTAACTATGACGAGTGTACGCAGTTTTAGCAAGACGCGTTGACCGACTGTTGTGAAATTTGGTACGAAGGTATCTTGTACAAAACTTAAACGCCATATGTGTAAGATTTTCCTATTCACTTCCGTTTCAAGATGGTGGCCTCTGGTTTTACGATAACGAGTATAGTTGCTGTTTCCTGTAATACGTTTTTTTTAATTAAGACTTTTGGCGAAAAGCACATGGCATCATCGCTGTCCAGCAAAATATCTTACAGAAAGGGGAACTAAATCTAAATCTAAACTAAATCTTGTTAAAACTATAGTAAAACTAAACACTATAACTAGAAAACATTATAAAAATATATAAACTTAATCAAGAAGGATTAACAGTAATAAAATTGTGAAACAAAACAAATAATGTAACAACAAAAGTGTATGACTAGTTACAAAAGGTAAATAAATAAATAAATTAACATAATTACGCTGTACAAAAATACCATAGCTAAAGAAGATCAAATATACAACGTAAAAAATTTAGTACACGGTCAATGACCGACGAATCATCCTTTAAAATTGTTTCCATAGATGCACCCAATCCACACATTTTACACACGCTTTTGAAACCATGACAATCTAGAAGAAAGTGTTTGATTGTGATGATAACACCACAAAACTGACATATAGGTGGGTCCCCATGCCCCTTGAGAAATCCATGCTTTAATATGGAGTGACCAATGCGGAGACAGTAACTACCACCTCTCTCCTACGGCTTGTACGTATTGACGACTTCCAAGTACAATTTTGATCGTTGTATGGCGGTACAAAATGTCTAATAATCTTGATCCGGTAACATTTTTGCCTCGTTTTCGGTTAAATTGGAAAAGTGTACTTTGATTAAGGCAATTGATTAAGAAACACTGCGAGTTCTACTGTTCTTTGAAATAATCGTTAATAGGTTAATAGCCTCTCTGAAAGTGTTTTAGGAGTCATGGCCATTGCTCATTGCGTGTTCCGTGTCAGAGTCTAACTCATTTTCCGGTCGAAATTCACTAAGTAGTCTTATCTTAGTGTATAAAGCATGTCTGGACTAATGGGTCACCCTGTTTCTTTTGTAATCATTCTCTCTTTTTAGAGAAAGATATGGCTTACTAGATATTTTAATCTCAAACAGGATTTTTTGACGTAGTATAACCTTGAAAGAGAAACAGTTGAGAGGCGCCTCTACACAGTGGGCGTAACAAGTAACAATAGTTGCATGTCTGGTATTTGAAGGGGCAAGTAAGAAACTATAAAAGTGAATTTAGGCAATTTTTTAGTTGAATTTTGATCAGTAAGAAACCAGTTTACTGACGATTCGTTCGTTTTCGTTCTGCTCGATTTACTGACTTATAACATAAATTTTGGTAACTTCAAATTCTGTACAAAGGTTTCTCTGTGTAATTATAATATATTTCTGTCAATGTTAGCATGCCAAAGTTCGCTATTTTAGTCCAATTCTATTCGATCTGGGTACGAAAATCGTTTTTGGACGAGTTCATCAACTGTTCGGTCAGGGTTAAGTGTCTTGTTTTTCAGTTTATTTTAGTAGTTTAAAACGCTGATATAAGCAGATTTTAATGCTTATTATGATTGTGAAATCAGAATTTAAAAAAGGTAAAAACATTCTTTTTGAAAATTTGCTTCTATCACTTCAGGGACATAGCTGCATGCCGTTATTATTTGTTTTTGTATCACTTTTCATTTATTTATTAATTTTAGTATTAATATAACTACGAGATTTTACACCTGTTATTTAGTTGTTAATTGTTGTTTATTTGTTTATTTTTTTGCTGTCTATCCTTAGCTTTTAAGTCGTCTAGACTTTGTGTTAAATGCTCCAAGTGTGAAGGGCGATTGGTTTTTGCGCGTAATCCCCCCCCATAAAGAGGGAACTTTCTTTACTAATTTATGAACGATATCTAGAAAATCCTTTTTTTATCAAGTATTAAGCGTTTCTTTTGATGAAAACAGTTAAAAAATGTCTATGATTGAACCAAAAATGAAATCATGTATCGTGTTTTTTCGTAATTTTTATTTTATTTACGATAATTTGTTCGAAAACACGACATAACCTAAAACTTATACAGCCTATGCCATGAGCTGTTCAATGAAATCAGCTGATCTTTATGAATTAATATAAAACAAATGATTCTTTACTATAGCTGCCAATATGAAAATTAAATTAACGATTCATTTCATATATTTACATCGGTCAAACGGCTTCGTAGTTTCCGTAGTGTAGTGGTTATCATGTGCACCTCACACTCGCAAAGTCCCTGGTTCGATCTCTGGCACAAACACAAACATCTTAATTACAATTAATTTAATACAAGACTGGCGACGCGCAAAATATACTATTATATATCAATATAAACTTGTGTACTCGCATCACGCAAAATCCAACATCACAACCAGTCCGAAAACATGATAGTGATTAAAAATACAATTAAAGAGATTCTGTGTTTGTTTAGTTTTTTCTACAAACAAAATCTTAGCTGTGAGAAAGTTAGTGCAATGTTTTTACTCCACTTACACTTCGTTATTTGATTGTTTTAGTATTAATGTCATTGAGGTGTTTAAAAATACGAAAGGTTTGAAATCGTTACACAAACAACAAACTCCGGGCAGGAAAGCTATTATAATTTATGCACACTGCACAGAACTTCTCTTTTCCACGTGATGTATCGATATATCTCTACATAGCGTGATGCACCTGTTTTTTTCCGGACAAAACTGGAATCATCGACTGAAGTGAACTATGATTGCCGTGAAAGTCGATACATCAACAGCCGCAGAAATATCTCACTGTCAACGAATTGTCTGTATTCTCGCCACGAGTTGAAACGTACCTCGAGATCCTGGTTTTATAGTGGTGCTGTCGTAAACACTTCATTTACAAACTTTGAAAATACGTGAGAGCATATTATTTTATCCACATTAATAGTATCAGTACCCCTAAATTAATTGGCTTTTTAATGTTTACACTTTGGCTTTTTTTCTTAACTTCCATACTGCCAGTGGAAATCTTCATACTAATGAGGACGAGGTATCATTAACGGTAAAGAAGCAACTGCGGCTCGAATAAAAAAACTTTAGGTGCACAGTTCAGAGACGCAGAAGACTGACTGGTGGTTCTCTCTTGATTAAAAAAAAGAAAGAAACTAGGAACCTTAAAATAATTACACAACACAGTGATAATATTCTTAGTAGATATTAAATATTATTATTTTAATAACGACAACAAAAATATTTTTATTACATTTAAATTCAAACAAAAATTTATTATAACAAAACAAAACAAACAAAAAAACAACCAAATGTTTCAATTATTCGCTTGGTTTCTTAAAAACGAATATATACAAATTGTACCCATTATCAGAGTCAGACCATAAAAACACACTAAATTCCATTAACGATATAGTCCCATGAAAAATTTTGTAATGAAAACTATTAAATTTACATTATGTACCTGAAAGTGAAACTTGTGCACATTCCATGTCAAAGATAATTGTACGTATATGCCAAAGAGCTCCTGGTGGGTAATTAGTCAGTGACATACCATTGTTGCTTTCTTAAACAATAGAGGTTTGTTAAACAAACAAAATAACAGTTTCCTGAACTCGTTGGATGTTCATGAACAGAATAAGCAATCTGGACTGAAACATTACCTAATAGACTAGTTCTTTTGAGCGTATAACGTTTTACACAGAAAATACTGGTTACTGAGTTTGTTGTTTTTGAATTTACATCATAAGGAAGTGTTGACCCTTACTGATGTAAATAAATAAAGTGATCACACGTGCTTTGAAAGCGCATAGTGAGGGCCCGTACGTGCCTTGTTTCAAACATAAACTACATATTAACACAGAATTTATCAGATGGTTTCTGTGTCGTCTGCAATGCTGCGACGAGGACTGTACCGCTTGAAATGTAAGATTTAAGTGTTTTTAAAACGTAATTGATGTAACACGTATTTACTGATTGTAAAGATATACATTGCCGATAACATGTGTACGTTACCGAAAGACAGATTCGCACACAAATTTATAAGCTTTGTCTACAGACTCTAGGAATGTTTATAGAAACTTTTTTATTTCTTTTTACCTGCGTATTGATCTGCTGAATTTTGAAACACCCATTAAACACCATATTTCCATAACGCTACCATTAATTGTAATATAAAAACTAACAGCAATGTTACATTCGAGTGAATCTAGAAAAATCGCTTCCTCTTTGTGCGGTGAACGTGGTATTTTTCTTCTTATACATTTCCGCTTTCATTATACCGGAAGTGAAGCGGTCTTGGGTTTTTCATGAATTTTTAACATTTCGCTCGGTGTTGCGGAATTTGAAATTTCTATTCAAATTTATTTCCGCTAATTTTAAACCGCATTTTGGATATCCCAATTGTAGTCTGTATAATTCAGCACGCAGCCATCTCGTTGATGATTGAAGTCTCAGTTTTGTGATGGTTAAGTCGTCTAACTGATATGTTTGAACTACTTTAGCTATGGTATTTTTGTGCGGTATTATACAATTTTATTTAATTTAAGAAATATTTTTTCCTTGTTAATTAGTTTTAGATAAACATTGTTTTCGTTCCTATCTTTGTTGTTGTTTATTGTTGTTTTAGCATATTTATTCTTGTTAATTTTTTATTTTTGTTAATATTATATTTTAACAATGTTATCTATTGTTTAATTATTTATTTAATTAATTATTTATCGGTTGTTAGTGTTTAACTGTAGTTTCTCCTTTTGTAATAGATATTTTCTGGACGGATGATGATAGCCCTAATGCGCTTCTCGCCTAAAAAATATCATTAAAGTATACACATGTTAGCACGTTATAAAAAAAATGAACCCTGACCGTCGTCGATTTTGTTCTTTTGAAATTTTAAAACACCAACTCTTGCGGATTTCATGCTGATTGCTGTAGTCGTGTATAAACTATTACCAAAATCGATTTTTGTACCAAGTTTGAATCAAATTATACAAAACTTGAGACTGTTAAAACACACACACACACACACACACAAAGAAATTCGATAATAATTTACAATATATTTGGTAACGAAACATTTGCTGAAAATTTTAGCTGTTTCGAAAATAAAAATGTCTAAATTTAAAACTACTACAAATAAAATTTTGAACGTCTTTAAGTAATTTCAAAATGAAAATGTATGATAGAACTGAGAATGTAAATATTTATTGTTGAGGAGAAGAGATCACGTTTTGTAATGCAGTGTTGCGGTTGTGTAACGTAGAACCCAGTAGCCGGTTCGGAATTACGCAACCAGCCATGCCGTCTTGGAGAGATTTTCGGCACAGAAACATTAAACAAAGGAGTTGACTCTTAAAGCACTGATTACATTATATTGTATTAGTGCATTATATTACGTTGCTCAATTTTAAGGGATGTTTGGAGATCAAGGGGAAATATTAGGTCTCTTGAAGACCAACATCAATGCTAAAGATCGCGAACGAATAATGCTTCGTTTCGATAATTTCACTGAATTAAGAAAAATTGCGATTTTGGGGGAAATGAAGAATTCTGTCTTACTCCCGCATATTATATTTCCTTAGGCCCTACACAAAATTCACTTGAAATTTGGTTCGAATATTCTAAAGATAAAAATTCAAATTCAAACACGCACACGCACGCGCGCGCGCACACACACACACACACACACACACACACACATTTAGCTTTATGTAATACTGTAAATAGGTATGCAAGTGTTCATTGAAGAATGATGAAAATAATCGAAAACAGCGAAAAACTGGAATAAGTGATGTAATCCTTCGCATTTCTATTTAACCTACTCAAAAATCTATTCTGACAGTAGCAATAGAAAACGGTGAGAATAGCCTAATTTCTTAAAACATTTTTATCAGATCTTCATAAAACTGAAGATTGTTTCTATTTAAAGATTTTTAATTTACGACAGTTTTCCAAATATAATAAAGAAATCAAGTTTAAGGTGTAATAAAATACCAGATATTCCTCTGCACTGTAAATTTCTTTTATTTCAAATTTGCCACTTACGTTGTGTATCTTCATATTGATTAAAATTTGAACAAAATCTGATCAACTGAATAATTTCGCGATGTTTTGTTTGTGTTTTCGTAATCGTCGTACTTGCAGGTTATTAACGCTTATCCGATGGTGAGATCAGTAATGATCTGAATTATGAATGCATTACGTCATAATAAATAATTGGGAATTCATTACGTCATAATAAAAATTGGGACTTCATTACTTTATAATAAACAATAAGGGATGCATTCATTTAAAACAAAATTGAGAATTCATTATTTCATAATAAAAAAATTGGAACTCATTATTTCATAATAAACAACTGGGAAGTCATTATTCCATAATATAAAAATGGGAATTCGTTATTTAATAATAAACAATTGATAATCGTTACTTCATAATAAACAGTTGGGAATGGATTTCTTCAAAAGAAACAACTGAGAATTGTTGATCATCCCTTCGTAATAAACACTTGGGAATAAGAAACAACTAAGAATTCATTCCTTCGTAATAAACAATTGGGAATAAGAAACAATTGAGAATTCATTACTTCGTAATAAACAATTTAAAACAGAAACAATGGAAATTGGAATCACTTCATAATAAGTGATTGTGGGAATTCATTATTTCATAATAAACAATCGGAAACTCCTATCTTCGTAATAAAGGACTGGTAATCCATTACTTCGTTAGAAAAGAGTGTTAATTCATCATTTCAAGAGAAACGATTGTAAATTCATCACTACATAATGAACTATTCAAATTTATAAATTTCATAATAAACAACATTGAATTCATACTTTATTAGAAAATACGAGATAATATTTGTTTTGTTTGAAAAGAAACTATTGAAAATTCATTACTCCATAATTAATAATTGTGAATTCATTACTTAATTAACGATTGGAAATTATTTCTTTAAAAGAAAATATTCAGCATTCATTACTTCAAATAGAATTCTCTTACTTAGAATTGGGTAAATTTCATAATTTGTAATCTCTTTTTGATCCTGTTTTGGGCGATGATAATCTTTCAGATTTTTTGCCCAAAAATTCATAAAAAAATGAAATAGTAACAATAACTTCACGCTTTTAAACACAACTGACTTTTATATTTGCAAATGAATGCGCACCGTCGCTGATATCGCAATTCGTCAAGAGGAACCGAAATGAATTAAGCCGAACAAATTGGGTAAGATCTGAAAGGGAAATCTGCACTGGTGTCCCATGGCAAGGCACGGCCTGTAAGCAGGCCTTCAGACCGTGACGTATGTCGCACCATAACACTGTGACCACATTTAGGTTTTACAATCTTACGTAAGGCGGTTATTAAAACTACACTTAAATATTTTCTGCCGTAAATAATTGCGGCACGCATCTGTCTCGCTGACGTCATAGGTGCTAACTTTAAAAAATGTAAACTTCTTCGGATTTAAAAAAAAATTATTTCACCACCATGATCAGCTTAAAGTGTGTATAAATAAGCTTTAAAAATCCCGTTCAAATGTGATTGGAATTGCCGCCATTTTGAAACTGTTGAAAGGATTTATCTGACCAATGTGAATTAAATCGGACTAAAACTGCGTACGCTAGACTGCTAAAACACACACAAGTGGTGGCAAAAGTCCGAATAAACTGTAATAATAACATGTTTTGACCGGTGGTTAAAAGTTTTGGTTTAATAAGCGCGCGGTTTTGGTTAACGCCATACAACGCCTCGAACTTGTACACACACACGCACGCGCGCTCTCTCTTGCGCGCGCACACACAAAACACACGCGCTCTCTCTCTCTCTCTCTCTCTCTCTCTCTCTCTCTCTCTCTCTCTCTCACACACACACACACACACACACACACACACACACACACACACACACACACACACACACACACACACTCACACACACACACACAACACATGCACGTGCACACATACACACACACACACACACACACACACACACACACACACACACACACACACACACACACACACACACACACACACACACACACACACACACACACACACACACACACACACACACACACACACACACACACACACACACACACACATTCAAAACACACACACACACACACACACACACACACACACACACTATATTGGATAATATCCGTTGTTAGATATACCTTGAGACAAAAAGTGGTTTTACTTGGTTGTCTGTTCGCCTCCACATCTGTACACATTGCTGGAGGCTAAACTAATTGACTGATTTTAATGAAATCTACCACGTTAATTTGGCTTGTTTTATTTTATTTTGGAGAATATTTATTTTCTTAATTATAAAGAATTTTCAAGGCATTTTTTGCATTAAAAAAATTTCAACAAACGGATTTTCCGTAGCAATTTTGATTGTTTTTTTAAATGTATTACTGTACATGAAAAGACTGGTTTATAATCTGTCAAAGAAGGTAATTTTTTGTTCAACTTTTGGTCTTTTAAAAGACTCCAATTTAAACAAAAAGTATTTATACGACGGTTTGTTTTCGATTTGCTCACGTGAAACGTTAATTTGTCACAATGATTACAACTTCACTGATACTATTTATTCGAGAATTGATCATTCGGCTTTTTAAAAGCAGGAGAACGTTGATCATTTGTTAAATGTTCACGAATGATAATTTTTCTCGTTCGATAGTGATGTGTGCATGAATATTGTTAACTACTTATGTAGAATGCATGTTAATATTTATGATTTGTATTTTTCTTGGACACTTTTTTTAAATTGTAATTTTGATTTATGAGTTATGTCTTTTAGATAATTTTTTCTTATTGCTATCGTGGTTTGAATTTTCGTTAGTGGGTATCGTCTTGCAGGAGTGGTCTTTAGAGGAGGAAGGTGTTTTTTTTGTCCAGGGAAATATGAATCATTATAATTTATTAAAAGTTGTATTTTAAAGATTTGATTGTTTAACTTTGTTATTGACTTATACATATTCTTGCCTGCTTTTGTTTAGTACTTTAAATTTAAATAGTTTACTCTTGATATTATAACTTTCATGTAAAGTGTGTTTGTATGCAAGTGTATATGAGTGATTGAATTTATAGAGTTACTATTGCACTACCTCCTTTCTATATTCCTGAAATGCTCAGTTACGGCACCTTCTCCAGTCCTAGTCTCTTCATAAAGTTTAGGATTTGGAGAGGATTCCAAAATGGGTAGCTTCCCCACTTCTTATTGGTGACTTCCCGGTTCCTTATTGAGATGCTTGCTCTGCTTATTCCCTTTCAATTTTTTTTTCGTTTGACCGTCATTACAGAGGTTCTCCTCTATTTGACCAACCTTTTAATTGTGCGGTGAAATCCCGTTCATTATGTTTTTATTCTTACTTACGGGAATACCCAAAATGGCTAAGGAAATGAGGTCCGCCCATATAGAGCCCTGCCTACATGGGTAAGGCTAAGGTACACTGGGAGGTCGCCAGGGCTCCGATTGATTCACCATTAGGCCGGTGTCATCCCACTCTATCAGCGCGGGTCACTTTACACTTTTAAAGTTAGCCAAGCTATGTAGAGTAGTGAATGTGTGTGTTTTGAGTAGATGAGTAAGAGTAGTGTGAGCTAGAGGTATGGTGGGATTGCTAAGCTCATCAGCTGCTCACTTCAGCTCTCTCTGCCGAAGTGCAAGTATATATACGAAAAGTTTATATTCTCATATTTAGAAATATGAAGGAACATATTAACTTTATTATTGTTTTTTCTGCAGAAATTATTTTTTGTACACATTAGTTAAGTTAAGGAAGCTATTCACGTACACACACAAGAGCGCGCACACATGCACACACACACACACACACACACACACACACACACACACACACACACACACACACACACACACACACACACACACACACACACACACACACACACACACACACAGAGAGAGAGAGAGAGAGAGAGAGAGAGAGAGAGAGAGAGAGAGAGAGAGAGAGAGACAGAGAGAGAGAGAGAGAGATATATTTATGATTATAGATGGGTAAATTGGATAATATTTAGTTTTGGATGTGTATATTGTATTATTGTGTTTCTTCTTCTTCTACGTTTCACCCACTTTGGGGGACGATTGATCAATCAATGTTCAGTGTGTCGTGCTTTCCTGTCCGCCCAGTATTTCTTCATCCTTTCAGATCTTGCCGTCCTCTCTGCCTCAGAAATCCTATATGGTATTTTGGTCTTGACCCTGTCCTGGAACCTCTTCATTTTACCTTCGATTATACTCTTTGCGGATCTATCTGCAAGCATCTCTTCTGTAATTTGAAACTCTCGTAGGTCCCTCTCTATCTCCTTAAACCAGTTCAGTTTGGTTTTCTTATTGCGGAAAAAGTCGAAGAT
This sequence comes from Callitettix versicolor, assembly GCA_022606455.1. Lineage (NCBI taxonomy): Eukaryota > Metazoa > Arthropoda > Insecta > Hemiptera > Cercopidae > Callitettix > Callitettix versicolor. Next base: position 50,629,208 of record CM040186.1, read on the forward strand.
CCTTTTTGTTATCCTTTTCGGGTCCATTCGTAGGATGTGACCATAGAAGTCAATCCTCCTTTTCTTTATTGTATGGGACATCTTTTCGGTCCTCCTATACAGGGTCTCATTACTAATGTGCACAAGTTTATTATTATAGAATTTGGGACCTAGAATTTTCCGTAGAATTTTCCTTTCTTTGATCTCCAACTTTTCCATTGGTCCATAAGTCGTTATGGACAACGCTTCCGCAGCGTAAAGGGCTTCAGGCTTGACTACAGTATTATAATGTCTTATCTTGGCATTCCAGGAGAGTGATTTTTTGTTATAGGTGTCTTTTGTGAGCTGGAAAGCTATTTCCATTTTGTTTCGTCTAGATTCCATGGCTTTCTTCTCTAGACCATTCCAGCTGATCCACTCTCCGAGGTACTTGAAATCCCTGACAATCTCCATTTTCTGTTCCCCCACTTTCAAATATTTTGGAGGATTCTTAATGTTTGTTATTATTTTGGTCTTTCCAAAGGCGATTTTGAGGCCTACCTTCCCCGCTTGCTTCAGCAGTTCGAGGGACTGCTCCTTGGCTTCCTCCCATGTCTCGGCCATTATTGTGTTTATTATGAAATAAAAAAAATATTTGATCTGAAAATTTTAAGTGTTTTTATTACAATTATTTTTATGTTTAAGTATGCGTTAAAATATGAAGTGAATGGTATTTCGGTTAAATTAATAAGAGACAGTCCAGGCACACATTATGGTAAAGTACTCGGGTAAGAGTCAACAACCTGTGGGCAATTACTGTGACCGGAAGTGTAACATTCATTATTCCTTTCTCTCTCTGCCTTTCTGGGAACAGCATATTAAATGTTCTGCATATTAATAGGGAATTTATGTGATTTTATGTTATACGAAGTAGTATATAAAGAATTGATGTTTTGGCGGACAGGCTATACTGTAATATTAATTTTCTATTCAGTTACTAAAAGTGAATATTATACTTATGTATAACTGTGCATATATTTTGTTCATAACTCGAGAATATTTAACAAAATTTGGTCCTCCCAAAAATTATTAAATGAAATTCATAGAAGCGAATTTCCTAAACGTAACAGTATTAGATCACGTAAAATTAACGTTTTTCTTTAATTTTTGGCTCTATAATTTTTTGGAATTCTGTAATCTTTGCTTTAATTAGCTATTTTCTATATATAAAAGCTAGCTATATATAAAATTTACAATACTAATATAAGCAGATTTTTATTTACATTGATAACGATGGTGAGATCGGTTTTTCTAAAAATATGTTACTTAAAAAAAAACTATAAGAAAAAGAATCAGTGACCGCTATTTTGAAACTATTAAAGCGATTATGCTGGATTACGAATTTGTCCAAAGTATATACAGAATAGATTTTCTTTCAACGTTTGAATCAAATGGACAAAACGCTTAGATGTTGAAACCCTCGTGAATTCTCTCTCTCTCTCTCTCTCTCTCTCTCTCTCTCTCTCTCTCTCTCTCTCTCTCTCTCTCTCTCTCTCACACACACACACACACACACACACACACTTCATTTCGCAATCATAATCAGAGTTAAAATGTGCATAAATAAGCTTTTAAAATACCTTCGAAATTAGATTTAGAATGACCGCCATTTTGAAACTGTTTAAAGGATTACCTGGGTAACGATATTGTTCAAGTGTGAATCAAATTGGACTAAAATTACGTACGCTAGAATGCTAAAACACACGCACATACACTCTTAATGGATATATCCGTTTTCGTGTTCCTTTAGACCAAAAAGTAATTTTACTTGTTTATCTATCCATGTCAGTACACATTGCAAAATTTTAAACTTATTGACCGATTTTAATGAAATTTACCACGTAGTTTTGGCTTGTCATAACCAAAGATTATTTTTTAATTGTAAAGAATTTTGAAACAATTGTTTTGAACACAAAAACAAGTATATATAACGTCTATACTTTATACCTGTTGGCTAGAGGACAAAGTATTGGCCTAAACGTTACAGCAGTAACTGCAGTCTCGAACCTGAGATGCACAAGTTAAGAGATACTACAGACTAACAGGTATATTTGCGACGTCGACCTCGCTGGGGTTATATAGGTATATTATACTGTGTATATATCTTAAAGACCATATAAAAAGTGATATAAAGGTCAGGATTGGCGCTCATTACGAGTTCCCGGTTCTGAATGGCCCCTCAAATAGCTTATTTTAAAATAATAAAAACTGAAGCAAAATATTTTCATAACATAGCCCTTATCGACCCTTTTGTGCTTCGAGGCTAAATTACAAATTAGGATTATGGGCAGTGAACTGAACCAGTGAAAGCGTTGTTTTTGTTTCAAGCAAAAAGAGTCCTGCACTTAAATGATCTTGCATTGATCTCCGATATTCCATTTAAACTATGTTTGGTCACAGACAAGGGAAAGGGAAAAGGAAAAGGTCTATTTTACCTGTTACTTTCCCATCGTCGCTGCTCCTGTTTGTCCTATCAATTAAGTGCACTTTGCAGTAGCTATGAAGTATCTAGCATTGAAAACACCATTTTAATCAATGCTCACACTAGATTGAACTGGAATTTCTAGGTTAAACGTTTCTGTATGTATTTGTGGTTTAATTTCAGTCTGGATATGTACTTTCTAATTGTCGCTTACTGGATTGTAATATTTATCAGCCCTGAATAATTATATAAAACAGGTCTTTGGTAAAAAGGAAAGAGGGAATTATGGCATACAACCATACCGTCACAATATAGCATAGTCTTTAGACTGTGATGATTTTGAGAAGTATGCGTGAAGTATATGGATTGGGAGTTTCTATACAGGCGATCTTGGGGGACGATTGATAGATCATAGATCGGGGCTTAACCTAAGACGCCTCGATATAGGCTATATGAGCAAATTTTGCATGTTTTTTTCGATTTTTTATTATAGTATTTATTTCGTTTCTATGTTTTGTGTAGGGCTTTATTTTATTTTGTTTTAAATTTAAATAAATAATAAATTTTAAAATAATAAATAAATAATAATTTATTCTTGTTAACTATTTTTGGGTGTTCCTTTTTTCGGATATGTTATGTTGTTTATACGGTTTTTTTCTTTTTAGAAATGTTATTTAGTTTGTAAGTAGTGTTAAGTTTTATCTTACCTTTTTTTCCTAATTTTGTACTAATTCTGTTTAGGCAATAATAGCCTCAGTGTGCTTTTTCGCCTTAAAACACAAAAAAAGAAAAAGAAAACATACTGAAGTACTAAAATTTTTCTGTAGTTCAAGTTAAATAGCACGGATGGCTCGCCATGACATTCCTCCAATCAGAACCGAGCAGTTTCTATGGTGTCTAGTTACAGAGTGTGACAGGTTTGCCGAATTTCATTCCCACCGTGTTCATTTTGTAAAAATAAATTTACAAAAACGTCTGTCAAACTGTACAGAAGGCTATTTAAATTACGGTGGTGAAATAGGGTTTCCAAATAGTACAAGAGAAATTGGTTGTTAATGTATATATTTTTTAAAATGTTTGTTAGTGTTTAGTTTTAGTTTTCCTCTTTCTTTTATTAATTAAATATATTCCGGACGGGCGATGATAGTCTTCTTGTGCTTTTCGTCTAAGTAATAATAATAAAAATAAACCTAAAAAAGTTATCTCTATCGGCGCTCATTTTCAAGGTTCCTTTTTGGGGAACCATATGATGCGAAATACGATGGTCATTCTATTGGTTAATTTTCAAATGGAATTTCGTTAAAACAGTAAAAACATATTATAATCATAATAGTGAGTTTCTATTCTTATACAATAATTTCTTTACAGTGTTAATAGCCACCTCGGTGGCCTAGTGGATAGCGTACTAGGCTTTCACCCCGAGGACCCGGGTTCGATTCCCGGCGAGGGCTTGGCATTTTCATACGCTATAAATCATCCCATCGTCTGCATTAGCCCAAGTGTGCACAACAGTCGGACGTTAAACACAAAAAAAAAAAAGTGTTAATGACCATACTTGCATAGTCTAGTTATATAGGTTTGTAATCATTTGTTTTAATTTGAAAAAATGAATATTTTTGTTGAATATTGTTGAATATATATTGTTGAATATTGTTGAATATAAAGAACTGTTCTTAATATGTTATTTACTTTACCCGAGATATTTTTTTAGGTAACAATTTTTTTCTTTTTGTTTCAGAATATTCCTCTGGAAGTGACTGCGCCGGGAAAGAAACGTTGGAGCGAGAGGTTGAAGTTGGGTGGGAAAAGTGACACAAGCAAAGAGGACAAAAAAGAAAGAGAGAACTTCGGCATGCACGAATACAAAAATAAATACGGCACTTTATCAGGAGGAAGTGCCTTGTCCAAGTCAATGAAGTACGCCGAGACTTGGTTATACGGCACGGTCAACATGAGACCCAATCAAGCCAGGCCGAGTCTCTTTATGTACCCCGAACCTGCACCGCAGAATCTGTTCCTAGCTCCGCCCCAGCCCGCCGGTTATGCACTAGTCATGTGTTCGTGCCCAGATTTTCTAAGCGGTACAACTAGGAGTAAGAAATCCGCCGCTGTCTGCAAGAAATGCGGAGGATCGCGTAGGACGACCTGGACCGCAAGTTCCCCGAGTGCTATAAGAGGTTTTGGAACTGTAAGGCTTGCTCAGCCAAAAGCAAGACCCGAACTACCCGTGTTTCCTGTGGAAGAGTTAACGGATCCTTACGATTTGATGAGAAAGTCTCGACTATCCACAGGCACCCTTAGAGTACCTCCAGAAGGAAGATCCAGAGCGAAAAGTAGTTCCCCGCCGGGAAGACGAAGACGAAGGAGCCAGTCTCCGGTATCGAGGCATCGTTCCCCGGACAATCGTAACCCAGATCGGAGATCGTTAAACTTAAACATCGACGACCCGTCTAAAAGAAAATCAATCTTAGAATGTGATGTCAATCCTTATGAACTTATTTCTAAGTATTTGAAACACGATGAAGTTCTGCAACAGAGAATTCGTCAAGGATCTTTGTTAGAGGAAGACGAGTTTAGCGACGACTTGAACGAAAATGTTTTCGAAGGAGAAAAATCTGTTGGGAAAACTAAAGGCAGGACGAGACCGATCGGTGGCGATAGGAAAAGTAAAAGTAAATATGGTACAATACAGAGCGTGAAGAAAAATAACTTAGATAGTTTTAAAGGTGAAAATGTAGCTTGTGATGCGGTACAAGGCGGAGTCAGTATAGGCGGGCAAAGAATAAGGATATTTAATTCTAACGATAAACTAATACATCAGACGACTGGTGATAGTGAATTTTTCTGTGATTCTGAGGACGTTGAGGAGATATTTGATAAGAATAAGAATGAATCGTGGTCGCTGGAAAGTGATAAAGAAGAGGAAGTAACGAAAACAACGGTACCGAAATTCGTTGCATCAACATCGCCTAAGCGTCCGCCGAGGAAGTCGAAAACGAACGAAACGAATAAAAAAGAAAAGAAGAACGATGGAGTTTCTAAAAACAGAGTAAACTTTTCACTAGATGTTCCTATACAAAATAGAAGATCAAATTCTTTAACATCTTCCGCATCGTTAGAAATAAAATCGATATTAAAGAAACCGAATTCGACTTTAAATTTATGCGAAGGCTCGTCAGTACAGTCGAAGCAGGTATCTACTTTCAACGGCCTCAATTCCGATCAAGACTCGACTGGTTCTCGGACGGCAACGCCCACTGGGAGCGCTAAAAACTTTTACTTGCCGACTTTCAGAGAATACAAACAGCACAACAATCGGAAAAAGAAGCAAGTACAGTTCAAGGTGACGGAGAAGACCAACGCATCCGAAGCTGAAAGTTGTGACACACTTCAGGAGCCAGCAGGTGTTACGGGGTCGCCGGTGGACAGTGTCGCTACCGATGTAACTACAGTACGCGACGAAGACGTTAAACTGCAATACTTTGGAGATAACCGGGAAGACACGCAAGCTGTTAATCAAACGGTACCGATAGAGAGCGTCGTTGTCGAGGCTGAAGTAAAAGACGAAACTAAGAAGGATCAAGGTAAGGACACCCTGTCACGTGATATACCTTTCCTTTCTAATGAAACCACATTCTTAAGGAGTCGTTGCGACGGACGAAAGGTTACAACTAGAGGGAGTCTTTTTTGTAACTTAATGTACAGTGGAAAACATTAAACACACTTTTCTAGCACTTTAAGAAAGACATAACTGACTAAGTAATAAATAAACAATTTCTATCGTAAATGACAGTCATATTTATACAAACTAAACAACAGACTTGTTTAATTTAAATGTGAAAAAATCGATAGTGAGATTTTCAAGGATTTCTTTTTTCATGCCCAGAAAGTGGTTTCGAGAATGAACGGGTGTATTTTTGCATACCGCTAGAGACTGAAATAACTGGCTGGTTTTCCAGAATTTTGGTAGGTTATCTGGTTAGTCCGTATCTTGAGATCATATGTTTTTGTTAAAAAATCAAAGTTTATCAAAATTGACTCTTACGAATGCCCACATAATATATACTAAAAAATCCGTTTTTGGGTGTTACCAGGATAAATTAAAAAAAAATCGAACAATTTTCTCAACTCAAAAAGTTATGTCAGATTTTGGTCATAACTGACTGAGCCAAGTCTCCGTTCCAAGTCTTTCGGAATTTCAAGTTTGGGTGTTTGTTGCTCAGTTTTGACCAAACGCATTGACCGATTCATCTAAAATTAGGCACGAAGGTACCTTGTTAAAGCCCAAATGACGTATGTGCAAGATTTTTGTCATTAACCCGTTTTTAAGACGCCGGCTTCTGATTTAAAAGATGACGTGCTGAATATTTTCTGTAATGTTGGCCGAACGGCTATTCCTTCGCAATTTTGACCGCTTTAAGGATAAATAGCACGAAATTTCCAGTAAAGTTTGTCCAGTAACATTTTTCGTAAATATTACCTCTTAAATAGGCGGTAAATTTTGCCAACGCGTTAGAGCGATGACCAGGGAATATATACTGCGATGTCCACTGTTGTTTAAATCCAACAAGAACGTTACAAAATGACCAAAATGGAAGGCTGTTTAACTATATCTTCTTTTAAACAGCGAAACATTCACTCCATAATGCATTTTTTTGTAATTTTAAGAATTGGAAGTTATTTAAAATAATTCTTGAAGGTTTTGTGTTTCTGATTTATACCTCATAACAAAAGAACAGCTTACATGTAGTAAAAATTAATAACATTGAATGTTTTTTTAAGTCCTTGCAAACAACAATTTTAAGTTAATAACCGTTTACTTTCTTAATAGGTTAAATTATTTCATCCACTATAATAAATAACATCCAAAACAGCGTAGTACAAACGTATGTTTCGCTACGGCGTTTTAACAGCGATTTTCCTAATAGGTTAAAGAACAGTGAGATTACAGAATCAATATTGAACAGAGAATAATTATTGAAATCCCGTTGTAGGAACTTATTCTTAATAAGACTTTCAAACTCCCACACGCGCAGACACCTGAACGGGCGCGTAAACAGGAAGTAAAAGGGTTTAATAATTAAACGTCAGTACTATCAGCTGAGGGCGTTCCTAGACACTACTTGAAGCATGGTGTCAGCTGTAGATGCTTTCAGTGAAAGCCATAACTTTATCTCGAGACAGCTTACCTGTTGAACATTTTAATATTAGAGACACAGAGAGATCGTTCATATAAGCATAACATGAATGTAAACAATTCTGGAAGTAAACAAATTTTTCATTTGTTTGTTTTTGCTTTCAGAAACTGTCTGTCTGTCGGTAACGCATCCCTTACGAGAACGATGCTACCGGTCGATATAAAATTTGGCAAAAAAAGTCATTTAGCGGCCCTTACCCAGAAACAATTTAGGGGTTGATGACAAATATAGAGGTAGTTAGGAGTTTTTAAATTTTGTGTGCTATCTTTTGAAACTATCAACGAAACTACGTCGTATAAATAATTTTTATTTTACATATGTATAAATCTCATTATTATCGTTATTTGTTTTTTATTTTTTTAATATTAAATTTGTTAACTAGTTTTAAATATACTTTGGTTTTGTTCCTCGTATCCACTTTTTGTTATATTTTTTGTTGTTTTTTACAATGTTATTTAGTTTTAGTGCTTAGTTTTAACAGTCTGGTTTTAGTTAGTGTTAACAGTGTTTAGTTTTAGTTTCCTCTCTGTAAAAAAGAGTGATAGTGATTCCGTACAGTTTTTGCACATAATAAATAGTTTATACAGAGCTACCAAACGTCTCCAAACGTTTCATATTCCCCTTACAAGTTTCGTCATGAAAATCTCGAATAATTTATAAACCTACTTTGTATCAAAACCAACTTCAAACTTTTCATACTTTTTCGGTATTTTATACCTCGTACTACCATTATAAATTGGGATTTTCACAAAAGTAAATGATAAAAATTTATAATTTTGATTACATTCTATTCCTATTTGATTGCATTCCTATTTAGCCACCATTTTGAAAGTGATATACACATTTTGCAAAACGTTATTTTACGTTCAATGTTATTTTCAGTAAGACAAAACAGTGTGCCGATAGTATGTTGAGTTTATCAGTTATTTAGTAAAACCAAAGTTTAGATCATTTCAACAATGACTTGTTAAAAATCACTTACTTTCGTGACACTATTTTTCACTTCAGTGACTGTCGTAGTGGTTCCCCTGTCACCTATTGTAACAGATATTGACCTTTGAACTATGAATAATTTATTAGTACTAGCTGCAATGCAGTGCCTCTCCCAGGGCAGAGCGTGATCCTGAGCAATCAGGAAGCCTACGTAATGGTATTTTTTACAGTTGCATTAGCCATCGGTGTGACGTGGAAAGGAAATGAATTCGCAGAGGACACGGGGCCGCTGTGGCAATCCTATGATCGTGCGTTGTACTCCATATTTTTACATATCACTTTATCTACTGCACGAACATCTGTTCAAACATTTTTTTTAACGTGTATCGTGTTTTAGGGCTGGTTTTGATGTTGAATTTTTCGCGTCGCTTGATGCGAGTACACAATTTATATCGATAGTATATTTTGCACGTTGCAGGTATCATATTAAATTAATTATAATTGAAATTTCCGTGTTTCCGCCCGGGATCGAACCGGGAACATTGCACGTGTGAGGCGCACATGATAACCACAACCACAAGCAGTTTTCCGCACTCATAACGTTTGTCTAATTTCCATACGTGTTTAATCTTTACGGACATTCCCTGGAATGCCTAATATGTTACCACCCTACACGATACCTTGAAATAAAAGTCAATCCTGACTTCTCTAGTTTATTTTTTCAGAAAAATATAATGGTGTGTGTGTGTGTGTGTGTTTAGCGATCTATCGTTCGTATTTTTAGTGCGATTTGATTTTAGTGGAAAGAAAATCGATTTTGTAATACCTTGGACAATTTCTTGGAAAATACCATGGAGCAAAATCCTTTTAATTTGTGAATCATTAAAAAATCATAACTAATCTTACAAATTGTGAAAATCTGACTCCACCAACGTAATGAAATATTAGGTTGTGCATATATTAGCAAATAAATTGTCAAATTAAATTGAAAATTTGAAAAAAATATATCAGAAGGCGGTCAGAGTTTTTCGTATTTTCAGTTTAAACTTGAAATGCTAATTTATACTTATTTTAAAGCTGATTATGTAGTTAGATTTTCAAAAAAGTGTAAGATACAAGAAAACTCGGTTCTACAATTCGGTCCCTGCTGGTCTGGAAGTTCCGGGAGAACTCAGTGCTCTGTCCCTAAGAAACCGAGTTACTCCTCACTGAGTTCCGGGGCATAAGGGACTTCCAAGTAATGACGATGCAGACAGACTGACAAGACTGGGATCTGCATCTGAGTTTATCGGATCTGAGCCGGCTTTAGAGGTCTCTCTATCGTTAGCGGGGACCTCTAATTTTTTTTATTAATTAGGTATTTTTATTAATACTAATTTTTTTTTATTAGTATTAAAAAAAGATTTTTTATTAATAAGGGTATGCTTAGATTTATGCCTTCTATATATCTTTGTTGTGATTTTTTTTTGTTCTTGTAATATGTCTAGACCTCCTTCTATAAATTTATCAGTAAGTGGGTTAAACACACAAGGCAAGATGGGATAATATTCATGGGCATTCCTGTAGCAAGCGCCTCTTGGGTAAGGTTCCTCATGGAGGACTTAGAGAGGCGGCAGGTATCTTAGGCAGGGCACAACACAGGAAAACCATGAGGATTATTACAGTTCACTGGGTCTGAAGGTGAAGGAGTATGTAGGTTATGTAGTAAAGAGGAGGGAACTGCAGAACAGATAATTCATGATTGGGAGGCTCTTGATAACAGGAGGCTAAGCGTTTTTGGTTTCCAGGACCTTAGGGACCTCCAGCAGGATGAGCTAGTTAGTGGATTATTCAATCTTACTAAGGACACAAACCTGCTGAAGTAGTACTTAAGGTCCGTCGATCTCAGTGCCTGGGATTTTATAATTACTTCTTCTAGTATATAATCTAATCTAATCTAAAATACAAAAAATGTGTTCATGTTATATTTAGGAAATTCATTTCCAACGCCATGCGAGCTAGCTGTTTTTGATCATTACTTATTTTTAAAATGTAATTTTACGTCTGCCATTCGTTATATTTTAAAACAGACAACTAGTCTATAGATCAAGATCAGTGATCATTTCGTAGTCCTGGTTTTTACTATGACAAATGATTTTTCAGTTGACATCCGTTCAAAACTATCAACAAGTAGCAGCTCGTCATTCTTGTCGGCGTTTCAAAGAACCATTATTCAAATAGTCATCTGAGGACGCAATGCTTTCCTACCATGTTCACTGTCCATATAACTAATTAATGCAAGTCCTTACAAGAGGATGAGCGGTTAAAAAGTAATCTAACAGGAATTGAGTCCTCTGATAAGAACCAGTCCTTGGTAACACAGATCAACAAATTTACATATTGAAATGGAGAGTTGAAACTACAGGAATATCCTTGAAGAGACAGTCGAAGGGCAAAGGTCGCGGTGTCAGGTGTTCAGTCAATCGAGAGTTGATCGCCGGAGAAATCTGACAATTTATATTAAAACTTGACAGTGAATTGGGATTCGTGATTGACGGTCCGTGGGAGTTTAGTACGGTTTTGTGTAATTCCAAGCGGACTTTCTTGTCCGGGGCAATTTTATTCCGCCTTTCGATTTTTTTGGCAGGAAAGCACGACATTCGTTGCAAACAGTTTTTAAATAAATTGCCGTGCACGTATTACGTCACGTTATCTTGATAATTTGACCCCTCCTTCCCCCTTGTCACGGACAGTCACGCTAATAATTTCTGTAATCCATAAGATTTATAAATTCACTTCTGGGTTGGTATATATTTACAGCAAAAAGACGATGGCAAGATAGAAATTAACTTTTAATATTTGTTACGTCGTATAAATATGATACTTTAGCTATAGTATTGTTTTACAACATTAAAATAATTTTTATTTTATATCTCAAAATAATTATTTTTTATGATATTAATTTTGATCACTAGTTTTAGGTAAACGTTTTATTTTGTTCCTGTTACCCACTTTGTTGTTTTTCGTATATTTATTCTTTTTATTTTTTTTTCGGTTACGTTTATATATTTTAACAATGTTATCTAGTTTTAGTGTTCAGTTTTAACAGTTTAGTTTTACTGTTAGTTTAATGTTAACAGTGTTTCGTTTTAGTTTCCCCTCTGTGTAATAGGTGCTGGACAGGCAATTATAGCCTACATGTACTTTTCGCCAAACAGAAAAAAACCTTTAATATTTTTGGTAAATGACTAATAATAATCTTTACAGTTATTGTCATTCCAAACGAACCCATAGCGGACCGATTCTTAAAGGTCGTTGAGATTTCTGCTAGCCTCATTGTTAGTTTCTAAGGCCGTATCAACCACTCCATTTACTGGAACCCAAAATGTTTCTTGAAATCTGAAGTCACCAGAAATCTAAAGCCTCTTAGAAATCTGTGCTGTATTTTAACAAATTTTAATTTCTTCCACTTGTCGTTTGTCTTTCTTTTGTACTATTTGTCCAGAGATCCGAATTAGCCTTTAAATGCACTAGACAAGATGCAAGAAGACGTTAAAATAATACAAACAAAAAATATATTACAGATATGTGGCTGAGACTATTGCGACTCTGAACTCGGGATAGTAGGCTCGAGACGCAGTTACTGCCATAAGCTATACCTTAACGCCGATAACTCCTACTCATTAATCAAACTGACACAGACGTCTAGGGAAAAATTACGATAAAATGAGGCAGTGTTTACAATGGGTGCACGTAATTTTTAATGACCCTTCAAAACAACGCTTTAACGATCATTATCGAAGCTCATTTCATGGTCCCGGGTATCACTATCACACTCCCTGCATACTTGTAGTGAGAAAGTCAAACATCCATTACACTATTAGAATCGAATCTATTATCCGATGGATACAGGATGGCCTCGACACTCTGGTGACATTGAACTTGTCCCCAAGTATCTGTACGCGCCTGCCCACGCACTTTCCAACGCAAAAACTCGCTCCAGGCCAACAGAGTCACCAAACGCAACCTGTTTGACTCTCCTCCACTTTCACTTTGGCCCTCGGGGCGCCTTTGCCTTCGACGGATCACTTTCTATTTTCTACACTTTAGTTTTCTTCTATGCACCATCTTTGATATACGCGACTTGGCACATTTTGCAGTTTTCCGTGTTTTGTTGAGTGTTTTAACGCGAGCGGATTGCGAAGAGAGGAAAGCCATTTTCCAGTACGTGACTTTTGTGTTTTACTATTTTAGCTTGTATATTTGTTTTGTGTAGTGAAAGTGCTTTGCCTTTCTGTAAGTTTTTCTTGATGGTTTATAGTTTTTATTTTAACAACTTTGCACCAGTGAAAGTTAAATGGGCAAATAATTTACCGTAAGTATATCTTCTTGTTTATTTCTCTGTCGTTTTCTCCCAGTAAAGAAATATGCACTTCAGGTCAACTTCCTAGAGCCAGTCTTGAGAATTAAAAAAAAAAATCACAAGTTTGTGGAAATATCTGGCAATTCACGAAATTATTGTCACTAATTTAGCAGAATGGAATAATAGCTTCATCTACTGACAAATTTAATTAACATAACGTCTAATAGTTTTTACCTGTTATATTATCTAACTAACAATAAACTTAATCCATTGGTTTACGAGAGCCCTGGTCCGATTTGATTCAGATTTGACAGAAAAATCGATTTTGGTAATAGCTTTATTCTAAAAATATGTCAAAGACGTAAATATATATCTCGAACTTTTTAGAAAATTTCCATTGGAAAATGAACAATTTGAGTTACCATCAAGGTAAACCCGACACAAATGTAACATAGAGTCGGAAAACCTAACGTCTGCGCAACACTGAAGACTAAAACAATAATCTTTGTTTTTTGCATATCTGAAATTTAGAAAGTTGAAATTTTATCGTAGCAATTTTTTAATTTTTCAGATTCGTTCTAAATAGATTTTTTTGCAAAAAAATCTTAAAATGATTATAAGAGCACCTTTTCATTAAATTTGTTTTTGAAAAAAGTGGTATAAATTTTTACAATTCGGTCAATGCAGCAATTTCAAATTTAAAATAAACCCTCACCGCCGTCTGTTTTTTTTTTACAACACTACTGCCGCCAAGCACGCAACGTGTAATTTCTTCAGATTTTCTTCGCCAAGTAAAGAATCTACTTCATTTACATTTGAAAGATGAGTGGACAGCCTTGGATAATAATAAATTGAGGATAATTAAAAATACTGTTAGTCCTTGGAAGTCGTTAATACGTACAAGCCGCAGGAAAGAGGTGGTGGTTACCCGTCTCTGAATTGGTTATTCCTTATTGACGCATGGATTTTTTATGGGAAGCGGGGACCCCATATGTCAGTTTTGTGGTGATATCATCACGCACACTTCCTTCTGGACTGTGATGGTTTCAAAGAATGTGTGGATTGGTTGCTTCTATGGAGGCAATTTTAAAGGACGGTTTGTCGGTCATTGACCGAGTTTAAATTTCTTACGTTGTTTAAATATTTTGGAACTACTTTAGCTATGTTATTGTTGTGCAGCGTTTAAATAATTATATTTTGTGTATTCTTTTCTTAATACGGTGTTATTATTTTCGTTAATTAGTTTTAGATAAACATTTGTTTTTGTTTCTCGTACCCACTTTGTTGTTAAATTTTTTTCACGTATTTAATATTATATTTTTAAATTTTGTTAAATTTATATATTTAAACAATTTTATCTATTTTGTTAGTTTTTAGTTTTAGTTTTCTTCCTTTTGTAATGGATAATCTAGGCGGGCGATGATAGCCCTCATGTGCTTTTTGCAAAAAAAAAAAAAATCGATTTACTGACTTGAGCTGTAGACTTCCAAATGTGATTAAAATTTGAGTAAAATAAATTAAATCGATTGTTTTCGTCTGTGAATGGAGAATATGTTTTTTACAAAATAACAACATGCGCGCTATCTGGGTATCAAGTATTGCGTTTAAATGCGAGGCTATTTGTGCAACGTTTATTCTGATCCTACGCATTGTGGTGTTTACTTTAACTATAAACGCACGTTTCTAACGCACTTTAGGGTAACATCGTCAGAAAATATTTTGCGTTCCTGGAAGTATGGAACCTCGATCCTCCGCGTGTCAGCAAGGAACGATAACCACTTTACAAAGCGGGACCCTAACGCAAAGTATGTGAAAGGCAACATGTTATTGTTGGTCACACTCCAGTGCGCCCTTTACTTTACCACAGGCCGTGTTATGCAGGATAAGTGATATCTGACCGTCACTTCCGGCCGTGATCCTTTGTCGTTTCTTGTCCTGACACACCTGACCTTGTTTCTGTCACTAAATACTTACTCCAGGTTTATGGCCTCACTTTGTGAACTAGTTTACGTTCGTTTTCTGTTGGTTGAAATAATTACTGTACCCTTAGTTTTATCTGAGTCTTTTGGGTGTAAAAAAGTAAAATTCTGTTACATAGGTATATTATTATAACTTATACAAAACACGTCTTTGTTCCTCAAAAAAAAAAAAAAAAAAAAAAAAAAAAAAAAAAAACAAACTTTATGGAGCCTTTAACATCATTGTTAAGACAGTTTGTTTTCATTGTCTTAGTTCTTGAACATTAGAGACTCTAGACTTATAAACATAAAAAGAATTACAATTATGAGGTCTGGGAAACACCTTATGCCTGCACAAATAATCCATTACAGGAGAGATTCTAGTAATGTAAAATTCCCGTGAATTTCAAACTCGGGGAAATTCCCTGGATATATTGCCGGGAATATCTCTAAAATCCGTAAATGCCCACGAATTTAAGGTTATTTTGGCATTTAAATATAGATCTAAAACTATTAATTAGAAACAAATTAGAAAAACTAGCAATTATCTTTTTTTATTTGTGAAAAATGTTTTTACCAAGTTTAGAATCAAATTCAGGTTTAAGCCTGAATTTATTTACTGATGTTAATTCTTGATGATTTATTAATGTAAACGTACTGTATTTGTAAATGAGCGACTAAGTGCTGAGCGACTTATAAGTCGTTGAAAACACCGTTGCTTTAACACACTGTTTTAACACGTTTAACACTGTTGCAACATCCTGTTGCAATCTTAATAAAATAAATACCATTAGAAAGTAGAGATTCTAAGCTTTATTTAGCATGTTTTAGATTTATAAAGTTTGCTTTCAATTTGTTTTAATAAAATCGTAAACAAACGCACAAACTAGAAGAGCTACAGTTGCTTGCAATACTGCAAGTGGAATTTGTCAAAATGCCAATTTTCAAAAAACATTCAACCGAGTAAATCATTAGCCACATGATTTTGGTTGCTATCGTTTGAAAGATTAGATCTTCCTGTAGATTTCATTTGTTTGTAGATTGATGTATATTTGTAGATTGATCTTCCTGTAGATTGATGTATATTTGTCTACAAGTTATAGTTTGGTATCTATGATTTTTCAAACTATGGTCAACATTTGATGTAGAAATCTACGAAATACAGACCTCATTGAAAACAACGATTACTAACCTGTTTTATGCTATAACTGAACATAGTTTGTTCTAGGAAATAGAATAAAAGTTACTCTATAAAATAGTATATTTGCCTTCTACGAAATCCAAAGTTCTAATATTCTATTTTGAAGCTAAAAGTGCACGATTTTCAACGATTGCGCGGCAGCTGAATACTAATTGTCTGCAAAGTCTTTGTAGAGAGTACAGTTTGCAAAGTATATCTTTTGTGAATATCATTAGAAGATGTAAGTTTTTAATAATTGTTTGGTGTTTTGAAGTGTTTAAAAATTTGTTATTAGATAATAATGTGAGATGAAAAGTGATTTATAAGTAAATAAATACAAGTGATAAAAGTGAATTTATTAGTAGGCTATACCTAACCTATTTTTATTTTATTTTTTTAATTTTTCTTCTTTAGATTATTTCCACTAAAGTAACATTCTTTAATTTTTAATAATTTTAACATTCTTTTAACATGTATCATTAATTCTATGATATCTATTAGTAGTGTTTGTAAATTTGTTTTCATACCGAATTAAACGATTGTAAAATATTCTCTCCGAAAATGTGTACTAATTTCATTGTTTCGACCGTAACATAAAAAGTTATGAAGTTATTAAAAAATAAATTATATTGTTCTCTTTAGGATTAAATGTTGAAATTTTTGTATATCTTGAAAAAATTTAAAAAATTCTTACTATTTTTTCAAAGGGTGAATATAAACAAGTTTTTTGTAAATTTGACAGAGAAAAAAATGACTTTCTCAATGTATATATTTTTAAAATTTTTTCTCCAAACAAATGTCATACTTATGTTATATATTCAGTGATTATACTTATACATAAGTGTCATACTTATGTTCAGTGATTAATTTTCTTTAAAATGGTATATAAATTATGTGGTTTTATTTGAGTTTACGTATTGTTGTATATAATTGTATGTTTGGAGGTATTTTTCAGACATTTGTGTCAAGAATAATGTTTACTTTCTCACATTTCAACCATTAAGAATTTTATATATTTATAAATATAATCTTATTTACATATAAATTTATAGACTTTTGTATATTTTAAAATAAATTACAAAAAATGTTTTCTATTTTTCTATGGGTCTCTAAGTTGAGTTTTTAAATTAATTAACAGAGTTTTCTCCTATTCCAAAGGTCATAACTGTCTTAAAATTTTTGTTTGTTTGTTTACAATCATTGAATTTAACAGTTTTTTCTCCAAAAAATGATATACAATACTTTAAGTTTTAAACAGAAATTATATTTTAATTTGAATTTCAAACATTACCATGTACAGTACAAGGAAAACTGCTTAAACTTCACTGTTCTGCATGACACTATTAGGGTTAATGTAAACGTACCGTATTTGTAACTGATAAGTGCGTAAGGTGATAATTACAGTTGCAAAACTGCTTACACTTCACTGTTCTGCATGACACTATTAGGGTTAATGTAAACGTACCGTATTTGTAACTGATAAGTGCGTAAGGTGATAATTACAGTTGCAATAGTATCTTATTTTATTACTGGATGTTAGTTCTTGATGGTTTATTAATGTAAACGTAATGTATTTGTAACTGATAAGTGCGTAAGGTGATAATTACAGTTGCAATAGTATCTTATTTTATTACTGGATGTTAGTTCTTGATAGTTTATTAATGTAAACGTACCGTATTTGTAACTGATAAGTGCGTAAGGTGATAATTACAGTTGCAATAGTATCTTATTTTATTATTGGATGTTAGTTCTTGATGGTTTATTAATGTAAACGTACCATATTTGTAACTGATAAGTGCGTAAGGTGATAATTACAGTTGCAATAGTGTCTTATTTTATTACTGGATGTTAGTTCTGATAGTTTATTAATGTAAACGTACCGTATTTGTAACTGATAAATAAATGTTAATGCCCAATAAGGAAAATATATTTCATGTGCAATATTTTCCTATATTTATTTTAGGAAAATAAAAATAGTATCTTATTTCATTACAGGATGTAAGCTCTGAGGCGAGAAAAAATAGAACCAAACAAAACAAATCATATGGTTTAAAGTTTTTTCGCTAAAATCTCAATGAAAATACAAAAATCGAACTTGTAAATTAATTTTTATTTATCTTATATATTTAACTTAAAAATACAGTTTATTTTGTTGCTACATTTTGTTATGTTTAGACCCTGGTTTAAATTTTGATGACCCTTGTTTAATATGAGACTTTACCTAACTTAAATTAGAATTATTGTATAAAAATGTGCTTTAAAAGTTAATAGAGACTATACTAATTCCATTGCGCCTCACTCGATAACTTGGGTACTTATAAATCTAAATGTTTAATTGGTTTGTAATAAAACGTACAAGCTACAGCAATTTCATTAATTTTCTAGTGTGAAAGTACAATTTATAAGCAGTAGAGAAACTGACAAATTACTAAAAACTTAGTAATATCTAACTGTTCTATAACTTCCCACTATTTGGGACCTTTACAGGCTTTTGTGGAAAATACCCGGAAATTTCGTAAGTTCCTTCCCACTAGGAATATTTCCGGCCAACATCAGCAAGTGGGGTGACATCTTGTTTAAAATCATAACATGATTAAAGGCTTTTAACTACAAGTATGCCAAAACTTTGTTCATAAAACATGCCATTAATGTATATTATGTGATCATTGATATAGAACACCTAGCTTTGGAAAAGATTTTTAGAGAATTTTGATTACTTGTTATAAACTAGGTCTTTACATTGATCAGTGCTGTGCAAAATGTCAACTCAAATGGTTCTAAACTTATTTAATAAAATACACAAAATACAGAACAGCTGGTTTAAAAACTTTTTGTTTATTTTTACCCATATAATAAGTCCTCAATTGTGTCCGCTCATCGCAGAAACACCCTGTTTATATTATAAAATGTTTACTACTCATCAAAAGGTGATTTAAGAGTCAGGATCACGATCGCTTCAAGGTCCCTTGGCTGGATGTTACCACGATAGGTCGCTCATTTTCTAATTAAAATTAACTAACAGAGAACACTAATTGATATTATAATTAAATGAAAACACTGTTAGACTACAGGTAGGCTGAACCAGTGAATCACCATTTTTTGTTTACTTCGTGCGTTCAAGGTTAATGACTCGAGTCACCTGTTTTTCATTTCGAACATTTAGCGTGTCCTTAACGAGGTCTTCTCCGGTAAAAGCAATCTTGACTCCACTTTCTCCTTCGATTCCACCTTTCGGCCGATCAATGTTGGGTGCCCCAGTGAAAGTATTTAACAATTTCAACTAAATTTACGAAGTCAATTACTTTCAGTTTTATCGGTAAGCAGTATACTTTCCCCGTTGAGGCGCGGTACCCGGTAGGTTCTTGGTGGCAGATGGTCCAGGGAACATGACCTTAGAAGGCTCTTGCATGTCAATGCAACAGCTAGTAATAAAGTGACATTTGTTAAAGGGAAGACTTGTAGCTAATTATTTAAAAACATCAATATATCTTAATAGCTCACACCGTG
Source organism: Callitettix versicolor (assembly GCA_022606455.1). Lineage (NCBI taxonomy): Eukaryota > Metazoa > Arthropoda > Insecta > Hemiptera > Cercopidae > Callitettix > Callitettix versicolor. The sequence goes on from CM040186.1 coordinate 50,648,766, forward strand.
TCATGTAAAACAGGAGTCATTTTTAATTTTGCACCTTTATAAACAATCGTATGAGTTATAGTCTACTTGGAGGCTCCGGTTTTGTCTGGTCTTGCAGGCTCTAAGCTTTTTAAATTTCAACTTTGCGTGCAAAATCATCAGTCTGTATTAATATATTTTGCTTTATAAAATTTATATTTTTCTATAATTATTATTTTTTATTTGAATGAAATATTTATTATTTTATTCATAGCTCCCCATCTCTCGAATGGCTCACGCGTCCTAAAACTATGTCTTTATAACTCTAAAAACAAAACACTCACGTTTACACTGATTCAGAAACATATGCCTGCTCTGTTTACTTTAATAACTCCCAAACCGTACTTTTGAGGGAAATATTTACGATTGTTCTGCAACATTTATTTCCCGAAATTAGTATTTTTTTTTTTTTAATTAAGGCTTTTGGCGAAAAACACGTGAAGGCTATCATCGTCGTCCAGAAAAATCTCTTGCACGGAGGTTTCAGCTTTGCATTATGTGTTTTTCGCCAAAAGCATTAATTAAAAAAAACTTCTTTATAAGACGCGAGCGCGATCCTGTGTTTCATAAAAAAACAATACACTAAACATACAATCAATCTTAAGTACGTTTAATGCTTCATGGTAATTGGTCGCTTCAGGCAAACATTCCAGGAAAGTAAAGAAACCTTCGTGAGAATCAAGGTGCAATGTAATACACAAACATCACCGCAGAAATAAAATACAAACCCAGATACCACAAACATAAGAGCGACAAACACGCAAGTAGGCCGGGTCTTGCCATCTCCTGTTTGTTACATAACTCTACAAATCGTCTTCGTATAAATTACTGACTTATTAAAATTAGTTTTGATTTATTTATTAAATTTTCTTGCTTTTATTGTATACTACAACATAAACAGTTACTTGAACTTTTGTGATTCTTTTTAAACCCTCAGTGTGATTGCGCATCTACACTGTGCGTAATTTTAACTTTGCAAGCTTTGTCGTTCTTGAGTTACAGTGATGAGTCAGTCAGTCAGTAAGCGACTGCTTTTATTGTATAGCATTTTTATTAATAGCGTCATAAAAATTAGTAATTATTTCTGCACCAAGAAAGCATTAAATAACAATAAATCAGCGACAAATTTCCATAAATAAAATTTAATTACGGTAACAAATAATGCTTGAATGATTTTGTTGTTTCCATTTGGCCGCCCTTCACAGCTGTCGGATTGGTCATTAGAAAGTTAACTTATTGTTGTGTTAATGGTTGTCGCATTTAATGTATACATATTTTATCTGTATTTTTACCCACTCATCATGCACACAACAAAATTTGTGTTTAAGGTTTATTCGAATCAAATTTGGTTGCACGACAGTGAAATTAGACAAGTTTCTTTTGGGAATGATATCGATGTTTTAGCTCGTGGAAAACAATTCATAATCGCGGCACGCAACTGTCTCGCTGAAGTGACGGAAACTTTTTTCATTTCCATACATTAGCATTTTAAACTTTTTGAAATTACATTTCAAATACGAAAATGAACCTAATTCAATTTCATAAATTCGACTGATTTTTAAAATTTAAAATTCTAACTTACGTTGTTTTTAACGCTGATTACGGTAGTGAAATCTGATTTTCAAAATAGTGTCAAGAAGAAGGTTGTAATTTTGGTTAATTTTGAAATGGACGCCATTTTTAAACTTTTAAATTGGCAACAAACTTTTCCACCCATTATAAAAATCGATTTTTGCGCTAAGTTTGATTCAAATCAGACAAAAACTGTGAACAGAAGCGTGCGAAAACGGTATATATATATATATATATATATATATATATACATACATATATATATATATATATATATATATATATATATTATATATATTATATTATATTAACGACCCCTTAAAAAGGTATCTAGAGGTCAGAATCAGTGCTCTTTTTTCAGTGTACAACACCTGGTCTGGGTGTTGTAATAATGTCCGCTTCAATATCTCATTCTCCAATCGATATTAGCTAAAAACTCTTTTAGTGCCATGAACGAAAAATGCAACATATATCACCCTCCAAAATCAGGTAAACTCTAAGCGACTTGCACAGAAAAATCAATGCCCGATGATTGAATCGAACACACTCACTAAAACACACTGGTTAAATTTAGTTCCCATTAGAACAATCCTTTTGACCAATTTGTAAACAAGTCTCGTAAGCCGTTGGCTATTATACAATTAAAATGCAAAATACACGTGAAGGCTATCATCGTCGTCCAGCAAAATCTCATGCTCGGAGGTTTCGGCTTTGCTTCATGTGCTTTTCGCCAAAAGCACTAATTAAAAAAAAACTTCATTATAAGACGCGAGCGCGAAATGCATTTCTTTTCGAATTATTATAGACTACTTAGGTCTATTATAATTATTTATAATAATTATAAATAGGAAATTATTAATAATTTCCTAATAACCTGACATTAGGAAACTATTAATGTTTGGTTATGTTAAATGATTGCCTACTGCTTGATATGTTTTTTAAATTTATATTTATAAAAACATGTATCAGAGACGATGAATGTTGGAATTAGATTTGCAGGCTCATGCCCAATTAAAAGAGACGATGTTTTTGAAATTAAAAGAGACGATGCAGGACTCATATCCAACACACTATAATTTGAAGCGCTCGGCCTTTCGCCAATTTGTAAATATTGACTCTTTAATTACTACTATTAAACCTTTAATAATGAAAATATGACCTGAAACATAATAACATTTTTTTTTGCAACATAGTCCTGTTTATATTCTCAAAAATTATGCTTAATTCTATGTTTTTCTTTAGTAGTTTATAAAATATTTAAGACATATTTTATTATCTCTATTTTTGTAAAGTTCGAGTAGGCCAAACCTACGTTTTAAACTTACAGTCAACAGACAATCTTTATTATTTTTTAAAAAAATCTGTATGGAATATTAGCAATATTGCAACATTGTGTAGAACTATTTGAAATATTGCAACATTGTGTAGAACTATTTGAAATATTTACAACATTGTGTAGAACTGTTTGAAATATTTGCAACACTTTGTAGAACTGTTTCAAACAAACGTTGCTAGTGTAAATGCGTCTTTCCAGAAATTTTCAAGTGAACCTTTAAGATTTGTTGCTGTTTGAAGTTTTAGTCGTTTCGAATGCGTTTGCGCCTTGAATTACGAGCTTGTTGGTTATCACAAGCGAAACTATTCAGGCTCGATCCCCGTGTGTAAAGTATTGTAGTAAGGTAAAAACGCTTTCATTTAAAATGTCATAGTCAAGACAAACTTTAAAGCATTTGCAATGTATTTGTTATTTTGGTAGGTTGTGACCAAGGTTGAATGACTGCTATTTGACGGCAGGGGTGTATCCATTTTGCATATCCTGCGCCTTAAATTCGACAATTTCGATAGTTATGCAATTACAAATCGTATTCTGTAAGGGACTTCTATACCTCCTGTAAATCAGCGAACATATACATTCCGTTATTCGCGGTATTTTTACTGTAATGGTTGGCAGTAACGTAACGTTACATTATTCATAACGTTGCGTGATTGTGTACCTCATAATAAAAACACAGCGGAAAACCTTCAAAGAAACAGCTTGAACGTGGTAAACATGACCAAAGGCAGACAAGGGGACATTTAAATAACGAGTACCGGTAAGTCCAGTAAAATTTCAAAATCGATTTTTCCATGATCATTCACTTTCCCATACCTACTGAGAAAAGAAAAAAATACTACAACTGAACGTCTATTGGACACTGAGCTATAAGAGTGGCCGGTTTCTTGAAATTGCTGATCTTTAGAACACTTTCTGATGTTTTTTTACATATACATTTACAGGTGTATATACATACACATATATAGCATTTTACATATACGTATTGTAACCTATATAATAGATGTACGAGGGTTGATCAAATATAAACGAGACTGACTTTCTAAAAACTTTTCCGTTGGACATTGAACTCTAAAGGGTGGGGTTTCAGGTAGCCTGGGAGGTTTGGGACGGGCGTAGACGGGCAACATTTCCGTTCGGACCCTTCAGTATAAAACTATACAATGAGTGAGAGTGAAGTGCACGTTTCCGTGGAGCAGAGAATTATTATTAAGTTTTTGGCCAAGGAGGGGGTCAATCCGACTGAAATCTTTCGTAGATTGACGGCTCAATACGGGGACAGGACCCTGTCAAGAGCTTGCGTTTTTGCTTGGCACAAGGAATTCGCCGAAGGACGGGAAGCAGTAGAAAACCTCAGCCATGATCGTCGTATGGCCATGATGAAGGTAATGGCCACTGTATTTTTCGACAATCAAGGCGCCTTTCACGTCGATTTCCTCCATCAACGATGCACAATAAATGCACAATATTATTGCGATGTTTTAGAGGCCGCAAAACAGTCTTTTCGTAGGAAAAGGAAATCTAAACCGGCGAGAAACGTCATTCTTCTTCACGATAATGCCCGACCACATTCGGCGAACGCTACGAGGCTTAAACTCGATCAAATTGGCTGGGAACCAATGGAACATCCCCCATACAGTCCAGACTTATCACCCTGCGACTATCACCTGTTTGGGCCACTCAAAGAGGCGCTTGGAGGCCAGCGTTTCGAAGACGATTCTGCGGTGGAGACCTTCGTGCTCCAATGGCTCAATGAACGCCCGAGAACTTTTTACGAAGATGGAATTAAAAAACTTCCAATCCGGTGGGAAAAATGTGTTACTCGTGCGGGAGACTATGTAGAAAAATAAGTTGTATCAAGAATAATTTGTAAGTAAGCAATACATTTTTTAAAAAATCAGTCTCGTTTATATTTGATCAACCCTCGTATTATTAGCCTAGGAAATGTCAAAGCAGAACTAAATCAAAATATAGTGTTGTTACAAACTTTGATTTTATACTGAATTTGTAGAAGTCATTAAAGTTTATCTAGTTCTTTATGAAACAAGGACATGGACTCAATTTCGTAAGCCTGGGATTAGTTTATTCACTAGTTATTTTAAACCATATTAACTTTTTATAAATGTGTATTTAATACTTATCCCTCATCTGACTTTTAAATGCTTTTTTGCCAAAACACTTAATTTAATTAAATGTATAGGTCTATATGTAAAAATCCAAAATGTCATTTTGCGCAAATTAATGAAAGACAAAAAAATAAACTTAACTAATCTAATATGGGTTTGTGTGAAATATAGATTTGAAATTAATAAAAATAGTTAGGCCTAATATAATAAGTAATCATTATTTTATATAAAAACTATATTTTGTTTTAAAAATTTTCTAGCCTAACTAGTATGATTTTGTGTGAAATGTAGACATGAAATTTAAAAATTAGGCTATATCTTTGCCTTTAGCTTATATTGAACATGCTGGGAGCAACACTAAATTAATCTTGTAAATTCTACAAATATTGCTACATTTTAGACTTAAAAACGACCGTTGAAAATACTTCACAATTAGTTAGTGCCTATCATCTTGTTACTTCAAAAACTTGCATTGAATTGATTACTGACTAATTTGCAAAAGTAAATCCTCCATGCTCAATGTAATATAAAAATGTAATAATAATGTCGCAAATTTGTCTATTAAAAATTTATATAAAATGTTACTTAATAAATGTTGTGTGGGTTAATATTAGGCCTACTTAATTTTTATGAAAATATTGTATAATTATATTATACCTGAGGCATATTAAATGCACAAATAACTTATCTTTTCTCCATCATATAAATAAGAGAAGAAAATATGTTATGTCCTTAATATAGTTTATAAGTTGTAACTGTTAGCTTTAGGAATATTTTATACTTTTCTGTAAATATATTCTCACTTACACATAAAAACCTACTTTAGACTGACCTAACCCCATTACAGTAGTAGGTATAAGAAAACAATATTTAGACTATGATGCTTAGTTGTAAGTTTTCTTTGGTTTGTAAGTAGACATAGACATATTATTTAGATATTTGCAAAATATTACTAGATCTACCAATGTTACAACCAAGTAGCCTACTTTAATATTAAAAATAAACTGATATCTTAGTGATATGTAAAAATTTATTACTGATACATTAGTTTCAGTTTACTATTATTAATATAGTAATTATTATAAAAGTGATTGTTGGTCCTCCAACTATTTGTCATATACAAGAATTGTTAATATTCTAAGTTATAAATAATGTGAAATCTTAAAATTACAGTAACACACTCATGGGTTTACTAACCTTCTTCCAGTCCTGTTTTCTTCAATCGAACAGAATTTTGGTCCGTAACAATATTTTGTCAATATATTTCAAAACTTGTATTTGTTTTTACATCTAAATTCTTCATTAAACTACTTTTTCTAATAGAAAAATCCAGACACAAATGAACAAAATACATTATGGTTATCAACATTGGCATAACCTCAATCTAGGAGAAAGCAGTTTACTTTGAAATTTTCACACGAAAAATTGAATTTAAAGACGCATTCATATACAGTAAAATATCGTATTAATATGTCACTCTGCTCGCATTTACAACACATTAGAAACGTTTCAACACAGTACTTAATATTTCATATTTTTTTAAATCTGCAATGAATCTAATATACTTCTTCCAGTCTTGTTTTCTGCAATCCAACAGAATTTTTGTTCGTAACAATATATTGTCAATATATTTCAAAAACTTGTATTTGTTTTTTCATCTCAATTCTTCCTTAAACTACTTTTTCTAATAGAAAAATCCAGACACAAAAGAACATAATACATTATGGTTATCTACATTAGCATAACCTCAATCTAGGAGAAAGCAGTTTACTTTGCATTTTTCACTCGAAAAATTGAAATTTAAGACGCATTCATGTACAATAAAGTATCGTATTAATAATATCACTCTGCTCGCATTAGAAAGTTTTCAACACAGTACTTAATATTTCATATATTTTTAAAGTTTGCAATGAATCTTATGCATTCCAACATCGCCGCTTGTAACACGACACAATTCTCTAAACCCAAATATTCCAGCGTTCTGTGAAACTGACTTCTTGCCTCCGTGGAGGTAAAAACTCGAAGCGGAGGCATATCCTAATGAATGACATACATAAAGAGGACAAGCAATAATCTCTTTCTCTCTCTCTCTCTCTCTCTCTCTCTCTCTATATATATATATATATATATATATATATATATATATATATATATATAAATATAAATCTCATACTTAAATCTACTAAGTAAGCAGAAGAAATATGCCTACGTTATCCACAAAAGTGGATAACGACAGATGTGTACATAGGGAACCTAGAGCTAAAACTGTACATATTACCTGTTACTACCAAATTACAATATTCCGGGAGCCGAAGGGTGATTAATTGGGCTTCCAAGAGGTGAACGCTCTCAAGGGGAATGGCCTACTTGTAGAATTTATGAATGAATTAAATCCAAAGAATCTTCAGTGAAAGTTCTCACTGTACACTGGCTTGATGCAGAGCTCCAGTCTGTCTTTTACTGTGGCTGGTTGTGTTATCATCATAGTTTTTTAAGTCGATGGCAGATTTGGGCATTTTTGCGGCTCCAGTCGGTGCACTTTACGTGGTCCTAAATACCAGATACTCTCAAATACAAGCAAGATGATTAATCTAGGACTGAAATTTATTTTCCATTTCTGCCTTTGCTAGTCTACGATAGTGATAGGATCAAAATAATGTGGTTTGTAAAAATAACCTAATACGGCAAAGTAATTATGCTAGTAGTCCATTACTGAAAACGCGTTTTCACAAAATCACTAGGCTATGTGCCTACTTGTTGTGGAAATACACTGCGCATGCTCAGATAATACTAAATACAGATCACTGTATCGTTCAATACCAAAACGTTATAACCACTGCAGTAATAAACTACTCTCGTAGTATATTCTTAATTCATTGTCAAGCAACCGCTTTGATGCACTCCTTACCTTTTTCGCCAATTTAACTGATGACAGTAATATAAAAAAATATTACTGGATCAACTTTAATGGACAGTATGTGCTCTTTCTCCATAAAACGGTCGAAACTGTGATAACGAGCCGTTCAGCCATTATTACGCTCGTCATCGTTAATTCAGAGAACGCCATCTTGAAACGGAAGTAAATCGGAGAACATCTTACACATACGTCGTTCGGTCTTTATACAAGGTACCTTTTTACCAAATTTCAAGAAGGGACTCGGTTGTCGATTTGTTAAAGCACTTGAGGTTCTTAGTTCTAGCCGCAGTTACTCTCGTTGTTTTCCCCTGACCGTTTACGGTGAGCCATCGTAATCATTAGTCTAACGTTAAAGAAAAAAGAAAAATACTATCGGTCAATGCCTTTGGCCAAAACTGCGTAACAAACACACAAACCAAATGCCGAACGGTCGAGGGAAAACAGTGAACTCGCCTCGTTCGGTGTGAGTAAACGATTTGCTAATGCTAAATGCTAAATTTCATCAGAATCGAATATTTTTTTTTGCTTAGGATACTATGAAAACGTAAAGGTACATAAAAGTTCAAGATCTACTTTTTTCAACGATCACCAAACTTTTTTTATACTTCATATATTGGATAAGTTACATGTTTACAGAAAAATCTCTTGAAACTTGTCCATAAACACAAGATAATTTCCGTAGTTGCAAATACAATTATTTCATTATAATTATTAATGATTACAAAGGCTGTCTCGCTTATGTTTAAAGCGAATTTCCAAAAGTAATTTTTTTTATCTTACCCTTTTGGAATTCTGATTTCACCATCTTAAACGGCATTAAAATCTGCGTATATCTCGTATTAACACTGCAAGCTTTCAGTTTCGCGAAAAAGAAACTGAAAAAAGAAACATTGAAAATGCGAAAAAGAACCCTGACAGTCGTCAAATTAAAGTCAGTTTCATTTCAACAAATTTTGAAAATTCAGAACGCTATTTTATGCTATTTTATTTTAATGCTGGTTACGAATTTCAAAAAAACATTTAAAAAGAAAAAGTTGTATTTAAAAATTTTGAAATGCAACCATTTTGAAACGGTTAAAATAATTTTACTGGTTGACAAAACTGTCCAGGCTATTATCATAATCGATTTTTGTACTAAGTTTAATTCGAATCGGACCAAATGTAAATGTAAAAGAGTTATAAAATACACACTTATACAATTTTAACAATAAATGATATAAAGGCAAGGATCGGCGCTCATTTCAAGGTCCTGGGTCTGGGTGTTACTGTGATGTCGCTTCAATGAAAATTCACAAATAATGCGATAAAACAGATCGAATCTGAAGATATTACAATGTTTCAAGGTTAGACCTAACCACAAACAGATGTTACATAAAATGGTGAAGTAATACAGAACACACCAATAGAGTTTGTTTGTTTCTTAACAAGTCTGGACCAGCTACAGACTTTCACTGTTGTAGTTCCTTAATTAACACTGTAATTATTCTATTTTGTATTCCCAGTGTTGCCAACTGAACCACACAAAAATACCCACTTCCTCCTTTTATTGTATAACCGTTCCAGTTATTGATGTACCAATACAGGATTGTAATTTAATTTCTTCTGTACATATCTCAAATACAACAATGAGATTAATAGAACACACGGGAAGCGGATATGAAATTCTTTATTGAAAGTTAATTTGATTACTCAAATCTTTTTTGTACGTAAACAAGATCACAACAATTTTAAAATCTTTTATAAAATGTATTTTTATTAACTAAAACAGACATGATGGAGTGAATTTTCAAAAAGTAACAATATCAAAATAATTTATTTCACCACACACTTTTTTGAAAATTAAGTATCATAACCATACAATAAAGTCTTTATGAATTATTGTGTTAAATTTTCAAATTACGTCAAAAATATGAACGTATATAGGAAGGCAGTTTGAACTTGATTAACTTGATTTTAACTTTTGTGAAATTAAGAAAACAATTGTAAGATTTAATCATTATATAAAATGTTGGGGAAGAAGTAGGTGGGGGTCAGTTAATTCTGAGCGGACCAGAAGGTTAGTCTATTCCGGGAGGAGACCGAAGGGCTGTGGGACAGCTGTATGTCACAAAGTGCTCTAAGAACATTCCAGTTAGACGGTACAGGGGAACAACGAATTGGCAGTCTAAGTAGACAGTTTTTATGCATACTACTTCTTCTCTTTTTGGTTAAAACAAATTGGGGCACGGGTTTCCAGAGAGGATCTTAGGACATATTTCAAGGGATAGATGTAATACAATTGTGTTCATTCTTGGGGTTGTTATCAGCCGTACTTGTAGCTGTGACAACATAAGAATACTTAGTATAATTAAATATATTAAAGGGCTTTGTTGAACCACCGATAGTTGATTCTTTAGAGGACTCGAGTTAGGAGAGATCCTGAATTCCTAACAATGGTTAACTGATTGCTGGTTGCAGTGTTAATTACTTACTGTATCATGTTTACCGGAAACTGTGCTGTGACACATTATATGACAACTTCAGTCATTTCTTATTTTATGTTAAGTCATATTTACAAATTTATTATTATTAAATAAGACAAAAATAGATGTTTCATGATTCTGTTTGTTTTCTGTGTTGCAAAAGTCTGAATCAATTTACTTTTTGTTTAGATGGCCAACCCCATGGTACCCGCTTACATCGCAGCCTCAGTGACCGTTTGTCTCCAACATCAGACAACAGAACACAATTTAACGATACCATGCGACTTCGACTCCGCACTGCACGACGTGACGCAAGAGACGCTTTTTCAGATGAAGATAAATCAGATTCAGAACATAAACGATTGTTAAGTCCTGTCCGTCATCGCCCTAAAGACCCTCCACCATTACCTCCAGCTCCTACACCTTACCCCAACCAAATGACTGTTACATTACCTCTCCCTTCTTTAACTTCAAGGTCACCTTCTCCCGTGAATTCAAACCCTCAAGTTGTTCCTCCAATCACAGAATCGTCCATACCTGCTGAAGATCAAGCATACTTAGAAGATACTACTTTGGCTCCACCAGAACCACCTCCTAGACAAATATTTCCATTCACTGAAGAACAACTGAAAAAAATTAATCAAAACAGACTAAAAACAGCTGACGATGCTAGACGCAGAAGTTCTTCAATATCTCCAGTAAGGCATTTAGAAAACAAACCTACAAGTGTCACAAATCAAAATTTACTTAGTGACTCTCGAAGAACATCTATATCATTTCCCGTTAGGACACCAACACCTACAGAGTATTCATCAGTTTATGGATCTGATGGTTTGGTTTTGCTTTGGGAAAGAAATGCCAGTATTGTCGATAACAACAGAGATAATGATGTTGAAAATAAAGAAGAAATGAGTAATTACGTATCGCCCATAGATAACTATTCAAATACGATCAGACATGAACAATGTGTAGGAGAAACTTCTGTAAAAGTAATTGTCCCACCTGATCCCAATATGACTCCAAAAGAAATAGACCTTGGCCAAAATTGTACAATCGTTACAGTGACATCTCCTACACAGAATATAGTTACCAATCCCAAGCTTCATCCAAACAGGCGAACATCGATAATGATTACGGGCGATGAGACTGATTTTAAAGAACCAAAAATTATCAAAACATCTGTTGTTATAGGAGATTATGGAAGTACCCCTGTGAAGAGTGTAGAAAGCAATAAAGTTACAATTAGCGTTGGAGGAATCGACTATAATTACCAAACTGAAAGTGGAGTTACTTTCGGAGAATCTAAAACCGATTACACTAGCAATGTTACAGTTGGATCTGACAGTGGTAACAACATGAATAGTACGTTCGTAGTAGTAGATCATGATTCATCTAGTAAAAGTGAAGATCAGACAAATATAAGCAATACAGAAAATGTTAAACAAGATGAAAAAGATAAAGTTATTGATGTTAATGCGCAAGAAGAACTGAATAAACTTATTAGGCAGAATATGGATCCAGTAGAGGCTGCTCGGATGAATTTGGTACCGCATTTGTGTGGTTTAGGAAAATCTCTTTCGGTAAACGTTATAGAAGAAGAAAACGAGAGTGATGAAATTTCCAAACTTAATCAGAAAAATAGCGATGAAAGCAAAAAACATTTGAATGAATGTAATAAGCAAAATTCTTTAAGAAGAGATAACCAACGAAACCACAGCCAGCGAAATATGTCCAGTGTATTGACTGCACAATCATCTGTGGAGTCAGTTGGACAGTTGGAAGACGATGTGTTTACTTGCAAGGACGAGAAGGACACAAATTCAGACTGCTATGTTTGCCAGACTGCAAAAAGTCCAAGTGAATTTTATTCAGGTAATTCTACAGAACAAGACAAACACGATGAAGAAGTCGAAGTTAGGATAGGTTTAGAGTTTGATTCTGATGAAAACCATTATGAAGTTATACGGGATCCTATTTATGAAGAAATATCTGACACGCCGCCTCCATTGCCTTTGTCCCCACCTCCTGCAAGCATTCATATCGACGAGAGTATTCCGACACGTTCGATATTCGAAGGAGCAACAAAGTACGATATACTGAGTTATTTGGAAGGCGCTAAAGAAAGAGGAATAGCCATTGAATCGGAAGATGATTCGATGGACCTGCGAAGTCCTAACCATTCCAGGATAAGTTCTTTGGACCTGAGCAGCCGAGTGAGTCACTTAAGTAATGCCAGTGATTCCAGTGAGGATTCTTGTAATCTCATCATGAACGCAACTGATACTTCGTCTATTACCTCTGATAAGGTAATATTTACTGGGAGTGCATGTAACATGCTATTTAGTTTATTATAAAGTAAATCAAAATTTCATTCAATATCATAATATTAATGAAGTTATTATGATTTATTACCCATTTTATTATGATATAAAAGTTAATTCGTGAAATATTTTTTCTTTTAAATTCTATTTTCTACTATGCAATTGATTATAGGTTCTTGTATTTTGCATTAACATATTCTTTACAGATACGTGAATCCAGTTCTTTTATCTTTCATTAGCACTTAATTTACTTTGTGTAAACATTTCATTGAATGATAATAATTTTGTAATCAAATTCCTCAAACTTAAGACAATTTTGTTTACTTCAACCGAATTTACACTTGTCAAGTAATTAACATTAATATATTATTGAACATAGAAAGTTTAAAAAAGAAATCTGTATAATAGCCAATGTAGGATCCCTATTACATGAAATCTTCTTACAGTAGATCCAGTCGCTTTGAACGAATCAGTGGCTTCAGTTTATGAATCACGTTGTCTTCATTTAGCAGACTGAATTGTAACATTAACATGATGGATCTTTTGCTATAGTTTCTTTGCTTGGTTCATACTTCAACTTCATCATTAAGGAGGGAAATTCCTAGACAATACATGTTATATATGTTACCGGCAAAGTATGAAATGCCGGCATTCTATACATATTGTATACAATGCCGGACGTTTTCTAGTGGAGACTAGGCTTTCACCCCGAGGATCCGGGTTCGATTCCCGGCGAGGGCTTGGCATTTTCATATATGAGAAGTATTACATACTTCCCGTTTTTAGACAAGGTAAGCATTTTATACATACTTCCCTATAATACCTAGGCATTCTATAGAATGAGAAATGCTATTTAGGCAAACAATGGAAAAAACTCCTGATGAGTTTATTCTGAAAACAATAATGGGAAATAATAAGTGCCATTAAAAATAAATTATTCAAAATGCATAAAGACAAATGAAGAAAACATAATTTATGCCTTTCTTATGAAGAGAAACAAAATTTTCATGTAAAAAATAAGACATTAACCTACTTGTTGCATCATGGCAGGCTTCAATGACATTTTGAATTATAATTCAGAAACATTTCATATTTTGGTACTTTGTATTACACATACATTTGACAAATCCTTGGCCGCTGCCACTGCACTGAGCAATTGCAACTGACCGGAGAGGAATTTCGTGGTCAGGAATATCTTCAGTTCTAAGTAAGTTCTTAGGGCATAAAGTGAATGGTGATCTCGCATATAATTGTTTTAAAATTCCTTCAGAAGTTCCAAGTCGGTAGAAACCATCCTCTGTCACACTCATTACAACTGCCAATATATGGCACGAATCACCTCGCCCCTTGTCGATGTCAGTAATAGGAACGCGCACAGTAGCTCCCAAAGAAGCAGTGGCAAATTTTTTTTCCGAATCCATTTTCATTTTTTTGGCTTGTATTTCGAGATTGATTTTAGAGTTTATTCTAGTTTCGATAGCATTTTCAGTTTTGAAATAAATATTGCACAAAATATCCATTTCATCACATTTATTAGCATTGGCCACAGAAGATATGAATTTTTTGACGACACATTTTGCATGCAAGTGCATTACTTGTTTTCTTTAAACATACACCACAGGTATCAGAAACGAAAATCTCTTAATGCAGCACTGTAAAAAAATAATTTTTGTTGAACAAATTTAAGTAAAATTGTATATTCTGACACGCCCGTATGAACAAATTTAAGTAAAATTGCGCATTTTGACACTCCTGTACAAACCGCAAAGTGCAACTGACACATTCTGAGCTTGAGGCGTGCGTTAAAAGTCACTTGACTTTCAAAACGAATCGGAGATGTATTTTATACTTCTCATTTGGCATTCTATAGAATGCTTAGGAAATGTGTGAAATATAAATTGTTTCACACATTGCCGGCTAGTTTTAGGCATTGTATAGAATGCCGGATTTCAAACTTTGTCGGTAAAACACACACACACACACGCGCGCGCGCGCGCACACACACACAAGTTTGTACTGGTCATATTTTATTTTCACATACATTTTAATTTGTTTTTTTTTGTAATAAAATAATAAGTAATTTGTAATTTTTAGGTTCGTAAGAGTAGCGCTGAAATTGAGCGAAACGATTCTGGAGTTGGATCAGAAACAAGCAAATGTTCTCGAAGCAGATGGCAGCACTTGCCAGCAAGTGCTATCAGAGCTGACCAACAGCACAGCTGTGAAGATTGTGACCAACCAGTCGAGACCCAAGTTACTGATAGGTATTTGAAGGAATTTTTAATATTTAAGAAAATAATGTTAATTGAAAAATCAATGGTTTTTTGCTTAACCAAAAATACAAATTGCTACATTGAAATATAAATTGCTTCATTTTAGGCTCTAATTTAAATTGCAAAAGTATTTCTGTAAGTTACTTACAAGACTTTACTCTGGCAAAAGTTGTACTAGTCATGTACAAAACATCAGTATGTGTAAATATAATCGTAAGAGCGGCTTTCAAAAGATAAATTTTGCAGGCCAGTAAATAATGAAGTAATTCTTTTATTAGAGAGCCTACTTTAATTACCGTTTGTTACACTAAACAAAATTCCATGTAGTAGCGATTAAGAAGGGTCAATGTTTTTGCAAATGCTTGTATTTCACCCTGTCTGAACAAGGTCACTACTCAACTACAAGCCTTCAGCTGCACCAAGTTTCAACTTCCTAGCTTTTAGCTCTTGGATATTCGATGCTGCTTTTTATATCCAAGATATAAATAGACAAATTTTAAGACAAAAATATATTTGTATACTGAATTTTAGCTATTAGTCATTGAGATGTTTATGTATTGACTTTTCAAAACAGCTTTATTTTGGAATCCCAAAACAAATTTTTGGAGTAAAAATGTAACCTCTAAAAAAACTATGATTAAATTTTAGTTTAATTTTCTTTAAAAAAATCCATTGTGGTATTGAACTTTACAAAATACTTTTGTTTTAGGTTCTATTTATACAATTTTACACCATTTTAAGCTATGTTTCAACCTGCATGCCAAATTTCAGCTTTTCAGCTTTAGGTGTTTTTATATGGGCCATCTAACAGAGAATAGAGGAATAGGTTTTTACATAAAGTACTTAATATATATATATATATATATATATATATATATATATATATATATATATATATATATATGAAAGAAGAAGTCCTGACTGACTGACTGTCTGATTCATAATCAACGCAGAGCCAAAACTATTTTAGCTAGCGACTTGAAATGTTCAGGGTACATTTATGTCAACATATAGGCATGCACTAAGAAAGGATTTTGCAAAACATTGATTTTAACGCCATTAAACTACTTACCCAGCCCAATTTTATTAATCAACATGCAGCCGAGACTACTATAGCTAGAAACTTGAAATTTTCAGGGTACCTTCTTACAACAATGTTGAGATGCACTGAAAAAGAATTTTGCAAAAAAATGATTTTAACGCCATTAAACTACTTACCCAGTCATAACTTTATATATAAAGTTATATAAATAACTTTAAATTTTCACCTTCTTTCAACAGTGTCGATGTACACTAAGAATGGATTATACAAAAATTTGATTTTAACGCCATTAAACTACTTACCCAGTCCAACTTTAATAATCAACATATAGCCAAAACTATAATAGCTAAAGATTTGAAATTTTCTGGATTACCACCACATGTAGGGGTGCACTGAAAAACGATTATCCAATATTCAACCCCTAAAGAGGTAAAAATGGGGTACAACAATTTTTATTGGAAAAAAATAGGTTTTTCGTCTGACCTTAAAACGTAACATAGTCACTCTTAAATATAAGTAATGAAATATATTTATCACCATTTCCCAAAACCCATACACTAAAGAGATTGAAAGGGTGTAGAAAATGTAAAAATGGGGGAATACAATTTTCAAATTGAAGAAATATATATTTTGGATCTGTATATTCTAGAAATATGCTATGAAACACAAATAATGAAATACATATTTCAACATTTTATCAAATTCATTCCTCAAAGGAATAAAAATGTAAAAAAGAGATATAATTATAGAAAAAAGAGCGTTTTCATTGGAGAAAATATTTTTTATTGGCTTTTCTTAAAAGTAAACAAAATATTTTAAAACACGAATTATGATACATGTAATTCAGCATCCCGCCTCTAAAATTCCTCTAAAAGAACACAAAAATATAAAAATGTATAATGTTTGTATTGAAGAAAAATATTTTTGATAAGATTTTCTTAAATTTGAGTGGAACACGTTTGAAGACAATAAAACAACATATTCAGGTGATAATATTTTTTCATATTCACTGTAAAATAATCATGTGTTTAGATAATCACGCTTTTATTATTTTTTAATATATTTTTTTATGTTTCTAAATTATGTCATTAATGAAACAGATTAAGTTTCGTGGGTGAAGCCACAACGGGTTATGCTAGTGTATATATATATATATATATATATATATATATATCAAAGTTTTGATTTGAGGCGGAACGAGCTGGAACAGTGTTCTAGTACCCCTCTTTAATAGTTAAAAACGTATTTAATCACAAATTACTCTGTTGTTATTGAGTAGGTCTGGCCTACTTCTTGTTACACTTCATGTAAAAGAACCATTCACAGATTATAATGATTGATTATGTTGTGAGTCTGGATAGTTTGTTGTGCGCTACTACAGAGTACTGCTAACTGCGACTACTTCACTGTAAGAAATTGGGAGTTTGTACACAGCAGTGTGTAGCAATTGATCTACGTCAGCTGGCGGGGTATTCTGACTCATCCTACTACTGATAACTTCCCTTAACCTGACTTAAAAGTCTACTGAAACAAAAGACTGCTCAGTGAAAAGGACTTTGAGCTTGCTGACATCATCAAAGTAATGGGTGAAAAAACTGGTCACAAAATGTCCCAATAACGTTTGGAGAAAATGAAATGACGATATTTGCCGCCAAGTTTAAACTCAAGAGAGAACTAATTACATAATATCTAGTGTATCTCCACTCCAGAATGTTCCCAGAAAGTTACATCTTGTAGAAAAAGTCAATAAATTTTTGAACCATATCTCTGAGTGAATGTCATAAAGGTTTTCACGGATGAATCTCATTATCACACTATTCATCACTGAATATTGCAACAGTTTCTGGCCTGTTATTTGTAAAGATCAATGGACCTCCTTTTTGGCTCTTTAACCCAGCTAAGTATGTTGGTTCTTGGCTTTTGTCTAGACACCATTCAGCATTAGCCATCAAGAGACAAGAAGTATGATGAAAAATTGTTGAAGTTGTGGAAAATCTTTTATAATGGGAAGACAACTTAAACAATTACGAAACTATTGTGTTTTTTACTATTTTTATTATTTTTGTACAATACATTTTTGTACTTCTTTTCCAAAATAAAATTTGGAGTTAAATACAAACATTCATTAATAATTTATTTAGTTCTCTTGAAAAAAACAGAAACAGAACATAATTGTAGGCTTATTTTAACTTTCATAAAATCAGTTTAAAAAAGGAAATGCCCTCCAGGCAGTCACATTTTATGTCAAGCAAGGCAGTGAAAGTTTGTTTCTAAAAACTATGTCAATTGCGATTATTTTCTAATTACTTAGGTTGGATTAAATGTCAACTGAATCCAATTATGTGGGCTGACTGAACAATGTATATTAAGTACCCTACTTTCTGTAAACATGACTTTGCAATTCAGTTATCTCATTGGCATTGTAATATACGTATTTGCATGTAATATTGGCATTGTAATACAAGATATTGTAATAATATCTTTCTTAATATTATTTACATAAATACATTAATAATAACTTTGAACAACATTGTGATTTCTTATGTATTAAATAAATATTATATATTCTTTCTAAGATATTTCTACACCCATAACATCTGATTGTCAAGTTAGATGAAATTTTAAAATCAATTTCAAAAGAACTTCTCTGTGAATAGGCTTTTCTAAAACTTTGCAGTCTTGGTTAATCTAGAGCACAGTTCAATACATTTTAATTCATTGATTAGTTATAATTTATTACTATTTTTATACATTAAAACCATTTTAGAATGCTAGACAAAATTTTAATATTTATTGATTGCAAAATTTTACTTATATTGTATATTTGAAAAGCATTGTGTTTTTTAAAATGTGTTTTTATCAAAACTTGTTTTTCATAAATACAATAAGATGTGAAGCCTTTAGTTGATTTAGTTCCATTACTGGTATGTTAAAGAATATACATCTACATTTAAAAAGAATTTTTGTTGCTGAATTCTACTTACTGAAACAAGTAAATTAAAAACAACAATCATTAATATAGTAATTAATAAAATTGAAAACTGTAAGAACATAAACAAAATACAAATAAAAAAAATATACAAAATACAAAAAGAACAAGAAAAAACAAAATAATTTGAAATGTATGTCTTAAAACATATTTAAAAACTTGTTTGCAAAGTATGATTCATTACAATTAAGTATTAAATTAAAAAACGGTTATGAACCTAGTTTTCAAAACTTTGAGTTTGAAAGTGGTTCTTATACTTTACGGAAATACAGAATGTAGGGAGTAGTCATGAAGGTGTAATAATATGGCAAGAGTTAGTCGGTTCTGCTGACAGATTTCCAACAATAGAAAGTAAAGTCAGTGTTTCACTTGGGATGTCAACCATTGCCATGACAACAGGTTCAAGGCCTACAACCACGACTACTAGTTGGCTCAG
Organism: Callitettix versicolor; assembly: GCA_022606455.1. Lineage (NCBI taxonomy): Eukaryota > Metazoa > Arthropoda > Insecta > Hemiptera > Cercopidae > Callitettix > Callitettix versicolor. Next base: position 50,668,255 of record CM040186.1, read on the forward strand.
AAAACAGGATACCTAACCCACTGAGGATTTGTACTAATCCATTCAGTTTTAACAGATATGTGGATTTCTATTTAAAGATTAACATATTTTTGATCAGAATTATTAATGAGTTTTATTTTACGTTGAAGAAGGCATTAAAGTTAAAGTCATAGTTATAATACTATTCACATATACATTGAAAATAAATTTTCTCATTGGCTTCTATAATTAAAAAAAAATTATTTAAACTAAAGATAGGTCATATAAATATTTAGTTAGGTTATATCAAATTTTCTGTGCTTACCTTTAAGAATATTTCAATAAACACTACAGAAATTACAGTAAGCAAATGTACTTCTTTTTATTTTTCTATAAGAAGACGTAGAGATCTGATAATTGCAAAAACAGTATTAATTTAGTTGATTTTCCTATAGGGTTAATTCTTTGACTCTGTTGCTTCTGTTATTCTTTAAATTTAACTTTGGTCATTCAAATGTTTAATGTTAGCTGTGTTTTTATTAAACAGTGGTCTGATGTTTGCTCCGCTGGTTTGTCGCAAGTGCTCAAAACGCCGCACGGAGAGAAGAGAAATCATATCAGAAATAGTCGAGACTGAAGAAAAGTACGGGCGTGATCTGAGGATAATATTGGAAGAGTTTTATAGACCCATGCTAGTTGCTGGACTCCTTACACCAGAACAATTGTCATCTATTTTCCTTAATTCAGAAGAATTATTAGAGAACAACGCAGTGTTAGCAGAGAAACTTAGAGATGCTTTGGAGATTGCAATAGATCAAGGAGATGAAGACCTTCTTACTGTGAACATTGGAAGGATATTCCTGGAGGCTGTGCCGATGCTTCATGCATTTGAGTCTTATTGTACAAGACAGGTAATCACTCTCAATAAAACTGAAGTATTGTACTACAAATAAAATAAAGCAAAACATTACATATATAGTAAAACCTTGATTATTCCAGGGCGATTAACTGACCAGTGGCTTGACTTGTCACATTTTTGTTAACTCTCCAAGCCACTATATTGCGTTATGTATATTAATATGATTTAATATGTGAGTCAAATAGAATTACCTCAATTCCATTAGTAGTTCTTAGTATATTTATTGGTTTTTTTTTCATTTCTTCTTTATCTTTTTTTATGAGTGAGTGTTTATCTTCAATATTACTGGAATATTTGATTTAATGCAAAAAAACCAAAATTGTGTGCTTCTTGAAAAATGTTTACTTCCTACTTCAGCTTAAAAAAACAGTGCTGGTAGTAAAAAAATCCACCTGTAGAATGCAGTGTTTGTCCTACACTGTGTACATGTTTTTCAAGTTGTCAAAATTTGCTTGACTTTAGTCTTTGCTGGTAACGAAGTGTACCATTGATTGTTGTTTTTATTCAGAGGTTTGATAAGCAATTTAAGTATCTTCCCTGGTCACTGTCTTGCTGATCTGTTAATAAATATCAACTGGTTTAGTGTTCTTTGCATTTACAAAATGAATTATAGATTCAGTTTTTCAATCACTTTGCAATAAACACAGGATTTTCAATCAACTTTGCTATTCTAAACATTTACTAAAAAATGTAAATCATAAACAGTCATGTAAAAATGAAATCATCTCATACTTGTCTTAGAGCAAGTACCGCACGTATGGACTGAACTGCTATTGCAGCACTGCTGTGGCAAGAAATACAGATGTAACTAACTTTATTGATGTACCTCATATGATCAAAGATTGACTGAAGTCTGATTTTGAGTCCATTTTTTAAAATATCTTTTGAAGCAGATGTTTGAAGAAATAATAACTAATTGAATGTGAAAAAGTTTGTAATTATGCGCAACATTATTTTTTGTAATAAATCACTATCATGCCTTGTATCTGCAGTAGTATGTTACAATAATAATTTAAAAATAAAATAATAAAAATATTTCTCTTATATTTTTATTTCTGAACAGTCTTATAATATTTACATTAACACAATGGCTTCTTCAATACACATTATTTTGTTTTTAGTTTAGCCCTACTTGCTGTGATCACTCTTAAATCTTGAGTTGTTGGTTCAAAGCCTAGACAAATCTATATTCACAGTTATAATCCAGAAGTAATAATTTTAAAATAAAATTATGTATTTAGTTCTTTTACAATTAGTTTGTAAGTTATGAAAGTTCTCTCCGCACTCAAGTCTATAGTTAAAAATGTATGGCTGATACCTTCTATTGCAGCTCAACTTACTTGAGATTACTTTAAGTTACCAGTCACTAATATTCTTGAGTTCAAATTCCATTCCAAACATATATTTCTTGTTTAGCTCAGTTATTTTTATACAAATGATACATTTGTTGATTTTACTATGATAAAAGTTCTTTTAAATTTATTATGTCTCTTGTTCCTTGTTTTGCAACCTATTTCAAACACTAACTAAATTATTATTTTTTAAAACAATATTTGACTTACCTTTTTAATTGTAACTATTTATGTGTTTCAATTCTCTGTGTTTAAATTCTCTATATATTAATCACAGTTTCACTGGTTTATCTATAGTCATATCTTCCAATATTTATTTGTTAAAGATAACAAACAAATAACATTTTATAATAATATATATTAAACTTTTAAGGGTTTCATCTTTAATAATCGTTACAACATATATTGTTTTTCTGTATGTAATATTATAAAAACACAGATTTACAAGACTTCCCATAGCTGATACTTCTGTTCATTAAACTTCCTTCATGCAAACATTAAAACTTTCAATAAACTGTACATTTCTTTTCCTTTTTTATTTCTTGAAGTAAATTAAAAGTGTAATGAACCTTTCACCTGATTTGACTTTTATCAGAAAGTTACTAAACTATTTCCAATCAGTCACAGATACTTTAGTGAACCAACTGGTGCATAACAGGATGTTGTTGTCATTTCTTGTCGGAATATTTATTAACCATTCCATCTGGAATAAAACAACAAGTTTATATATATATATATATATATATATATATATATAAGTTTTTATTTTGGAAGTTGTTAATTTTCACAATAATACTAATTTTCACAATAAACATTCATATCAGTTCATCACATTCAGGCAATAGAAAATGAGAAATTTCTTAATAAAATGTCTTACTTTCGAAATTGAAGTACAGGGATACTTTCTCAATAAACGAAGCACAGTATATAAAAAGTATAGTAATACTGAAAAATATTTACTTTTATTTTTGCTGAATGTGTTTGTTTTAAAATCCAGGTCTAAAACTTTTTTTATTTTTATGTACGTACTTTGCTTTAAATGTGTGGGTTGGGGTGTGTATGTGTCTGCATACATATCTTGTGTCTAAATGAATTGACAGATTTCAATATCTGCCCTTATTAGAGGAGCATTTTTTTTTTACTTTTAAAACATTGTTTTGGTAAAACAAAATTAAAAATCATACTTTCTTAAAATCTGTGTAATCAATCTTAAATAAATCTTAAGCCCACATACATATGTCTATTAGTCCTCAAGATATATAGAAATATGTGAACAGTAATTCTTATTTTACAATATATGAGAGGTGAATCATATTTAATATATAAAAGTCAATTGTAATGCTCTTTAAAAATATAACTTGGCTAATATTACTTGTTTTGTGGTACACAGTATCTTATCTTATTATAGTAACTGTTAATGAATAATTAAAAAAAGTTATGTAATTAAGAATGTTTTGTTATAATATTGCCATTTATTCCAGTGAGCAATTTTCTGTAAACAATGTCTCCAAAAAATATCAGAATAAAGTTAAATTGTCTCCAACGATAGTTTATTCTTTTAATATTGTTGCATGTCCACAGCATAGGTAACAAGCGTAAGGCAACATTTTGTATTTAGTCAATACTATATGGTTGTCATGATGAACAGTTTACGATCATTTTCATTCTTTTTTTCATTGGAGCTCTTTCATATACCGTAATGATGTGATGGATAGAATAATTTAATTTTTGTTAGAATTTAAACAAAGAATACATGTCAAATAGTTAAGAAGATGAATAGTGACATAATTTGGTATTATTTTTTTAAATCTCAGAAGCAATCACTTTTGAGTTTTTGTTTATGATATAAGGCTTGATGGTTGAGGTGATTGGACTTTTGATTCTAAAAGGTTGTAGCTTTGAGCTGCATTATCACACAGACTGTGGTTTTGCAGTCACTTAAAACAGTTTTTTTTTTATCAAAATGGAAGAGGCTCCTAGCTCCTTTACAAAAGACTCACTAGCTCCTCAACTTTTAGCTTGTTAAGCACTTCCAAGTCCCTAGAAAATCCAGTTTAGTTGTCTTTTATGAGTCTTAGAATTTGTTTTGCTAGGTTTCCAATTTCTGCAGGAGCTCCTGCAGGAAAGAAGATCAGTATTTTCCGGTCCAGTGTGCTTGTTGCACAATCTGCATTTCAGGTTCCCTTGATCTAAGCCCACAGTATTTAAATGCTTCTTGAATGCACCATGTCCTATCATGAAGCTCAAGATTTTCCTCAGGATGCCTCTATGTAGTGACAAATATTTTCAGGGTAGTTTGTGATAACCTGTAGAGCTTAAATTATTAGACAACTCTCCAGTGATTAAGGATCTTTCTGTTCAACGAAATTAAATTTTTTTTCTGGGGACATTTTTTTCTGATTCTACTGGACTTTGGTACTGGACCAATCTCTGAGATTCTGGCCTCTTATTTTGCAAAACGACAGCTTTCTTATTACCTCCTAAATGTTTGCACCGAGGTGTTAAACTCACCTTTATCTGGTTTTAGGATTAAAAGCTTAAACAAAGTGGCACTGTATTATTGTGACTGAAGGCCTTGATAGTAGTTTACCTCTCCATCTGATTTCTGATTCCTTTATTTGCAATCCATTTAGTTATACAAGGCATGTATAAAAGTGAAAAACAATTTTCAAAAAATCAGTCTTTAAATTTCTGAATTAAAAAACACTTATAATAAAGGTCTATACCTTATTATATATATAGCTACTTAATTTTTTTAATATACTAGTATTTTCTGAACAAATTGATATATAACCCTTTATGTTTATTGCTAAACTATTATTTTTTAAAAATGTTATGTTATAGTATGTTAAAATACTACTACTATGGTATGTTAAAATAACATGCCAGTTAAGGCTAAAATTCCCACCAGTTCCATGGTTAAAAACAAATGTAAAACATCTTTTTTTTAAAAAAAATATATATTTTCACATTAAAAGGGATACTACTTTTCTACATAGTTTCCATCATTGTTCAGACACTTGTCATAGCAGTCGATCAACGTATCCAGTCCTTCCTCAAAGGACAATCCTGCCAATGATGACAGGATATGGCAATGTACAGTTATGGCAACTGTACAGATGTTTCACATCTTTGTCAGTTTCAAAGTGCTTCAAGCTTCATGTGCAATAAGTGGTAGTCGGATGGCGCCAGTTCTTCACTGTTTAGTGGGTGTTGAGAAACTGCTCCCAATGTCATTAGAATTTGAAGACATCAGTAAACATTTTTAGAACCCAGTGGGAACACATCTTATGATAACCTAAGTGGCCTGAAACAATATCATGCAAAAGAGGTCAACTTTGCGGAAATTTATCAGATAGCATTGCCATTGAAAACTGTCTGTTTTTACAAATTTTCTCATCAACTTTCCTTTCCAAATCGTCATTGATAACAGAAGCTCGTCCACGCCATGCCTCATCATGGATATTGGTTCATTCTTCATTAAACTTCTGAACCCATTTTTCACCATTCCATTGTTCATTGCATTTTTACCTTAAATGTCTTGAATTTGATGATGCATTTCAGTTAGTTGTTAAAGAACGTTAGTTCCTTGCATTCAAAAACTGAATGACGGAATGGATCTCACAATTCATGTGTGTCTTAAACATTTTAAATTCACACAGAAAATTGAGAATACTACACAAATCAACCATACCATTATGGTATGGCATCAGTCAAGAGACAGTGTTCCAGGAAGACTAGTGTGCGTGCACAGATCACCAATAACAGCGCTGTGATGGCGGTAAAACAAACTGGTACTTACTTTCTAAACACTCCTCATAGTTGGGAATTGTGCAAAAAAATTACACAAACTTTCTCACATTTACTTTCATCTTGTCAGTATGATGATCATCATGTCATGTTTATTTGTACTTTGTTATTCTTTGTTGTTTCACTAATTCATGTTGTTTTTTATGTCCAGGGTGCTGCTTCTCTATTGTTAGCAAATCTGGAGAAGGAGAAGGAGTTACTCAGGATATTCCTAAGGGTCTCTCAAATGGAAAACAGTGTTTTGAGGAGGATGAACTTAAATTCATTCTTAATGGTATGTATTATTTGAATTCATTCTTAATTGTATATATTATTTGAATGATTATTTGTTAAATTTTTGTATAATTTTTTATTACAGAGGTATTTTTGCTTGAAAAAGAGAAAGAAAATATTTTTCCCTGTTTTTTCCAGTGTAATTAATTAAGTTTTGAAAGATGACTTCCCTGATTTTTTGTTTTTTAAATTATTTTAAGGCGAAAAGCACATTGAGGCTATTTTCGCCTCCATAAATGTAAGTGTGAGTGTAAAGTGTTAAAGTCATAAGTGTAAGTGTGTGATAGACTCGGGTACAGCAAGGGACACCTAAATCCTCTCAATAGGTACAGATAGTCTGGAATCCCCTGCGGGGTGACTCCCCTGATGGCCAGAGGAATTGGTGTTTTTTTATATTGTAACATATATTTGTATTATTATATATCATATAAATTTGGTTACAATAAAGATATTTATCTATTTATCTGTCTATAGAGACATTGCTTTGACAATAAAAATACAAGTAAGACTAGTTCAAGTTGGAAAGAGCTGTCTGTTGTCATACTGACTGCTCTACACAATTCCCAGACAGCATATAAACTGTCCTAACAACTGCTGTGTTCATACTAAACCAATGTATTTGAAGTTGGAGTAGTGCATGTATGGTGCTGCACCATTCACTAGTGTCAGGCTATTCTATATTTAATATTGGATAGCCTGAAGTCAATGTGTTAATCCAAATTTTCATTAATGTGGACCAGTTCTGGTCCCTGTTTTTCCAGATTAACAAAATGTACTATATTTACATGAACTAAATATAAATTGTTTTAATTTAGGTGCCAGTGCAGCGCGTAACTAAATACCCGCTTTTGCTGGCGCGCCTGTACAAAGTAACTCCCACTCATCACGTTGGCCGAGAGATGCTCCGACAAGCTCAACACAAGATAGAGCTGCATCTGGAGCATATGAACTCTGTAAGTACTGCACTTTGCAAGTTGTTTATACAGTATAAAGTATTCTTGATTTTATCAAACATTCAATAAACTTACAAGTTTAGAGGAGACATCTGTAGTTATGAGCGATTAGGAAAAAAAATGTTCAAGTATTTAAATATCAATTAAAATATTTATAATTAATACTAGACTATTTTGTAAACAAAGTTTAATTTATGTAATTACTTTTCAGCTGGCAAAAGACATCAGTACAATAAAACTTTGGCGAAGAATATCAATAATCAATGGCCGCCGGTCAAGCAGTGAAAACGATATGATAAATATTAAACTCAGGAAAGTAAGTACTACTATATGTTACTGCTTAGAAATAATATTGTAGGTGTAAATAATATTGAAGAGGTAACAGCCCTTATCTTATTCACCATTCTAACTTATGATTAATTTTTGTCTCAAAAACAATATGTCTCATCTCTCAAGTTTTAATGACCAGGTAAAATGTTGCTCGCTGCCTTGTTGGGTAATCTTAATCTTCCTTCGTATATCTTCTTAAAATAGAACAAATCTGGTTTGTCTTCACATTGTTGCACCTTTGTTTTTCTTTGTCTTGTGTTTATTAAAATCACAGTTACATGCACATACATACCAACATATAATTGTGTTTACATTTTATCTAGGTGGCAGTGGATGTTTTGGAATGGAACCATGATGAAGTTAGGTTTGCAGTTGAAGGAAAATTGCTCTTCACACAACCTACAGACAACAACTGGAGGCGAGGACGAACAATTAAGCTTAGCCCAATCAATGCAATGCTTGTTACTCTAGGAAAGGTATGTCATGACGTTTTATAAATATAATTTACGGTTTTACTGAAAAAGTTTCAGAATTTTGTTGTTGAGTTTCATCATAAATGTTGATTAATTTTGCACCCTGCAAGAAGCTAGAAATTGTCATTTATGCAATCATCAAATAGTAAAACTGAACATAATCTCAAAATTAGGGTTATCCCCATTTTTACCCTAAATCCCCATTTTCTTTAAATATCATCTGTAACAGCTGATTGCAGTGATTTTAGATTTTTTTCTAAATGTTTTTTTCAAAACAAAATTAATAGGTGGGATTGAAGGTTGGTACTGTATATCAATGAAATCATGCAATGGACCTTATGAATATAAGCTAATATTTTCTAGGAAAATGTAACTAAAAGATAGTTAGAAATAAAAAAGTTCTTTTGATGAAACAATAGCTTTTTAACTTAGTTTTTACTTTCATTGACTTCATATATTTTAAGGATTTAATTCAAAAAATGAACGCCAGCTTCAGTAGGCAATGTCTTAAATGATACAGTCTCTGTATTATTGCTACAGAATTAATGACATTTGCTTTGAGTATGATATGTACATATAACTGTGTTCCCAGTACATATCATACGTACATGATTTGCTGGTTGCTTTAAAATTTTCAGTGAAAATTACTTTATTGTGTATGTAAACAGTTAAAGTATTTTAAATGCTTTGCAGGAACCTTGATGACTCAAGGATTCTTACTGCTTGATTTTGTATGATGAAAGCCCTTTGTGTGATTTGTTTACAGAATTACTTCACAAGGAAATTCTATAATTTAAATGAGGCAGTTCTCAAAATTATTTCTGTACAAAACTGAAACAAATTTCTAAGTAAGATCACTGTCTGATATAGTAGCTATTTGAATAACACTTCTTTTAAGATTAAAGAAAATGTTTTAGGAAAGAAAGCGTTTGCTAAAAAATGTTTACAGACAATTTATTTCTTCAGATAGTAAACATAAGTTTAGATTTTTCTGTTTGTACTGACTTTAAACAGTACTTGTTTTGTGCCATATTTGCTCTACAAATTGTAATCTGTCATAAAAAAACTTTTAAGAAATGTTAATAAAATTTATCATTAATAAAAATGATTTTATTACAGCCAACTGAAAACTATCAACCTGACTCAGAAGAACCTCTAGCATTTCCTAGGAAAAATGGCATCAGAGACGCTTCACTATTGTTATTGAAAGAAAAAAGTGGTCGCTATGGGCTACTCAGGGTAATTTTAAATCATAATGATAAAAAATAAAAAATATTTTCTTTGAGTTAAATATCCAGCTTAACTGGCTGTTGCTGTCCAACATATTGAGAGGCTTGTGTATTTTCATTGCACTGGATTGCGTGGATTGTAAATTAATATATAATGTAAATTCATTACATGTATTCATTTATATGGATTGTAAATTTAATGTCATAGATATAATTTTAAACTAAATGTAATTCACTAAATATTTTGTAAACATAATGTTTAGGATATTTCATTACTAAAAATGTGTTTCAAAACTCAGAGAGCCAACAACAACTTACTTTTTTTATAAAAATGTTTGTTTATTTGTTCTTTTTGGAAATTTGATTGTTTAATCAGTAAAACAGGTGTGTGCCAGTATTGCTATACACCTAGCCACTGATAAGTTTTTCAACTATAAAATATTTCTTATTTACAAATATTACCAGTACAAAATTATTTTACAAACTTGCATCATTTATGAAACTTTCAAAAACATTGTTGATAAAACAAATTTAATATCAAAATTGTTTTAAACTAAAATATGGTTTGTTTTCAAGGAACCATTCTTTTTGGACCGTTGTATCGTCTGCTGCGAAGCCGACTGGGAAGATTACTTTGAAGTTCAAGAGCTTGCGACCAAAGACACATTCATTTTTAAGGTGAAGTTTATGAGAAACATTTTTTTAACACAGGCTGTTAGAAAACATTTAGCACTTATAATGAGATTCTTAAAGTTTGTTTAATATACATTATACTGCACTGCGGCAGTTAAAACCTGAACGAATAGAACAACTAAAATGTTCTGTTATTGATTAATAGTGGTATCTATTGAAAAACAGGCAAACTAATTTTTTTAAACAACTGTTGAAAGTTACTGTGAATGGCAATAAAAATGTTCAATGTTTATCTGTGGCATAACCAGTCAAATGTGCCATGGAGCAGATTCTTCATTTTCTTCCTTTGTGGATCAACAAAAGCCAGTGTTCCACAAACATTAAATATCAACATTTTATAATAATTACGACACATAATAATTATCAACACAGTAAATAATTACTTTTCAATACATAACATTAGGCTGTTTATTCCTTAACAAGGCATTCTTTTCATTAAAATGTGTAGTTAGTATAAATAGTCTACAATCTTCTATATATTTTAAAAATGACAGGCATTGTCATGAAGCAAAACAATTCCCTTACACAGCAGAATTTATTGTCCTGAATCAGAAAATCTACAAGCAACACTTCTTTCTATCGCAAAACACAATACATATGATTTTCCTGGCTGAAATTGTTTGCTTGAACTTCAGTTTCTTGATTTATGTTGAATGCCACTATTGGCTGTATTTTTGCTTTAATTCCAGTGAAATATAAGTCACTATATATTGTCGTCTGTGATTATTTTGCTTAAAAGAAATCATCACTGACTTAAGGAAAGTCAATGCACTGAATGAAAGTAAGGTTATCTAAATTTTTGTGGCTGAGCCTGTGGCATAATTTAAACATTCATATTTAAGCCACAGTTTCATATAGAAGACTTTTTGAAACTTGTGGAAACACATTAGATAAAAAAACCTAAAGCATCTGTTCTCTTGAACTTTTTTGTTAACGTTCTATGTAAACCCCAGTAGCATTTTCTGTTGGCCCATTGTTGATATTTGGTTTACACACAGGTTGGGCAACGGTTAAAATTGGCATAAATACCTACCAATGAACCAAATCCTAACATAGGGCCAACAACTAAACATCACCGAAAACAAAGAAATTGTTGGCCTAACTTACTCCCAACAGTTACTCAACTAACTTTCAATAGTAACCCTACTAATTTCCAACATGTTTAAAGTATTATATTTCTATTCAATGGATTAGTGAACTTAATTGTAATCATAACTTCTCTACATTCATGAACACATTTGAATACCTTTTATTATCAAATGTAGAATATTCTTACTGAAAGTAATATATTAATATATAGCCTACTCTAGCTTTTTAGTTATATATTATAATGTACATATTACTTTGAGTAACAATACATATTGAATTTGATAATAAAAGTTATTCCATTGTGTTCGCAAATGTAGAGAAGTTATGATTACTATTAAGTTCACTAATCAATTAAGTAGAAATATAATACTTTTTAAACATGTTGGTAATTAGTAGGATTAGGCCTACCATTGAAAGTTAGTTGAGTAACCAATATAGCATATTTCGTTATTGAAACAAGGTTATTTTATAAAGAGATAAAATTCACACAAACAAAATTTTTTGAATGGTAGTTGTGAAATGCCAGGTCAAAAAAAGTACTATAGCCACAGATTATGACTAACTGTACTGTACATGTAGGACCATACAACTATGACTGATGAGTGACAACAAAGAAGCAAACCAGTAATGGACATACTTTCATTTTTTCACAGTGCTGGCAATATTTAAAATAATAAGTACATCATAAAATCATTCTTAGTAAATGATTATAGTTAAGTAGAAATAAAATAAGAAATTGTTTTTTTTTTTAATTTAATCATTGTGATACTATTGTTAGTATAGTAATTACAGATATAATATTATTCTGTTCACAATCATGACCAAAAAAAAAAAAAAAAAAATGTGTACTGTTGTTGGCAATTCTGTGGAAGTAATCATGTGCACTTACACTTTGCAGTAAATTTTACAACATCAATAAAAAATTCTTATACTAACAAATAAGACACTATTTTAAAACTTTTGAAATAATTGTACCCTATTTAATTTAAGAGATATTTATTTTAACAAAATATTTCTTATACTTTCTGCCAACTAAGAATTAATGTTGGACCAATAGAAGAGGTTTTCATGAATGTAACAGTTGGTCTAGCAAACAAACTGCTCCTTGGCCCATTGAAGATAATTCATTGGCGTATTAACTAACTATTGCCCAACTATGCCAACAACAACTTACTTTTTTTATAAAAATGTTTGTTTATTTGTTCTTTTTGGAAATTTGATTGTTTAATCAGTAAAACAGGTGTGTGCCAGTATTGCTATACACCTAGCCACTGATAAGTTTTTCAACTATAAAATATTTCTTATTTACAAATATTACCAGTACAAAATTATTTTACAAACTTGCATCATTTATGAAACTTTCAAAAACATTGTTGATAAAACAAATTTAGTTTTATCACTTCCAAAATCTCAACATTGGGCCAACAATGTGTGCTACTGGGGAAGTCTTCAGTAATAACAGCAGGTTTTCCACTTTCTTTCTTATCATGAACTACCGTGAGGCTATTTTTAAAAGTCTAACTCAACCTATTTCTTACCATTCCATCACTTATAGTGTTTTTTCCTTACACTTCACTGATCTGTTGATGAATTTCAGCTGCTGTCATATGTTTTCATTAAGAAAATGAATCATTAGCACTCATTACATGGGACACCTAGATGCATCGGAGGCCGCCTCGGTGGCCTAGTTGATTGTGTATTAGGCTTTCACTCCAAGTACCCGGGTTCGATTCCCAGCCAGTGCTTGGCATTTTTCATACACTATAAATCATCCCATCATGTGCATTAGCCCAAGTGTGCACAAGTTAAACAAAAAAAAAAAAAAAAAAAAAAAAAAATCAAAGCACATATTTTACAGTCATTGTAATGTTTAATTGACTTGAGGCATTTTAAATACTGAGTCAGATACAATCGTGGTTGAATGCTTCCATAATGGAGTCTGTGGCTAGCCACCAGATGCAGGGTGCATGAATGCAGTATCGCAGTACTGCAGCGGCCAAATTTCAAATCAGTACTTAAAAAGCACCTCATAAAATAAATAAAACTTTTCTAACATAAACAAATTGACAAAATATGACTTACAAACTTATTATTAGAATGTATACCTGGCTGTTGACATAGTTATCAATCATCCATAACTTTACATCTGTTCTACTGTAATTTCAATATTATTGAAAGTTGTTGACTTAAATTTAATTACAGGCTGAAGATGGTGAGACAACTAAACGGTGGTTTCGACAACTACAATACCATGCACAAGGATTGGGTGCTTGGAGGAAGAGAAGAAGTGCACTTGCAAACATTATGATAAACGGGATGCAATTAAGGACATAACCTAACTTAATCGATAATGCTAGCAACCAAAATGTGTCAATGACTTCCCGTTTGTTTATATTATATCCTCTAATCTTGAAATTGTATAATAAAGTTTGTAATTCGCAAGGTACTTTGTATTTTTTTCAATATTAAAAAAAAGACACATATTTTCGTTTTAGAAAAACGAATAACATATTTGATTATCAGTAATTTAGTTTTGGAAATTTAGTCAAGAGAAATTTATCAAAGAGAAATTAATAATATAGCTGTGAAATAAAATAACTGAAATTTATATATTGTAGTATATGTATTTAGAATATTTTTAGCGATTCTATGTATGCATATCGTAAATATTATTTAAACATTTTTGAACAATATTAATTTAAGAGTAGAAATGTAATTAACGTAACTTCCACTGTGATAAGCCTGATATACAGTGATTTGTAACTTTATTTTGTAACACATTACCTTTGTATTATTGTGCAGTGTAAATACATAGTTATTACGATTACTGTACTTAACAACACATTCTGTAGTTTTGTAGCAGAAAAGTATATTTTATAGTTGTACAAAATATTTTAACGTAATAAATATTAAGCAAAATATAAATTTATACAGTTATTTATCAGTTTCTTCCTTTTAGCAAGTACAACTAAGTGACAGCCTTGTCAACAAGTATCGAGAAGTGGGGTGTGGGAACAAAGTTATGAACAATTAATGAGCAAAATTGAACCCTTTTCCCTGATGGTTCCTGAATGGTTTAATTGATTATAAACAAACATGCAATAAGTAAGGAACATGGTTTTTAAATTTTAGGCTTCTCTATCCTATCAAATTTTCAATTAAACAATCAAAGAGTTTTTGCAGCCTTTCATTGTTCGATACTTTTGCTATGATAATCTGTCAAATCTCTTCCACGGATCCTAAAGAGAAGTATGCTAAAGCAGTACTGCATTTTAGTATCTTTTGGATCTGTTTTTCTTGTGACCTAATCACTTATGAGTTCAACGTTTTAGATTCCCTTCCAAATTTTGGTCTTCCATTCCATTTTTTCCATACAAAACAATAAATTAGACTAGTCTATCTGGTGTAAAATCCTATAAGCATTATATTCTAACGCAAACAAAAGCTTTCCCATGGTTATGTAAGTTACGAAGCTACATTCTTCCATATTCACTTTTACCTCAAATATTCAGCCATTGAAGTTACTTGATCAACTAACCAACAAATCCAAAGTGTGTTTAATATAACAGACTGAAGTTTATTAGGTCACAATTCCATGTGTGCTGTACTCTAGTGGAGGATTGGGGTTGTACCTCTCTGAGTCATAGGTAATTCCAGGAAACTAACTTAAAATTTGTTGAACCTATTTTGTATTAATCTATATATGAGGAGCATCCTGAAAGAAAGTATGTTTTTGTTCGACCACCACCACAGCTCTGCTATGCATGTGCACTAGTCTTCCTGGTTCATTGCCTCTTCACTGACTACATTGCAGTTGATTTGCGTAATGTTTCCAGTTTTCTGAATGCTGTTGAAATGTTTAAAACAATTCATAAACCATCCAAAATTCATTGTCAAAATATGTTTATAGTGAAAATGCAATGAGTGCTATAGAATGGTGAGAAAGTGGGTTAGGAAGTTTAATGAAGGATGAACCAATGTCCACAATAAATCACCGAGTGAATGGCCTTGTTGTCAACGATGATTTAGTAAGGAAAGTTGATGAGAAAATTCATGAGAACAGATGAAGCTTTTGATGAGGATAATATGAGGTGATGATTTGGAATCGCTTGGATAAAAAAGTTATAGAAATTAAAAACTGCTAAAAAAATTGACAAAAAATACAGTTTACAATAATATTTATTTATTGACGCCTTTTCTTCATCTTATTAAATACGTAATAATGCACTTTATAATAAAGAGAATTGTTTTTGTTGCTTAATGTCCATACTTTATGCCAGTTAGACTAATGAGGATGACAGATCAATGTTAGCAGCAAAAGAATAGCTTACATCAGAACTCCAGTCTTGAATCTACTTGCTTTAGGTGCACAAGGACCTGGTGGTGGTTGTTTTAAGGCAAAACCAATAGACCTTTGGTTTCGGTACACCTTTAAGTAGTTTTTTATTTATTCAGTTGCAGCAACTGTCACCTACTTTCTGCAGCAGACAACGGCTTTTGAGAAATTATTGGCGGTAGAAACACAACCATCCAAAAACACCCTTCTCATGCGAGTTGAGTATCAGAGACAAAGTGTTAATGTTTTTATTGATAATGTAAGTCCACATTATTAGAAGAAGGTAAAGTGATTACAGTAACTGTAGTGCTAAGACACATCACCTCTTAGGGACCTTTTAAGGGCATCGATATTTTGTTGTGATGCCATAACTTGAAAACTCCTGGACTGATTTGACTAATTTTTTTTCAAATGTTGACAATATTTTAAAGACTTTTTTATAAAGAAAAACATTAATACTTTTCCCGGATGCTGCCGCACTTGTCACGCATTTTAACCTTCACGTTCGACCGCACTTTTTCGGTCTTGGTGAGCCAGAATGCCTCCACTGGGATGATTGAGCCTTAGTTTCAACATCATATCCGTAAACCCATGTTTTGTCACCTGTTATAATATGTTTCAGTAATTCTGCATCATTGTTGACTTCAAATAGTGACTCCTGAGCAACTTCCATTCGCTGCTGTTTTTGTTCAAAACTCAACAATTTTGGAACGAATTTTGCTGCAACGCGTTTCACACACAAAATACTGGAAACAATGACATGATCCAGTCGATAAGCCAACATCATCAGCGACCTCTCTAATTGCGATTCGGTGATTGTTCATAACCATTTCATTTACTTTTTCCACGTTTTCATCGGTTGTTGATGTGCTGGGGCGTCCAGGGCGTTCGTCATCTTCAACGTCTTCATGCCTTCTTGGAAATGCTTATACCACTCGTAAACTCTTGCTTTACTCATAGCAGACTCATCATAGGCCTTTGTTAACATTTCACACACTTTGTTACACTTTATTACATTTTTTATGCAAAATTTCATACAAATTCTTTGATCCATTTCTTTTAATAAACAAAAATCGCCAAGCTCATAAAAACACGTCTAACCTTAATGGCTGTCACAGACAAAGTCAACAATGAAAACAGCTGAAAGTTTTATCATACTTCAAGGGCATATATATCAACATAATAAAAAAAAATGTTTGACAATCGGACTCTCCAAGCCCGCGAAATTTAAAAATTCTCATTACTTTCTGAACATACCTTGTAAATCATTAGATTCCATTACTAGCCAAGATGATTTCGTTCATTATCCAACAGAATTTTTAAACACTGAATTGCCCGGATTACTGTCTCATAATCTACAAAAGTTGGATTGGTAATCATTATGTTGCGAAATATCAACCAACCATGTTATTTTAATGGTATTCAACTTGCCGTGAAGAAACTAATGAACAACATCATCAAAACTACAATTTTTGTGTTAGTTAGGACCTCATGATAATAATATTCATTGCTTGATCTTCAGGTACCAATTTACATACACAATTCCATCAATGTCAGAAAATTTGTATACTTAGGAAATATTCTGTCTGTCTGTCTGTCTGCCTGTCTGTCTGTCTGTCTGTCTGTCTGTCTGTCTGTCTGTCTGTCTGTCTCTCTGTCTCTGTCTGTCTGTCTGTCTGTCTGTCTGTCTCTCTCTCTCTCTCTCTCTCTCTCTCTCTCTCTCCCCCACACACACCAATATGTATGAAAAGGTAGTATACATATATTTATTTTTAATAGTGGCTCAGTATCCTCTATATTGAAAAGCACATTTTTACACTAGTAAGAAAGGTTTTGGACTTTCTGGAATTTTCTTTATTATTGACAAAGTAGTGAAACATTTAAAACATTAACCACTGTTATTTATTTTATTTTTGTGGGCATAACCTGAAAGATTATCATCATCCAAAAACAGGAGACGACTGTTTTTGTCGTAATAATTTGTGTTTAATAGTAATAATTTGTGTTTAAATAATACCATTTCAGCTTACAAAGCACAGACATCATTCTGAACTTTGTCAAAGAATGATATTTCAAAACTAAATATCAATTTTGTGTTATTTGTTTATTAGGCCTATACTGTAAATATTTAAGTAGGCGGTTAGGTCAAGCTTGGAGGTCATATGACGTCAGGAGACACTTTGGCTTTGAAAGTTCCACATAAAAGCCATTGTGGCGCTTGTATCAGAAAGACAAATGAATTAGTGTGTAGGGTTACTATTGCACTTTGACCCATGCAGATCTATTGTGCCACCTTTCAATATTTCTCAGATGCTCAGTTATAGCGCCTTCTCCAGTCCTAGCCTTTTTATAAGATCTAGAATTTGGAGAGGATTCAAGATGGGAAACTCCCCAATTTATAGTTGGAAACTTTCCAGTAGTAAATAAATAAAATACTTAATACATTAATGTAACAGTAGAATGAATCTTAAAAGCATTTAATATTTATTTTAACATCAGTACTTTTTGCAGTTGAAATTAATTAATTATCTAAACACATCAGCTGTAAATAAGTACTAATTAATCATGCAAATTGTTCTGCATCAATTAGTGTAAAATTTTTATATGTTAGTTAATTTCCATTGTGAAGTTACCTATTGTAATTGCAGCCATTATCTGGATCTGGTAAACTAAAAACAGTTGCAAGCTTTTTACTGAATTTTGTAATTAATTGTTCTATGAGGATTACAATTCAACAATATATTAATGCCAATATAAAGTAATAGCAGCATACAGCTGTCTCACTTTGTAGATAATTTTTCAAGAACTAAACTCGTTAGTTTTATTTCATATTTGTAATGAAACAAATTTTAAATATTAATTTGTGCAGATATTAATGCTGATTTCAATGGTGAAATCAGATTTTCAAAAAATGTTTAACATCAAGTTTTAATTAAATCAAACAAAATGGTGTTCTGAAGGTCAAGATCAATGACCATTTCAAGATTTGAATGGTCTCTTGGGGCTAATACTTATCAAACAAAAATCGCTATAACGTAAAACCCCAGTAATAAATTTCATAGCAATTGGATAGTTAAATAATGGCTCAGCTGTCTCAAATTTTAATAAATAATAGTTTTTGTTATCTAAAACTATTGCAAACAACTTTAAAAATGGGCATTCCACTTTCACAGTTAGCGTTAAAACTTGCTAAATTAACATGAAAATGAATACAGATCAAGGTGCAAATATTTTTAATAGCCGCTATTTTGAAATGGTTTATTGATTTTTCTAAATATCAAACCCTAAAGGGCTAACACACTTAATATGTTAGAATAAATATTTAAGGGTTAAAGTAAACAATTAGAATCCATCAAAACGTGTTCTGATATTAGGATCGGTGCACATTTCAGTCTTGTCCCTCTCTTACCCTGAAGGCAGCTTCAATAACTCATGTTTTAATAGAAATTTGCTAAAAATATAAATCAGGTAATTAAACCATGAAAGAGGTTGGAGACAGACAGGCACTGATCAAAAATTAGAACAAAATTTGTGTGTTCTATTAGAGTGGAAATATATTTTAGATTTGACCTCAAAAGCAATTCCAGTGCCTTATAAATTCGTACTGAGGAAAAACAAAAAATTCTCTAACCATCAATGGTTAGTTACACAATGAAATAAAACAATTAACTTTAAGCCACAAACGAATAAATCTTTCAGCTGGTCTTAACTCTAAGAAATATTACTTGGTCTAGCCAATTACCGCAACACAAATCATACTCGTTGTGGTTTACCGATTGACTCATAGAGTGTGCTGAAGTCTGACCTCATCTTATTTAAATAATTGGTCGTATACTTACCAGAGTGTTCAATATTTCAAATTGAATTTACATTGCAAATAAGGCACACCTTGCTTCCATATTGAGACATAAGTGAGAATTCATTTAGTTTTTCGATTTTAAAGTTTAAACGCTTGGGTTAAACATGACCGTGCCCAAATACGTACTTGGTAGTCTGTAGGTGCAATCATCAATGATTCGTCTGGTTCTAACACACCTTAACGAAGGGCTTGGCAAATTTAGAAACGTAAAATCGATTTTTGCTTTTATAGGTTATAAAACGTAAATATGTATTGCATTGACATACATAGTTGCAACACTTCAGTAAGTTACGGAGGAAATATTTTAAATGGTGCAAAAACATCGCGAAAATAATTTATAAAACAAAATGATTTAATTAGAGTAATTAATGAACATAATTTTATTTGAAGTTTTTTTTTGTTTCTTGCAACCAAAATTTATATCCTCGCTTTTAGAAATTAACATAAAAGTTAACTCATAAAACAATACAATTTTATTTATGTAATGAAAAGAGTTCAATAATTTTTATGAATATTTTTCCTGCTAAAAAAATAACCTAATTTTGAATTTAACCGGGCACTTTTTTAGTTTGATAAAATCCGTGTAGATGGAGCAAGAGGTCGTATTCATTTTACAGCGGGTTTAACCTCTGTTTAGTAGTTTATCTATGTGCTGTATTTCTAAAAAACTGGTGAACAGTATGAAAACAAAACGTTTTTCAGTTTCATTGTTGGCTATTAATTTATTCAGTCCATTTTGTTACACGGTCCGCGATGTAAGTTTATTTTTTGGAAAGTGGTATTTAATTGTATAAATGTATTGTGAATTTTATTTTAAGTGCTAAATAAGTGAAATTGGTATTTAGTGTTTGTTTTATTGTTTTGGAACTTTTAAGCCGTGGAAATTACATGAGTGATCAGCAAATGTAAGTACAATCTACCTAGGCTATTTGGTTTGATGGTAGTATGTCGAATTAAATTTTCTTCAGTAATAATATCATTTTAATGTTTGAACTAATTAACGTTTTTCACTAATTGGATGTAAAACATAATGGTTACACTACGTTTCACTGAATTTCTTAATAGAAAGAAATTGAAGGAAATAACTTTATGGTCATTATTGCCTAGCCAAATTTATTCCTTGGTAAAAATATATTGGAGGGTAGGTTTTTTTTTTTTTTTTTTTTTTTTTTTTTAACGTCCGACTATTGTGCACACTTGGGCTAATGCAGACGACTTTTGGAGAGTAGGCTTGCTAAATATAGGTCAAGCCTATAGTAGGTTTGCTGAGGCCAGCTATTACTTCTGTTAGCCTATTAGTTAATTTACATGAAAAAGAGCTATTGGATGCTAACCATGTAATGAGCACTGATCCTAAACTAGAGTTAATTGTTTGCCTGAATACAGGCTAGAACCTTTGCTTTTAGCCAGATTTGATTCAAGTTGGTATAAAAAATAATTTTAGTAATATCCTAGCTTGGACAAGCTCGCTACTCAGCAAAAATCCCTTCAACTGTTTCAAAATGGTGGTCATTAAAAATCTTAAAGTTATTAAGTTAAGGTTAATTAATTTACTAAATTATCTAGAGATATACTTGGTTGTGTAGGCTTACTATAGGCCAAGTTTATTTTATAGGTCTACTTAATTAAATAGGCTAATTTATAACTATTAAGGCCAACTTCTGTTGGTCTACTATGCTAATCTATATTCATTTGCAAGCCTACTATGATAGCCAATATTCATTTGAAAATTACTTATTGAAGCTACCATTGTAGTAAGGTCCACACAATGTAATGAGTACTGATCCTAAAATCTAGTGTTTGCAAATTTAGTTCGATTTGATTTAAACTTTGTACACAAATTAACCTTTGTAAGACATCAACCTAGACAAGTTTGTTATCCAGCAAAATCACTAATAAACTTTTCAAAATGGCGGCCATTAAAAAAAATCTTAAACCGTTATAACTTTTTATCTTCATAAATTAGTATTTGTAGTATTAATTAGTACTAAATTGGAGAAAGTGCTTAAAATGCTATTTTTTCAATTCCTACTTTTAGCTCACACTCTCCTTATATATATATATATATATATATATATATATATATATATATATATATATATTAATCATTAATAAAATACTTCCTATTCATCCTCTTAAGCTCCAATATTTTTTTTTTTGAACTTGTAGTGGATGACACTTGATGTTAATACATTTTTTCAAATATTAATTCATTATAGTACTTGCCCAGGCCCAAAATTGGTATAAAGTATTTACTTTATGCATTAATATAACCTTCATCATATCGCAATGAAACTTTGGGAAATTGTTGAGTACACTCCCGCAAAGGTTTTAGTATAATAATTTCAACCACACGCCATTACAATATTTGCCCAGGCCCAAAATTAATATGAAGTATTTACTTTATACATTACTATATCATCCATCAGATCACCATGAAACTTTGGGAAATTGTTGAGTACACTCCCGCGAAGGTTTCTGCACAGTAGTTTCAATCACATGCCATTACAATAACTGCCCAGAGCCAAAATTAATATAAAGTATTTACTTTCAATTACGTTCAAATATTTTTAAAAATTATGTTTCTTAATTATTCTTTAAAATGAACATAAAAAAACCCTCCAACTATTTCAAAATGGCGGCCATTAAAGTTTTGAAACAGTTATAACTTTTTATCTCTTTCTTATTTTAGATCTAATCAATAATGTCTCTTAATAAGAATAAGATTTTTTATAGATTTCTATTCATATTCTTTTAGTTTTCTTCTTGTAATTAATTTGGACCGTTGTGTTTTAAAATCTGGTTTGTTATACTGCGAATTATTATTGCTCCGACATCGACAAGCGGATGTTTCTTTCATACCGACATCAGGTTTCCCCATCACATGGTAAGATCGCATTAACAATAAAGCAAAGAACGTATTTATTTGACAATTGTAATTATACTCGTTGACGTTTATTGTATTGTGTATCGTGCAAAGATGAAATCATAACCAATAAATTACAAAGCAGGGGAATGCAATTAAACGTAGAGCATAAGTCAACATGCTTACCTGACTTATTTGCCCACTGCTTGCAGTTAGTGTCGTCTAATGTCTTATACTGAAAAAGCGATGCAGTTTGACTGTTGTCGGAGAACATCTGTTAGGCCTATATGAAAAAAATCAATGTCATATACCCTCACCTGTGTAAAACCATATCTTCATAAAAAACATAGTACGTTTTGTAATATATAGTAGGCTGCGCGCGCGCGCGTGTGTGTGTTTTAGTACACTTGCAATTTTGGTTTTATGTGATTCAAACTTGGCAAACAATCGATTTTGGTAAGAGCTTCGTTAATCAGAAAAATTCGTTTAATAGTTTCAAAATGGCGACCATTTCAAATATTTAAAAGTTATTAATTTTTTTGGTGTTCAATTTTTTTTAAACCGATTTATCCATCGCAATCAGCGTTAAATACTGCATAAATTAGCATTTTGGATTTTCTAAATCCGTTGAAATTAAAAAATGTTTTGGCTGCGGTTAGGTCTCATTTTGATATTTTCAATGCAATTTGAAAGTTTAAAATGCTGATATGTGCAGATTTTAATGCTGATTATGATTTCAAAAATGGTAAGATAAAGGAAAATACGTTTGGAAATTCGCTTCTATCACGTCAGCGGTAGAGCTGCGTGTGGCATTATTACTTTGTTGAGTAAGTTCAAGGCGTCTGACATGCCATTTCTTAGCTTTGTTAGACGCGTTTCGAATTAGCTACCTCTATTATCAAAATATTAAAATTATTATTACGGTACTCTTTTTTATTATTGTGGTTCGGGGTCAATGGTGACTAAAACACCGGTCTACTGCGTCACTTAATGCTCAGTAACTTAAATTCTTAGTTCGAGCCGCAGTTGCCCCCGTTGCTTTTCCGTTAACACTAATCCCTCGTCCTCATCAGTCTAACTGGCTGGCATAAAGTACAGACGTTAAGAAAAAAAAGCATTGAGTTTTGTATCTTTGTGCACTATAAAAATTTAATTTCATTGTGATTTTGCAATTCTATGAAGTTAGGCAGATTTCACCGATATCGATTTTTCGAAAAATTAGCAACGGTTGGTTTACTTATGGTCCATGTTATTTCTCACGGTTATCCTGGATATCAGTCCATCAATTTTCCGCTCTGTTATCCCAGTTCAGTTGTGTGGTGTCTCTTCAAGTCCCACTATTCCTTTTCAGTCTCTAGTAAAGTGTTATATTATTCATTTCGGAGTCTGGGGCGTGACATCGGTTACTCTCTTCGACTTTGTAAACATAGATTCTCTTGAAGTGGCCAGCAAGGTAGGCCTAATCGTGACCCGTTTTAAGGCGGAAATTACCCCAGTAGCATTTTTCGTTGGCCCATTGTTGGTATTCTGTTTTCACAAACAGTTGGGAAACGGTTAAAATTGGCACAAATGCCTACCAATTAACAACGAACCAAATCCCAACATAGGGCCAACAGTTAAACATTACCAAAAACCAACAAAGAAATTGTTGGCCCAACTTACTCCCAACAGTTACCCAACTAATTTTCAATGGTAACCCTACTAATTACCAACATGTTTAAAGTATTATATATTGCTATTCAGTTGCATAGTGAACTTAATTAATAGTAATCATAGCTTCGCTACATGCGTGAACACATTTGAATACCTTTCATTATCGAATTCAATATGAATTCTTACTCAAAGTAATATGTAAATTATAATATACAATTACAAAACTATAGTAGGCTACATATTAAATTTAATAGTAGGGTTAATCTGATGATAGTCCAACAAATTTAGAGAAAATATGATTAGCAGAAGATTGTACTTGTACATATTATTTTGAGTAAGAATGTGATCACGCATGTAGAGAAGTTACGATTATTATAATTTAAGTTCACTATGCAATTGAATAGAAATGTAATACTTTAAACAATTTGGTAATTAGTAGGGTTACCATTGAAAGTTATTTGAGTAACCAACATAGCCATTTTCATTATTAACCAAGGTTATTTTATAAAAAAAGACAAGATTCACACAAATAAAATTTATTTAAAAGACAATTGTAAAAAGCCAAGCAAAAACAAAACACTATAACCACAAATTATGACTATGACTGTTCTGTACGTATAGTACCATGTACCATGCTACTACAACTGATGAGTGAAGACAAAGAAGTAAACGGACATACTTTCACTTTTCCGCAGTGCTGGCAATATTTCAAATAATAAGTACATCATAAAATCATCCTTAGTAAGTGGTTACAGTTAACTAGAAATAAAATAAAAAATTGTTTTTTTTTAATTTTTAATCATTGTAGCACTATTGTTAGTATAGTAATTAAAAAGATAATATTATTCAGTTCACAATGATGCTAAAACAAAAATTGTTCTGTTGTTGACAAGTTTGTGTAAATCATCATTTGCATTTGCACTTTGCAGTAAATTTTACAACATCGATAAAATGCTATTATATTTACAAATAAGATAC
The DNA here is from genome assembly GCA_022606455.1 of Callitettix versicolor. Lineage (NCBI taxonomy): Eukaryota > Metazoa > Arthropoda > Insecta > Hemiptera > Cercopidae > Callitettix > Callitettix versicolor. The sequence continues at coordinate 50,693,026 of CM040186.1, forward strand.
TATTTTAAAATTTTAAATAATTATAGGCCTACCCTACTTAATTTATGAGATATTTATTTTCACAACATATTGCTTTCTGCCAACTAAGAATTAATGTTGGGCCAACAGCAGAGGTTTTCATAAATATAGCAGTTGGCCTAGCAAACGAACAGCTCGTTGGCCCGGTGAAGGTAATTCGTTGGCCTATTAACTAACCATTACCAAACTTTGCCGACAAAGTCCCAACGCTGGGCCAACAATGTGTGCTACTGGGATAGCAGTTGCATTTTTTCTATTTTGTTTCTCAATTTGAATTTATTTCACTCTGAACTTTGACTTTTGCTTTCGCTTTGTTTTTTATTTTGTAAATATAATTTTTAATAATTAGTAATTAGTTTTAGTTTTTGTTCCTCCTACCCACTTTGTTGTTATATTTTGTTGTTGTTTTTTTGCATATTTATTCTTGTTAATTTTTTATTTTGTTAAGTAAATGCTGTTGTAGTTAAAATTTAAATTTTGAAACTGTTTTAATATTACTTTTAAACTGTTTAAAACTGGTTTAAATTTTTTTAAAAACTTGTTTTGATACTGTTTAAATTTTATTTTAAAGCTGTTTAAACATACTGTAAAACTGTTTAAAACTTATTTAGTCCTTCAGTATTAATACTGCAAAAGACCAAGTTCACTCATTTTAAAACCATTTTAATACATATTTTAAAATAATTTAAAATTGTTTTCGCTCTTTGGGATGTTATCTAGTTTGTTAGTGTTTAGTTGGGTGATGACAGCCTTCATGTGCTTTACGCCAACCATATAAAAAATGCTCCTTTTCCTCATTCTTTTCTTGAGTACAGTTTTTGCTATTGTAACATCAGGCTTATTTTTTTCTTGCTGTAGTTTGGTACCTTTTGAGGTAATTCATCTGCTGATTTATTCTGAGGGACGGTCTCTCAGAGACCCCCGCATATGAAGGTATCTAATGTAGTACAATTTCTCTTTTTAGTTTCAGTAGAATCTGTAACTAAATATAATATAAATGAATATAATGTAATGAATATAATATAATAAAATATAAATATTTCATAGTCCTTCCCGAATTTGCCTTGTACGGCGAGAACACTTAGATACAACTTAAGGATTATATTTTATGTAAATTTGAGAAAACTCCATTTTTGTTAACAGTTTTTTTAACCAAACGGCGTCGTAATGCAGTGCAAATATCTGGTAAAATGAAGATAAAGTATTTCTAGGTTACACACGGTCCCGTCGTTGAAAGCGTGTGCCGAATACGGATCAGTGACTGGAACGCTTCTGAGAACAGAAGACATGTCAACTGATTGTACGGTGACATCACGCTGTATCCCCTACACCTTATATACTGACAATTGTGTTTGTCTTACGTGATTAGGTAGTCTTTCCGCGAAAATATGTTCAAAACTCAAACCACGTTTGCAGTCACTTCGTGTTTCTCGAACAAAACCGCAGTAACACTTGATGAAATGTTTACTGTATACCGCCGATCAGTTGAATAAGAAATGTGGTGTACGGATACAATAATCACTGCACGCAGCTGTCTCGCTGACGTCATGTGGGCAAAAAATAACAAAATTCAGTAATATCAGGTAAACAATCATTATGCGAACATGTCTTTCGATACTTAATTACCATTGTTAGGACATAAAATTGTAATTGTAATTATTAGTTTTAAAGATTTTAAAGAACATACAGCCAAAGAATAACACTACTGACAATTTTAAGATTTAAAAACGAACAAATGGTGTGAAGGTAAACTTTTCAAATCCAATAGTAGAAAGGATGCAACAATCCGTTCATTTTTCAAATAGCATATTTCGTATACAATATTTTTAAGCAAACTAAACAACAGGTTTTAGCGAAATAAGTTGAGCGAACTAAAAGCCTAGGTCATCAAAGGTTTTAATGCTGAGAGAAGAGCTCCTGCCCAACATTCATGACCATACTGGTAACTGGATCAAACCGTAATACATTTTTCCATACCCTAATATCACATAAACTGTACTTCTTTTATATTTTTTTTCAATAAAATAGTAAAATAAACCATGATAGCTGTGAATTTTTTTACCTTATGCTTTTTTGAAAATCGTATTTCAATTTTTTTTCAAATTACCAGTTTAGTATTAAAAATACGAGATTGAATTCTGGTCTTTGGCAGGTTCATTTATAGTTAGATATTTAAAACGTTAATTCAGATTTTAGCGCTGATCATGGTCGTGAAATCAGATTAAAAAAAAATAATGTAAAATCGTTACGAATTTTGAATTGGCCTTACTACAATTTTGAAAACTACTTAATAACAGATATTAGAAGCCAAATTGGCAGATAATGTGCCAATTTTGAATCAAATCGGATAAAAATTTGCGAACACAAGATTGCTATCATGTAGATATACATCCATACACACAAAATTCTATATACTATATATAAGTTTTAACATCAAAAATTATTCTAGAGATTAGGTGCTCATTTCACACAATAGTGCATACCATAATAGTGCATAATAGTGGCTCCAATATTACATTTTCCTATAGAAATTTGTTAAACAAAATTTATTGTTATAATTTTTCTACATACAATTCAGGTCCAGGACAAACGTTATACGAATATGTTTTTCAAATTTCAGGAAGGCATTTTAAACACAAGTCTAGGAAGAAATGAAATATGACAATTTCTCCTTAACACTTCGTTTTGAGTATAACTAATTACCCAAACTTTAAAAAGAAATAAAATTCTCTTTTGTGATCTCTTTGAGTTAGTTCCAATAAATATTCTGTAAACCATCGGCGAACGGACGACTGTAAACAAATTGCCGGTAGTCTTTTCAAAGGCGAACAACAGATTCCAGCTGCTGTCAGCTGAGGGTGTGACCAGTTTCTTGTAGGCGTGGTGACGTCACTTGGCTCTGAGTTGTATCGGTTATAACTATGACATTGTTAGATCGAGATTCGGTGATTCGTATTTGTGGATGTAGGCCAGTTTATTGAAAGTAATTATTTAAATACAAATTTATGACGTAATCACTGATTATTGAACTGAAAAGCCCTTGAAGTAGTTCTAAGATGTTACAATAACCGAGAAAACAACTCTATAAATTTAAAAACGTAACCTCAAAACTGTCACGTGTTTATGTAATGCGGAGGTGAATTAATTCTACTTAATATCCATCTAACAGCTGACTTTAGACATGTCTATTTTATTTTTTCATCTTACGATTTTTGTTGTTGTTTTAACGTATTTACTTATGATATTTAGAATAAGTAAATATTACTGCGCACAGTAATAGCCATATGTGTTAAATAGATTCGAACCTGCGTACAGATCCGAGTTCTAGCGAACTGCTGATATCCTACCGACTGAACTACGATCGGTATTGTGTACGAATTATAAAGAGCGATATCGAATCGTAAAAAACCGAATTGGAAATTTTGATAGTTCTATTAGTTTTTGTGTCCCCAGAATCCTCTGTCCTCTGTCCATCTGTCCTTAAAAACGATTACAATTTTACGGATCATTTATTAAAATCTGGTTATTCATTTAACTTGAGCCATACCATTGTAATCCATAAAAATTAAAACGTATAAAACTAAATAATTTCAGAATTCTAAAAATATATAGTTTTATTTATAACAACCCTAATGTTAATTTAAATAAATAGACAAACTTCAACTACTCTCCCTTACTCGAACCTATTGCTTAGGGGTTTTCCCAATCTCCGCTGTCATCGGCATTCTTACATTGTCAATCCTTCTCCCTTCCAGTTTTAATACTAGGGACTCGGTGATCGATGTGGGTAAAGCACCGGTCAGTCTGCTGCGTCTCTGAACTACGCACCTTAAGGTTCTTAGTTCTAGCCGCAGTTACTCCCGTTACTTTTCCCCTTAACGTTAACGCTGATCCCTCGCCCTCTCTCTTAGCTTAACTGGCATAAAGTTTGGACGTTAAAATCTCTCTCTCTCTCTCTCTCTCTCTCTCTCTCTCTCTCTCTCTCTCTGTGTGTGTGTGTGTGTGTGTGTGTGTGTGTGTGTGTGTGTGTGTGTGTGCACATTGGTGGAGACTAAACTAACTGATCGATTTTTAGACTAATGAGGTTTGTTATGTAGGTCTGGTTTTATTATATCTCGAGACAATTTTTTAATTAAAAATGTCTTTCAAAGTCTTTTTTAACCTTTCAAAAGTATCAGTCAGAAGACGTACTGGCGTAAGTGAAAATTTAAAATATGCAGTAATCAGTGACCATTGATGGTTTGCATTGGTCTAATTGTATTACTGAATTTATGATAAATTGGAATTGTACAAAACTGATATAAAAGAAAATGGAGATATACAAATATAAAACATCAGTATTTACAGAGGACAACTACAGAGGTCCTACATACAATAAAACAGGAAAGTTGTTGTTGTGTAAAGTAGGAGTTAGTCCAAGTGATAAAATCAGTTCTGAAAATAAGGCATTCAGCAGAATGGTAGAGTTTATTATTTAGGCTACACCCTGTATTGGAGGACCAGTGTGATAAATAGAGACATTAATTTGAATAGTCAAAATTCTATAGAACTACCTTGCAGAATGTCCTGGATGTCCTTTCGTATTGTACAGTAGCCGGTGTTTGGTCGCTGCGATCAAGAAGGTCACTGCCACTAAATTACAGATTCTGACTGTATCGCTCTGATAGACCGTAAAAAAGGAAGTGTTTTAGTTTTATAAATACCGAACTGATGGTTGGATTTAGTGAAGTCTATCTCTAGCCTCTGCAGTGGAAATTAGAGACAGCGCTTCCGAAAAAAGCACTAACGCGGCGAAACTGCGCGGGCTTTTCACTATTAACTGTTGGACTAGCTATCACTGCTCTGCTAGTTGAGAAGTGAGCCAGACGGTCAGTACAAGCAGGCCCTTAGAACCGACCTGGCTGCTTTACATGTTTAATCTTGGATGTTTGAAAAATAAAGTTATTTACGTAACAGCTGGAATACTTTGATCTGCAGCTTGGAAGTCTTGTCTCTTGCAGCTTATCAATATTATCAAACGGAGGAAATTGTAGTATGTAGACTAACAAGACGAAGTCAGGACATCTTTTCGCACTGACCTGAAGGAGTGGTATAGCAGAAGTATCACAAATAGTCAAGTAGCAGTATCTAAAGATTGTCAACTTTCAATAAGATGATAACCGATCACGCCAGTCTTATGCATGCCGGTGTTATGACTCTCTGACCTGAATATCCAGATATTACTGAACACACCGGCTGACTCCTCACCCCGCCCCCAGCTCCCAATACACAAAGTCAAACACAGCCTTATACTGTGTACACTTAGTTAGCGGTGAAGTGGACAAACCAAACATTAGCTTAACTCGGCTAATTACACCACCAGAGAGCGCAAACTTTACTTTGGCTTTGGCTTTGGCTGCGGTAAAATGTTTTACGTTTTCGCTGCACCAAGGGTAAAGTTTTACAAAATTGTGGAAACGGTATAATATGTGCTTTAGATAAAAAAAACAACACGAAAATACGATATTTTGTAGAAATTTATCTACAGAGTGAGTCGAAAGTCAGGTGCGATATAAAGGAATTCCGAAAATACACTTTAATTTGTACTTTTAGGGTTCTTAGAAGACTAATTTCTACTGGATGTTATTGTCAACAGAATTAATTTTTATTTTCAACTAGCTGTATCAGACCACGCGTTGCTGTGGCTCTGTCTGGTTCAATTTAACAAGTGCACTGCAGGCTATTCAAGAAATGTAGGCCTACTCAGTAAACCCTCTTGTTCAACATACCTTTTTCTCCATCCACAGGCTTGAACTAACGAGGTGTTGGTATATCATTTCGTTGGATACCTGGTCACTGTAGAACAGCCGGTAACATTAGAGCGGATACTGCGGCAAAGGAAGCAACTCTGCTGTTGCCAAGCACGCAACGTGTTATTTGTTCAGATTTTTTACGTTATGTGAAGAACATAAATTACTTGTATTGAGAAAATGAGTGGGAAACTGTCGGCAATAACAAACTGAGGGGAATTAAAAATACTGTTATTTTTGGAGGTGTCTTTACGTTCAAGTCGCAGGGAAAGGTTGTGGTTACTCGTTTTTGTATTGGTCACTCCCTTTTGACACATGAATTTCTGATGGAACGCGGGGACCAACCTGATTGTGAGCTTCGTGAATCACACATCACAATCGAACATTTTTTGCAAGATTGTAATGGCTTAATTAACCTGCGCCTGCTCTGAAGATTAGGCAGTACATTAAAGGAAACATTAAATGATTATGCTTCCGAGTAATTTATTGACCGAGTAATAAATGTCTTGATTTATTGACCGAGTAATAAATTTCTTGCGTCACAAATATATTTTATAATATTTAATTAATATTTATTATTATTATTATTATTATATTATTTTTCCAGGGCCTATTTACATCCCTATCGTATTTTATTGTTTAAACATTACAACAATTTATTACATTCTATTCAAAGTACCCTAATCTTTTTACTCTTGTGACACTTTATTAACTATTATTAATTCCTTTAACTTGAGCTATTTGCAATTTTGTTTTGAACTTTGGAAAATTCTCTTACTTTGAATTGAGTAATTTTATAATGGATAATCTCTTTCCGATCCTGTTTTGGGCGATGATAATCTTTCAGGTTTTTCGTCCACAAAATTAAAAAACAATTTAACAACGCATTTGGGAACATTGGAATGGCATCGTAAAATATTTAGTATTGCGTGTGTTGCTTTTACTTTCAACAGATGGCGCTGTATTTAAAAAAAATAACTGTCACAGGTGTGATTCTAATAATAAAAGTGGGTATATAAAAACATGCGCGTATTCGAATGCAGTGTTGTTTAAAAATTTCAAAGCAATCTGTGAAGAATTTTCGGAGATTTAAGATTTTTAACAGACCAACATTTATATTTTTATTTATACAGATAGATAGATATACTGAGGATGATTACAAATAAGAAAAGCTACTACAATCTGAATTTTTTAAAAATTGGTCTTTAAATATATAAACATAAAACATAAATTTTTGTAAAACTAATTTAAAGTAATTTTACGTAAAACACTTAGTTTAAGAAAAAAATTTCAAGTTGTTTTAAGAAATCTAAAAACTAATATGTTATGTATCGTCTGTACATATCACATTTACAAAGGAATATGATACTTTATGCTAGAGCATAAAAAAAAATATTTTTGTAACCACTGTACATTCGAATGTTTATGTCCGGTTATTTAACTGTTATGGTACAAAGTTATAAAGAAGCAACATTTTATCCCATACACTTTCGATGGAAGGTTAAAATAGAAATATTTTTATAACCACTGTACATTCGGAGGTTTCGATTCGCTTATTTAAGTGTTATTGAGTGATTCCCGTGCAACTGTTTTTTTAAAGGGCCGAGAAAATGAAAATCTCTTGAAGCCAAATCTAGACTATATGGAGACAGTTGAAAACCGAGATTTTGAAGGTATAGGGCTGTGTTTTTAGCCGTATGAGATCCAGAAGCAAAACAACACATTTTGAAATCACGTCTTTTGGATTTGATTTTTGACTTCATTAAACGCAGTATCTCACAGTAGCTGTCACTATTTATTGTTTGACCTTTAGGTTTGAATTCAATTAAAATGGACCTTCAATATTTCATAATATCGTCATCATAACCTTTCCTGCAGACAGCTGAGTTTTGAACTTTTTTGCTTGGGGAGATGAAGGATGTTTCCACAACAAATTTTGTCGCTTACTCTCTGGTTAAAAATGATGGGCTAGTGTCTCATCAAAGGTTATTATTCGCTTAAGAAGTGAGCCTCCTTCTTCTTCATAAGGTTCCAAATGATTCTGGGAAATTTTCAAACGCTTGTCTTTGTGGATGCTGGTCGATTGACGCAGAACCCAGCAAACACAGACTTTTCGAAAGTTTAAAGATCCTGGATGATTGAATATGCTGTATTCACTCACTTGCAATATTATCAACTGTAATTCGTCGATTATCGAAAATCATTTGTTTAGCCGCTTCAATAATGTCATTAGTCTTTGAAGTGGAAGGCCTACCAGGCCGCTGTTTAGCAGACAGAGAAATCCTACCACTTTTAAAGCGATCAATCCATTCAAACAACTCGCTCCATATTGTTGCTGCATAATCTCTGCAGGTTTCACACCTTCTGAATTGAGCAAAAATATCATTGCATGCATTTCTTCCTCGATGCAATCAGACAAAGGAGAACTCATTTTACACAGCCTTTTAAACTCAATCACAATTAACTAACAATGAAACAATACTTTCAATGAACAGCTGGTAGACATTATTAGTTATAGCAAAATAATCAGTGCTGATATACATATGATTCTGAGGTATATTTAAATTTCCCTCTACTTTTTGACTTGTCCTTGTATATACAGTTTTCATATAAAAATATATCAAGGAAGGTGATAATAATAGAAGACACTTCCGGCAGAGACAGCTGATGGGCATAGCAATCCCGCCGTAACTCTAGCTCATACATACTACTCTCACTCATCTACTCGAAGACGCACACATTCACTATAGCTTCGCTAACAAATAAAGTTAGGGTGTTTAGGATGTTTCCATCCTAGTAGTAGGGAGACAGTTTGCATTGAGACTTTTTGTCTCCAGACAAATTGTCAAAAACAAACAAGTCATCTCGCCTTTTACGCTGTACGGCCAGCATAAGTAAGTTCATATAAAATTAAAAACATGTACCAAACTAGACCCTGATGTACATAGTTACCATGTAAATAAAAACCGTATGTAAATGAATGAATATTTTCTCTTTTTAGAGGCGAAGGTAGTCTCATCAGGTTCTGCCTTTTACTTATCCTTAAAATGTGGTTTGGTAGGGTAAAGCTAGACTTACTAATTGATGTGATAGACGTGATTGTGTCCAGCTAATCATAACTCACTTATGATCAGAATAAAATGATATTCCCTCCTTATGGAATCGCATGAAATGTTCTAGTCATACGATAAGTTGTGTACAGTGCATTCAAAATATTTTTGATATATTTATTTTCATTGTTACACGTAAACTGAAAACGAAAACATTGTCTAATTGCCTGAACACACATTTTTTATGTCTTCGATGGAAAATTAACATTTGAGAATTGTGGGATCCAATCTCTGATGTAAGTTTTAACTATTTTCTTGTATTTACTATCTACATCTTATAAAATTTTAATTGTAAAACATGGTATGATATCTAAGGTCTCGTGAGACAAAGGCGAAGTATTCTGAATCTAGTTCTACTGTTCACTTTTTCCATGTGCTATTACTATATTACTTTAAGTGGCCTAAAGTTAAACAGCAAAAAAACTCTTTATTTGGATTTTATCAAACGTATTTTTCTAATGAAAACAAACATTTGTTCCTTAAGTTGGGCACAAAATACCAGCACTAAAAGTTTTTTCAGTGGAAAATAACTAAAAAATGGTGTTTTCTTAAAGATGTGTGTGTGTGCGCGTGTGTGTGTGTGTGTGTGTGTGTGTGTGTGTGTGTGTGTGTGTTTGTTTCTTTTGGTAAACTTATGTTCGAATTTTAGTCCGATTTGATTAAAACTTGGCACAAAAATCGAATATGGTAATATCGTGAACAAATCCGTTAACCAGAAAAATGCATTCAACAGTTTTAACATGGTAGTCTTTAAACCTTTAAAAATTCATAACTTTTTCTGCTAAGCATTTTTGAAAATCCTATTTCACCATTGTAATTAACATAAATTAATATTTTGAATTTTTAAAATCGTCTGAAATATCTTTTGAAAATTCTATTTCACCAACCTTAATTAGTGTTAAGAACAACATAAATTAACATTTCTAATTTTCAGAATCTTTTGTCTTTAAAACTTTGGTGACGAGGTCAGAGTTCATTTTCAATTAAACTTGGAAGTGCTAATATAAGCAGATTTTGATGTTCATTAAGGTCGTGGAATCGGGATTTCAAAATAATAAGGTAAAAAAAGTACTTTTGGAAATTCGCTTCTATCACGTCAGTGCTTACCGTGGTTATTGTACATGTTCTGCCCATCGAAGCTTCGCTTCTAATTTCATTCCAAGATTCTTCGCTGTGGATAAGTTTGGTTTTCTAGAATAAAAGTCTGTTTTTGTTCTGTAATTTCTGAAGCAGATTTGATTCTGAGAAAGTTTGTGCAACGTTTTTTGTTGCGAACATCTCGGTAGTTCATATTGTTTATACAAAGTAAAGATATCGAACAATCTATCAGAGTCTAGAACAAGTTTCACAGTTCACAGTTAAGTTGCGTTACAAACTAATTATTAATACAACTTGGCCATGCAACTTTACTTATAACTGATGGCCTTATAAAGTTGCTACTAACAACTTTGCCCAACTTAATCGTCTGCGAAGTAGCAAGCCATTTCAACAAAGCTTTCTGTGTCAGAATATTTTTCATTTGTGTTTGTGTTATAATTTTATGCTGGATTAAGAAGTGATAATGGGCTCAAGAAAAGTGAAACTGCAATAATTTTCCTGTCAAATAGGATTTTTAAAGTGTGTCTGTAATAGTTATTTGTGAAAATATTATGGCACTTTTTTAAACTAGAGAAAAATGTTTACTTGAGGAAAATGTTTTCGAATTGAAAATAGACTCTTCGCACACGAATTGAACATAAAATGTTTCTTATATCAGGATTTTTAAGTACTAATTCAACAATAAGAATTCATTGATTAATACGATTCAAGTACAGTGAGAGGTTATGTTTTCCAAACTACTTAAAATAACTAGGAACAAAAACACCCTCAACATTTTGCCAACAAATTTATCCAGGAAAATTAGAACACTTCATAGTTTCAAAAAAACTCTTTTTTATTCAATAATATATGTTTTGCCCTGAGATATCATATTTTAGACATTTTTTAGACATAGTAAAGCTAAAAATTATAAAGTGTTCTTACATACAAATACAGTTGATATTAAAAAAGGGAGAAGGTGAAGAATGGAAGGATTGACAGTGTAAGGTAAATTAGCAGCGGGTTGGGAAACCCCCTAAACAATGGGCTTGAGTAAGGTAAAGAGGTTGAATTTAGTCTGTTCATTTAAATTAAAATTAGGAATTTTGGTGAAACTATATAAGTGTTTTAATGTTCCTAGACATCATGGAGTTTTACCAAGTACCGACTGTTTGTTCTATTATGAAACCAACAAATTTATTTATTAACACAAAGTGTTATAGAAAAATTAAGGAATAACATTCATAAGGGCAGACAAAACATTGTACGAAAATATAAAAGCAAAAGTAAAAGTTGGAAATGAAATATCTTAAGATTTTAAAGTCACCGAGTGACTTAAACAAGGATGTTCCCTGTCTCCAAATAGTGTTTAAAATCTACCCGGAACAAGCACTGCACAACTGGAAATGCAAGTGTGACAGAATGGGTATATCATTAAACAACACCTTATACACCCTTTGCTTTGCAGATAACCAAATAGTTATAGTGCAGGATTATGAGGATTTAGAATACATAAGTAGGAAATTAATACAGGAATATGATATTTGGGGACTTGAGGTAAATATAAACAAAGCAGGTGCATGTGCATTGGAGGACAGAGCAGGAATCTTCTATTGGAACAAGACAAAAAAATCAAGGGTTGTACAACTTACAAGAAGCCTATTTGAAAATGACAATTACTAGTGATGGACTCTTTGATACAGCGATAAAAGAACAAAACATCTTCGGAAGAAGACCAAGAGACATCAAAAGTAAATAAACATAGAGTATAGAATATAGGCCTAATTATAAAAAGTATAATCTCATATGGAAGCGAAGTATGGTCACTGAAACAAAAAACAGAAAAATTACTTGGACTACTAGCGAAGAGCCGCAGGTCAGTCGAAAAAATAAAAGATAAAAAATTTAAGAAACCGTGAAATCACAGATGCGAAGCATACTATTGTAGATGACATTAAGACAGCACAACTTCGATGGTTCGGCCATGTTTTTAAAGGATGGACGAAAATCGACATTCCTTACACATTCTATATTGGAAACCACATTGTCGCAGAAAAAGAGGAAGACCGAGACTTAGTTGGAGAGAAGGAATTGATAAGGAAGTGAGAGAGATGGGATTTGATCAAGATCTGTGAAATGATAGGGAAAATGGAAGCTATAAATCGGAGAACGTTTTAAGCCGAAAAGAAGAAGACCGAGAACTTGTAACGAGCGCCAATCCTGACCCCTAGATCACTTTTTATAGGGTCATTAAAGTATATGTTTTAATTAAACATTGTAGTTCACTAATACAATTCACTCGGAACGTTATTTGACGTGAAAATATGATTCATCTTACAGTACAAATAAATTATGTTATTAAAACTTGAATTTAATTTAGTTGTCTATGAGGAGAGGTAAAAGCAGTGAGCAAAGTTCAAGGTTGCTAATTGTTTTTGGTTAGTAAAACAGACACTTCGCGCACTACTGTAACACAAATAATTTCGATCGTGATTTATCAAAAAATGTAATCTACATGGAAGGAGTTTAAGCCATCCAATATACAAAAAGAGCTCGCGTGTCCGAGGAGTTTAAACACTGGTCATTCTGCTGCATCTGCAATCTTCAAGGTCGTAGTAAGTTTTGCTGTTATAAACCCTCTGTTCTTCAATTGCAATGGTATATTCGGATTCAACGCAAAATTTCTTTTAAATCTGATACCCCACTCGAAATAACCGGTACTTAACCTTCTTTGGAAATTTTTACTCCCCGCACATAATTTTCCTGCAGTTCTCGCAATTTTTTAGCAACAGTTCTGAATTTTTGTTTAGTGTCAATCTAGTTTTCTTATCTGTCGTTATCGTACTTAAAAATATTGTGACAGACAGACACAATTTTGAAAGTTGTTTGAAAATCGATCTTGAACATGCGTTTACAAAAAAGTTTTATTTTCAGACATTCTGAACGAATTTAGAATTTTGGCTTGTGAAAATAATGTATCATTTCTCCTTGACTACGATGTGTATAATAAACTGTGTATTTATATTATAGTTCGAAAGCTATTTTGACGAAAAATATTTTCTAAAAAGTGTAGGTTTCTTGAAATATTTGAGGTTTTGTTAAAATGTTGGAAATGTTGAGGTTGACCATTAAACCCGGATTTTTTCGTAACAAACTTTTGCAAGCTATTAGAAAATTTTTGTTTGTGACAGATTTGAATCAGTTTGTGAATTATAAAGCTCGAAAACACACACTAAATTTGTATCGACTCTTTCAAAAAAAAAAGTTGTAGATGTCAGGATCGGTGCTTATTTAAAGATCTCCGGTTTGAATTTTTACTATGACGACAGCTGCATTATCTCATTTTCCAAAAAAAATTTTCAAAAAAAAAAAAAAACGTTACGACGGTGGTCAGGGTTCAGTTTAGGCGCTTGTGAAATTATTCACTATCTTGCACGGTCGTATTTGAAAAAGGGTTTCCTATAAATGGAGCAACACCCACTGTCACTGTCAATTAGTGCGCAATGATTTATTGTATTTAATTATTAATTACTTTTATATAGATTTCCCATTTGTCTCGCTGAATAATTGTATTCAATTTATTTTCACATTTAAAAGTATATTTTCCTGTATGGACAATATAATGAATCGGGACATATAATGAATTGTGATAGGTTTTCATTATTTAGATACAATTATTTACTATTTTAAAATTTCATTTTCTCTGCAAATAATAACAACCACGGCATGCAGCTGTGTCGCTGACGTGTTGGAAATGAATTTCCAAAAATATTTTCATCTCTTTTGAAATTCAGATTTCACCATCGTAATCTGCTTCTATTGTGCATAAACTCTGAACTTCATTTGAAAATACGAAAATGAGCCCTGACTGCTGTCAAATTTAAAATTTCAGTGGATTTTTGAAAATTCAAGAAATTATTTTTGCTGTTTTTAACGTTGACTACGACTGTGAATTTATATTTTCAAAAACATTCGGGACGGAAAGTGACGAATTTAATTGAGCTGCCATTATGAAGCTCTTTAACGAATATTTCTGGTTAACGAACTTGTTCAAACTATTATAAAAATTGATTTTTATGGCAAGTTTGAATCAAATCTGAATAAAATTACGAATTTTAGAGTTAATTTTTGGTTTTATATTTTTAATGACTTAAAAAGTGATCCTTATGTCAGGATCAGTTCTCATTTCAAGATTACAGGTCTGGATCTTATTATGACGGTTGCTTCACTAGTTCATTTTCTAATGGGAGTTTCCTAAAAATAATTTAATTACGATATAAATAAAGAGTACAGAGCCTAGGGGCAGTAGTGAGGCAGAATTTCATCAAACAGATGGTTTGTGTTTTCAAAAACACAAATATTCGCATTGTTGCATCAACTGCCGCCATTTCATTAATTGGCAAGTCGGCTTCATTTTTGAAAGTGATTCTAATACGCCTCGCTGTTCTGTGTCTGGGGTTATTAAATTTGTATTTTCTGTGTGTAACGCGGAGGCCTCACTCTACTGTCTCGCTTCACCTTTGTCTTTGTCAATGTTTGTGGTGCAGACATTCCAGTGTTATAGCGAGCACGAATATGTAACCGGAGAATTAATTGGAACTTTCAATTAACGTTTGTTCATCTGTTACCACACAACATGAAGTATGTAGAAAATATAGTGACTGCGAACATAAATTGTGCAAAAAACATTGTATAAACTGTTTTTACCAATTATTTCATAAAAATAACGGAAATTTGCGTAATTTATAAAAATCGGTTGATCGAATTTTTCTCAAACCCGTTTTTACGATACCCTAGTAAGCCCAAGCATCCTTATAAATTAGCATGCATATCAGTCTGTCTTTCTGTCGATAAAATATCTATAACTCGTACGTGATTTGACCGATCGTTATAAAATTTGGTAACAATTTTCTTTTATAGCGACCCGATCGCATGTAAAATATTTAGGTTTTTTTTAAGTGAATACTTGTTTACGCTCGGTACGCTGTGGTGCTGTGAAGTCGAATTGAGTGTAACGTAACGAAAAAGTGAAGAATACATGAATAGGAAAATAGCATGATAGGTTGCTTGGATGGAAAGTGTGTGTGTGTGTGTGTGTGTGTGTGTGTGTGTGTGTGTGTGTGTGTGTGTGTGTGTGTGTGTGTGTGTGTGTGTGTGTGTGTGTGTGTGTGTGTGTGTGTGTGTGTGTGTGTGTGTGTGTGTGTGTGTGTGTGTGTGTGTGTGTGTGTGTGTGTGTGTGTGTGTGTGTGTGTGTGTGTGTGTGTGTGTGTGTGTGTGTGTGTGTGTGTGTGTGTGTGAGAGAGAGAGAGAGAGAGAGAGAGAGAGAGAGAGAGAGAGAAAGAGAGAAATGGACAGAAATTCACTTCATTAGATTTGAAAACGTGAAGATCGTTATTTTCACAATCATCATAATTTTTGTAAGCTATTAAGAAAGTAAAATTGATTCTGGGACTGTAACAGATACAGGGCTGGTCCGTTTTCCAGGTCCTGTTTGTCCCCTGGTTGTTTGTCCGACAATGCGTATCGTTAGTCACTATACGAATTGACAGATACCATGAAATTTGATACGAAGATTTAGTTTGTCCATATCTCGGGAACATTTTTTCAAAATAACCAAAATTTTACAAACAGTTTCTAATGATTGTGATATTTTTTGTCAAACTTAGGTGCGCTACAAGCTCTATCATAAAAATAATTGCCTCATGCAGCTGTCTTGCTGACGTAATAGAAACGAATTTCCAAAAGTAAATTTTTTTAGCTTTTCTTCTTTATTAAACTCTAATTTCACCTTCGTAAAAAGTATTAAAATCTGCATACATTAGCACTCTTACGCCCGGTTGTGAGAACTTCTACTTAATCTCTAGTTACGTAAAGTTAATTTAAATTTAAAGTTATTTTAAATGTTTTTTCTCTTGCAAGAACAATTTTAACAAACTTAACGTAAATAGTTTTTAAAGTTTTGTTAAATTTCGTAACTGTTTATTGGCTGGCAAGATGGCCGTCCGACGAACAGCTGATCATTTTCAGATTATTTGTACAATTGTTTTGAAGGTTATGTGTTTTGTTTACATTCGTTTTTACTGTTTCTAATAGCAGGCCTGTTGCTGCTATTTTTATATTTTCAAATAAAATAAACAGAAACTATAAACAAAAAAGTATCTGCTTTGTACAAAAATTAATGGGTTTTTAAAAGTAAAGTTTAACAAAACTAATACTGCAACACTACAAAACAATGAGGACTTCTATCTATAGTAAAACATAACCTCTAAAAGTATATTTAAGCACTATTTAAAGGAGCTGCATATGTGAATTACTTAACAAGCTTATAGTGGTCCTTTAAATATTAACAAATGTTCTAGAAACATAACATTTAAACTTAGATATATGCTTTAAAGTTCTGTTATTTTAAAAAGTGATTTTTTAAACTAATGCACAATTCTTTTTGGCGTTGTTGTTAATTTAAGGCAAAAGCACATTGAGGCTATTATCGCCTCCTTAAATGTAAGTGTGAGTGTAAAGTGTTAGTCGTAAGTGTAGTGTTGTAAGTGTAAGTGTATGTTAAACTCGGGTACCGCGAGGAACGTCTAAATCCTCTCAATAGGTGCAGATAATCTGCACCCCCTGCAACACAATTCTATTAAGGCTTTCAAATTATTTTAAAGATCTTTTAAATTATTTACTGAACTAATTTTTGCCATTTAAAGTTGACTAAAATTTGAGAACTTTGGCATCTAACACACGCTATATATATCCCAATGAATGAAATCCCAAAGAGAGCAGGGGTAAGATGGACGGAGGAGCGGAAGAGGATCCATGTGGACAGGATGAGGGAGGTGTGGAGGATTAGAAGGAGTAAAACATGAGTCGGAGTGCTTTGCGTGATCCAACAGGGTCTATTCGCAGATAATAATATATATATATATATATATATATATATATATATATATATAAGTTATATAGTGTAATTTAAGTTAAGACAATGGACAATGTCATACGATAGATAATCCTGCAGATTTTCATTTCTTAGAATAGCTATATCAGCTTTTTCTCATTGCATTGTAACAAAGCTTTTGTTAAGTTAGTTGAGTCTGATCCAGTGTGTGAAGAACACTGTACAGTAGGTTACCTCTAGGCATAAGAGTTATACCTATTTATTATAATTATTATAATAAACGGTTTTGTAAAATTCAAGTTTGATTTTTTTTTAAAACCAATCGATCGGAACCAACGACAAAACTGACGCAGTCGGTAGGACACTTCGAAAAATTTAAAATAAATTTTCTCGGTTTTGGATTTTGTAAGTAATATAAAGAAGAATAACCTTTGTGAATCTGTATACATTATACTTAGTTATTTATAACATTTTAACTTTAAGTAATAATTAAATTTAAAAAATTTACAATGGCAACTCCTGTTTTAAAGAAGGAATATCTAGATATGATTCCGGAATATTCCGGAGAACCTACAATGTTAAGTAGATTCATATTAATTTGTGACAAAGTAGTTGCTAAATTTTATGTAGCTAGTAATCCCGAAGACTTTAAAAATGAATATTTGATGTCAACGATTTTAGCTAAGTTAAAAGGACCTGCTTTAGAATTAGTTGTAAGTTCTAATGGCTATGCTTGGTTAGATGTAAGGCCGACAAATGTTGAACAACCAAAGTTTAACCAAATCCTAGACAAACATACTAACAACCTAATCCTTTTTATAAACCTCCCTTTGCTAACTACGGTCAACAACAGCGAAATCCGTTTATGAACAATAGAAATCAAAAACCTAATGTATTATCCAAAAACAAAACATATACACCTACTCCTATGAGTATTTCCACTAGACAAACATATGGTCAACATTCTAAACTTTTTCAAATGACAGGACAAAACACTGAAACGAGCGATGACAGCGTTGAACAGACAATACCAAATCAAGATATGTTTATAACAGACGAAAATTTGGAAGAACGATGTTTTCACTACAACCACACTGACGAAGTTTGTGAAGATAATCACTTAACCTCATAATCCGAAGAGAATAATTTTTTAGAGATTACCAACTTAGGAAACGATTTTCGATAATGCATCTTAGGAGTGATAACAATCAGCTACCTTTTATATATGATCCGAATACTGATTTTAAAATATTAATCGACACAGGTAGTACACGATCTTTTATAAGAAAATCATTAGGCCTAGAATGTTTTAAAACAAGTATAATTAAGGAACCCTTTAAGTAACCACTACACATAGCGTTTCAAGAGAAAACTTTAGTTGTAAACTACCTTTGTTATTTAAAAAGGCAATGAAATTTTACCTGTTTGACTTCCATAAACAGTTTGATCTATTGCTAGGTTTGGATAACATTAAAGATTTTGGAATACATTTGGATTTTATAAATAATAAGCTAACCTTGTGGGGTAAGAAGATTCTTATTCATTATTTTAACATGAAAGAAAACGTATCACAAAAAAGAACAGTCTCTGTTAAACAACAAATTTCAAGTTACGTAGTATAAGCTAGAACCAGTCAAATTATGAAAATTTCGGTAAATAATATGAGCAAACTATATAAATATAAATAAATATAAATATAAATATATAAATATAATATAATAATGTAAATAATATAAATGTGAAGAAGTGTTAGCATATAAACAAATAAATGGGTTAGAAATTCCTCAGTGTTTAATAACAGTACGTAACGGCAAAGCTCTTTGTCCTATTACTAACAACTCAACAAGAAATATTAAACTGACTATAAATGAAAGATTTAAATTAGAACCCCTAAGTAATTACAATATTTATGAAGCAAAAACATTGGACAATAGAATTAATTTTAATATGACTGATGGTTACAAAGGTCGAAAAAATATTTTTGATTTGTCAAAAATTAGAGTAGAACACATGAATTCGGAAGAGAAAATTGCCATTACTAAATTAGTACAAGAGTATGCAGATATTTTTCATGTTGACGGAAGTAACTTGACCTTCACTAATCATATAATTCGAACCACAGACGAAGTTCCCGTATATTCTAGAAACTACAGATATCCAGAAATTTATAAAAACGAAGTTAACAAACAAATTGATGTTATGCTGAATCAGGGAATTATTCAACCTTCTCAATCCCCGTGGAACTCTCCAGTTAGGATTGTACCCAAAAAGCAGGACGCCTCCGGTAAACAAAAATTTCGACTAGTAATAGACTTCAGAGGCCTAAACTCAAAAACAATTGATGACAGATTTCCTTTACCAAATATAATAGATATTTTAGACAAATAAGGGCGATCTCAATATTTCTCTACATTGGACTTAGCTTCGGGATTTTAACAAGTGGAAATGGACTCAGACAGTATAGAAAAAACAGCATTTTCAACAGAAACCGGACATTACGAATTCTGAAGAATGCCTTTTGGTCTAAAAAACAGTCCTCTCACATTTCAGAGAATTATTAACAATGTTTTAAGGGGAATTCAAAATGAAACATGCTCAGTATATTTAGATGACGTCATAATTTATTCGACCAGTCTCCAAGAACACACACAAAGACTTAGGGAAGTTTTTGACGGATTAAGGAAAGCAAATTTTAAAATTCAGTTAGACAAAACCGGATTTTTTAGAAAGGAAAGAGCGTATTTAGGTCACCTAGTAACAGCAGAAGGTGTCAAACCAAATCCAGATAAAGTGAAAGCAATTAAAAACTACCCAATTCCAAAAACCACTAAACAAATTAAGAGATTTTTAGGTCTATTGGGATACTATAGGAAATTTATTAAACATTTTGCTGGAATTACTAAACCTTTTACAAACTGTTTGTAAAAAGGGTGCAACAATTAGAATAGACGACCCAATTATATAAATTGTTTTGAAACTTGCAAGAATATATTATCTAATGAACCCTTGTTGCAATATCCAGATTTTGAAAAGGAATTTAATTTAACTACGGATGCTAGTAATTTTGCGATCGGAGCAGTGCTTAGCCAAAATAAAAACGGAGCTGATTTACCGATAGCCTATGCGAGTCGAACTCATTTAATAATGATAGCGAAGTCAATTATTCGACGATAGAAAAGGAATTACTTGCTATAGTATGGGCAACTAAATATTTTCGACCTATATCTACGGAAGAAAATTCAAAAATTTATTCGGACCACAAACCTTTACAATGGCTTTTTTTAGTCAAAGAACCTAATTCTAAACTTCTTCGGTGGAGACTTAAATTAGATGAATACGATTACCAAATAGTGTATAAAAAGGGCAAATTAAATCAAAACGCTGACGCACTTTCTATAATACAACTAAACGTTAGCGATACCAGTCCAGTGAACTCAGGATCAACTACCGTACCTGATTCAGCAAACAGTAGCAGAATCAGTAAACATATTTTCCAGAAGTAGACGAAGGACTTCCAGAAGTAGACGATGCTCAATCGATGTTAGCTGAGATAGACGAAACGGAAGATATCTTAGTCGACTTGGCATCAGCAGAAAATAACGACCAAACGTTACATTCAAATTATGAAGGTAACACAGTGATTGAAATGCCAATTTTGGATGAACCCGTTAATTTTGGAAAAAACAAGATCATAATATCTCTTGTAAACTATAATCCCAAAAAAGTAAAAATACAAAAATTATTTAACAACAGTAAAACAAGATTCATTGTAGAGATATCTAAAAATAATTTCGATAATGATGCCGTAAATTTTGTAAAACAATATTTAATACCAAATATAAAATATAGTATATACTTTTAAACGATATTTATGAAAAAGTTGCAACTTGCATAGCCAGACATTTTAAAAATTCGCAACTATAGTTAATTAAATGCACCACAAAATTAGTGGACATAACCGATGAAGAAGAGGTTCAGGAAATCATAAAAAATTATCATGTAGGGAAAACCAACCATCATGTAATTCAGAAAACATACGA
Organism: Callitettix versicolor; assembly: GCA_022606455.1. NCBI lineage: Eukaryota > Metazoa > Arthropoda > Insecta > Hemiptera > Cercopidae > Callitettix > Callitettix versicolor. Next base: position 50,713,952 of record CM040186.1, read on the forward strand.
ACAAATAAAAAGAAGATACTATTGGCCAAATATAAAAAAATAATATTCAAAATTTTGTAAACAACTGTGACATCTGCTTAAAAACAAAGTATGAGAGGATATCCTTAAAGCTAGAAAGGAATTTAACACCAACATCTACGAGACCACTATAAATAATTCACGTGTACAGTATTACACTTGATAAGCAAAAGTTTTTAAGTATTGTTGATAGCTTCTCTAGATATGCGCAGGTGTATTGTATTGCAGGTGCACAGGCTGTCAAAATAGTCAGCAGACCCTTAGATTTCTTTTCTCATCATGGTATACCAGAAGTTATAATAGCAGACAACGGCGTGGAATTTAATAACAGATTAGTAAATGAAATGATGGATTTACATAAAATGAAAATTCATTTCATAAGCACACAACATCCACCATCAAATAGGATTGGAGAAAGATTACATTCTACGCTAATAGAACATATAAGATTACTAAACAACCAATCTGAATTTAAAAATGAAACAATCGAAAATAAAGTAAAATATGCAATAATCGCCTGCAACAACAGTATACATTCTGTAATGAAATTAACTCCGTTTGAAATTTTAAATGGACACATAAATTCCAATTCACTTTTAGATACTGACGTTGAGAGATTACCACCCAGTTATGAATGATTACCACCCACAAAGAAAAGACACAAAAATTGTATGAACTTATTAGAGAAACAAACCAAAATACAAAGGAAAATATTTTAACTAAAGGGAATGTCAATAGAGAATTAGTACCCGAAATTCCATCTGATGTTTATGTCAAAACTGTACAGAAACAAAATAAAACTAAAAACAAATATAATAAAGAAGTTACTTCAGTAAACGCAGAATTAAAAACTGCGAAAATTAAAGGGAGACACCATAACACCAAACAAAAAATCCATCTATCAAAAATTAAAAGACCAAGGAAAATCATTAAAATTCCAAAATCTAATGATCCTTTTATAAATCCTATTCCAGGTCCCTCCTCTTCCTCCAGGGAGTCACCATGGGAGCAGCCCAAATAAAGGAGATCACGCAAAATCCAGGCGTGATTCCGATTGATCTAGGCTTAGCAAAACTTAAATTATCAAATCACACATTTGTACATTATTTTACTTCAGAAGAAATTTTAACTCAATTAAATAATCTCGAATTTTACTATAAAGACGTACTGAATTATTTTAATGTGAATTGTGCTAATTGCTTAGCAAATATAAATGGAGTTATTGAATTTGTAACAGATAATAGTAGTAAGTTTAAAGATACTGTCAACTATTTTAGCTTTATTAATCATACAAGAGATGTAATTAAAGATAAGCTAGAGATCATTTATGTAGAAAATAAATTTATTGAAGTGTTAGGATCAATATTAAAAACCATTACTGGAAACGTAGATACCTATGATGGCCAAAAATATGATAAATTGCTAGAAGAAGTAAAAACTAATCAGTTTAACATGGAAAAGCAAATTTCATCTCAATATTCAGTTAGTACAGATTTTATTGTAGAATTTAATAAGACAGTAAATGTAATTGGAGAATATTTTAAGGAACTAAGTGACAAATTACTAATTGTAAATAAAAAGTTGAATGATTTTGTAGAATTGGAAAAAATCCGAGATATTCTTAATCAATTACAAATTTTGTTTAATATGTTGTTAAGTTTAATACAAGATATAAAGAGTAGTCTAAACTTTTTGTGAACTAGGTATACTTCACCCAAGTATAATTTCCACAAAAGAATAGTTCAATGAAATACAAAAAATTCTTCAGTTCTATAATAATAAATTACCATTAGAGCCAAAAGTAGAAAATATGTAGGCATTTGAAAGTGTAATAAACGTAAGTTGTAAAATTAGAGCTAAAGAAATAGTATATTTGCTGAAATTGCCTATTGTAGATGAAACAGACTATAATATTTATAAGTTGTTATCTGTACCAACCAAATATGAATAAGGATATATAAATGAAATTCCTAGAGTAAAATAAATGTTAATGTCTAAATCTAAGTTAGGTAAGGTTGAACTCTTAGGTTTAAACAGTAATTGTAAGAATAAAATTCATTCAAAATCTCTATGCTCATTGGAACAAATAACTAATCATAATCTTGATTGCGAAACATCTATAATACAATCCGGCAAGACGGACAGCTGCAAATATACTGCATTGGAGATTCCTGAAAATTTAATAATATGGATTCCTGAAGTGAACCAGTATTTGGCAATTTTACCTGGGAATGGGAGAAAGAATTAAAAATTGAAGGGCACTGGAAACCAGTTTGACTTGGAAGACCTAAGGACAACACAGAAATCGCGTGCCTAGCTTTTGCAGATGACCTAGCCATACTCACAGATAATGAAACAACAGCGATTAAACAGATGGAAGTCCTAAAGGAATATGCAGAGAGGGTCGGTCTACAGATCTCGTTTAAAAAAACCGAATTATTCTGTTCAAAATTAAATATTCAAGAACTAAACACAAAGTATGGTAAGATAAACAGAGTCAAGCACTTCAAATATCTGGGAAAAATTCTTGAAACCACGGGTGGCGAGAAGGCTGTGCAAAGGGTTCGGCTACTGAGAATGAAGAGGGCTCTTGGTATAACGCGTGATATCTACAATAAGAGATGTATGTCGACGCACACAAAAATCAGACACTACAACACAGTCATAAAACCGGAGGTATTATATGCAAGCAAGACGCTCTACACAAAAGCTACCATGGAGGATATTTTGAAGGAAGAACGCAAAATCTTAAGGAAGATCCTTGGCCCAAGATTAACAGAAGATAGATACAGGTTGCACTCCTGGAAGACCACAGAGAAGATATCGAACCTGACAGCAGATATCAGAAGGAGGAGGCTTCGGTTCCATGGACACATCAGTAGACTCCCAACAACGAGACTTGCCAACAGAATCCTTAAGTATATACAAGGAATCAAATCAACAACGTCGTGGATCGCACAAACAGAATAGACCTACATGACGCAGAAATAGACTCAACAGACGTTGAAGACATGAACGCATACAGTAGAAAGATGCTCGGTTGGAAGGTCCCAGAGAATGAAATCCCAAAGAGAGCAGGGGTAAAATGGACGGAGGAGCAGAAGAGGATCCATGGGAACAGGATGAGGGAGGTGTGGAGGATTAGAAGGAGCAAGACATGAGTCGGAGTGCTTTTGTGATCCAACATCCTACAGGGTCTATACGCAGATAATAATAATAATAATAATACTGCAAACAGTTAACTCAGACCACACATAACACGTACATTTTGAAAACCATCACAATCGAGCAGTATATGTTTAATTGTGATGGCTTCTCTACAGAATTCACATTCAGGTGGGTCCCCGCGTCCCATCAGAAATCCATGCGTTAACATGGGTGACCAATGTGAAGGCGGGTGATCACCACCTCTTCTCTGCGACTTGCACGTATTGACGACCCCAAGGACGAACTGTACTTTTGATTACCCTCAATTTATTACTGCTTGTAGCTGCCCATTCATTTTCCCACTGTAGATGAATTAAATGTTTTACGTGACAAAGGAAGTCAGACACGATTGCACGTTGAGTGCATGGCGGAAGAAAAGTTGCTTCCTTTGCCGCATTATCCGCTACAGTGTTTCCAAATATTCCACAGTGGCCAGGAATCAGATAAATGATACTCTTGCACCTCGTAGTTCAAGTCTATGGACAGAACACAGAGCATCTTGAACCAGAGGGTTTACCGGGAGCATATATATATATATATATATATATATATATATATATATATATATATATATAGAGAGAGAGAGAGAGAGAGAGAGAGAGAGCATGCGTTAGATGCCAAAGTTCTCAAATTTTAGTCAAATTTAAATGGCAATAAAAATATATGGAATAATAATTTTTCAATTTTTTGGATATTTGGGTTACAGTTTATAAACAGGATATTTTCTTCTGGGGGGGGGGAACTACGATAGCAAATTATTCGGGTTGGTAAGGTGAAACAAAATTTTTGTGTGTAATAATTTAAAATAAAATAGGTTTTTTCCTAACATCGGTTAACGTAATTTTTGCCCAATTTATTCAAAAACTTCTGAAAATTAATTTTAAAACATAGTTTTAAAATGTTTAATAAAATCGGAAGTACTTTTAACGGAATATAGGAACTTACGTATAATAGCGCGACACGCAGCTGTCTCGCTGACTGGAAGGGACTGCCAAAAGTAATGTTTTCATCTTACCCTGTTCTTGTAACTCTGACTAGACCATCATAGATACCATTAAAATAACGTATATTAACATTTTAAACATTTATAATGTTTTGAGAATACGAATAAACCTTGACCGCCGTCAAATTAATTTTCTTAATTCAACGAATTTCGAAATTTCACAATGCTAATTTATGTTTTGCGATGGTGAAATTTTAACGACCTTTCAAAAAGTGATCTATAGGTCAGGATCGGTGCTCATTTCAAGGTCCCAGGGCTGGGTCTTACTACGACGGCCGCTCCAATAGCATCGCTAATAACGAATGCTGGTTAACTAACCTCAAAATATTTTTTGTTAAAATTTGATTCGTACGAAACAGTCTACGATATAAATTGTATTTCACTAATATGTAAACTAAAATATACGTAAACTTCAATTAATATTTGTAACCAAAGCTTTAACAATAACCTAAGTAATTTAATTTGTTTCAATTTATTACACTGTTATATCGAACAGCAAAGAATCAAAAGTTATAAATATATTTCTGTTGCACTACCTGATATCAGACAGTAAAGGAGGGGCGGGAGGGGAGGGGAAAGGTAGGAGAAAGCATGCTTGCTACACTGTACCTAGCTTTTCAGTACACTCCGGGCCGGCATTCGTGTTGTACGTATTGTGTGATACAACTGCGCGATACCGTACATCGCCGGACACGTGGTTTGTGTTTTGTGAGTGTGTTAACTAATTAGTGGAGTGTTGATGGATTAAAAACAGGCTGATGGCGATCAGGTAAATTATTCATTTATTACATACAGTAAAGTTATTTGTATTGCATTATATTTGAATTTTAACAGTTTTGATTTTCTCATTATGCGAAGTTTTATAGAAAATAACTAATTGTCTACCCGTGATCTGCTACGGTATTTTATATGGAATAAAATTTATGGTTGATTAACTTGAAAATTTACTTCTAATTTTTATTTAACGTAAAGTAGGCCTATAGTAAGTTTGTATGTTTGGGACAAAAGCTTTCGCTACTCATTTTTTTCTCTTAATAAGGCGAAATACACATTGAGGCTATTATCGCCTTAACAGAATGATTACATAAAAAAGAAACTTGTTTTGGTTATTGGTAGAATATAGTACTGTTTTCGATAAAAAGTCATATTGTTGGGCTAAATTTCTATATACCCACCCACAACTCTAGCATTAAGACATCGTAACCTACAATTAGCATTTTAAACGAAGAAATCATACAGTATCATTGACGGTTGGTCGATCTGTTTTGGCTGCTGGAGCTGGGGAATATTTAATTTGTTAAATGAATTAGGCATTTTGAGTGCCGCCATTTTCTTTCAAATAGGCGAAAGAAAGTTTTATTTAGCGTAAAACCTACTAAGCATTTAATTTAACACATATAAACGTTTCCACTGAAATCTGTCTTGTCTTTCCGTAGTGGGAAGCGAAAAAAATTGGCATTTCAAAGTAAAACAGACGTTGAATTACAATCGTGTTTAACTTCACATTTTGTTCTTTTAATGCATAAAATGATAAAATCCTAAACTATAGAGTGTAGAGATAACCCGTTTGGCTTCTTGGACTCGTGAAAATAACTCGTTTTAAAGTAAATCAAGCATTAAGCATAAACCGCCATTTTGTTTTTAATAAATGTACGGTAGTGGATTAAAACCTAACAATTGTATTTAATAAAGCAGCGTAGATTGATGCTTTCGATTTTTCGGTAGTTTTTTTGTTAAAATGCCTTATTATTCGTGCCCAAAAGCAATAATCCAAAATATAAAAGCGCGGAAAAAACTAGAAGTACGATAAAAATCGAAAATAAAAGTGACCGGCATAACCTCAAAATTGCTACCGCGCGAAAGTAGATAACAATAAATGTGTTTTAACCACTAAAACGATAACAAAAACTTACATAAAAAATACTGAACGACAGAAAACGTTGTTGGGTGAAAAACCTAACATCAAATCGTGAGATTGTGTATCGAAATTCACGCCAGCATCTTTCGATCGTGTTTTGTGTGCGCCATCTTGTCAACGTTTTCAGTACAAGAACGAATACGAAAGTAATAAGTATTACGATTAAGTAATGGTTATTAGAATGTGATAATGCACATGAGCAGGAAGTCGGTGCATTAAATGATTAAGCGCATGAGCAGTAATTCGGTGTAGGAGATCTAATATGTTCGACGCAATGTAAACAGCAATGACGTCACAATATAGTTCCGTAAAAAACGGCCTAAATCGTATAGACCGGGAGCTGTATAGACTTGAGTATGCAAAATATGATAACCGCATTCTGTCAGTTGATACATGCTCAGAAAAGCTTGTAGATTAATATTTCGGATTTTGCCAGAATCCCTATTGGTCCAATTTTTTATACCCCCTTCCCTTCCGTAGTCGATTGAGCACATGTTTTGGAGCTATTTTAATGATTATTTTGATGACAATAGTTGTTTTTTTAATAATTTAAGATAATAATAGGTTGTTAAATGACGTTGTAACAGAAATTATTAATATAATAAACATGAATTGATTATAAATATTATGTAATGAGAAAAAGTAAGGTCATAATATTACAAATGATATAAATGATCAACATGAATGGACGCATTGCAGGATCAATAAAGACGAGCAGAATATGCAAATATCATCAAGTTTTTAATGCTTGTATTCCTTACAAAGATAATGAATAGTGCGTTCTTCGAAACATTTACAACGGTGAACTGGCTGATAAACCTTCTTAGCAGTGTTTACTTAATATTGTAGAAAATGTACAGACTCTATTAACTACGTTCGAAAATGAGCGACTTGTGCAAAAAATTAAAAAGTTATTCAACCTTATAAAAATAAAAAAACATTTTACAATTTTAAAAATACTCCTGCAACAGGAAAAAAGTACTTCCAATAAGAAATTGCAAGACGTAACAGATATAACTCTTTTTCAAAAAAACATTTATGTTAGCTAATCATAGTGAATTTGACATAAACCTTTTAAAGTCTTATGAAATATTGGACTACTGCAGGTATCTTTTTGACGCCGAAGGATTTTGTAGAAAATCTCTTAAATCAGAACTCGCTATTGAAATTGAAAATAACCACAAATGCACTACAAACTCTTGGCAAGACGTTATAGGTTTAAATGCCCCCAAAACCTAGTAAGTAATCTTAAAAAAAAATATTTTCCGTAGGTAAATACGTGATAATTTGATAGTATTTCATTTAATAGATACAAGGGTTTTCTTTGAAATATATTAAACAGTGCTCCAGTGAAAATCTGACAATGAGTGTCTTTAAGCATAACAAACAGACATTAAGTGTGGCCGCAATTATGTTTCAAAATAGGAGTGTGAAAGTTTGACATTGCTTGAAACTTAGTCACAACTACAAATACTACGAAAGAAGTTTCATTGAAACGCTTTAAGACGAATCGTTCTAACGTGGAAATTGGACAAATAGTTCTAAAAAACCGAGATGTTCATGTCCTTGAGAAAATCAATTTTAAACCATTTAAATATGATTTTTTAAAAACTCAGTCTCACTGCAGAGGAAACACTGCGCAATATTTCAACTTCATAGGCGTTGTCGTTCTTGAGATACAGTGATCAGTCAGTCAGTGATTTTGCCTTATATATATATAGGCCTATACCGGTGTCCCTGAAGTCCTTCCGAGTACGGCAAATTATTTCAAAAACGAGTGATGTTATTCTTCAGGACACAGTAATATCTTATCAGTGAAAATTAAATCAGTTGCAATTTGTGTTTGAAAACTCGTTCCGCCATTTTGTAATCCGCCATCTTAAATACGAAGGGGCTTATGTGACGCATCGATTTCATGTAGAATTTTGCGAAAAATCCACTGGGGAAATCCGTTTTTTAAATATTTCTTTTCGATTTGATTTACCCATTCCAGCCAAACTTTAAAGCGCAGTGAACAACAGCCGTACTCGGAGGTTTCATGCACATATTCGTTGTCAGGTCCTTTGAGTAAATAATAGACGAAATTAAATTATTATAATCAATTTTTTCACATTTAATTCAGAAATCAGTTTCGTTTAGTCAGTTTTTGTTAAGAAAATATATCACATAAAGATAACAGTGACAAATATTTTTTGATTTTTTACTGCAGCTGGGAAGAAGGTCACGAGAGATTTGTCTATTGTAAGAAAATTGTTGGATCCGTAATTCTTTAACACTAAATGTATCTTAAACCAAATTTCTTTCTATATCCGGGGCTCGGTGGTAGAAGTGGCTAAGGCATCGGTCAATCTGCTGCGTCACTCAACTGAGTACCGAAAGGTTCTTAATTCTAGCCGCAGTTGCTCCCGTTGCTTTTCCCTTGCCGTTAGCACTGATCCCTCGTCCTCATTAATCTAACTGGCATAAAGTATAGACGTTAAAAAAATCTGTCTACATCCTTAAAGTCAAATAGTGATTGTCTGTTTGAATTTATTAAATTACACTCTTTTAGAAGTCACTTAATTCGCTATGAAGTTGAAATGTTGTGGGCCAGCGGTTTCTCTACTATGGGTTGCGTTAAGGCGGAGGCTTAAAACTTTTTAAAAGTTTTTTCGACCGTAAAAAAATAGAAAATTGAATATATCTCAAGAAATATGTTCTATAATTCCACGAAAACTGCTTCACTGCCAACTGTAAAGTTACACGCACAACAGATATTTTCGAAATAAAGTAACTGACCATAGGAAAATACAGACGCAGAATTTATTTTTGTAATAGCAAAGTGGCCAAGCCGTGTCGCTGGCCGCTAAATCATGGGGAATGTGGTGAAGGAGATGAACTAATGAGGTGTACTCGTTGCTGGGTTCGCGCTACTGCTGAAACTACGACATGCTTCTAGCTAAGACAAATGGGTTTGGAAAATAAAATCAAATAAAAAAACTCTACATAAAACTGTGCATACAAAAACTCACGTATACGCCTTCTCATTTATCTTCCGGTTAAGTGTAATATTGAGATAAAAACAAAAACAAAAGAATTACACACTCACGCAAGCGCACACACGATACTCACCACACACACGCACGCATTTAAAGCCTAAACAATTTGAATTAATGATTTTATGGTCGTAAAACTCCCATAAACTAAACCTAAGTTTCTTTTATTTAAACTGTTTGAACATTTTTCACTTTTAGAATTCTCAAAATAATGTATATATATTCCCAAATCATGCAGATTGTATCGCTGGCTATGAGTGATAAAATCAAATTTTCAAATATGCTTAATATTAAACATTAGACAACATGTGCGTGTGTGTAAGTTACTATAGGTAGTGAAACAAATTTTCTGACTGAAAGTGGGTTCCATGACAAAAATGTTTAAAAACCGCTGATGTAGGCTAAGCAGAAAGATTCCTATACATTCTTATTTGTGTTGTTTAATAAAAGCCTGAATTGGTTAGCTCTTGTCGATTATTATTTGAGTCGTAAAATTGGAAAATTAAACACGTGTTTCGAAATATAAATGATATTTTAAACTTTATTAAATAAAATAAAGCAGTTGTACTTTGCGCTGTTTTATATAATTCGTTCTGTTTAAAATTTAAAAAATGTCAATCCATGCTTCCGGGAGAGGAAATAATTTGTGGAAGTTTGTGGAAGTGATTACAATTCCTTATACTTCCTTAATTGTAATTCAGAGATTGGTTTTGATCTTATCGCTTCAAAAATCGAAAATATTTCCATTTGGTGAGCTGTTAGACCTTTTATTCGATTCATTGTCAGGCAACCTTTTATAAAGACGTTTTTAATATTCTTACATAGAAAATAAATTTCATTTTCTCCGATAGGTATTGTAACCATGCGTATTTCACAAGACATTCGCGCACAGTAAGTATAAGAACAAAACTATTATATACTTCTTTATTAAATACAAATTCGTATTTGCATTTTTTTTAATGGGGCATATGTAGCCCTCCCTAATGTGTCTATGAGTATACTATTTTAGATAAGAGCTTGATATCCGGTCCAGTTCTAATTTTGTTTATGACTCGTATTACTGTCATTGAATATTAAACGGACTAGAAGTGTAGCCACCACTATAAACAGTGTGCTCAATATCAGCGGCTTAAGTCCAAGTAGTTGGACTACTTGCCAGGAGCGGTGAGGACGCTTGAAAAAAATAAACAGTTTACTATTATCTATTTAAATATAGTTGAACACTGCCGCAAGAGGCCACCACCCGCGAGTGTTACTTATCTCTCATAATGGTTATCATTACAGCAAGGGTATTGAATGATATTGTCTCTGATATCGGAATGATTATGCAATATTTATTTAAATTTTAAAACGCGAATCGTTTTTCAAGTTTTTATCACATTTATTTTATTGTTCAAAATACCTATATTGTTTATTTAAAATAGTTTGAAAATCATTGCTTATAGATCTGGTTCGCTCATCTTGTTAAAACTGTTTTATTTTACAAAAAAAAAAAAAAATAAATAAATAAAAAAAAAAAAAAAATAAAAAATGTATGCTCTATATTAATAAAAAGTGAATTTCTCAAATCGGCCTTATAATTAAAAAAAAATTGCTCAAAAGTAATTTAAAGTTACTCTTTTTCAGTTTTGGAATTTTCAAAATAATTACAAATATAAATTGCCTATTCATGCAAATTTTAACGCCGGTTTTGATGGTAAAATTAGATTTTCAAATACGTTTAACATTAAACGACATTATTGTGATATTTTTGCTTTTCAAAAATCCGCTTCCATCACGTCAGCGAGGTAGCTACGTGTCCATTCTGAACGTAATTATTTACTTTCATTTATGCAAGTTATTTTATTGTTTAATTTATTTTTCACTTTTGTGATTTATGTATTCTTATTTCTGTTTTTCAGTGTTAAAGGATTTTCTTTATATAACTTTCTCTTGTTTATGGGCAAAGTGTCTGCCTCCAGATGCCTTGCTTTAAAACGGAACGCGAATTCCACCCTCTTTGTTTGATTAAAGAATTTATCGAAAATTGTTTTGATGTGTACCGTTAAGTACACAAGGGAATACAGCGCTGCCATAGGATGAGTAGTTTCCTCCCTTAGTCCTTGCTGTGAATTCACTTGAACAAATTAACTTACGTGTTAAAATACTACAAACATACAAATTTAAAATACTCGTGAAAAATATTTCTGCTTTCATGGGGGATAGTTTCAATTAAATTCCATTTTTTCAACTAACTTAAAAGTTAATAGTTTTAAAATATGATAGATAATTGTAAATAATAGGTGAGTCGCTTTGTAGAGGTATAATTTGGATTTTTCTCTCACCTTAACGTCCATACTTTACTCCAGTTAGACTAATGAAGACGAGAGATCTTGATGAGAGATCAGTTGATGGAAAGGTACAGTATACGACAGTAAGTACAAGTCCCGAACCGATGATCTCGACGTGCGCAGTTCAAAGACGCAGCAGACTGATCGGTATCTAGTCACATCGACCACCGAGTTCTAGAGTGAATATCATTAGGAAATTAAGTGATTGGCGGCCATTATTGTAAATCTCAAGATTTTCAAAAAAAGTATACAATGAAAACACTGTTGTGATATTGTTACTTTTTGGAAATTTGTTTCTATCATATCGGCAGTACAGCTGCGTACTGCTATTTTGTTTATTCATATTTTAAAAAAACGAAAATTCCGAGTAAAATAAAAAAAAAAAAACATTGACTTTTCCCTTATTTACTACACGCAAAATTAATTAACTACTGCTCGTACAACCACACGCAGACACACACACACACACACACACACACACACACACACACACACACACAATAATTTGAAAAAAATACGTTTCACGATTACGGTTAAATAGTTGACGTGAAACACTAGCTTTCATTCGTAATGCCAATCACGTGAGAAACATTCTAGATTATAGATTTCAACAACACATTAATATCGCTTTGTTATAGAAGCCGGACATAAATAGATTTTGAAAGCGCAACGAATTATTGCAATTTTTTATGAGGGAGTTATAGGGTGCAATATGTTCAAAACAGTGTATAAAAAACTACTTTTTTGACGTGGAATGTTACAATTATAATATCATACGAGTCGAATATCCTTTCAGAGTCGAATCGTTTGTTCACCAGGAGAGAATCGTTCGGAAAGTAAAGAACTTTTTTCTTTAGACAATTTGTATTCAGATAATAAAACGAATCTCGTGTACAGAAGAGTCCCGATTAACCGTAATTCTCGGGACCGTTAGAGTGACGGATGACAGAATAGACGGATAACAGAAATATACCACCCGTACTTCGGCGATTGATACAAATAACATACTCTGTTTATAGCACAGTATTTATTATTATTTTTAAAAATTTAGTAAAAGTCTTAACTTTTCTATTTACTCTAATAATGTCTTACACAAATTTTACATAGACAGGTCTTTAATACAGTAAATAATCCGAACTTAACCTTTTGACAAGTATTCACGTAACATATACGAGAGGACCGCTCGCACCACTTCGAGTACTCACGTGACTGTTAGGTGATCGACTTATACGCTGAATGGTATTATCGAAAAATAGTGTGGAGTGTTATCTTTCAATAGAAACATTCATGCACTCTTTCGGAATTTGTTGACACTATTGAAGTATCGATTTTTGCCTCATTCCACTAGATAATAGGATCGATTACTTTACAATTATAAATGTTTGCTTAGGGCAGCAAGCAATTGGTGTAGCTGCCGTCGCCTATGCTATGTGTCCAGTTACAGTGTTTTCGTTTGCCTAGAAAGTTAATTTTATTATTTATTACAAATTATTTACAATGGAAAACTGTTTAATTTTTTTTTTTTTTTTTTTTTTGGTGTTTAACGTCCGACTATTGTGCACACTTGGGCTAATGCAGACGATGGGATGATTTATAGCGTATGAAAATGCCAAGCCCTGGCCGGGAATTGAACCCGGTCCTCGGAATGAAAGCCCAGTACGCTATCAATCGGCTGGAAGACTGTTTAAAAATGTCATACAACAGAATTAACCTTACGGTTAATAGAAACTGACGGTTAAAAAGGTAATGTTTAATCGAGATTCTTCAGTATTAATTTCTCGTCAATATTTGCTTCTTATATTAAGTGCAGATAAAGGTTTATAATCCTCTAATTCCATCTGTGCAATGCACTATCTTACTATCTTTATACCGTTCCTGATCGTCCATGACGGTTTTCTACTCACCTTAGACATCTTCATATCCGTATAATATATGGACTAATGTAACCAAGAACAGTGGCAGCAGGATGCGTGTGTCTGGAATCTATTGTTGTGTTCCATTCATACACAAAGCGCAGCCGGACAGAGAAGGCCGCCGACATTCCCAAAGCTCTCCGTCCGATAAATAACGAACAAAAACCTTAATAAAGACAAGATTAATTGTCCAGTGCTTAACCAGTTTCTGCCCATCCACGCCGGTTAGCGCTGTGTTCAAATGTTAAACGAAATGTACGCTATTTTCAAACATCTTTAATTCCTTTAAAACTTTCATTATGTTAGAATTTTCATACAAAGAAGCGATGGGGTTGCGTCGAGAAACGGCTGTTAGGCTAAATTTAAAACGCAGACCAAGTCTCGGTAGAAACTCAACGCTTTTCTATTGCACAGTGTAACTGAAATAATCGCGACACGTAGCTGTCTCGCTGACGTGATAGAAGCGAAATTCCTAAAATATTTTTGTGTAATGCCCTTTTTGAAAATTTGTTTCACACCACTAATCACCAAGACAACTTTCATATACTGCATTACCATCTTGGAACTCAAATTAATTTCCTTAGTTTCAATTAATTTTAATAATTCAAAATGCTAATTTATATAGATTTTAACGCTAGTTACGATAATAAAGTAGAATTTTCAAAAAAAGTGTAAGAAAAAAAATTAAATGGTGAGTAGAGACTACGCCTTCAAAAAGAATACTTAATGACCCTGTTTACTCTGGAATCCGGGATCGACTTTAAATGAGGTTACTTGTATTTGCTCCTCGTTTGTAAATTTTTCGTCACGTTATTCTCAACTCAATTTCACTGCACCACAAAGTGTGAATAAAATCATTTAAATTGAGGTTATGTTTATTGTATTCTTTCAATAATAGACAATTAATAATAATGATGTACTACATATGTTATTTGTTTTTTAGTCATAAGAACAATAAGAATAAACATAACCTCAAATGAAAGGATACTGAAGTAACGGCTGTTGTGAATAAATCAGCTGTTTAGAACTAGCCACTTTAAAGCCGGGTAGACACCAAATGCGAAGCGACGTTGCACTGAGCGGACTACGCATTCAGAACCTAACCTAATGTAAGTACGGTCAATGGAAGCGTAACGGAGCTGAGCAGAGTCAAGCGGCGTCTCTATTTTGTCTCTGTTTTGATTTGGTTTTCAAACTGTTAAAGTAGGCATAAACATTAAGATTTACAAACGCTTTCTTTAAACCGACTGAACTCCGTTTCTGGATTCCTTTCTACTTCATCCCGCTCAACTCCGCCAGGCTCGTCTCAGATCAACGCAGCTCCGCTCCGCATTTGGTGGTTGAAGGCCTTAGTCTATGTGTATAAAAGAACAGTAAATATAACCTCTATTGAAATGTTATTGAAGCAACAGCTGTTGTGCGAAATCAGCTATTTAGAAGTAGTCACTTCAAGTCTACATATATATATATATATATATATATATATATATATATATATATATATATATATATATATATATATATATATATATATATATATATATAAGATTTTAGCGTGACTGCAAATCTATGATTTTTCCCCGTCCAAAAAAGTACACAGTCACACCTGCCAAAGTATTCACTTAAAAAATCTTAAGATTTACCGCCATTTGGAAATGTTAATTTTTTCTTAGCAAAGAACTTGTGAATGCTATCATAAAAATTGCGAACGTGAATGTGCTAACACAGCGCGGCAACTAGGTTTGTGAAGGAATACAGACAAGGAATGTAATACATACTACAAACATTAGCATTAACGAAGGCGTTACAGAGTAGAGAGCGGAGTGCAAGTAAACTGTTAGGTTAGGTTCAAATAGAAAACAAACTGAAGGCTTAATGAAGATAAATTCCAGGCGGTAGTTACACTGTGAACCGGCCTCGCGTTTAATAAATAGACGTAACATTTTACAACCCCCTCACCTCGCCTGGTCGGCGGAATTTATCTGAGGACTTGAATAAAGCAATCGCGCATTGATCCCTTGCTCAAGTGCTCTGCCGTAATGAAGGAGTGATCTTGTTTGTCGGACTTGCTTCAGGTATTTCACAGAACAATATTTGTTGTTAAATCCTTTATTGGCGATTTGAAATGGCCACCATAGTAAGAAACATGACCTTGAAAAAAAACCTGACACCTATATCACTTTTTATGGATTCGTTCAAAATAATATAAACATATTAGCACTGTGACAGTACCAATCGGGATCGTGAAATAACGATGGTGAATGTTTGATTTTAAAGATAAAAAAATATTAATTTATAAGGTTTTGAAATTTTGGATTTGGTAAGCGAATTTTACTGGGTAACGATTTTGCCGAAGCCATTACCAAAATCGATTTTTGTGGCAATTTTGTGAATCAAATCGGACACACAATTTCAAAACAAGAGAGTGCTAAAACATAAATAAATTGTTAAAAACTTCTCAAAAAGATGTAAGGATCGATGCTCATTCCTGGGTCTTACCATCATGGCTGTTCCAATAGCTCATTTTCCGATTAAAAATACTAAAAACTGTAATTAGGATTATGACCTATTCTTCCCGTCAGTGGTCTATCCACTCACTCGTACGTCGTTACATTCCGGAGTCGCGCGTGTCGCTTGGCCAAGCCGAATTTCATCGTACACGTTTTAACCGTAAAATTGTGCTCAGTGTTTGTGATGTATGTTTTTAATGTTTTGTTTGACTTTGTGACGACCTCGACAGATGGATTTAACATTTTGTATCACGGTCTGAAGATGAAACGATAAGAGTTTCGAAACCGCGGTAGCCTTTACGAGGTGAGTGGATAGACCACTGACGAGAAGAATAGGTCATAATCCTAATTACTTAAATATGTGGTCCGGTGGCTATGTTGCAATAATAAAAATTATCACTTGTTTACCTTTTTATTAACAGACTCAAAACTGTAGAATACCTTCGGTTGTGCATTTTACTCATTGGCTCAAACTTTTAAGTATGAATCAGTCTCAATTTTTAATGTCTTTACTGCGTAACTGTTTACTATATTTAAGGCTCTGAACACCGTTGTATCAGATTCTGCGCATTACCTATTGTGTTCCGATTCCAAAAGTGCACTGCAGGCTGTACAGGATATATATTTGGTAAACCCTCTGGTTCAAGATATTCTGTTCTCTGTCCACAAAGTTGAACAACGAGGCATTAGATTATTATTTTGTTTGATAACTGGTCAATAGTTGGTAACAGTAGAGTGAATACTGCAGCCAATGAAGAAGCACTGCTGCCGCCTAAAATACAACTTGTTATATTTGCAGATTTCATATGCTAGGCAAAACGTTTTTTTTTCTTGGAGTGGAAGAATGAGTGGGCAGTAATAAACAATAACGAATTGAGGGTGATTAAAAAAACTGTTCATCCTTGGGGATCGTCAATACGTGTAAGGGGATTTGGTGGTCGATGCATCTGTTAATTTGCTGCGTCTCCGAACTGCGCACCTTTAATGTTCTTAGTTCTAGTCACAGTTACTCCTGTTGCTTTTTCCTTAACATTAACGCTGATCCCTCGACCTCATTAGTCTAACTGGCATAAAGTATGGACATTAAGAAAAAAATACAATACGTGCAAGTCGTAGGGAGGAGGTAGTGGTTACCCGTCTCCGCATTGGTAATTCGTTACTGACGCATGGTTTTATAATGGGACGTGGGGAACTACTTTCATGTCATTTTTGTATAGATACCATCACAAACACTTTCTTTCAGACTGTGATGGTTTGAGAAACATGCGTCTGCATGGGAGTTTCTATGCAGACGATCTTAGGGGACGATTCATCGGTCATAGATCGGGTTTTGACCTTCCTAAGACGCCTGCATATGTATGAGCAGATTTAGCGTTTAGGTTTTTTGTTACATGTCTTTATTTATTCGTATTTAAAATTACTGTTATTTTGGATTCCTCTATGGAGGCAATTTTAAAGAACGATTCGACGGCCATTGACGGAATTCTAAATTTTTTACTTTTAAATATATTGAACTACTTTAGCTATGGTATTGTTGTGCAGTGTAATATAGTAATTTATACCCATTCTATTCATTTTGTTGTTCTATATTTGTTTTTCATATTTTTACTTCTGTTATCTTCGTTTGATTAATTATATGTATTTTAATAATGTTATCTAGTTTTAGTGTTTAGTTCAAACAGTTTAGTTTTATTTTTAGTATAGGGTTAATAGTATTTAGATTTAGTTTCCCCTCCGTGTAAGAGAGTTTATTGGACGGTGATGATAGCCTTCATGTGCTTTTTGCCAATACGAAAGAAATTCTTGTAACTAGTTTTTAGATAACTAGGGCCACTTGACAGCCCTTTTATTATGTTTTATTTTTAATTATTTATTTTTATCAACAAGTTGTTCACTGTGTTGTTATTTTATTTATATTTTGTTCAGTTTTTATCAATTTTATCTAGTTTGAAAGCAGTGTTACGTTTTAACTTCTTTTTTGCTTTATTTTCTGTAGTAATTCTGTTTAGGCAATAATAGCCTCAATGTGCTTTTAGTTTTATTAAAAAAATTAGTTATTTGAAAATCTGATTTCATTGCAGAAATCAGCTTTTGAAAAAAAAATGAAACTATCCATCAACTAAGCTGTGAGCGCTTTCCCAAATCTTACATTTAAAACTTCAAAACGTGTAAAACAAGTCAGAATCGTTGAACATTTTTCATGGACTCAGTTCTGAGTCTCACCGTGGTAGCTGCTTGAATAACACACTTTCCAATCGTAATTCGCTAATAACAACAGGATGATTAATAATGTGTTTAATTTCGCTAAAGAATATCCTCTTTTGCAATGCTAACTTGTTAACAAGTCTCTTAGCCGAGACGGTATTATATTGCGTCTGTTTATCTCCTTCCCTGTCACTTTCACTAGCCATATGGCGCTGTGCTGAGTTCATGGTCCAAGGACATTCCTTCCTCCTTACATGCTTATAGCTATCATTCAGTAATGCACTTATTTATAAGCGAAGACTCAATGAAACGTGACACCAACTGGCGTAACTTCCGTATTGTTAGCGAAATTTTTTTCGCGTCGATCCTGATTTCTGTAGCACTTTTTGAGGATTAGTTACAAATTTTATGAATACAGATCTGCGTGTGTGTGTGTGTGTTTTAGCTCTATTTAGTTCGTAATTATAGTCAGATTTGATTTTAGGCAATACTTGGCAAAAAAAAAAAAAAAAAAATGAATTTTGTAATAGCTTGTAAACGTTTTTTTATCAAGAAAACAGTTTTAAATTATTCAATTAAACCACAAATCACAGAAGAATAATAAGAATAAATTATTTTCTTCGTCTTCTTAAAAATAATAATTTTCTCACTGTTAATAACTGTTTTGAATTTAAAGATATTATTAAAAATAACAAATCACTTGAACAAATTTATTTTCATCTTCTAATTGATAATAATACTTTGTTTTCTGTTAATAACTTTTCTGAATTTAAATATATTATTAAAAATAACAAATCAGTTGAACAAAGTTATTTTCACAAAATTATTATACAAGGTTCATGGTGTTTCTGTAATCGCATTTTAAAAAGTAACTTTTAAAGTTGTAAAGGAATTAAAGTAGTTGTTCCTTGATTATTTTGACTTAAATTTTTTTGCTGTTTTTTAACTGAAAATAACTGAAAAACGTATTCAGTTACCCCAAAAAAAGATTTCATCACTATTTTTGTGAACTTGTACATTGAAATCACGTGACCACTTTCCATTAAAAAAATAATTTAATTTCAAGATGTACACAAATTTCAAACTTACCAAAAAATGGTTTACTTTTGACTGTATTTAATTTTATTTATTTTTGAGAGTTTTTTTCACATAAAATTAAATATGGAAATTATTATAAAGGAAAATTATACAAATAATAAGTGAAAGGAACGTATGGAACATACACTGATTCTATGGATTTTTTAAACACAAATTTAAACTGTTAGAACATTTTCATAATCTGTTTACACATGATTTCGGGTCTGGGTTTTACCATGATGGCCGTTTCACTGTAAAACAGCGCCAGATGTTATCGTCTCCCCCCACAGTTCCACGTTTTATACTGTATACACAATGCAGTTAGCGTGTTAACAATTAACGTGTACCTCTAGGTACATGTTAGCAACTTGCAAGTAGCATTGCCTTCTACATTTTGTGTAAACAGTCAACGGCAGGGTAGCTTATTCGTGTAGAGTACTTAATTATTAGTTTATTTTGTCCATATTGTTTTATCCTTAAGATATTTAATGTTAAACGAATCTGTGTTGCAGTCAAGACGTAACTATTTTTTTTTTAAAGCTATCTCATAATTTAAGTAACTTATTTCGCTTCCCAGTTATCTAAACGAAATTGCATGTTTAGTGATCATCTCTAATGATAATTATCATTACTCGCTGCTGGAAAGTTACAGTATCACAAAATCATTTTTACTTAAAGCATAAAAAAGTTGCACTCGGGATGTAACATTACAGCACCGTATGGTTCATTTTCATTGGTATTTGAAAATTTATGCTGGTATTAGATTTTCAAAAAAAGTGTAGGTTTAAAGACATTTTAATTCTTCAAAGTTTAGAATTGAAACTGTTAAACGGATTTTTATTAATAAATAAGCTTGTAATTAACAATGTCTATTTCTGTGACAAGTTTAAATCAACACACACACACAATGACACAATCACGCAAACTCTCTCTCTCTCTCTCTCTCTCTCTCTCTCTCTCTCTCTCTCTCTCTCTCTCTCTCTCATCCCCCTCTGTATATAAACGTTCTATATTCATAAAAGAAAGTGTGTGTGTGTGTGTGTGTGTGTGTGTGTGTGTGTGTGTGTGTGTGTGTGTGTGTGTGTATACAACGAGTATGTTACGTTACGCACATTAATAAAACTTATGTTCTACAGGTCAGGATCGATGTTCATTTTAAGGTCCCGGGTCTGGACCTTACTAAGACAGTAGCTCAAAAAGCCCATTTTCCAATGGAAATGCACTACAAAACCAGTTCCTCTTTTCTATAACGTAACGTAGGCCTAGAGCTAGTGTGTATAGTTTAAAGTGTATTATTAGTTTCGATAAAACTACCCTCGGGTGGGTTAGGTAACTTTATTAAAGGACTGTTGAAGTTTGCCTAGTCTAACTTTGTAATAGAAGCTTTAATAATTCGGGCATGCACAGTGCAAACATGGCAGAACAAGGTTAAACAGTCGGGGGCACAACTTGAGCACTTAACAGATTTTTATGAAATTACCAGTTTGTGTTTTTTAGTAAGTTTTTACAACGGCACACAACTCACACGTGGTTAAAGTATTTTTTGTAATCCCAAAGTATTTTTTAAAATCTTATCCTCTTTTTAATCTGGTTTCACCATCATAAAGAGCATTAATGTTAGCATATATTAGCATTTTAAAGCTTCAAATTGCATTGAAGATACAAAAAAAGAGCCTTGACCGATGCCAGATCAATTTTTCCTTAATTTAAATGAATTTTGAAAATTGAAAGTACAAACTTATTCAGAGTTTAATGCCGGTTACGATGGTGAAATCAGATTTTCAAAAATATTTAAAACGAAAAAGTTAGGAATTTTTTTAAATTATAACGTCCGCCGTTTTGAAACTGTTGAACGAATGTTTCTGCTTTACGAACTTGTCTAAGGTATTACTAAAGTAAATTTTTGTGCCAAGTTTGAATAAAATAGGACGAAAAATGCGAACGTGAGCGTGCTAAAACACGCGTACACACGCGCGCGTGCACGCACGCAAACACAAACACGTGCGCACACACACACACACACACACACTGGCACTCCTTTCATCTATTTGTCTCTCTGGTTGCCAATGTTATTGTCCTCAAGCACGGGATGATTTAATGCTGTTATATTCATTAGTTTTTACATAACCACGTGACGCAATGCCATTACTGAAATGAAATTCCTGTAGATTGAAACGGTCCGATGCCATTGTTTCGTTGTTTAGGTGTTCCAAAAAACATTCCAGCCAAATAAATAACCCCCCGCGATGACGTAGGCTGGGTTGTTATGTGACACGTTATAACCGAGTGCTTTGTCAGTCATTGTGAAAGAATAGACTTTGTAATTGATAGTTTAAACTTGAGGTAGAGTAGACTACAGAGTGCCGTTTTTGAGTGATTTGTCCCGTGTCAAGCGACAATCTCAGTCCGGACATGCTGATTTGTATCTTGGAAAGCAAATTTTGATCTCGATTTTAAGCTTGAATCAAATAATATGATCGCCGGATGATTTACACTCCTAAGTTTTCTACTTTTGTCAGGTGGAGTTTTGTATTTTTAATCAAATTTAAACGCTAATTGATTGAGCTTTAATACCGATTACGATATTTAAATGTTTAGAAAAAAAAAACAATTGTGTTTTTAATATTTTTATTTGTCCGCCATTTTGAAACTGTTTAATTGATTTTTCTGGGTAACGGAACTGTCCGAATCGGAAAAGAAAAGTGGAAAAACCAGAGTGCCAAAACACACACACACACAATTTTTTTAATATATAAATACTGGTTGTATAAATAGCATTTAAGATCCACTCAACACGTGTTCAATAGGTCAGGATCGGAGCTTGTTTCAAGGTTCACCTAACAGCTGATTTAAAACCACAGCTGATCTTCGATAATACTACTACAACGAAGGTTTATTGCCATTGTATACGTCAAATGTAAACAGTTATTAATTGTATTTTAATTGTTAATATTTAAGTGTATAAGTAACTAAGGGGAATACAAACAACTGAAATAATTATTGTAATTGAATGTTTTAATTAAATAACTTGTTAGGTAATTATACCTTGTAATATTTGACAAGGTTATGAGTTAAAAAAACACTAGAAGTGGAAACGATTTTTTTTTATTTAGAAGCCACGAAGGGACCAGAGACATATGGAGCCCGAAGGCAGCATATAAAATTTTGAACGAGCCCTTAAAACCTTCTCCAATACTTAGTATCGGTCCTAGTTTTAATGGTTCCGGGTTTGGGGTCTTACCATGATGATACATTAGAAGCTTAGTGTCAAATGAAAAATCGTTAAAATATATTTAATAGTTGGATTCAATTTACTTTCCCAACGAGAGTTTCCTGTTTAGGAGACAATGCGGAAGATGCAGTGATACTGTACATCATGAAGTGACCCTGTCAATCAACGATGTCAATCTGTCTTTGACCTTCTTATAAGACTGATTTTTCTTAATTAATTAACAATGAGTAATTAAAAGGATGTTCCAATTCTTATATCTTAATAACTGTTAAAATAAAGTCGAATATTTACAACAAAGTAACCCAATTGTAATGTTGAATATAGTTTGAAGGTTTAACAGTAATAGGTAGGTCTATAGTTAAAATATGCTGTAGTTTCCTGGGAGAAATAGTAGAAATCCTGGAGTTTTATTATTATTATATCACTGCGGCCTACTCACTATTATTATTATATCGCCCGAACTCTACCGGTTCGGAGTGGTGAGTAAGAACTTCGTGTCTTCTTTAAAGTTGGTTGGAGTTTTTGTATTTCCTCCTGAGCAAATTGTGGTGTCTTGGAAGGCTGCCTTGTAGTTATGTAGCGGGTGGTTCTACTCGATATTCTGTCGAGTAACGCTTTTCGACGTGTATTTATACCCGAAATTACTACGGGATCTATAATTTCCCATTATTAAAACCAAAGAAAGAACGTACCAATCAGGATGAAGCTATTGTGTACGGGAAACGAGGTGGTGCTCCGACAATAATGTTTGAGCAATAATATAATAATCTAGAGTACGTTAGATCCAAGACCCGAGAGCATTGCGAACCAATCAGAAGCGAGTATTGGTTGACGGGTGAATTGACAACAGTTCGCAGGCGTAAGCTGTTTAGAAGCCGGGAGAGAAGTTCGGGAATTCAGCGTGGGTGTTTTTCGGTGTCAGCAAGCGGAAAACGGTTGTGTAACTCAGTTCCTATGTTATTTGGGCGGTGACAAATATCATATCGACACACAGCTGTCTCGCTGACGTAATGAAAGTGAATTTTCGAAGTAAAGATTTATTTAGGCGTACCAAGCACATTTTGTATGAAGAAAACCTTAAACACTTAATATTAAGAATATAAATAAGTTAAAAAATTAAATATTTAAATGATAATTATCGGCATTATATTACATACCAGCCCATCTAACAAAAAATTATTTCTTTTTTTGCGAAAAGCGCATAACGGATATTATTGCCCATTCAGCAAATATCTTTTACATAGGGAAAACTAAAACTAAACACTGGTTAACACTAAACTAAAACTAAACAAGATATATAAACTTGACAAAAAAATAACAAGTATAAAAATGTGAAAACAACATAAATTATAACAAGATGTGGGAATTATAAAAAAAATCAAAGTTTATCTTAGAGCGTATAAAATTAAATATATTTTTCAAATGCTATGCATACAAAATTTTTTTAAACCATTGCACTAGGGCCTACATGCCCAGCCCAGCTCAGCCATAAGAATTATTTTGGAGCAATAACATTTTGATATACTGTAAAAGATTGATGTTTTATATTTACATATGATGTCGATAAGTGTTCATTTTCTTATAAAACATCAGTTTTGTATTCAAATTCGCAATATAATAATGGGACCAATACAGATCAGCTTTGAACACTTATTACTCAATTTTTTTTAAGTTTTCACTTCCGTCGGCCAGTTAGACTAACGAGGACGAGGAATCGACGTTAACGGAAAGGGTAAAAGTGTACTGTAGTAACCAAATCTAGAACACATGATCCTGAGGTGCGCATTACAGAGACGCAGCAGACTGACCGCTGTTTTAGCCACATTAACTACGACCTTATCAATAATAAGATCAACGTAATACAAACCATTAGACCAATACAAACCATCAAAGAAAACTGATTACTTCAATTTGTTAATCTTCATGGACCCATTGATACAGTGCGGACAAAAATATGATTTCGTTTATTTAAGTTCACCATCCTAAACTGCGATGAAATCTTAATACATTAGCGTTTTAATTCTAAAGTCCTTTGAAAATACAAAAATAAATTTGACAGAGGTCGAGGTTTTTTTAAAATTTATTCTAGAATCAAACATTTTTTTAAATAAAAAAAATTGTATACGGTTCTTTTGTGAAATAACCGGCGTGGTCGAGATTTCTTAGTCTCCTTCTTCTTTAAACTTACACAACTCAAGGTCGTGGGTTCGATACTGCGGTAAGTTCCGTGGTATAAAGTGCGAACGTTAAAGGGGAAGAAATTGTATTTTGTAGCTAACCAAAGTTTGAGCGAAAAATGATGTACCGATTTTTAAAACGTATTGTTTTTTTGACAGCTTTCTTGCTGAATTTTTCTAAAGTATGATTTAAATTTGACAATCCGATTTTGAGAATACTGATTCACGTTATTTGTGTTTTAGTGTGTATTTTATTTTTTTGACGATACTTTCAGAAACGGAATTTGTTATCGATTTGCGAGAAAGTTACTGCGGTTGGTTGTAGACTTCGGTACTTTAGCATATGATGTAACTGGGTTGGATATTGCAATTAAAATGTGTCATCATTTGTTTTTGTTTATGAAACAATAAAGCTTGACAACGGGGAGTTGATAAAAACCCCTTATAACGCGGTGCATTGTCTAGGCGTGCGCTCAAATTAATGACGTCGGATGTTGCTGAAACAATATTGTTAATTATCTCTTCATCTGCAAAATTACTTTTAGCGTTAGTTTAAAATAAATATTGGTGCACAAATGAAAATCATTATATACATTATAAATATGTTATAATATGACTATCATATAACTATGTAGTTTAGCTCTTACAGTTTTTGAAATCTAAAAGAATTTGTAAGTTAAGAAGCGGTCAACTACAATAAAAATTAACTTCATAGTGCCGTTATTTTAAGGAAAGGAAAATATAGGTTTTACAATCCATTTTAACTAGGATAGGACTGTAAAATTGTGCGAATAGTCACGTGGATAAATCATGAAAAAATATCAACTGCTATTGTAACTTAACGGCAACATAGGTTTAAATTTAAAGAAATGTTCCAATGTCATTGGTGTAGACACAGCTGCACGTTCATATCAAGTGTAGTTCGGATTTTCGTTGGTAAAGTTGGTACATAATCTAGTGTATTAGTGTTTGTTAATATTTTCAAAAAGACAGAAGCTTAAACAACCTATGCCTATAGCGGAAAACCAATCAAAACGAAAAGAATTGTAATCTTTAGATAAATCCAATTCGTACGTATGTTAAGTTAAATGTAATTTAAATTGTGATAACTGAAATTTACATAAATTGTGTGTGTGTGTGTGTGTGTGTGTGTGTGTGTGTGTGTGTGTGTGTTTACCGGCTGTGTGTTCAATAAATAAAACTTGATTTGAAGCTGACTTGTCACAAACTTCAATTTTCTTAGACTAGCTGCACCTATTGAAAGGATTTAGACGTCCCGCGAGGACGTACCCGAGTCTAACACACACTTATACTTACAATACTACATTTACGACTTTGACACTTTAGATTCACACTTACATTTAGGGAGGCGATAATAGCCTCAATGTGCTTTTCGCCTTAAAATAAAAAAATCAATATTCTTAACAGCTTGAAACAAATTGTAGGTAAAATCCGTTCAACAGTTTCAAAATGGTGGGTATTATAAATTTTAAATAAATTATAACTTTATTTTTGTAGTATTTTTTTCAAAAATCTGATTTTGCCGTTGTAATAAGTATACAAATTTGCACACATTGCCGTTTAAATTGTATTTAAAGTATGATAATGAACCTGTTGTCTGTCAGGGTTTACATTTTCGTAGCATATATTCAGTGTAATTTTAGCAGTTAAAACTCTATTTTAATACTAATTATTACAGTGAAATTAGGTTTTCAAAAAAGTGGAATTCGAACAAATAATTGCAGTAATGTTAATTTTTGGAAATTCACTTTCGTTACGCCCAGCTATTAGTGAAAAAAATCGCCCACTTGAATTCACTTTCATTACGCCCAGCTATTAGTGAAAAAAATCGCCCACTTGAATTCACTTTCATTACGCCCAGCTATTAGTGAAAAAAATCGCCCACTTGAATTCACTTTCATTACGCCCAGCTATTAGTGGAAAAAATCACCCACTTGAATTCACTTTCATTACGCCCAGCTATTAGTGGAAAAAATCACCCACTTGAATTCACTTTCATTACGCCCAGCATTAGTGAAAAAAATCGCCCACTTGAATTCACTTTCATTACGCCCACGTGAAAAAATCGAGGGGAGCGTCAAAGAATGTTCATACAGTAGTATAATTCTTAAATAATACTTTCTATTATTGGATTTCTAATTGTAAGCACAGATCCTGAAATCTTACATAACTTTTTAAAGGGTTCATTAAAATTTGTTTATTTATTTGTGTGTGTGTGTGTGTGTGTGTGTGTGTGTGTGTGTGTGTGTGTGTGTGTGTGTGTGTGTGTGTGTGTGTGTGTGTGTGTGTGTGTGCGTGTGCGTGTGCGCGCGCGCGCGCGTGTGTGTATTTACGAGTATTCCCATAAAGAAATTTGGACATAACACTTGGTCTGTACACAGCATAAAAGTGTATTAAAGGCTATTATATAAACGCGAAAAAAGAAGGCAAAAAGTACCAAAATATGTAATAGCGGAAAACACAAGAATAACAATATTTTACTTAAAAATTAAGAAGAAGAAGACGAAGTTAAAATGTGAAAATAAAGTAAAATGAATTTTCGAAACTAAACATACCGTATCAAAATTATTTCTCAATTATTCTAAAGAAATTCTATTCTATTATATTCAATTCTATTCAATTATATTCTAAAGAAATTACGGGACTCGGCAATGCCTTCACTTCCCCTACAACTATAAATGAACTTGCTTTTAAACATATTAGTTTAAAATTTTGAAATAAAGTAGATTTTTTGGGAATATTAAGGTAAAGGATCGGTGATAAGTAGTATGAATAAAATATTTAAACATTCAAAAAACAAGACCGAAATTCGAGTAAAAGCACTTTCTTCTGAATTATGATAGTTTTTAAAACATGCGTCAAATGTGTGGATTGTGGCCTCTATGCAGGCAATTTTTAAAGAAGTTTCGTGGGTCATTGACCGAGTTTCAACCTTTTAACGACGTCGAATTATGTTTGTACTACTTTAGCTATGATTTTGTTGTGCAGTGGTATACAATTTCTTTTTATTTTCTATTTTTTTTTTTTTTTTTTTTTTTTTTTGTAATTGGTTTCAGTCACCTACTTACTTTGTTGTTTATTGTTGATTTTAACATTTATTCTAGTTAATTTTTTATTTTTGTTAAGTTTATATATTTTACTAATGTTATCTAGTTTGTTAACATTTAATTGTTATATTTTTTGTTGTTTTTACATAATTATTGTTGTTAAATTTTTATTTTTGTTAAATTTATATATTTATCAATTTTATCAATGCTATCTAGTTTGTTAGTTTTTAATTGTAATATTTTTTGTTGCTTTTACGTATTTATTCTTGCTAAATTTTTATTTTTTAAGTTTATATATTACATCAATACTACATAGTTTGTTAGTGTTAATCGTTACATTTTTTGTTGTTTTACGTATTTATTGTTGTTATTTTTTTATTTTTGTTAAGTTTATATATATTCATCAATGCTACCTAGTTTGTTAGTGTTTAGTTGTCAGATATTTTGTTGTTTTTACGTATTTATTCTTGTTAAATATATATTTTTGTTAAGTTTATGTATTTGAACAGTGTTATTTAGTTATTTAATGTTTTGTGTTAGTTTCCTCTTTTTTATAAAGTATATATTCTGGACGGGCGATAACAGCCTTCATGTGCTTGTCAAAAACCTAAAATTAAAAATAAATAAATAAATACAAATTGGAGAAAGTAGATAACGTTAGACTATATATACTGTAATTACAAGCGTAGCACTTTATATTCCATAGCAAGAAACTTTAACGCTTCTGTCGCAGTAAAACAATAAGACAATAATTTAATACTTTCACCGCAATAGTAAATATAACTTTAAAAGCAACCAACCTATCGTTTGCGAATCTCGGGCCAAACTATCAAGTTCATAGCTTAGTACGTGATTAATGTTTACACCCCCTAGGGCGTGCTTCAATAGGCTATGTCTCCTTTGTGCGCATGCGTGTTGAAAGACACGACTTCACGACGTCTGTCCGTCCGAGTGGCCGCTGATTGCTCCTCGGGAGGCGTGAAGCAGCAGGGTGTGGTTATTTAAAACGTTGTCTTCTAGCGGTGAATAGGTTACAGGCATCGTGTTGTGTGTTCATAATTTGTTTTGGTCACTGAAGAACGTGATAAAGTTAGGCTGAAGGTTGGCTCTTATTGGAATTGTTAAGGCGTTACTCGGGTTTAATCGCTTCTGGCTGTAAGGGCGACTAACAGGGTCAATTTGCCTCGGGCGTCACGTCGGGGAAAGCACCGACGGGCAGAAACGTGACGAGAAGTATCAATTGTGTGTGTGTGTGTGTGTGTGTGTGTGTTGTGTGTGTGAGAGAGAGAGAGAGAGAGAGAGAGAGAGAGTGAGTGTGAGTGAGTGAGTGAGTGAATGTGAGTGTGTTGTGAGCTTGCGTACATTGCTGAACAATAAACCAGTTGACTGATGTTAATTACGTTTAAGAAGTAAGTCTCGATCTCGATGGTATTTTTTCACTTTTAAAAATACCTAGTTTTAGAGCTACTAACATTATCGACTTAGTTCATCAGATTTTGGTCAGTTACGAAAATTTATACTGCTACTAAGTCGGTGCAGTGGTTTTCTTTAATGTAAAATTTCGTGTGCTGGCTTGAGTTATGGCTCTCAAAATTCGAACGAAATCTGATTAAACGATTTTGTGAAATCAATTCTGAACTTGGTAAAACAACTCGATATTGGACTAGTTTTTGGGCAGTTTTCCACCAAAAAGAGTTTAGTAGTTTCAGTAGCATTTATTCCACGTTTTTTAAGTCATGACCTTTTTTCCTTACTCTTTTTGAAAATAGACACCTTAATACTCGTTAATGCCTGCATAAATTAGTATTGAAAAATCTCTGTGATGTTTTCTTGTCTGTTCGGAACAAATTTTGCACTCGATATTAAACTATCGATGAGCCAGAGACTTGAAACTGTAAACATAGTTCAGAACTGGATGATAACGCAATACTAATTCGCTTTCTTGTCTGTCCGGTACAAATTTTGCCATAGATATTAAACTAACCTCCTAAGCTCGACAGATATTGTAATACTGACCTGAAAGTTTGTGACTGTGAATTTTGAATAGATATGAAAATATTGTAAGATTAAAAATAAAAAAGATGAGGCGCATTGAAATAGATTAAATGCTATAATTGCTAATGTAAGTTAAGTAGCTCCTAATTTAATAGATGGAAATAAATCTTCTGTTATCTATTGGATGTGCCCCTCGTTTTTTTAATCTTACAAGTGTTTTTATAGCTTATTAAAAATTCATAATTACAAATTTTCAAGACAATATTAAGTATATATATATGTATTCCTAGGAGAAATTATTTTATACTTTTTCGGACGTTTTAATAAAGTGGTGTATTAAAAATTATATTTTTTTAAATAATTATTTTTCCTTCATACAAAAACGTGGTAGGCCCGCCCACACACGTTTTCACTTTAAACAAAATATTTTGATAGGGTTTCTTACTTTTTAGAAATTTGTTTTCACGTCTATTATTTTCTCTTATTAATGTGATTACATTTTAATGGTTAAATAATTCCTTGTGAACATGCCCTGATGACGTAATACCGCTACATTTCGGGAGATGCATTAGGCCTGTGACCTTGAACACGCCGTTAGATGCATATCTTACGCTTATGTCACGACAACTGTTGCGCGTGCGCGGGAAGACTATAAAACAGTCGGCCACCCAAGTAATGAGACTCTAAATTCGTCACGTCCGAAACTGGTGTACTTGTCCTACTGAAGTTCAGCCGTCGGCTGTATCGGGAACACATTTAAATTGAACCGTTCAGTCGAACGATTCGTTTAAGAACTGTTCATTTCCGCTCTGCGTTTAATGGTTCTTTTGATCTCCGTTCTGTTATGTTACCAGCTAATTTATGTATTCACGTTCCAGCTATTCTTGGAGATATTTGGTTTTAACATTTGATTCAAACAAAATTACGGTATTATTTTTTGATGCGTTGTAAAAAAATAATGTAAAAAAATAGTAAGGAATGAGAAGTAAATCAAAAGAGTATCGTTGTATGAAAAAAATATTTGTATTACTAGACTATATTTATGTGTTTAAATATTCATTATTTAGATATACAGTATTTATGCATAAAAGACAAAGAAGAATAATTTTTTTTCCCTTAACGTCCATACTTTATACCAGTTAGGCTAATCAAAGACGCAGCAGACTGACCGGTGTTTTAGTCACATCTACCACCGAGTCCCCAAGGAAAGAATACAATATATATTTTAAAGTAAAAGTAAAGTATAAAAAAATAACAGCATAATTTACATCTTGTTACTTACTGTTAAATACAGTAATCATTACAGATTCCTCAAATTAGTTGCAATAACAATCTACATATCTGCAGTCGTTATTCTCTCTGAGACTAGGTGTAGTGTGATAGACTAAACCTACAGTATACTGCACAGTCTTGGGAACAACTATATGTTTTAAAAGAAGACAAAGTGTTGACAGCTCAATCGCCACTTACCTGCCACTGGCTATTTCCGTTCCATTAGCACTTTTAATCTCGTGCACTTGATCATAAGACATTTTAAACTCTATAACTGAGTAGTTTTGAATCAAAAGAACAAGTTTTATACCTTAGACCGGGTGGCACCAAGTGCGGAGCGGAGCAGAGCGGCTACACATTCAACACATAACCAATTATTTTAATATAGTAAGGCCACTAAAAGCGAAACGGAACCGAGAGGAGTCAAGCAGCGTCACATGACTCCGCTTCTCTTTCATTGGCCGCACTTATATTAAAAACAATTGGCTAGGTTTTGAATGCTTAGTCAGCTCCGCTCCGCATTTGCCTTAGAGTTAGAAACTTTTTTACTCTCTGGCCGGAATTATGACGTTACATACGAAGTGACGTAAAATCAAAGGCCATTATAACAGAGTCCGACTGTATGCTCTTTTACTCCAATCCTTAAAATTTACTTTAACGTGGTAAATTTGTTTTAATATGTATCATGTTTTGGGGCTGATTGTGATGTTGATTTTGCGAGTGATGTTGCACAAATTAATAATGATATATAATAGTATATTTTACGCGTAGCAAGTGTCATATTAAACTAATTATACTTAAAATTTCCTGTTTCCGCCCGGGATCGAACAGGAGAGCTTGCGCGTGTTAGGCGCACGTGATAACCACTGCAGTACGGAAACTACGATGAAGTTTGACCGATGTAAAAATATATGAAATGAATAGTTAATTTAATTTTGATAAATATGTAATAGTAAAAGATCAGTTGTTTTATATTAATTCGTAACGATAAGCTGATTTCATTGAACAGCTGATATGTTATAATTAGTTTCAGGTTATGTTGTTAAAAACTAGCTATTTTAATTTGTCGTGTTTTCAAACTAATACGGTAATTAAAATAAAAGGAAGAGAAAATATGATACATGATTTTAATTTTAGGTTCAATAACAGATTTTTTTGCAATATTTATTAGCGAAATTCCATTGAAAAGTGAGCGGAAAATAGTAATTTGGAAAGATCTTAAAATGTAATTGAAATTACGAAACGATGTGATTGAAGCGAATTTCCAAGATTTCCTTACATCTCCCTTTTTTTATATACCCATTTTACAATCTTAATTAGTATTAAAATATATAAATATTAGCACTTTTAATGTTCAAAATTGCATTAAAAATACAAAAAAAAATTAACCCAATCCGCTGATAAATTTCTTATTTTCAACGGATAAGAATTTTAAAAATTCAAAATGATAATTCATGCTTTTTTAATCTCTGATCGAGGTAATGAAATCAAATTTTCAAAATAATTTGTCAAAAAGTTATGAATTTGTAAACTTTTTTAAACGGTTCCCATTTTGAAACTTTTGAACGAATTTTACTGGTTAACGTGCTTGTCCACCCCCCACACACCCACACATATATATATATATATATATATATATATATATATATATATATATACTACCTCTCAAAAAGTGATCGAGATCTACAGACCGCTCATTTCAATGTCCCGGGTCTTGGTCTTACCATGATGGTTGCTCCAATAACTCATTTTCCAACTGAAATTCGTTAATAAACTAAAATCATAAGTTTTTATCCTTCACTTTTTTTGAAAATCTGATTGAGCATCCTTAAAATGCAGATTGCTTTGAAGATACGAAAATACATCTGACGCTAGTAAAGGCTACTATTGTGATGTGATGTGACGTTATTACTTTTTTGGAAATTTGCTCCCATCACGCCAGCAAGTCAGCTGTGTCTCGGATATTTTTTTTGAAACATAAGTCGCCTTTGTTTGTCTCTAAACGTAATCAAATCGAATTGCATCTTTGGAAAGGCAGAACTAATTTGAATCGCAGCAGCCTTGGAAGACCCGCGATGATCGTTCCGTGCGACTTGAGCAGGTTACGTTTTTAATACCCATTATACTGAGTAAGACTTTACAGCCCTCGAGGGAGTCGTTCTGTATTCTTCAGAATACTCGTTCGCTAAGCACAACTCAACTAATTCGCATGCAAGGATTTGGCTTCGGGCAACCATTCCGGAGCATCACAAACACGTAAAGTATTTAAATATTGTCATGTTAGCATGTCCCGTGTCAGGGTAAATTGAAATTTGGTAGCTATTAAAATTGTAAAATAATTTTTCGTTAACTCAATAGCTTATTTATTGAAAAATGAGGTATTCGAGCTGCCATCATATTTAGGAATTTCATAAGGAAATGTTTATTAAGGGACATTGAAATGAACACCGAGCCTGATCTCCAGAACACTTTTTGATCTCTTGTTACAACTTCACACACACACACACACACACACACACACACACACACACACACACACACACACACACACACACACACACACACACACACACACACACACACACACACACACACACACACACACACACACACACACACACACACACACACTTAATTTCCCAATGGAAATTCGCTAAAAGTACTAAAATAGAGTAACCAATGGCAGTAGTTCGTGTTATTCAACCACTCATTGTATCGAAACTAACCACATCGATATGTATGCAAACATAGAGTGCATATTGAATACAGTAGCCTATACAGTATCTAATGTAGCTTTGCATAGAACGGTGGCCTGTAGTGTTTGAATTTGAATGCGATGTGCCCCAACAAAGCAATTTAATATTTGTTACGGTGGATACAAGGTTTAGCTGTTTAAGTGAATCAGGGTTCGTTTTTTTGTAGTGCGATTTCCTTTTTTTGTCTATCTTTCTGTCAGTTTTTGTACAACAGTTTAAAATATTGACTTTTAAGACATTTCCTTAGCTCTGATTATTAAAAATACTTGAGTAAAATAATTTATTAAAGAAATACTATATTTAGTTTTTTTTAAAATTTCCTTCATATGAATTGGGGTGTTATAGAACCAAGTGTTGAAACTTTTTCGATTTGAAGGAAAATTAGAACACTATGTAGTTCCACAAAATTATTTTATTAAGTGACTATATTTCGTTTTGAGGCGTCTTTCAGGCATAGAAGATCTAGTCTGTCTTTGAAGGTGCCTCACGGCGAAACATATGGAACTCAATAAAAAGATGTGAAACTGTATTAGTGGTCTAATTTTATTTATATCATGGAGTTTCACAAAGAACCGGCTGTCAGCACAAACATCAATTTTCGTAACAGCTTGATCAAATATTCGACAAAATATTATTTAACAGTTTCAAAATGGTGGTTATAAATTTTAAATAGATTATACCTTATTCATGTAGCGCTTTTTTCATACATCTTATTTTCATCATTCTAGCATACAAATTTGCACAAATTACCATTTAAATTGTAATAAAAATGCAATAATGAACCTGTTGACGGTCAGGGTTTATATTTTTGTAGTCTATATTCAGTATAGGCTAAGTAAATTGATGTTACTCTAGGACAGTATACAACAGTATTCCAGGCTGTAATAACTGTGTGTGGGAGACCTTCTGGAAGACTAGAATTGACTACAAGAATATGAACTCTTTCTTTGAAATACAAATTTTAAATACTGATGGTTACAGTGAAATCATATTTTCAAAGAAAGGGGAAGGTAAACAAATAATTATGATAACGTTAATTTTTGGAAATTCACTTCCATTACGTCAAGCTATTTAGTTACATAAAAAATCGAGTGGAGTGTGAAAAAAGTTTATATATGTTTCTTAGAAATACTTTTTTTTGTTATTTTAAGGCGAAAAGCACATTGAGGCTTAAATGTAAGTGTGAGTGTAAAGTGTTAAAGTCGTAAATGTAGTGTTGTAAGTGTAAGTGTGTGTTAGACTCTGGTACCGCGAGGGACATCTAAATTCTCTCAATAGGTGCAGCTAGTCTGTACCCCTGCAGGGCCTCTTAGAAATACTCTTTCTGTTACTGAATTTCCAACTGGAAAATAAGATATGAACAAAGGACCTTCAAATAAACGCCGATCCTAACCTCTTATATCACTCTTTGAGGGTTCGTTAGGACGTGTTAGCACCTTGGCCTTTGCAATTTTATTTTAATTTTATTAGGTAATACCTTAAAATTAGTTCGTTTCAACTATTTCAAAATAGAGGTAATTCAATTGTTCATCTTGATTGAAAATCTGCTCACACCATTATAATCAGTATTAAAATCTGTATAAATTAACATTTTAAATTCCATCGAAAATGTATTGGTGATTTATAATCGTGATCATTATCGGTGCAAAATCAGATTTATCGTGCTTTTCTTTTTTACTTTCTAGAAATTCGCTTTCATGACGAGTGATGCAGTACAGTATTTTAAAGAGATATTGACATGATAACTGGATGCTATAGGGCGCATGCGCTTGTAGCCTAATTACCCCGGTTGTCAATAAATATAAGCAGGATACACTATTGATACCCGCTCAGCTGGAAATACAAACGCAATGTTAGGTTATAGTGCCGTGTACACGATCCGGCGCGTACGTGTTGCATTGTTAACTTGGTCGAAATCGTTTAACTCTATTGAGTTTATCTCGCGTTAAATATTGAAGATTACATTGTATCTCGTGTGCAAATAAGTAATGCGAAAACATTGAATAATCTGTTTTGCTATCAATAAAATTAGCCTATTTGAAAAAGGGCTTAATTCTTATACGCGAATGCAAAATACTTCTTACCTGTCAGTCTGGCCTCAACACGAAGCTCACACTCCTAGAAGAAGTAAATAAAAAGGTGGTTCTTAAAATCTAGCCTGTGCCACCTTTAAATAAAGCGATATATTGTAGACCAGCGCATAAGGACACGTACAGATGGATTGCAGGTACCGCAGAAGCGGGGATTATATTGAATCAAAGATGCAACCATTTGGAAATTGAAATTATAACGGACTGTAAGTGATCAATTGAGGAGATCTTGTAGCGTGCAACTATAGGAAGACATTTTATTGTAATGGATTTCTTCACATGTCCCCCTGGTTCTCGAAAATGAAGCAGCAGATGGTTTAGCCAAAAAATTGATAAACTTCAGGAAGCAAGAAATATGCCTGATGCCAAAACAGCAAACACTATACTGAAGAGAACAATGAGTAAATAAGGAGCAGACAGATAAATAAGAAGGATCCGCGCTACCTTCCGCAGTTAATTAGAAAAAGAAACGAATAATATACAACTATATACAGCAAGAAGTTGAACTGTGTTACAGCACCTCAAGTAACACCATTGGTTGGTATTTAATTAGTATAATACACTAATATTTGATTCAATATTCATGTTATAAGATTACTACATATATCTTCCTAAATAAAATCGTTGCAAAACCATGTAGACTTATTATTTCTTGTTAATATGTCCTTCTAATAAAATAGATGTTATATTTATATTTAATACTTGTATGATCAGTTAATAAAGCAATGGCATGTATTATACAGTATTTAGATTATTTAATATAAAAAGACTTACGTTGTTCTACCTTGTTACTTGTTATTTAAAACTATAACATATAAAATTAATGACTGCATGAATCCCAAAATTGTATCTTACTGAAATATTTACAGCTTAAACCTACTATAACCGGATTTTACATTACATACCTAAATTACGCTAAAATATTTACTGCTTATTAAAAACGGAGTCTTTTATTTAATAACATTTACATATTAGAACTGGCCTAGATTGCCTTACTGATCCTACTTTCAAAACTTATTCGGTCAATAATTATTTAAGTCTTGGATACAGTAATGATTTAAATATTACTTTCAACAATGTTTTTTCAGCAATCAGCTGTTTTGGTAGATACACAATTGCCTGAATTGTGCTGTATTCTCACGGGGACACTTTATACTGGTCGTGGAATTTTGTTTACAGATCTTTTATCGGTTTTAAGTCGGTTTTATTTTATTTTAAATCCTTAAAATGGGAAATTATGAAATGTGAGAGTTCCCTGGTGTTCTGATGAACCTATAAGTACCCCATGCATGTAGTTTTAATAACACAGGTCCTTATTTCCGGTAGAAAACCGATCGGAATGCTTAGCCTAATGATATATGAGAGATTATATTAAGAATTTCATAGGATATTCAATCTACAGTTTTTAAAGATCAAAACAAATAATGGGACTTCAAGAGATCACACAACTGTTTGGGGATGCCAAAAAATTCATGGTTTCGTGTCCGGGGTAACCATAAGAGACAACAGAAAATTTTAATAAGAGACAGTTTTGTAGTCTTTTTTGAATTAAAATAACTTTTCTTTTTGTTAGCGAATTTTCTGTTTTAAAATTGAAAGCTTTTCAAAATGTGCACTGTAAATTAAAAATTGCATTAAGTATTTTGCAGTAAGTAAAAATACATCTTTCTAGTATTTTAAATATAATTTGAAAGTTTAAAATAAAAGCAGATTGAAATTAATAAAATCAGTTTGAGATTAGAAAATTAAAACAATTATTTGCTTTTGGTATTTTTATTGTAAAATAAAACAAATACTACTTTAAAACATTTATTTATTTATTGTTAACTAATCTCAGGTAATTTTGCTTGTTATTTATTTATTTATAAATGTCCTAAATTGTGACTATTTTTATATATTTTGGTTGTATATTAAAATATAAAACCAACACGTTCACCTTAAACAATAACAGTAAAGGTATTTTGCTGAGAAAATAAAGTTTGAAGTTCTGGTCAAAGTTTAAACAAAGCTATCAGCTGATAATTAGTTCCTGTCAGCAGCTATTTACTGTATTAATTTATTGCATCGGTTGAAAAAGTATGTGTTATTTTGAAGTTTTTCTTCCATCATGTCAGGTGTTTAAGGTTTCCGTCAACCGGTCTTATGTTTTCTGTTTCATTGAATCCATGAATAAGTTTAAATACCCGGGAAGAAAATTGGTGAATGTTTATTTATCTAAACTTTTGCTATTGTTGTTTCGAAAGTAGTTGCAAGACTGAGATAGATTTAGCAAGCTGTCGCGTAGAGGCCGCAGGCCGAAGTCGAGCTGATGTTCCGAGTACATCGTATTTCCCGTTTCCAAATATAGAAATCTTTCGCCTCTCGGAATGTGACTTATCTATCACCTTCTGTCTCCTGAAGACAGACACGAATCCATCAATCCAAACAACGCTATCTGAAACTGAGTCAATACAATACCTGTCACCTTTATACCGATGTGACAGCGACTGTTCCCACTACATACACTAGGGGCATTCTTGGAAGTATATCCTACGGTTAGCATAATAACCGTTGACCTAATGGTAGCAACATTTAGAAAAAGTTAAAATAATACAATCATTTTTGTATTGTTAACTATGACAGTTAAAGTCGATCCCCGTCTTCGTTAGTCTTAACTGGTATAAAGCATTTTTTTTAATAATAAAGCTTTTGGCAAAAAGGCTATTATGAAAGGCTACAATGAATGCTATAATCGCCGTCCAGCAAAATCTCTTACACCTAGGGGAAACTAAATCTAAATATTGTTAAATCTATAATAAAACTAAACACTAAAACCGGGTA
This sequence comes from Callitettix versicolor, assembly GCA_022606455.1. NCBI lineage: Eukaryota > Metazoa > Arthropoda > Insecta > Hemiptera > Cercopidae > Callitettix > Callitettix versicolor. The sequence continues at coordinate 50,752,578 of CM040186.1, forward strand.
ACATTATTAAAATATATAAACTTAATCAAACAAAGATTAACAGGTATAAAAATTTGAAAAACAAAAACAAATAATATAACACAACAAAGTGCGTGAATAGCTAAAAAAGGTATATAAATTAACAATATTACGCTGCACAACAATACCATAGCGAAAGTAGTTCAAATATATTTAAACGACTTAAAAATTTAGAACTCGGTCAATGACCGACGAATTATCCTTTCAAACCATCACAGTCCAGAAGAAAGTATTTGATTGTGATGATATCACCACAGAACTGACATAATAGGTGGGACCCCGCGTCACATGAGAAATCCATGCGTTAACAAGAAATGACCAATGCGGAGACGGGTAACCACCCTACGACTTGTATCTATTGACGACTCCCAAGGACGAACAGTATTTTAATCACCCTTAATTTTTTTGCTTACGGCTGCCCACTCATTTCCCCAAAGCGAATGGAATAGATGTTTTTCTCGGCAAATAAAACTGGTATAAAGTAAGTAATCACAATAAGAATCACGACATACAACTGTCTCGCGGACGTGATAAAAGTGAATTTCCAAAAGTATTATTCTTTACCTTACACTCTTTTTGAAATTATGATTCACCACTAAAATTTCACCATCCATATTAACTTTTTAAACTCTTTAACTACGGTTAAAGTGAACTCTGATCGCCGTGAAATTAAATTTATTAATATCAACTGATTTTAAAAATTGAAAATGCCACTTTATGCAGTTTTTAAAACTGATTATGATGGTGAAATCTGTCTTTCAAAAATATCAAGACAAAAAAATATGAATATTTAAAGATTTCATGTTGCCGCCATTTTAAAACCGTTGAGTAAATTTTTGCTTGCTTTTTACTTTTATCTGTTAAAAAAAGTTTTACTTTTATCTGTTGAAAAAGTTAGTAATAGCTAACTTTTTCTGAGCTATTACCTAAATCGATTTATGTGCAAAATTTGAATCAAATCTTCTTTGAAAAAGTTAGCTATAATATCTCATTTTCCAATTGGAATTCATTTACAATCTCAGCCCACGTGTGTTAGCCTATTGCTTTTCCTTAACGATGGAAAAGTGTAAATTACATTTGAACTATAGTGTACATGAACTAATACTAGTTAAAAGGTGTTTTAACAACCTTTTAAAAGTTCACTGGATGATTATTTTACGGTTCTAAGTTTGGGACTTTCCATGATGAAAATTCAAATAGATCATTATTATATGTAAAATTGTTTAAACGTTCTTTTCAGTAATCCTGATTATATAGTTATTAATATACTCCAGTAATAAAAACGACTGAGCGATGAATAGACTGACCTAGTGAAATCGGGTGCAATTAGTAAGTTTAATCTGCGGTCGAAGTTTAAACAAAGCGATCAGCTGATAATTAGTTCCTGTCAGCTGTTTTTTGTTGTAACAATTTATTGCTCCCGTTTACATTGGGTGAAAAGGTTATATGCATATCACGATTTAATAACCTTAATAATTATATAATAGGTAATTTAGTTAATTGTACATTTTTTCTCTCTTTCTATTTTCACACACACACACGCACACTGTTATTAATTCGAGGCTACCAGTGAGTGAACGCAAATTCAGAAAAATCGTAACGCCAAGCGCTATCACAGTGGGGGGAACGAATTGGCGACACGCATGGTTCTTCAAGGTCAGGTTGTCTACTAACTCCTCCCTCAACAGACAAGACTCGCAGCACTTCGTATAATGCCGCTAAAACGGTATTATTTACGTTAATCTTTCAACCAAGTGAATATTAGTAATTGCTCTGACTTTGGATAGAATAGGATTATTTCTCTGACATTTACAAATATATAAAATCTAGATATCGTAACTGTTAAAATATTATATGCAATAAATTTCGAAACCTATTAAATTGTCCCTTTAATTGGTTTTATTTAAAAAAAAGCAGATTTATGATTTCCTATCATTGAATTATTTATCGTTTTGTTTCATATTTTCGGATCGATAGTACATCGTTACAAATCATACAGTGTCGGGATATTCATCAGTGATTGATTTCAGCTAGAACTCTCGTGTTGAGATATGACGTTTCTCACAACATTAATTAAATTAACAGGAACATGTACAAAGCTATTCATACCTGAGTAGGTTATAAGCGAATTCCTATGGGATAAATTGAGCTATTTGAGCGGCTAATAAGTTAAGGCATAAGACATAGGATCGTGGAAAGAGCGCCTATCATGATCTCTAAACAAATTGTTAAGGGGATATTAAAAATCTTATATATACGAGCGTACAGTGTGTCTCACAAAGAGGTTTACGATCTTCCATTATTTTCTTCTATGGAATGGAATGATCCTCCATTATTTTCTCATTCCTCTATTGATCATTTTGAAACTATACAAACTTTTTAAAAAAAGTTACCAGAAATAGTATGTGAGAATTGCATCTGGCTGATGTTTGTAGAGACAAAATAACGGCAAAAATAAATAAATTCTATCCATCTTAAAAATCTCACTGTACTGCATTATTAAATCAGATTGTCGAACAGCTGATAATTCTTTAACAGCTGATAATTCTTTAACAGCTGTTAAATTACTTCCATTTTGAATAATTCTGATTTATGAAATGTTCATTGCTATTTAGTCTTCTTTTAATTAGTTTGTATCTAATTAAATTAAAAAAAAATATTAAAATTAAAAAATAAAATTTTGTTAAACAATAAAATTATTTCTATACTTTATTTTGGCCGTCATTTTATTTCTACAAATATCAGCCAGATGCAATTCTCCAATACTATTTCTAGTAGCTTCTTTCAAAAGTAGATCATTCATACTTTCAAAATGATCAATGGAGGAAAACAAAATTAGAAAATAATGGACGATCAAATGCGTGAACCTTTTCGCGGGACACACTGTACGATAATATATATATGAATTAATATATATTTCATCATCATAATCATAATTATCCTTGGCACTACAACTCATTTCTGAGTCCTGGCCTCCCTCAGAAGTCGTCACCATCTGTCTATAAGCCACCACCCTCTGATATTAAATTCTCTGGCATCTCGATTCACTCCATCGGCCCATCTTAGTCTCGGCCGTCCACTTGTTCTTTACCCTCCATTGTCTGCGAATGTATTTTCTATAAGATGTTGTTCTCATCCATTCTGACAATGCGGCCTGCCCAGCGCAGTCTCGCCAATTTTATATACGTCACTGTATCAGGCTCTTCATACCGTGCGTCCAGCTCGTTATTGCATCTGATTCTCCATAAATGTTCATCCTTCACTGGACCTTAAATATGCTTTAGTATTTTCCTTTCAAAGACCAGCAGTTGTGTTTCAGTTATCTTTGTCATAGTCCATATGTCCGCACCGTAAACAAACAAGCACTGGGCGTATAAGTGTTTTGTACAATAGTAACTTGGTGACTTTTCTTAATAAACTACAATCCACAATACCATAAATTTTGATGTATCTCTACAAGCCATAAGGCCGGGTAGCCACCAAAAGCGGAGCGGAGTTGCGCTGAGAGGATCGGACTACGCATTCAAAACCTAACCTGTTGTTTTTAATGTAAGTTCGTCCACTGAAAGCGTAACGGAGCTGAGCAGAATGAAGCAACGTCGCTGGGCTCCGTTCCGCGTAACTTCGACTCTGACTAGGTTCGGTTTTGAAATTGACACCGCTTTCCCAACCACGCTTCCAAACTTATTATTTCTCGTTACCTAGTTTATCGTTGCCTAGGTTACGATTTTTAAACATAGTTTCCTAGAATCAGTTATATTAGGCCTAAATATTTAAATTTAAAAGATACAAACGCTTTCTTTAAGCTGTAATAACTCCACTTCCAGCTGCTGTTAATCTTCATTTTGCTCCGCATTTGGTGACCACCTGTCTATAATAGCCCCTATTTGCATTTATTATATATTTCAATATATTTTTAAAACAGAATAATTTTTATGTAATAGGTAATTTAGTTAATTGTACATTTTTTCTCTCTTTCTATTTTCACACACACACACACACACACACACTGTTATTAATTCGAGGCAGCTAATTGTTTTGTACGAAACAATTATAAAATACCATTATAAAATAATAAACCATTATAAAATAATGGTTATAGTTTCCCCTCTGTATAAGAGATATTTGTTGGCAGCTAATGAAATCTTTTAATATTTAACCATTAAAAACACAACAAAAGTGGTATTTCGGTGGTCAGGACTTATTATCGTATTTTTTTTTAGACTAATTTGGAAGTTCAAAATACTAATTTACGTCGACTTGAATCAAACTTGGGCATGAAAATAAATTTTCAGTGTTACTTGACAAGATATGTTATATTTTGTCACGCTGTTTGAAAGTAATACCTTTTGTACATTTTTGGAAATTCTATCTTCTTCACGTACTTCTAGCTTCACATTGAGCCACGTAGAGGCTACGCGATCACGTACTGTGGAAACAATGGCGGTCATTGTACCTATGCAGGAAGGAAGGCGTGTATTTGCATTGAAAGGTTCAGACACAACCCTTATCCAGGCACCCTCTCTCTTAGCTAGGTCACGTGACTTACTGATTCTTTCTTCTTTAAGAGAATCTGTAATACAGCTTTTTAGAATTCCTAGGTAATCCTTTTTGTACGCTTAGTAGATGATTTTTTTTGTTAAAACTTATAGCTCTAGTAAAGAAATTTCAATTATAATATTAAAAAAAAAAAATAAATAATAGACAAATCACCAAAACACGCTGAAAATTCGCTAAAAATGAATAAATTTTCACATTTTTCATGGATAGTTCGATGAGTTGTTGGATTTAGTACCACCACTAATAAATAGTTAGATGAGATGCTGGGTTTAGTATCCCACTAATACTTGATTTAGTGTCACCACTAAAAATAGTCCGATGAGAATGCTGGATTTAGTATCCCACTAATACTTGATTTAGTGTCACCACTAAAAATAGTTAGATGAGATGCTGGATTTAGTATCCCACTAATACTTGATTTAGTGTCACCACTAAAAATAGTCCGATGAGAATGCTGGATTTAGTATCCCACTAATACTTGATTTAGTGTCACCACTTAAAATAGTTCGATGAGATGCTGGTTTTAGTATCCCACTAATACTTGATTTAGTGTCACCACTAAAAATAGTTCGATGAGATGCTGGATTTAGTATCCCACTAATACTTGATTTAGTGTCACCACTTAAAATAGTTCGATGAGATGCTGGTTTTAGTATCCCACTAATACTTGATTTAGTGTCACCACTAAAAATAGTTCGATGAGATGCTGGATTTAGTATCCCACTAATACTTGATTTAGTGTCACCACTAAAAATAGTTCGATGAGATGCTGGATTTAGTAACCCACTAATACTTGATTTAGTGTCACCACTAAAAATAGTCCGATGAGGATGCTGGATTTAGTATCCCACTAATGCTTGATTTAGTGTCACCACTAAAAATAGTCCGATGAGATGCTGGATTTAGTATCCCACTAATACTTGATTTAGTGTCACCACTAAAAATAGTTCGATGAGATTCTGGATTTAGTATCCCACTAATACTTGATTTAGTGTCACCACTTAAAATAGTTCGATGAGATGCTGGTTTTTGTATCCCACTAATACTTGATTTAGTGTCACCACTAAAAATAGTTCGATGAGATGCTGGATTTAGTATCCCACTAATACTTGATTTAGTGTCACCACTAAAAATAGTTCGATGAGATGCTGGATTTAGTATCCCACTAATACTTGATTTAGTGTCACCAATAAAAATAGTCCGATGAGATGCTGGATTTAGTATCCCACTAATACTTGATTTAGTGTCACCACTAAAAATAGTCCGATGAGGATGCTGGATTTAGTATCCCACTAATGCTTGATTTAGTGTTACCACTTAAAATAGTTCGATGAGTTGCTGGATTTAGTATCACCACTAATAAAGAAACAAAACACAATTTGGACTCGCTAGCGGTCACGTGATCTTCAAGTTCGATTACCGGCTACGAATCCAACGTGTCTCGCTACTGAATGTGCGGTCAACTATTGAATTGTGCCACACCAGCAGTTTGCAGCGCCAGGGCCAAGCAACCGAGTTTCTGATAGTAACGACTTCATCTGATAATGAAAATAACTAGAATATGCTTACATACATCGATGAAGTAGCAAATATCAGAGGCATATAAAAAACGTGACCTTTCCAGACCTATCCACTACCATGGAATGAATGTAAGCGATGATGTCATCGGTGGGAATACTGTACTGCGCTTCCGGTCAGAGTAATAATATCGTATACTCACACAGCCTGTTGGCCTAGTTGTCGATAAGCCCGCTATCTGTGTTTTATATATTGAAGAATTTTTTTTTAAATTTTATTAGCAGGCTGTGACCTCTGTGTTTACTGTTTCCTATCCGTATTACTTTTCTATTCTTAGAAACCCTCAGGCGGCGGTTACAGATTGTAACAGTAGAAGGAGCTATAGGCCTACAGTCTATGCCATATTATTTGTCATTGTGCTCTATAAGAGCAGTTCCTAAACAATTTTGTTATGTGACCCACCTTCAGCCTGAAACTTTGTTTCGCGACCTACCATAACCTATCTGTCTATTTATCCAATGGTTGCCTCTTTAATTTCTTTTGTTATTATTGTAGGACCAATTTTCGGACTTACAATAAATTGCGTACATTTTGTTGTTTTTAAGATATATTATTGTTAATTAGTTTAAGGTAGATATTTATAGTTGTTGATATATTTTTTGTTTTTTTTTGTTTTTTATTATTATTATTTATTTATTTATTTGTAGCAATAATCTAATTCAATAATTGTGTAGTGGTTGTTTTTTGTTTTAATTTCAAATTCTAGTCACGGCGGTATATATATTTATTTTTATAATTTTATAGTAGAAAAAACAGGACCACAAAAATAAAATGGAATAAAAAACTCTTTTAAGATTTTGTTTGTGTATGATAATGTTAACTCACTTGTACACACTTTTATCTTTTCTTCTAATGAAATGTAATTAAGTGCACAAAATATGAAGAGCTGTTTTATTCCATTTTATTTTAAAAACCCATTCGTCTCAGCTAGATGCGTGTCGTAGTTCCAGTAGTAGCGTGAGCCCAACACGGCTGCATTGTCCTATCGTCTTGTTCACTTTATTTCGAAATTTTCCGCTTTGTGTGTAATATTACAGTTGGCAGTGAAGTAGGTTTTTGGAATTATTGAACATAGACTACTTCTTGAAATCAAATTTTTCAAAAAAAAAAAAACACACTTAGCCTATTAAAAAGTTTGAAACCGTCCGCCCTCTAGTGAATCGCGACCATACTTTGAGAACCGCTGTTCCAGAGCATTTTATTTTAGCATTAACCTGTATTTTAGACTCAAAGTTAAGTACCTTTTAAACTATATTTGTTTACTGAATGATGATTAAATATATACAGTGTGATTATTTGTTCAAAAACCGTGAACAACTAATATCGACAACTAAGTTCCTTCTGTAGCTCAAAACCGCCTCGGTGGCCTAGTGGGTTCGATTCCCGGCCAGGGCTTGGCATTTTCATAAGCTGTAAATCATCCCATCGTCTGCATTAGCCCAAGTGTGCACAATAGTCGGACGTTAAAAAAAAAAAAAATCTCTAGCTCAATAGATAGGTTCGAATATAAGAAGACTAACACGACTGCGTTCCAATGTTGTGATTGTGTCTGTGCAAACAATCACAATTTGAGTGTAGTTGCCTCAATACCTATTGAATAAGTGCAGAATTGCCTATTCTTTAGTAATATTCGAATAGAAAATATTCGTAATGGATTACATTTTAGCCGACTTAAAGTTCCAGTCAGTTATCTGATTTAAATTTTAATCGAATACCATCAACTGAGTTTGCGTTTTAATTCATCTAATCGGGGAAAACGTGTCACAAAAAGTAGATATATTTGAGAAAAACTACTACTGTTCAAGAACGGCTAGCAGCTATTTTTCCATTTCCATAGTTCCTCTTCTAAATAATGACGACAACAATCTTCCAATTTTCTTTATAAAGCTTTACCCTTTCCGTTAAATCCCTCGTCCTCATTAGTGTAACTTGCATACAGAAAAAAGGAAGGAAAATGTTTGTTGAAATGCAAGCAATGCTGGAGATTTCAGATTGTTTTTTATTTGTGTCCATCAATTCACTAATGATACCGTTTTTCGTTCAGTAATAACAATTATTATCGAACTACGTATCAACTAAAGAAGGAATAAACAGTGAATAATGAATAATGAATACGCAGTAACAAAACATTGCTATACTGTCCCAATAGCTAAAACTCAGTTGTATGACAAAAATTCTGTTATTGAACCAAAAATAAAAATCATGTATCACGCTTTTTCTTCCTTTTTATTTTAATTACGGTAATTTATTCAAAAACACGACATAACCTGCATCTTATTATAGACTATCAGCTGATCGTTACGAATTAATATGAAACAACTGATGTTTTACTATTATATATTTATCAAAATTAAATTAACGATTCATATATTAACAGCTGTCAAACTTTTTCGTAGTTTTCCTAGTGTAGTGGTTATCACGTGCACCTCACATGCGTATGGTTTCTAGTTCGATCCCGGGCTGGAACACAGAACATTTTAGCTATAATTAATTTAATACGACACTTGCGACACTCAAAATATACTAATATATATCAATATAAATTTGTGCCGTCGCATCACACATCCAACATCACAACCAGCCCGAAAACATGATACATGCTAAAAAAAACTCATCGGAACACTTGGAAATAAACACGTCAATCTGATTTACTGATCATTTAGTTCTACTTAATTAAAATTGAAAATTACCGTATCGCCTTGAAATATGATCTTGGTAACGGGTCAAGACGTAACGCATTACATCCATTGGAGAGGGCCACTTTACCAGCAACTTGCATGAACAGTCGAGGCTGGGTGCTCACACTGGTTACATTCATTCGGACATTGGTTACAAGTTTTGGTTATAGAGCGGAGTGCAAGTGTGTAGGCAAGTGTTTTTTAGTATCTGGTAAGAGACTCAGCCAAAGGTAGTTTCAAGCGTGATAATGTCGAAGAAGAAGTGGATTTGAATCCAAATTGTTGGCTGTCAGCTCCCTACTCATACCCTAAATGCACGGATGTTACGGGTCATGCCTTCTTAATTCCTTACTATAGGATGTGTGGAGAAAGTACTGTGAACTTGGAATAAATGGTTATTACTTGGGTGTCTATCCGTATTTCTGTCTATGTCTTTGTTTTGTTGGAGTGTAAGCCAGTATGTCGATAAAAAAAATGCCATCTAGGTCTAGTTTGCCTATATCTCTGGATTACGTTGAAGAAACAGTTATATATTGGATTTTCTCAAAATCAGCTCTAACGATCTTGATAAAATTTGGTTCAACTGTAGTCCGTAAGTACTCAAATGCCGATTAGATTAGACTGCGACTACGGGCTCAAGTTCCTTGTACTTCAGTCTACGCTTATTGTATGCCCCAAATATATACTAGCAAGGCAAACCGATTCTAGTGCCTTCAAGAGTTTTTGTTCTATACTATCACCAGGTTTATCACTTGGTTTAAAGGCTCACAAATGGCTCTGTCCTTAGCCTCAAGCCTCTCACATTCCAGGATGACATACGTAGCACTTTTTTCAGACTGTTTGAATGGCCTACAAACTGGATTACTCTTCATGATCCTGAGTGTTAGAAATTTTTTCCTGAAATTTCTATAACCAGTAAGGTGTACCTCAGCTAGGAGGAAGGAACTGAAGGAGTGTCTAGCTTCAGAAGGCCTCTACTCAACTTCATTTATCAGTTGGTGTATTAGTATGTGCTTTTGACAAGATTTTTTCTAGGGTATGCTGCCAGCGTTTCTAGTTCCGGACCTAAGAAGGGCAATTTAGCGATCTTCTTTGTAAATTCATCCGCACGCTCACTACAGCAAATACCTGCGGGTTATGGTACCCAGTATAACTTTACGGCGCTATGAGAAGCTGGTGTGTTAAAAACCTGATAACAATCCTCTATTTGCTTGGAGAAGCTCTGTTCTGAGTCAAAAGACTCAAGAACAGCTAGACTATTAGAAAGTGTCACTGCATTTATAACGCATGGCTTTCTCATGAGACGCAGGGTCCCACCTATATGTCAGTTTTGTGGTGATATCAAAGTCAAACACTTTCTTCTAGATTGTGTTGGTTTAAAAGCATGCTTCATATGTGTGGATTGAGTGCAGAGGCACTCGTAGAGAGAAGGCTCACACTAAATAGAGATGAAGGCAATTTTAAAGGATGATTCGTCGGTCATTGGCCGAGTTAAAAATTTTTTTTTGTCATTTAAATATATTTTGGACTACCTTATGTATGGTATTGTGTAATGTAATAATGTTATTTTATATACTCAATTTTTTTAATATTAATTTTGTTAACTAGTTTTAGATAAACTTCGGTTTCTGTATGTGTTACCCACTTTGTTATGTTTTTTTTTCAAATTTTTATTACTGGTTAGTTTTTGTTTAGTTTATTTTAACAGTGTTATCTAGTTTTGGTGTTTAGTTTTAGTTTCCCCTCTGTATAAGAGATATTTGTTGGACGGTTGATGGTATCCTTTATGTGATTTTCGCTAAACACCTTATATTAATAATTAAAAAAGATGTTTATTTGTATAACGCTCAGCTGTAATCATATTAGTACAGATCAGAATAGAAGACACGTCGACTTGGACAATTGTACTATGCATTCTCTGTATAGTACTACTCGAAAAGAGACTTCACATCTCAAAAATATCCATGGAGCTATTAAAAAAACTGAAAATAAGTTAACAAATTTTTCGCAAATTTTTTTCATATGTGTATATGACATAATCCAAGTGGGTATAGAAATTCTGAATTAAAAGATATTTACGTGAATCGAAACAACGAAAACAAATACTGACCGCTGGTATTTTTGGGAAATAATTGAATACCAGCTAGTTAGTTGATTAATATATTTGCACCATTTATTTATTTAAGATATTAAACGCTGTAACAAATAACAATTCTGTTTACTCTTCTGACGCATTTCCGTGGAGTCACGTTTTTCTTATTTTTCTCTTTGATTTATAGATACTGGTACTGTAGCAATTAAATTTAATTACTATTTTATTGCTCAATACATCTTGCAAACACTTCATTCCATTCACAAGTTACTTTATTGCACATTCTGGAGGATAGAGCTTTGAACAATTCAAATTAAATTGCAGACGTATGAGGTCGCATTCCTCGACTATTGCAGGCCTACAACGTGTGTTTGAATGAAAAACATGTGTATGTGTTTCTTTTTTTTGTGTTTAACGTCCGACTATTGTGCACACTTGGGCTAATGCAGACGACGTATGTGTGCTAACTCTGGTTTCCCTTTATTTCGTATAAATCTTTCGCCTTGTATGTGTTTCATGGAAAGGTCGTGTTATCCTGTTAGCGAATGAATGAATGATAGTTAACCACTTGTTATGTATTTACTGTACGTTTGGTAGCAAATCGATTTTTGTTAGCGAAATTTCATTGGGAAATGAGATATTGAAAGAGTTATCATAGTAAGATTTTGAAATTCGAGTCGATTACTTTTTGAAAGATCGTTAATATAGAATGTACAAGTAGAAGCAGGAATTCATATAATTATATAAACAACGGCTAAAAGTTTGAACATAAAATTTTGTTTGGTTGTCTTTTGACCGCCATTTTGAAGCATATTAAAATTTTTAAATAATAATGAAAGTCAATCAATACCTCACTTAACATACACTCTCTCTCTCTCTCTCTCTCTCTCTCTCTCTATATATATATATATATATATATATATATATATATATATATATATATATATATATGTGTCCCGTGGCAGTTGCTGATCTGCTATCGGGGGCCGCTCCTGGCAATGGGGATGCTCGCCAATTTCAGTTGGAGGGTACTGGGAAAATAAAATACCCAGGGTGGACAAAATTCAGTGAAGTGGTCAACGGCCTCAATGGTGGATAAAGATGTATTTCTCAACGGCAATGAGGGCGGAGAAACCAAGAACACCAAAATCCGGGGTGCGTCTGTAGTGGCAACCACCGGGAACCTGGTCAGCGTCTGTTCATCCAGAGGATGCGGCTGTACGTAACGCTCCACGAACTAACAATCTCTGGTTCTAAAAATCCCAGTGGAAACACTGGACCTTCAAGATTACAAGCAACTATGATTCGTGCAAGTAATGATAAAAATACCCCAGGTGGTAACCAATCCACCCGTCTGCGGGCGGCAACCAGGAACTCGGATTCTGGGGACCCTGGACTTACACGATTACAGAGAGAGTCGGAGTTCTCTGGCAAACTTCCTCATAAAACACCCATGTACATTGGTACTTTCAACATCAATACGCTAATCCAGCCAGGAAAGTTACACAACTTGATATCTGAACTTGATACACAGAGGATACTCTGTGCACAGAGAATACTCGCCTTGCAGGAAACAAGGATTACAGATGAAGGTATAATGGATTATGGGAATTATCGCATGTTCAAGAGTAAAACAGATATACGTGTCGCAAGAGGCGCCCCGCTTTTGGGCATGGCGTTTATTGTACACAAAAAGATGGTGAGTTCCATTAAAGAAGTCACCCCCATAAACAACAGACTGATGACAACGCGAATACAATGTGCTAAACAAGAAGTATACCATAATCAATGTACACGCTCCTACAAATTTAAGTAATAGAAATAACCTCAAGTCAACAGAAAATTCTGGGCAACACTAGAGAGGGTAACGGCGAGGGTGCCGAAGGACGATGTCAAAATTTTGCTTGATGATTTTAATGCACAAATCGGTAGAGAAAAAATTCATCAGAAAACCGTTGGCATGTACCCCGCACACAAATTTACTAACAAGAATGGAATAAAGCTTATTGAGCTATGCCAGCAAAACAACTTGAGAATCATGTCAACATCACTTAGAAAATCACCACGAAAACAGAAGACATGGCGATCACCTATACAGCAGATGGGCGAATTCCAAATAGACCATGTGGCGATCTCATACCCAGTACAAAAAGAGATACATGACATCCAAGTCGTAGGGGTGCAAACATTGATTCGGATCATTATCTAATACGAATCAAAATCAAGTTCACTCCAGGAAAATTTCATCGAAAGAAGAAATGTATACAGAAATTTGATACAAAAGGTATCAAAGACTCCAACATAAGGGAAGAGCGGGAAAAGGAACAGGCGGACACATGGGAGAAATTTGCACAAAAATTACACAAAAAGTACAGGAATTAATCTCATTGAAAAAGAACACGAAACACCCGTGGTGGGACACGGAATGTGAAAGTGTGCTGGAAAGACGCAAACGGGCCTTCCAAAGTTACAACAGTAAAAAGTCCCCAGAAAGTCAACAACGTTTTAATGAAATTAGAAAAGAGGTCACTAAAAGTATTAAGAAGATTAAGAGGAGGTATATGAAGGAACAACTGGACTCCATAGAGGAGAACTTCCGTAACTGCAACGTACGAGATTTTTATAGGACCTTTGCAGAAAAAATTCGTGGGTACACACCACAAAATCTGTGCTTTAGAAAACAAGACGACACATTGGCATTAACTAATTACGAAAACTGTCAGGAGTTAGCAAAATATTTGTCTGAGCTCCTTAATTGTCCCGAACCCAGCAGACGGTTCCCTGAAGAAAACTGTGCTGACACACCCAAAATCGTTACCACCAACACAAGAAGAGATCGAGGATCACATACATAGACTGAAAAACAACAGAGCATCCGGAGAAGATGGAATCATTGCAGAACTTCTGAAGAATCTCGGACCGAACTCATTACAGGAATTAACAAATATCATCACGGATATCTGGCGAACGGAAAAATTACCGGATGACTGGAAGTGTGCTCTTATTCACCCCCTACACAAGAAAGGAGACAGAACAGACGTGAACAACTACAGAGGAATTTCTTTACTGCAAGTTACTTACAAAATACTCTCAACATGTCTTCTTCAAAGAACACAAAAACAGATAGAATACAGAATTGGTGAGTAACGGGCAGGCTTCCGTCCTGGTCGCTCGTGTATAGAACAAATTTTCAACCTGAAAACAATATTGCAAGTAAAAGCTAAAAGGAATGTCCCAGTGATCTGTACGTTCGTAGATTTTAAAAAAGCGTACGATTTCATTGATCTAAAATCTTTGTTTAATATCCTGGAAGAACATGGACTTGATCCTAAAACACTGCGACTGATCAAACAAACACTGACAGGCACAAACGCTAAGGTGAAATTTATGGGGGAAATTTCCAAACCCTTCCTGATCACAACTGGATTTCGCCAAGGAGATGGACTCTCGCCTCTCCTTTTCAATCTGGTGTTGGACAAAGTTATCAGGGAATGGGAGAAAGAATTAAAAATTGAAGGGCACTGGAAACCAGTTCGACTTGGAATACCTAAGGACAACACAGAAATCGCGTGCCTAGCTTTTGCAGATGACCTAGCCATACTCACTGATAATGAAACAACAGCGATTAAACAGATAGAAATCTTAAAGGAATGTGCAGAGAGGGTCGGTCTACAGATCTCGTTTAAAAAAACGAATTCTTCTGTTCAAAATTAAATATTCAAGAACTAAACACAAAACATGGTAAGATAAACAGAGTCAAGCACTTCAAATATCTGGGAGAAATTCTTGAACCCACGGATGGCGAGAAGGCTGCGCAAAGGGTTCGGCTACTGAGAATGAAGAGGGCTCTTGGTATAACGCGTGATATCTACAATAAGAGATGTATGTCGACGCACACAAAAATCAGACACTACAACACAGTCATAAAACCGGAGGTATTATATGCAAGCGAGACGCTAGCACTCCACACAAAAGCTACCATGGAGGATATTTTGAAGGAAGAACGCAAAATCTTAAGGAAGATCCTTGGCCCAAGATTAAAAGAAGACGGATACTGGTTGCACTCCCGGAAGACCACAGGAGAAGATATCGAACCTGGCAGCAGATATCAGAAGAAGGAGGCTTCGGTTCTATGGACACATCAGTAGACTCCCAACAACGAGACTTGCCTGATCCAACAGGGTCAATACGCAGATAATTATATATATATATATATATATATATATATATATATGTGTGTGTGTGTGTGTGTGTGTGTGTGTGTGTGTGTGTGTGTGTGTGTGCGTGTGTGTGTGTGTGTGTGTGTGTGTGAGTGCGTGCGCGAGCGCGCGCGCGTGTGTGTAGTTAGTGCTCGTTTTCTAGAAATGGAGGTGCCAGAATTGTAAACTTCCGGAGATAGAGTTTATTCCAAATTATAATCGATAAAATGATTTGACCATTTTACTGCTGCCTGAAGATGATGCTGTAAAGTTTCGAAACCTCAGTAGCCTAAACAAAGTGATTTAAAGACCACTAGACGGAAAAAAATAATCCTAATTATTTAATAAAAAAGTCGTCAAAGTACTTACTACCTTACAATTAACAGTACAATTTACACACTTACACAGTTAAACGAAAATGTTCGGCGCAGATAATTCGGGCTTTGATTTTCGAGCACAAAGTAAAACACTGACAAAGGAATTGTTCTCGTACGGTATTCATTATTCACACGCCAATGATATGTTATAACGAAGTGTGTCGTCCTTTGAAACAATGGCAGCCATTGAAAGATCGGCATTGAAAGATTCAGACAACCCCTCGCTGCACCTTGCCCCGCAGGGGTTACAGTGACACACGCTGTCTGCTTTGATTTTTTCCTTTGCGAAAGTCACTTCGGGGTTTTACTGCTTCAGTTTGCCTTGCCTGTAGGTTTTTAAAACGCTTTTTCTTGCGTTAAGTGGAAGATGTCGAAACAGTTTTACTGCTCTGTCTAAACAAACTGCGGAATCGGAACATTTCACATTTGTCGGTGAAGTGTGTTTTTTCTATTTTCGGTTTTCAAGTTGTTGGAGACACATTAACGAATATTTTTTAATAATAACAGAGTACTTTTTATGATAAGAAAATATCACGAATTTTGAAATAAATTTAAATATTTAATTTGTAAATATATAAAAGTCTCAGTATCCATCTGGCTGGCTGACATGAATTTGAAGTAGTGGCGAATTTGCAATAGTATTTTGTTTATCTTTTTTTTGGAAATTCTTCCTCTCAACATCCTAATATAAACATTAAAATCTGTAAATGTCAGCATTTAAGCTTTAAAATTACATTGAAAATACGACAATGAATCATGACCGCTGTCAAAATGTTTTTCATTTCAATGGATTTTGGAAATTAAAAATCCTAATTAATGCAGTTTTGAACGCTTATTACGATGGTGAAATCGGATTTTCGAAAGTTTTATGACATAATAGTTACGGTTTTTTCAGATTTGAAATGGCCACCATTTTGAAACTGACGAATTTCTCTGGCTATCGAACTTGTCGGAGCTATTGTCATAATCGTTTTTGTGCGTAGTTTCATTAAAATGGACCTAAAATAGCGAACGTTAAAGTGTGTTAAACAAAACCTCTCAAATGACCGAGGAGTATCGTTGACTGGACTGAAGTGAAAGAGGAAAACATTGTGAATAACATAATAACATCACATAAATGAACAGTTTAATATGCTAAAATACCTTGTTTTTTAAGTGAAATGAACCCTGACCGTCATAAAATGTTTTGTGTCACCTGAAAATCACTGTACCAAATGCGGTTCCACCACTACTTTTCCACTAAGTGTTTGGAACTCTGAGCTATTCGATCCACTTCACTCTTTATCCTACTAGTTTTATAGATTATTTTTGTTTAATATTCGTGCCAACATTTTAGATAAGACAATTAAAATAATACGTGTCTAATTAAAACTAACCACATTTGCATATCTTAAAAAACACCACTTATAATTTCAGGTCTAACTTATTTGGATAACTTGTTTAAATAAAGACGTAATAATAATTTATTAATGCTCCACTAACACTATTGTTCCTAATAACACTGTTTTATTATGAGAATATATAGACCAGACACTAAAGAACGAACATTTCATTGAGTCACATTCCTCAAGCCTTGTAATTGTACAACGTCTACTTGAGTGGTAAACATCTGGCTTGGTGTGGTTTACGCAGAGGTCATTATAGTGAATGAATGAAGGCAAGAGCGCTTCTTGTTAGATATTACCAACCGCTACTTTTTGTTGTTCGATTCATTACATAATGCGGTTGTAGGCCTAACGGAACAGAGGATGGCGAGTTCAGAAAGATATTAATGACGTATTCGGGAAAATTAGAACATTTGTTTAGTTTCACGAAAATTCTTTTCCATTCAGTGAAATATGTTCAGACATAGTGAAGCTAAAAATTGTAAAATGTTCTTATATACTAATATAGTTGAACACTTGTGTTCACTTACTCTCAGTTCAAGTAAAGCCAGACCGTCCGTTCAGATACAGCCGTTAGAACGGACTGACTGCATTTGTTTGTTTGGACAAGGTTTCTATTGGCTGGATGGAACTTAATGCCGGTATAAAGCCTTTAATTTTAAACGGTTTTAGTAATAGAAAAAGTGGAGTAACTATTCGTAACACAGTTGATGTTAAAACTAGACATTTTTCTTTAATGTTCATACTTTATGCCTATTACACTAATGAGAACGAGGAATCAGCTATAACAGTAAGGGAAAAGCAACCGCGGCTAGAACTAAGAACCTTTAAGGTGCGCAGTTCAGAGACGCAGCAGACTGACCGGTGCTTTACCACATCGACCACCGAGTCCCCATTGTTAAAACTGGAAGGGAGAAGGTAAAGAAAGGAAGGACTGCCAATAAAGAAGGTCGGTGACAGGGTTTAGTAAAAGACACAGATTGAAGTTAGTCTGTTCATTTAAATTAAATTTAGTGTTTTTACAAATAGGTCTATATAATTCCAGAATTTCTAAGTTATTTAGTTTTATACCTTAGTGGTTTTTATTGATTACACCGATATTGTTCAAATTAAAAGAATTACCCGATTCTAATAAATGATTCGTAAAATTTTAGTTGTTTTTTTGTACTTCCAACAATCGAAATGTTCTTTATCACGAGTTGTTATAGCTCTTCCAGGTAAGAGTTACGTGCCTCATGGCGAAGTACTGAATACAACAAAATTTGGGAAACTAAAGTGTTGTAATTTTCCTGAATATCATGGAGTTCCAGCAAGTACCGAATGTGTGTTCAATAAATAATTAATTGAGGTAATTTTTAACAATGGCATATTTAGTGGTAGCATTAATTATTACTGCGATTATGATTTCATGGAACAATAATTAGTCAGATTGTAACACGCAGTTATACGGGAGTGTTTTATACACTCTGTTTTGGTTATAAGCAGATCGTTCTCGTAAACCTTATATCTGGTAATCAGCAGTCTTTAGTTTAAATGATACATCCTAATTTTTCATTTAGAATTACCTTCATCTGACAACGCTGGACTCGCTGCTATGGGAACCCTTCACTCACGGTGATGACTCATCTGCAAACAACTTTTTTTTTAAATCTGCATAAAATTTAAATTTGAAATTTGCTTTATAACAAGCAATTTTTCTGACTTGCAATTAACTGTAGACCTCGCAGTGTATGTGTAATTACTTGCCTGGCCACCGCTCTATATAACTGCGTTGTGACGCGCTCGTAACCTTTTCCGCCAATTTAACCGGTAACCGTAATATTTAATAAAACTGTCAATGTACCGACTTTATTGGAAATTTTATGCTCTTTCTCCCTTACGCGATAAAAATATAACAGTACTTACCGTTCGTCCAGCATTACAGGAAATGACCAACAAATACATTTAGTATCGTTAAATAAGATGCCGCTAATTTGAAATTGGAACTCAATAGAATTAATCCATATACATCGTTCGGGCTTTATGCAGTGTACCGTCGTACCAAATTTCAAAACAATCGGTAAATATGTGTTGCCAAAACTGTTGTTTTTATTAAACAAACACGTAAAGCAATTGCCGAACGGCGAGGGGAAGGGGACGTCGCTTCACTCGATCAATAATTTGTATTAAAAATTTCATATTGATGAGACCGCTAATAGCTTAAAAGATCGAATTTTATTACTCTACTTTAAAAATCTACTGCTTTTATTTATTTATACTATCATTTTCTTATTCATCTGTTCCTACCAATAATAACACAGCATAACAATAATTCCGTCTGATGGGGTAAGGTAGTCGAAGTGGTTATAACAGGGTTCTCAACCTTTTTTCTGCTTCGACTCCCAAAATAATTTTTTTTATTCTGTAGCCACCCATATATTTGCAATGTGTAGCACAAATATCACAGCAAATGAAGCTTTTATTACGAGCAATTCAGTAATACAATTTTTTTAAATAATTTGTATTTTGTATTACCTTAAATATATAGTTATTTTTATAGAATCAGAAATTTAAATTAAATATAAATCGTATAAATTACATAAATACATAAATTTTAATGTAATGGTTGTGGTTGATGCCCTTCGATTATTTTACTTATATCCGAGGATATATTTCTTAATATTAATTGTAAATCACCGCTTGTAATTGATATCTTGAATCGATCGCTCGTCTTTCGCAATAAATAATTTACATAGCTAAATCCTGCCTCAACAAAGTAAGAACTAGGAAATGTTAACAGTAGTGGTTCGCTGATACTTTGCAACGTAAAAATTCGGCATATCCACTTGTTTGAAAGTTGATTTTGAGTTCTAAATTCTCTTTACGTTTTTAAATTCTTCTTGTAGTGAGAAATTAATATCGGCCATGTTGACTTCAAATGGTTTTATATTCCAAGATGGAACATTTAAAATTTCTAAATCCTTGTAATTCAATCGGGTCCTTCAGAGTTCAGTAAACCCCAAGGGGTCCGTCTGGATCCCTTTGAGAACACCTGGGCTAAAGCATCGATCTACTGTGTCACTCAACTGCGCACCTAAACGTTCTTAGTTCGTGCCGCAGTTGCTCCCGTTGTTTTTCCCTTACCGTTAACACTGATCCCTTGTCTTCATTAGTCTAACTGGGATAAGGTATAAGGGACGTGAAACCACAAACAAAAAGCCGTTTGATAGCTGAGCAGGGGTGAAGTTGTCGATGTTGATTGCCGCTAGAAACTCGAAAACTCAAATGAAAACTTAGGACGGACTACCTATTATATTGGTGAGAAACGAAAGTGGTATAATCGGGACGGTTGGTAACCCTGATTAGATTAGCTCACTTCTAATATGATTGTTTACTTGGACGTGCCTTAATGGATCAATAACGGAAGGAAGGAATGCGCTGAAACCGTAAGTAGAAGGCTTGCAGTCATAATATAATCGATCATTCGACAGCCTTGTTTTATTAATTAAACACAAATGTTGTATCGAGCAAACAAGTACGTGATTGTACTTTAATGCGTTTCGTACCAAAGTAATCGATGTTCGAGACAAAATCTGGCTGGGACGTTGCGATTGTAAATATCTTTAATCTGCTAAAACATAATATATTTTTCTTTTAAGTTTGTAGGCCTATGTTACACTGAAAAATGAAAATGAAACATTATTTTATGAAGACTGTGAAAGTGTTAAAATCGAAGTTTCAAAAAATGTTTCAGTTAGAAAACTTTTGCATGCCATTTTGAAACGTTTTTGAATGAATTTCGCTTGGTAACATTATTTAACAATATTCTAAAATCGAAGTTGGAATTAAATTCGGGAAAAATAATGAAACGCTAACATACATCCTCTTAGTTTTCTCGGTAAATATAGACTTGCACAGTTTGTAACTTTTTTTTATCATTGATGTCTCGTAATCTTCATGTATTATTAGGTTCATATATTATTAGCATTCCGATCGGTTTTGTACCAAACATAAGGACATGAGTTAATGAAACTACATATATGGGGTAGCTACAAGCTCTTCAGAACACTAGGGAACACTCATGCATCGTATTTTTCCATTTTAAGGTTTACAATAAAATAAAACCGACTTAAAACCGATAAAAGTTCTGTAAACAAAATTCCAAAAGCAGTATAAAGTGTCCCCGTGGGAATGTAGCACAATGCAGGCAATCGTGTATCTACCAAAACGGCTGATTGCTGAAAAAACATTGTCGAAAGTAATATTTAAACTATTATTGTATCCAAGACAAATATTTATTAACCGAATCAGTTTTGAAAGTAGAGTAAGTACGACAGTCTAGGTCAGTTCTAATGTAAATGTTATTAAATATATGACTCTGCTTTTAGTAAACAGTAAATCCTGTAGCTTAATTTAGGTTATAGGCTCATTTTATAGGTTAATTTAGGTCCAATGTAAAATCCGGTTATAGTAAATTTCACATGTAAATATTTCAATAAGGTACAATGTTAGAACTCAGTCATTAATTTTATGGGTTACAGTTTTAAAATACAAAAGTAGAACAAAGTAAGGCGTATTGTATTGAATAACGTAAATATAATAAATGACATTGCTTTATTAACAAGCATACAAGTATTAAATATAACTATAATGTCTACTTTATCAGAAGTTCATATTGACAAGAAATACTAGGCCTACATGGTTTTACAACGATTTTACTTAAGAAGATATACACTTAATCTTAAAATACAAGTATTGAAATAAAAAGGTACTGCAGTAATTAAATATCAGCCAATGGTATTTCAGAATTCATGCTATTTTACGTGTAACTGGGTAGCGATTTCATGAAAAACGTCATAACCTCTTTTCTTTTTGTTCTCGTACCAACAAGGAAAGTTATGACTGCTAAATATTTCATGGGTCATATATATTTCACCTATATTTCACAGTTTATAAGGAGTTGATGTAACACTGTTCTTCTTGCTGTACATTTTTGAATATTAATAGTTTTCCCCATTAATTTCGGAAGGTCGCACGGACTCACTAGTGTTTTCATACAGCAAAGCTACAGACGCATCTCGGTTAGATCACAGAAACACAAACTCAAAACTAAGGAACAAAAAAGTACCACCGGAAAGAAGCCGGAGAATTTTAGATTTGGAGATGAGTCTGATCGTAGAGGTAATGTACAAAATTTTAAAATCAGGAGTATTAAAGAGGCAAATGAAATTGAAAATTAGGGCGACTTAACAAGAGGAAGGATATTCACATTTTTACTGTTTGAAAGACTGCCTTCATTTTACAACAGAAAGATAAGTACAATATAACAAAGTTGACTGGACCTAATCGACCTGAAACATCGGATAAATGTTGGGTCAGTTTCCTTTAAACCATGATAAGCATAATTCACTTTACGTAAAAGGAACCGGACGTTCGATACATTACTTCGTTTGGGCTTGAGACTTGGAGCGAGAATCGCCTCTGATTCTGCCACGTAGGATTTGGGCGAAATGTCAGAACAATATTGTTTTATAAACACTTCTTTCGAACGGTTGTACATCGATTTTGAACATCGTCTATGTAAATCTAATTCATATTATATTTCTGAAAGTTTGTGTGTGTTTGTTTGTTTGTTTGTTATTCAATCACGCTTTAACCACTGGAACAATTGAGATGAAATTTGGTACGTATATGGTTTAAGTATCAGAGATACATATAGGCCTATTCCCGTTTTACAAAACGTCATTATACTACTTACCCAGCCCAAAATAATTATCAGTTTTTAGTTTTGTAACATCTGTTAACTATAGTTTGGTTTAATTACTGTTTACTCAACATGAGATTTAGGCACCTGAGATGGACATAGATCAAATTCCAATTTACAAATTTTACTCTATGTTTTACTTATTACAAAATTATTGTTTTTAATGTTACATTTTCATCTAATAATCACAATCTGGTATTTTTCATTTAAGACTATTCAATGTTTGTAAAACAGAGTGCAGAATATATATATATATATACAATTTTATTAGGATACTTTAATTGTAAGGTAGTATATATATTTGTGTAATTACATTATATGAAAAAATGGTAAATATGCAGTGCAGCATTTATTGGAGTTTTCGATATTTTTCTTACTAAAATGCTTTATTATATGCCCAAAAGCAAAAATCCAAAATATGAAAGCAGGAGAAGTACGATAAAAATCGAAAATAAAAGTGACCAACATAACCTCAAAATTGCTACCGGCGACAATCGGTACCGTGTTGTACTGATTTTAGACGTATTTTTATTGTTTTACTGATCTACAGATCAGTAAAACAATAAAAATACGTCTAACACGGGTTTGGATGATAGGAAACCCATTTTTTAAAAGAATAGTGCATAACCTAAGTGACACGGTTGTTAGGCCTAACACGGTGATGCGTGAAAAAACCTTTATATTTTTTTAAAGATTATTTGGCTACATATCCTAACTGCCACGGTTGTTAGGCCAAACACGGTGATGCGTAAACAAACCTTTATATTTTTTTAAAGAATACTGCATATCCTAACTGACACGGTTGTTAGGCCTATCACGGTGATGTGTGAAAAAACCTTTAAATTTTTTAAAAGAATACTAAGTATATTAACTGACACGGTTATTAGGTCTAACACGGTGATGTGTAAAAAAACTTTTATATTTTTTTAAAGAATACTACATATCCTAACTGATATGATTGTTGAGCCTATCATTGTGATGTGTGAAAAAAACCTTTATTTTTTTAAAGAGTATCCAACCTTAATTGACACGGTTGTCAGGCCTAACATAGTGATGCGTGATAAATCTTTATATTTTTTTAAAGAATACTCCATAAGCTAACTAACATAGTTGTTAGGCCTAACACGGTGATGCATTAAAAGAACCTTTATTTATTTTTTTCAAAAGAGTACTCCAAAACCTAACTGACACGGTTGTTGGGCCTAATACTGTTATGCATGGAAAAAACTTTATATTTTTTTAAAGAGTACTCCATAACTTAACTAACACGGTGATGCGTGAAAAAACCTTTATATTTTTTTAAGAGTACTACATATCCTGACACGGTTGTTGGACCTATCACGGTGATGCGTCAAAAAACCTTTATATTTTTTTTTAAAATACTAGGCTACATATCCTGACACGGTTGTTAGGCCTAACATAGTGATGCGTGAAAATCTTTATATTTTTTTACGGAATACTTCATTAGCAAACTAATATGGTTGTTAGGCCTAACACGGTGAAGCATTAAAAAAACCTTTATTTATTTTTTTAAAAAGGGTACTCCAAACCTAACTGACACGGTTGTTGGGTTAAACGGTGATGCAGGAAAAAAAACCTTAATTTTTTTAAAGAGTACTCCAAAACTTAACTAACACGGTTGTTGGTCCTAACACGGTAATGCATGATCTTTAATGTATATTATGATTGCGGGCAAAGCCGTGACGGGTAACAGCTAATCATATTATATTTCTGAAAGTTTGTTTTTGTTTATTTGTTTGTTATTCAAATACACTTTAACTACTGGACCAAATGAGATTACATTTGGTGTGAACACGTTTTAGGTATCTGAGATAAACACAATACTATTCCAGTTTAATTATATAATAATGACTTTTTAATAATACAGTATTTTATTAAAATATGACATGATCCAGTTTTAGCGTATCGAGTAGCAAAAATTTATATGTCTTGGCCGAAAACCATAAATCGTATAATATTGTATATAGCAATATATTAAAATGAAATGACCTATTCTGATTTTGAAAATCGACTATAAATTTTATTGCTTACATTACAATTGCAGGCAAAGCCGCAACGGGTAACAGCTAGTATTTATATAAATATGAAAAAAAAACACAAGGCGATTTAAAGACGTCCACAAATTCCCTGGGTTTCTGGATGATGTCTTCAATTACGGCCGGTCTAAGTGCAATATATCGAAGGACATTGTCAGAATAGCTGTACTTAATCGGAAACATCGGGTCAATTTACGTCAAAACTGTGCCAGCCCACGTATAAATTTCATGACATTTGTATACTACGTCAATATATATTTATTACGGTTGCTACAATAACTAATAAGAAATTTTTAAATTGTTAAGTTTTTATAAATTTACAAGCTATTTATCTGAGTTATTCACAAAGTAAAGCAAAGCGAATGCAAAGGGCTTTGACTAGAACATGGAGGTGTAAGCTAATTTGGCTGAAAGGGGGGTGGATGTCTGAAATCTTGTCTCTTATGCTCACGTCCCAGCTCACTCGTGTATTCGGATTGAATCAGCTCCGTAAAATACGGCAAGTTCGAGTGGATTTATACAAGGTACCGGTGTCAAAGATGGCCTGAAAGAGTTATGGATGATCGCATTAGGGGTTCTTAAAGGTTGTTCTTAATGAATTTGAATTGGAACACGAGCTATTGGAGAATACATTGTCGTACGATTCTGGCCCGCAATCATAAAATGAACACCGGTTATGATATCTTATACGTTTTGAGATGTGAAATATTTGTGTGTGTGTGTGCGCGCGCGCGCGTGTGTGTGTGTGTGTGTGTGTGTGTGTGTGTGTGTGTGCGTGTGCGTGTATGTGTGTATGTGTGTGTATGCGTGCTCTCGCTTAAGCTTCGGTGCGATTTAATCGAAAACTTAGCACAAAAAAATGAATAATAACAGAAGCTCGAAGAAACTCTTTGTCTAGGAGAATCAGTTTATTCATTTGAAAATGGCAACCTTTTGACACTTGAAACTGTTTTTACGGTGTAATTTTTTTTTTTGAATAATTGATTTCACAATTTTTAATCAGCTTTAAAATCTACTATAGCTTAAGTATTCATTGTATGAAATTGTAAGCACCCAAACAAAACTTATGGGCGTGTTCGAGGTGGTTTGATCATTGGTCAGCTACTGTGTCTCCGAAATTGCGCACCTCGAGATCTTAATTTCGAGACTGGAGTTACTGTTATAGCTTGAAGCTACTTTTGCCTAAACGAATGTGTTTTCAAAAAGTACAGTTAGGTAACAATTGTCAAAAACTGGTTAAATCACATCTCATATGTCTTGTTTTTTCCGTTTGAATTAATTAAATGTTTGCCATTAATGGCGTTGCATTGCCTGAGTTTGTGTAAAATAGAAAATTTTAATTTGCTAAATTTACTGAAAATCCTAACGTTATATATGACCAACATTTGAGGAAAATCCGATGTACCGATTTTGAAAAATGAAATGTTTGTTCGGTTTTTTTTGTCAATAGTTTCAGGAAAATCTGTTTTTAGGTAGAAAGAATACTGAAAAAATGTATAAGATTTATGCTCTCGTATTTATTTTGTCGGTTGTGAATTTTTTTTGCTTCCAACTAAGCTAGTTTTTGTAATGTTCAACTTATTATTTATTTATGGGTTCGTGGGATTATCTTTTACCTGTATTTTAGCGTTAAAGGATTTTATTTATATAACTTTCCCTTGTTTATGAGCAAAGTGTCTGCCTCCAGATGCCTTGCTTTAAAACGGAAAGCGAGTTCAGCTCTCTTTGTTTGATTAAAGAATTTATTGAAAATTGTTTTGATGTTTATGGATAAAACACAAGAGAATACAGCATACTGCCATCGGCTGAATGTCTCCCTTCCTTAGTCCAAACGACAAAATCATTTGAGCAAATAAATGAATAACTTCTTCTTCTGTTTCAATTTAGGAGAATAATTATCTATATTTTTTTAATTGGAAATTTGGGAGTGAGCATAAATAAACAGAGCCAATTATGATAAAATCCAATTTTTCATAACTTTTAAGAGCTTTTAAAAACACGTGCACATACATACATACAAATATATGTTATTTTATTATTATTCGTTCTGATTGACCAATATGTTATATATAATTAATTAGTTTACTAATTACTATGTTTGAGTTAGAGTATTTTGCCAGGGTGGGCCAATTTAATCAATTAACTAATCTAACTTAATTATAAGTTAGATATTAATTAATTAATCTGAACAACCGGCCTCAACGGACAAATTAGCAATAATAATAAATTTAGAATAAGCAGCCAGGAAGAACAACATGTAAGGTAAAATTGTGTATGCTTTTGTAATGCATGCTTATTACAAATGTGCTTAATTATTTAAAAAAATGAAATTTTTTTTTTTATTTGAGCAAGAAATTCAGTTATAATTGTTAACTAAATAAATATTAACCGGAGGACCATTGTATGTGCGATATGACTCATACATAAATATACAACCAAAATCGTAAGAATAAGTGAACCAGTTATCAATAAAACTCAATAAAATAGTACGTACTAAACAGCCAGATTACTGTACTAATATCGTAGCTAAATCACTCTGTTTTCGTTCGTTTAAACTAACTCGAATAATAAGAAGTTATAACAATCAAAATATATAATAAGTGAACTTTTGTAAACCCTTGTGCGTCCACCCTAAGAAATCCATAGTCTGAAGTTTACTGTACAGTAATTACACAAGTAAAGGCATACAGTTTAAATGTACACGAAAGTGTAATAACTTCTTATTATTCGAGTAAGTTTAAACAAAAGAAAACAGAGTGATTTAGCTATAATATTATCATAATAATCTGGCTGTTTATCGTGTACTATTTTAGTAAGTTTTATGGAGAACTAGTAAGTAAGAAATATACACGTAACTGTGTTGTATAACACAGGTTCCTTAGTTTCGGTGAAATATTTACTTTTGTCACAATTATGGTATTTTATTTATAGCGTACTGTTTAATAAATATTGCATTTTTAAAGACTATACGTCATATAGTTTTATATCAATACACTTTGCACCCAATACTTCAAATTACAAATAGTGTATAACAAGTTTTATAAATACGAACACATTTTATAAACACGTTTTGGTTGAGCTCTCTATTTCCCTTCAATGCATCTATGGAGAGATTTTTACTGTATACCCAACTGTAAATGCTTTAATAATAGCGATGATGAATGTGTGTGTGTGTGTGTGTG